>JANJGN010000084.1:1200000-1800000 GCA_026770705.1 Isurus oxyrinchus | reverse complement strand
TTGTTGTTTTTCAATGTTGAGGTTGTTGTTGAATTTGTTGGTGTTTTTCAATGTTTAGGTTGTTGTTGTTTTTCAATGTTGAGGTTGTTGTTGTATTTGTTGGTGTTTTTCAATTTCGAGGTTGTTGTTGAATTTGCTGGAGTTTTTCAATGTTGAAGTTGTTGTTGAATTTGTTGCTGTTTTTCAATGTTGAGGTTGTTGTTGTTTTTCAATGTTGAGGTTGTTGTTGAATTTGTTGGTGTTTTTCAATGTTGAGGTTGTTGTTGTTTTTCAATGTTGAGGTTGTTGTTGAATTTGTTGGTGTTTTTCAATGTTGAGTTTGTTGTTGAATTTGTTGGTGTTTTACAATTTCGAGGTTGTTGTTGAATTTGTTGGTGTTTTTCAATGTTGAGGTTGCTGTTGTTTTTCAATGTTGAGGTTGTTGTTGAATTTGTTGGTGTTTTTCAATTTTTAGTTTGTTGTTGTTTTTCAATGTTGAGGTTGTTGTTGAATTTGTTGGTGTTTTTCAATGTTGAGGTTGTTGTTGTTTTTCAATGTTGAGGTTGTTGTTGAATTTGTTGGTGTTTTTCAATGTTGAGGTTGTTGTTTTTCAAAGTTGAGGTTGTTGTTGAATTTGTTGGTGTTTTTCAATTTCGAGGTTGTTGTTGAATTTGTTGGTGTTTTTCAATGTTGAAGTTGTTGTTGAATTTGTTGGTGTTTTTCAATGTTGAGGTTGTTGTTGTTTTTCAATGTTGAGGTTGTTGTTGAATTTGTTGTTGTTTTTCAATGTTGAAGTTGTTGTTGTTTTTCAATGCTGAGGTTGTTGTTGAATTTGTTGGTGTTTTTCAATGTTGAAGTTGTTGTTGAATTTGTTGGTGTTTTTCAATGTTGAGGTTGTTGTTGTTTTTCAATGTTGAGGTTGTTGTTGTATTTGTTGGTGTTTTTCAATTTCGAGGTTGTTGTTGAATTTGTTGGTGTTTTTCAATGTTGAAGTTGTTGTTGAATTTGTTGGTGTTTTTCAATGTTGAGGTTGTTGTTGTTTTTCAATGTTGAGGTTGTTGTTGAATTTGTTGGTGTTTTTCCATGTTGAGGTTGTTGTTGAATTTGTTTGTGTTTTTCAATGTTGAGATGGTTGTTGTTTTTCAATGTTGAGGTTGTTGTTGAATTTGTTGGTGTTTTTCAATGTTGAGGTTGTTGTTGTTTTTCAATGTTGAGGTTGTTGTTGAATTTGTTGGTGTTTTTCAATGTTTAGGTTGTTGTTGTTTTTCAATGTTGAGGTTGTTGTTGAATTTGTTGGTGTTTTTCAACGTTGAGGTTGTCGTTGAATTTGTTGGTGTTTTTCAATGTTGAGGTTGTTGTTGTTTTTCAATGTTGAGGTTGATGTTGAATTTGTTGGTGTTTTTCAATGTTGAGTTTGTTGTTGTTTTTCAATGTTGAGGTTGTTGTTGAATTTGTTGGTGTTTTTCAATGTTGAGGTTGTTGTTGTTTTTCAATGTTGAGGTTGTTGTTGAATTTGTTGGTGTTTTTCAATGTTGAGGTTGTTGTTGTTTTTCAATGTTGAGGTTGTTGTTGAATTTGTTGGTGTTTTTCAATGTTGAGTTTGTTGTTGAATTTGTTGGTGTTTTTCAATTTCGAGGTTGTTGTTGAATTTGTTGGTGTTTTTCAATGTTGAGGTTGTTGTTGTTTTTCAATGTTGAGGTTGTTGTTGAATTTGTTGGTGTTTTTCAATTTTTAGTTTGTTGTTGTTTTTCAATGTTGAGGTTGTTGTTGAATTTGTTGGTGTTTTTCAATGTTGAGGTTGTTGTTGTTTTTCAATGTTGAGGTTGTTGTTGAATTTGTTGGTGTTTTTCAATGTTGAGGTTGTTGTTTTTCAAAGTTGAGGTTGTTGTTGAATTTGTTGGTGTTTTTCAATTTCGAGGTTGTTGTTGAATTTGTTGGTGTTTTTCAATGTTGAAGTTGTTGTTGAATTTGTTGGTGTTTTTCAATGTTGAGGTTGTTGTTGTTTTTCAATGTTGAGGTTGTTGTTGAATTTGTTGGTGTTTTTCAATGTTGAGGTTGTTGTTGTTTTTCAATGCTGAGGTTGTTGTTGAATTTGTTGGTGTTTTTCAATGTTGAAGTTGTTGTTGAATTTGTTGGTGTTTTTCAATGTTGAGGTTGTTGTTGTTTTTCAATGTTGAGGTTGTTGTTGTATTTGTTGGTGTTTTTCAATTTCGAGGTTGTTGTTGAATTTGTTGGTGTTTTTCAATGTTGAAGTTGTTGTTGAATTTGTTGGTGTTTTTCAATGTTGAGGTTGTTGTTGTTTTTCAATGTTGAGGTTGTTGTTGAATTTGTTGGTGTTTTTCAATGTTGAGGTTGTTGTTGAATTTGTTTGTGTTTTTCAATGTTGAGATGGTTGTTGTTTTTCAATGTTGAGGTTGTTGTTGAATTTGTTGGTGTTTTTCAATGATGAGGTTGTTGTTGTTTTTCAATGTTGAGGTTGTTGTTGAATTTGTTGGTGTTTTTCAATGTTTAGGTTGTTGTTGTTTTTCAATGTTGAGGTTGTTGTTGAATTTGTTGGTGTTTTTCAACGTTGAGGTTGTTGTTGAATTTGTTGGTGTTTTTCAATGTTGAGGTTGTTGTTGTTTTTCAATGTTGAGGTTGATGTTGAATTTGTTGGTGTTTTTCAATGTTGAGTTTGTTGTTGTTTTTCAATGTTGAGGTTGTTGTTGAATTTGTTGGTGTTTTTCAACGTTGAGGTTGTTGTTGTTTTTCAATGCAGATGTTGTTGTTGAATTTGTTGGTGTTTTTCAGTGTTGAAGTTGTTGTTGAATTTGTTGGTGTTTTTCAATGTTGAGGTTGTTGTTGTTTTTCAATGTTGAGGTTGTTGTTGAATTTGTTTGTGTTTTTCAATGTTGAGATGGTTGTTGTTTTTCAATGTTGAGGTTGTTGTTGAATTTGTTGGTGTTTTTAAATGTTGAGGTTGTTGTTGAATTTGCTGGTGTTTTGCAATGTTGAGGTTGTTGTTGTTTTTCAATGTTGAGGTTGTTGTTGAATTTGTTGGTGTTTTTCAATGTTTAGGTTGTTGTTGTTTTTCAATGTTGAGGTTGTTGTTGTATTTGTTGGTGTTTTTCAATTTCGAGGTTGTTGTTGAATTTGCTGGAGTTTTTGAATGTTGAAGTTGTTGTTGAATTTGTTGCTGTTTTTCAATGTTGAGGTTGTTGTTGTTTTTCAATGTTGAGGTTGTTGTTGAATTTGTTGGTGTTTTTCAATGTTGAGGTTGTTGTTGTTTTTCAATGTTGAGGTTGTTGTTGAATTTGTTGGTGCTTTTCAATTTTGAGATTGTTGTTGAATTTGTTGGTGTTTTTCAATGTTGAGGTTGTTGTTGTTTTTCAATGTTGAGGTTGTTGTTGAATTTGTTGGTGTTTTTCAATGTTGAGTTTGTTGTTGAATTTGTTGGTGTTTTTCAATTTCGAGGTTGTTGAATTTGTGAGTGTTTTTCAATGTTGAGGTTGTTGTTGAATTTGTGGTGTTTTTCAATGTTGAGGTTGTTGTTGAATTTGTTGGTGTTTTTGAATGTTGAGGTTGTTGTTGTTTTTCAATGTTGAGGTTGTTGTTGAATTTGTTGGAGTTTTTCAATGTTTAGTTTGTTGTTGTTTTTCAATGTTGAGGTTGTTGTTGAATTTGTTGGTGTTTTTCAATGTTGAGGTTGTTGTTGCTTTTCAATTTTGAGGTTGTTGTTGAATTTGTTGGTGTTTTTCAATGTTGAGGTTGTTGTTGTTTTTCAAAGTTGAGGTTGTTGTTGAATTTGTTGGTGTTTTTCAATTTCGAGGTTGTTGTTGAATTTGTTGGTGGTTTTCAATGTTGAAGTTGTTGTTGAATTTGTTGGTGTTTTTCAATGTTGAGGTGTTGTTTTTCAATGTTGAGGTTGTTGTTGAATTTGTTGGTGTTTTTCAATGTTGAGGTTGTTGTTGTTTTTCAATGCTGAGGTTGTTGTTGAATTTGTTGGTGTTTTTCAATGTTGAAGTTGTTGTTGAATTTGTTGGTGTTTTTCAATTTTGAGGTTGTTGTTGTTATTCAATGTTGAGGTTGTTGCTGAATTTGTTGGTTTTTTTCAATGTTGAGGTTGTTGTTGTTTTTAAATGTCGAGGTTGTTGTTGAATTTGTTGGTGTTTTTCAATGTTGAGGTTGTTGTTGTTTTTCAATGTTGAGGTTGTTGTTGAATTTGTTGGTGTTTTTCAATGTTGTGATTGTTGTTGTTTTTAAATGTTGAGGTTGTTGTTGAATTTGCTGGTGTTTTGCAATGTTGAGGTTGTTGTTGTTTTTCAATGTTGAGGTTGTTGTTGAATTTGTTGGTGTTTTTCAATGTTGAGGTTGTTGTTGTTTTTCAATGTAGAGGTTGTTGTTGTATTTGTTGGTGTTTTTCAATTTCGAGGTTGTTGTTGAATTTGTTGGTGTTTTTCAATGTTGAAGTTGTTGTTGAATTTGTTGGTGTTTTTCAATGTTGAGGTTGTTGTTTTTCAATGTTGAGGTTGCTGTTGAATTTGCTGGTGCTTTTCAATGTTGAGGTTGTTGTTGTTTTTCAATGCTGAGGTTGTTGTTGAATTTGTTGGTTTTTCAATGTTGAGGTTGTTGTTGAATTTGTTGGTGTTTTTCAATGTTGAGGTTGTTGTTGTTTTTCAATGTTGAGGTTGTTGTTGAATTTGTTGGTGTTTTTTAATGTTTAGGTTGTTGTTGTTTTTCAATGTTGAGGTTGTTGTTGAATTTGTTGGTCTTTTTCAATGTTGAGGTTGTTGTTGAATTTGTTGGTGTTTTTCAATGTTGAGGTTGTTGTTGTTTTTCAATGTTGAGGTTGTTGTTGAATTTGTTGGTGTTTTTCAATGTTGAGTTTGTTGTTGTTTTTCAATGTTGAGGTTGTGGTTGAATTTGTTGGTGTTTTTCAATGTTGAGGTTGTTGCTGTTTTTCAATGTTGAGGTTACTGTTGAATTTGTTGGTGTTTTTCAATGTTGAGGTTGTTGTTGTTTTTCAATGTTGAGGTTGTTGTTGTATTTGTTGGTGTTTTTCAATTTCGAGGTTGTTGTTGAATTTGTTGGTGTTTTTCAATGTTGAAGTTGTTGTTGAATTTGTTGGTGTTTTTCAATGTTGAGGTTGTTGTTGTTTTTCAATTTCGAGGTTGTTGTTGAATTTGTTGGTGTTTTTCAATGTTGAGGTTGTTGTTGAATTTGTTTGTGTTTTTCAATGGTGAGATGGTTGTTGTTTTTCAATGTTGAGGTTGTTGTTGAATTTGTTGGTGTTTTTCAATGTTGAGGTTGTTGTTGTTTTTCAATGTTGAGGTTGTTGTTGAATTTGTTGGTGTTTTTCAATGTTGAGGTTGTTGTTGTTTTTCAATGTTGAGGTTGTTGTTGAATTTGTTGGTGTTTTTCAATGTTTAGGTTGTTGTTGTTTTTCAATGTTGAGGTTGTTGTTGAATTTGTTGGTGTTTTTCAACGTTGAGGTTGTTGTTGAATTTGTTGGTGTTTTTCAATGTTGAGGTTGTTGTTGTTTTTCAATGTTGAGGTTGATGTTGAATTTGTTGGTGTTTTTCAATGTTGAGTTTGTTGTTGTTTTTCAATGTTGAGGTTGTTGTTGAATTTGTTGGTGTTTTTCAATGTTCAGGTTGTTGTTGTTTTTCAATGTTGAGGTTGTTGTTGAATTTGTTGGTGTTTTTCAATGTTGAGGTTGTTGTTGTTTTTCAATGTTGAGGTTGTTGTTGAATTTGTTGGCGCTTTTCAATGTGGAGATTGTTGTTGAATTTGTTGGTGTTTTTCAATGTTGAGGTTGTTGTTGTTTTTCAATGTTGAGGTTGTTGTTGAATTTGTTGGTGTTTTTCAATGTTGAGTTTGTTGTTGAATTTGTTGGTGTTTTTCAATTTCGAGGTTGTTGTTGAATTTGTTGGTGTTTTTCAATGTTGAGGTTGTTGTTGTTTTTCAATGTTGAGGTTGTTGTTGAATTTGTTGGTGTTTTTCAATTTTTAGTTTGTTGTTGTTTTTCAATGTTGAGGTTGTTGTTGAATTTGTTGGTGTTTTTCAATGTTGAGGTTGTTGTTGTTTTTCAATGTTGAGGTTGTTGTTGAATTTGTTGGTGTTTTTCAATGTTGAGGTTGTTGTTTTTCAAAGTTGAGGTTGTTGTTGAATTTGTTGGTGTTTTTCAATTTCGAGGTTGTTGTTGAATTTGTTGGTGTTTTTCAATGTTGAAGTTGTTGTTGAATTTGTTGGTGTTTTTCAATGTTGAGGTTGTTGTTGTTTTTCAATGTTGAGGTTGTTGTTGAATTTGTTGGTGTTTTTCAATGTTGAGGTTGTTGTTGTTTTTCAATGCTGAGGTTGTTGTTGAATTTGTTGGTGTTTTTCAATGTTGAAGTTGTTGTTGAATTTGTTGGTGTTTTTCAATGTTGAGGTTGTTGTTGTTTTTCAATGTTGAGGTTGTTGTTGTATTTGTTGGTGTTTTTCAATTTCGAGGTTGTTGTTGAATTTGTTGGTGTTTTTCAATGTTGAAGTTGTTGTTGAATTTGTTGGTGTTTTTCAATGTTGAGGTTGTTGTTGCTTTTCAATGTTGAGGTTGTTGTTGAATTTGTTGGTGTTTTTCAATGTTGAGGTGGTTGTTGAATTTGTTTGTGTTTTTCAATGTTGAGATGGTTGTTGTTTTTCAATGTTAAGGTTGTTGTTGAATTTGTTGGTGTTTTTCAATGTTGAGGTTGTTGTTGTTTTTCAATGTTGAGGTTGTTGTTGAATTTGTTGGTGTTTTTCAATGTTTAGGTTGTTGTTGTTTTTCAATGTTGAGGTTGTTGTTGAATTTGTTGGTGTTTTTCAACGTTGAGGTTGTTGTTGAATTTGTTGGTGTTTTTCAATGTTGAGGTTGTTGTTGTTTTTCAATGTTGAGGTTGATGTTGAATTTGTTGGTGTTTTTCAATGTTGAGTTTGTTGTTGTTTTTCAATGTTGAGGTTGTTGTTGAATTTGTTGGTGTTTTTCAATGTTGAGGTTGTTGTTGTTTTTCAATGCTGATGTTGTTGTTGAATTTGTTGGTGTTTTTCAGTGTTGAAGTTGTTGTTGAATTTGTTGGTGTTTTTCAATGTTGAGGTTGTTGTTGTTTTTCAATGTTGAGGTTGTTGTTGAATTTGTTTGTGTTTTTCAATGTTGAGATGGTTGTTGTTTTTCAATGTTGAGGTTGTTGTTGAATTTGTTGGTGTTTTTAAATGTTGAGGTTGTTGTTGAATTTGCTGGTGTTTTGCAATGTTGAGGTTGTTGTTGTTTTTCAATGTTGAGGTTGTTGTTGAATTTGTTGGTGTTTTTCAATGTTTAGGTTGTTGTTGTTTTTCAATGTTGAGGTTGTTGTTGTATTTGTTGGTGTTTTTCAATTTCGAGGTTGTTGTTGAATTTGCTGGAGTTTTTCAATGTTGAAGTTGTTGTTGAATTTGTTGCTGTTTTTCAATGTTGAGGTTGTTGTTGTTTTTCAATGTTGAGGTTGTTGTTGAATTTGTTGGTGTTTTTCAATGTTGAGGTTGTTGTTGTTTTTCAATGTTGTGGTTGTTGTTGAATTTGTTGGTGCTTTTCAATGTTGAGATTGTTGTTGAATTTGTTGGTGTTTTTCAATGTTGAGGTTGTTGGTGTTTTTCAATGTTGAGGTTGTTTTTTTTCAAAGTTGAGGTTGTTGTTGAATTTGTTGGTGTTTTTCAATTTCGAGGTTGTTGTTGAATTTGTTGGTGTTTTTCAATGTTGAAGTTGTTGTTGAATTTGTTGGTGTTTTTCAATGTTGAGGTTGTTGTTGTTTTTCAATGTTGAGGTTGTTGTTGAATTTGTTGGTGTTTTTCGATGTTGAGGTTGTTGTTGTTTTTCAATGCTGAGGTTGTTGTTGAATTTGTTGGTGTTTTTCAATGTTGAAGTTGTTGTTGAATTTGTTGGTGTTTTTCAATGTTGATGTTGCTGTTGTTTTTCAATGTTGAGGTTGTTGTTGTATTTGTTGGTGTTTTTCAATTTCGAGGTTGTTGTTGAATTTGTTGGTGTTTTTCAATGTTGAAGTTGTTGTTGAATTTGTTGGTGTTTTTCAATGTTGAGGTTGTTGTTGTTTTTCAATGTTGAGGTTGTTGTTGAATTTGTTGGTGTTTTTCAATGTTGAGGTTGTTGTTGAATTTGTTTGTGTTTGTCAATGTTGAGATGGTTGTTGTTTTTCAATGTTGAGGTTGTTGTTGAATTTGTTGGTGATTTTCAATGTTGAGGTTGTTGTTGTTTTTCAATGTTGAGGTTGTTGTTGAATTTGTTGGTGTTTTTCAATGTTTAGGTTGTTGTTGTTTTTCAATGTTGAGGTTGTTGTTGAATTTGTTGGTGTTTTTCAACGTTGAGGTTGTTGTTGAATTTGTTGGTGTTTTTCAATGTTGAGGTTGTTGTTTTTCAATTTTGAGGTTGATGTTGAATTTGTTGGTGTTTTTCAATGTTGAGTTTGTTGTTGTTTTTCAATGTTGAGGTTGTTGTTGAATTTGTTGGTGTTTTTCAATGTTGAGGTTGTTGTTGAATTTGTTGGTGTTTTTCAATGTTGAGGTTGTTGTTGTTTTTCAATGTTGAGGTTGTTGTTGTATTTGTTGGTGTTTTTCAATTTCGAGGTTGTTGTTGAATTTGCTGGAGTTTTTAAATGTTGAAGTTGTTGTTGAATTTGTTGGTGTTTTTCAATGTTGAGGTTGTTGTTGTTTTTCAATGTTGAGGTTGTTGTTGAATTTGTTGGTGTTTTTCAATGTTGAGGTTGTTGTTGTTTTTCAATGCTGAGGTTGTTGTTGAATTTGTTGGTGTTTTTCAATGTTGAGGTTGTTGTTGAATTTGTTGGTGTTTTTCAATGTTGAGGTTGTTGATGTTTTTCAATGTTGAGGTTGTTGTTGAATTTGTTGGTGTTTTTCAATGTTTAGGTTGTTGTTGTTTTTCAATGTTGAGGTTGTTGTTGAATTTGTTGGTGTTTTTCAACGTTGAGGTTGTTGTTGAATTTGTTGGTGTTTTTCAATGTTGAGGTTGTTGTTGTTTTTCAATGTTGAGGTTGTTGTTGAATTTGTTGGTGTTTTGCAATGTTGAGTTTGTTGTTGTTTTTCAATGTTGAGGTTGTTGTTGAATTTGTTGGTGTTTTTCAATGTTGAGGTTGTTGTTGTTTTTCAATGTTGAGGTTGTTGTTGAATTTGTTGCTGTTTTTCAATGCTGATGTTGTTGTTGAATTTGTTGGTGTTTTTCAGTGTTGAAGTTGTTGTTGTTTTTCAATGTTGAGGTTGTTGTTGAATTTGTTTGTGTTTTTCAATGTTGAGATGGTTGTTGTTTTTCAATGTTGAGGTTGTTGTTGAATTTGTTGGTGTTTTTAAATGTTGAGGTTGTTGTTGAATTTGCTGGTGTTTTGCAAAGTTGAGGTTGTTGTTGTTTTTCAATGTTGAGGTTGTTGTTGAATTTGTTGGTGTTTTTCAATGTTTAGGTTGTTGTTGTTTTTCAATGTTGAGGTTGTTGTTGTATTTGTTGGTGTTTTTCAATTTCGAGGTTGTTGTTGAATTTGCTGGAGTTTTTCAATGTTGAAGTTGTTGTTGAATTTGTTGCTGTTTTTCAATGTTGAGGTTGTTGTTGTTTTTCAATGTTGAGGTTGTTGTTGAATTTGTTGGTGTTTTTCAATGTTGAGGTTGTTGTTGTTTTTCAATGTTGTGGTTGTTGTTGAATTTGTTGGTGCTTTTCAATGTTGAGATTGTTGTTGAATTTGTTGGTGTTTTTCAATGTTGAGGTTGTTGTTGTTTTTCAATGTTGAGGTTGTTGTTGAATTTGTTGGTGTTTTTCAATGTTGAGTTTGTTGTTGAATTTGTTGGTGTTTTTCAATTTCGAGGTTGTTGAATTTGTTAGTGTTTTTCAATGTTGAGGTTGTTGTTGAATTTGTGGTGTTTTTCAATGTTGAGGTTGTTGTTGAATTTGTTGGTGTTTTTGAATGTTGAGGTTGTTGTTGTTTTTCAATGTTGAGGTTGTTGTTGAATTTATTGGAGTTTTTCAATGTTTAGTTTGTTGTTGTTTTTCAATGTTGAGGTTGTTGTTGAATTTGTTGGTGTTTTTCAATGTTGAGGTTGTTGTTGCTTTTCAATTTTGAGGTTGTTGTTGAATTTGTTGGTGTTTTTCAATGTTGAGGTTGTTGTTGTTTTTCAAAGTTGAGGTTGTTGTTGAATTTGTTGGTGTTTTTCAATTTCCAGGTTGTTGTTGAATTTGTTGGTGGTTTTCAATGTTGAAGTTGTTGTTGAATTTGTTGGTGTTTTTCAATGTTGAGGTTGTTGTTGTTTTTCAATGTTGAGGTTGTTGTTGAATTTGTTGGTGTTTTTCAATGTTGAGGTTGTTGTTGTTTTTCAATGCTGAGGTTGTTGTTGAATTTGTTGGTGTTTTTCAATATTGAAGTTGTTGTTGAATTTGTTGGTGTTTTTCAATCTTGAGGTTGCTGTTGTTTTTCAATGTTGAGGTTGTTGCTGAATTTGTTGGTGTTTTTCAATGTTGAGGTTGTTGTTGTTTTTAAATGTCGAGGTTGTTGTTGAATTTGTTGGTGTTTTTCAATGTTGAGGTTGTTGTTATTTTTCAATGTTGAGGTTGTTGTTGAATTTGTTGGTGTTTTTCAATGTTGTGATTGTTGTTGTTTTTAAATGTTGAGGTTGTTGTTGAATTTGCTGGTGTTTTGCAATGTTGAGGTTGTTGTTGTTTTTCAATGTTGAGGTTGTTGTTGAATTTGTTGGTGTTTTTCAATGTTGAGGTTGTTGTTGTTTTTCAATGTAGAGGTTGTTGTTGTATTTGTTGGTGTTTTTCAATTTCGAGGTTGTTGTTGAATTTGTTGGTGTTTTTCAACGTTGAGGTTGTTGTTGAATTTGTTGGTGTTTTTCAATGTTGAGGTTGTTGTTGTTTTTCAATGTTGAGGTTGATGTTGAATTTGTTGGTGTTTTTCAATGTTGAGTTTGTTGTTGTTTTTCAATGTTGAGGTTGTTGTTGAATTTGTTGGTGTTTTTCAATGTTGAGGTTGTTGTTGTTTTTCAATGTTGAGGTTGTTGTTGAATTTGTTGGTGTTTCTCAATGTTGAGTTTGTTGTTGTTTTTCAATGTTGAGGTTGTTGTTGAATTTGATGGCGCTTTTCAATGTGGAGATTGTTGTTGAATTTGTTGGTGTTTTTCAATGTTGAGGTTGTTGTTGTTTTTCAATGTTGAGGTTGTTGTTGAATTTGTTGGTGTTTTTCAATGTTAAGTTTGTTGTTGAATTTGTTGGTGTTTTTCAATTTCGAGTTTGTTGTTGAATTTGTTGGTGTTTTTCAATGTTGAGGTTGTTGTTGTTTTTCAATGTTGAGGTTGTTGTTGAATTTGTTGGTGTTTTTCAATTTTTAGTTTGTTGTTGTTTTTCAATGTTGAGGTTGTTGTTGAATTTGTTGGTGTTTTTCAATGTTGAGGTTGTTGTTGTTTTTCAATGTTGAGGTTGTTGTTGAATTTGTTGGTGTTTTTCAATGTTGAGGTTGCTGTTTTTCAAAGTTGAGGTTGTTGTTGAATTTGTTGGTGTTTTTCAATTTCGAGGTTGTTGTTGAATTTGTTGGTGTTTTTCAATGTTGAAGTTGTTGTTGAATTTGTTGGTGTTTTTCAATGTTGAGGTTGTTGTTGTTTTTCAATGTTGAGGTTGTTGTTGAATTTGTTGGTGTTTTTCAATGTTGAGGTTGTTGTTGTTTTTCAATGCTGAGGTTGTTGTTGAATTTGTTGGTGTTTTTCAATGTTGAAGTTGTTGTTGAATTTGTTGGTGTTTTTCAATGTTGAGGTTGTTGTTGTTTTTCAATGTTGAGGTTGTTGTTGTATTTGTTGGTGTTTTTCAATTTCGAGGTTGTTGTTGAATTTGTTGGTGTTTTTCAATGTTGAAGTTGTTGTTGAATTTGTTGGTGTTTTTCAATGTTGAGGTTGTTGTTGTTTTTCAATGTTGAGGTTGTTGTTGAATTTGTTGTTGTTTTTCAATGTTGAGGTTGTTGTTGAATTTGTTTGTGTTTTTCAATGTTGAGATGGTTGTTGTTTTTCAATGTTTAGGTTGTTGTTGAATTTGTTGGTGTTTTTCAATGTTGAGGTTGTTGTTGTTTTTCAATGTTGAGGTTGTTGTTGAATTTGTTGGTGTTTTTCAATGTTTAGGTTGTTGTTGTTTTTCAATGTTGAGGTTGTTGTTGAATTTGTTGGTGTTTTTCAACGTTGAGGTTGTTGTTGAATTTGTTGGTGTTTTTCAATGTTGAGGTTGTTGTTGTTTTTCAATGTTGAGGTTGATGTTGAATTTGTTGGTGTTTTTCAATGTTGAGTTTGTTGTTGTTTTTCAATGTTGAGGTTGTTGTTGAATTTGTTGGTGTTTTTCAATGTTGATGTTGTTGTTGTTTTTCAATGCTGATGTTGTTGTTGAATTTGTTGGTGTTTTTCAGTGTTGAAGTTGTTGTTGAATTTGTTGGTGTTTTTCAATGTTGAGGTTGTTGTTGTTTTTCAATGTTGAGGTTGTTGTTGAATTTGTTTGTGTTTTTCAATGTTGAGATGGTTGTTGTTTTTCAATGTTGAGGTTGTTGTTGAATTTGTTGGTGTTTTTAAATGTTGAGGTTGTTGTTGAATTTGCTGGTGTTTTGCAATGTTGAGGTTGTTGTTGTTTTTCAATGTTGAGGTTGTTGTTGAATTTGTTGGTGTTTTTCAATGTTTAGGTTGTTGTTGTTTTTCAATGTTGAGGTTGTTGTTGTATTTGTTGGTGTTTTTCAATTTCGAGGTTGTTGTTGAATTTGCTGGAGTTTTTCAATGTTGAAGTTGTTGTTGAATTTGTTGCTGTTTTTCAATGTTGAGGTTGTTGTTGTTTTTCAATGTTGAGGTTGTTGTTGAATTTGCTGGTGTTTTTCAATGTTGAGGTTGTTGTTGTTTTTCAATGTTGAGGTTGTTGTTGAATTTGTTGGTGCTTTTCAATGTTGAGATTGTTGTTGAATTTGTTGGTGTTTTTCAATGTTGAGGTTGTTGTTGTTTTTCAATGTTGAGGTTGCTGTTGAATTTGTTGGTGTTTTTCAATGTTGAGTTTGTTGTTGAATTTGTTGGTGTTTTTCAATTTCGAGGTTGTTGAATTTGTTAGTGTTTTTCAATGTTGAGGTTGTTGTTGAATTTGTGGTGTTTTTCAATGTTGAGGTTGTTGTTGAATTTGTTGGTGTTTTTGAATGTTGAGGTTGTTGTTGTTTTTCAATGTTGAGGTTGTTGTTGAATTTGTTGGAGTTTTTCAATGTTTAGTTTGTTGTTGTTTTTCAATGTTGAGGTTGTTGTTGAATTTGTTGGTGTTTTTCAATGTTGAGGTTGTTGTTGCTTTTCAATTTTGAGGTTGTTGTTGAATTTGTTGGTGTTTTTCAATGTTGAGGTTGTTGTTGAATTTGTTGGTGTTTTTCAATTTCCAGGTTGTTGTTGAATTTGTTGGTGGTTTTCAATGTTGAAGTTGTTGTTGAATTTGTTGGTGTTTTTCAATGTTGAGGTTGTTGTTGTTTTTCAATGTTGAGGTTGTTGCTGAATTTGTTGGTGTTTTTCAATGTTGAGGTTGTTGTTGTTTTTAAATGTCGAGGTTGTTGTTGAATTTGTTGGTGTTTTTCAATGTTGAGGTTGTTGTTGTTTTTCAATGTTGAGGTTGTTGTTGAATTTGTTGGTGTTTTTCAATGTTATGATTGTTGTTGTTTTTAAATGTTGAGGTTGTTGTTGAATTTGCTGGTGTTTTGCAATGTTGAGGTTGTTGTTATTTTTCAATGTTGAGGTTGTTGTTGAATTTGTTGGTGTTTTTCAATGTTGAGGTTGTTGTTGTTTTTCAATGTAGAGGTTGTTGTTGTATTTGTTGGTGTTTTTCAATTTCGAGGTTGTTGTTGAATTTGTTGGTGTTTTTCAATGTTGAGGTTGTTGTTGAATTTGTTGGTGTTTTTCAATGTTGAGGTTGTTGTTGTTTTTCAATGTTGAGGTTGTTGTTGAATTTGTTGGTGTTTTTCAATGTTTAGGTTGTTGTTGTTTTTCAATGTTGAGGTTGTTGTTGAATTTGTTGGTGTTTTTCAATGTTGAGGTTGTTGTTTTTTTTCAATATTGAGGTTACTGTTGAATTTGTTGGTGTTTTTCAATGTTGAGGTTGTTGTTGTTTTTCAATGTTGAGGTTGTTGTTGTATTTGTTGGTGTTTTTCAATTTCGAGGTTGTTGTTGAATTTGTTGGTGCTTTTCAATGTTGAAGTTGTTGTTGAATTTGTTGGTGTTTTTCAATGTTGAGGTTGTTGTTGTTTTTCAATGTTGAGGTTGTTGTTGAATTTGTTGGTGTTTTTCAATGTTGAGGTTGTTGTTGAATTTGTTTGTGTTTTTCAATGTTGAGATGGTTGTTGTTTTTCAATGTTGAGGTTGTTGTTGAATTTGTTGGTGTTTTTCAATGTTGAGGTTGTTGTTGTTTTTCAATGTTGAGGTTGTTGTTGAATTTGTTGGTGTTTTTCAATGTTTAGGTTGTTGTTGTTTTTCAATGTTGAGGTTGTTGTTGAATTTGTTGGTGTTTTTCAACGTTGAGGTTGTTGTTGAATTTGTTGGTGTTTTTAAATGTTGAGGTTGTTGTTGTTTTTCAATGTTGAGGTTGATGTTGAATTTGCTGGTGTTTTTCAATGTTGAGTTTGTTGTTGTTTTTCAATGTTGAGGTTGTTGTTGAATTTGTTGGTGTTTTTCAATGTTGAGGTTGTTGTTGTTTTTCAATGCTGATGTTGTTGTTGAATTTGTTGGTGTTTTTCAGTGTTGAAGTTGTTGTTGAATTTGTTGGTGTTTTTCAATGTTGAGGTTGTTGTTGTTTTTCAATGTTGAGGTTGTTGTTGAATTTGTTTGTGTTTTTCAATGTTGAGATGGTTGTTGTTTTTCAATGTTGAGGTTGTTGTTGAATTTGTTGGTGTTTTTAAATGTTGAGGTTGTTGTTGAATTTGCTGGTGTTTTGCAATGTTGAGGTTGTTGTTGTTTTTCAATGTTGAGGTTGTTGTTGAATTTGTTGGTGTTTTTCAATGTTTAGGTTGTTGTTGTTTTTCAATGTTGAGGTTGTTGTTGTATTTGTTGGTGTTTTTCAATTTCGAGGTTGTTGTTGAATTTGCTGGAGTTTTTCAATGTTGAAGTTGTTGTTGAATTTGTTGCTGTTTTTCAATGTTGAGGTTGTTGTTGTTTTTCAATGTTGAGGTTGTTGTTGAATTTGCTGGTGTTTTTCAATGTTGAGGTTGTTGTTGTTTTTCAATGTTGAGGTTGTTGTTGAATTTGTTGGTGCTTTTCAATGTTGAGATTGTTGTTGAATTTGTTGGTGTTTTTCAATGTTGAGGTTGTTGTTGTTTTTCAATGTTGAGGTTGCTGTTGAATTTGTTGGTGTTTTTCAATGTTGAGTTTGTTGTTGAATTTGTTGGTGTTTTTCAATTTCGAGGTTGTTGAATTTGTTAGTGTTTTTCAATGTTGAGGTTGTTGTTGAATTTGTGGTGTTTTTCAATGTTGAGGTTGTTGTTGAATTTGTTGGTGTTTTTGAATGTTGAGGTTGTTGTTGTTTTTCAATGTTGAGGTTGTTGTTGAATTTGTTGGAGTTTTTCAATGTTTAGTTTGTTGTTGTTTTTCAATGTTGAGGTTGTTGTTGAATTTGTTGGTGTTTTTCAATGTTGAGGTTGTTGTTGCTTTTCAATTTTGAGGTTGTTGTTGAATTTGTTGGTGTTTTTCAATGTTGAGGTTGTTGTTGAATTTGTTGGTGTTTTTCAATTTCCAGGTTGTTGTTGAATTTGTTGGTGGTTTTCAATGTTGAAGTTGTTGTTGAATTTGTTGGTGTTTTTCAATGTTGAGGTTGTTGTTGTTTTTCAATGTTGAGGTTGTTGCTGAATTTGTTGGTGTTTTTCAATGTTGAGGTTGTTGTTGTTTTTAAATGTCGAGGTTGTTGTTGAATTTGTTGGTGTTTTTCAATGTTGAGGTTGTTGTTGTTTTTCATTGTTGAGGTTGTTGTTGAATTTGTTGGTGTTTTTCAATGTTATGATTGTTGTTGTTTTTAAATGTTGAGGTTGTTGTTGAATTTGCTGGTGTTTTGCAATGTTGAGGTTGTTGTTATTTTTCAATGTTGAGGTTGTTGTTGAATTTGTTGGTGTTTTTCAATGTTGAGGTTGTTGTTGTTTTTCAATGTAGAGGTTGTTGTTGTATTTGTTGGTGTTTTTCAATTTCGAGGTTGTTGTTGAATTTGTTGGTGTTTTTCAATGTTGAGGTTGTTGTTGAATTTGTTTGTGTTTTTCAATGTTGAGGTTGCTGTTGTTTTTCAATGTTGAGGTTGTTGTTGAATTTGTTGGTGTTTTTCAATGTTTAGGTTGTTGTTGTTTTTCAATGTTGAGGTTGTTGTTGAATTTGTTGGTGTTTTTCAATGTTGAGGTTGTTGTTGAATTTGTTGGTGTTTTTCAATGTTGAGGTTGTTGTTGTTTTTCAATGTTGAGGTTGTTGTTGAATTTGTTGGTGTTTTTCAATGTTGAGTTTGTTGTTGTTTTTCAATGTTGAGGTTGTTGTTGAATTTGTTGGTGTTTTTCAATGTTGAGGTTGTTGTTGTTTTTCAATATTGAGGTTACTGTTGAATTTGTTGGTGTTTTTCAATGTTGAGGTTGTTGTTGTTTTTCAATGTTGAGGTTGTTGTTGTATTTGTTGGTGTTTTTCAATTTCGAGGTTGTTGTTGAATTTGTTGGTGCTTTTCAATGTTGAAGTTGTTGTTGAATTTGTTGGTGTTTTTCAATGTTGAGGTTGTTGTTGTTTTTCAATGTTGAGGTTGTTGTTGAATTTGTTGGTGTTTTTCAATGTTGAGGTTGTTGTTGAATTTGTTTGTGTTTTTCAACGTTGAGATGGTTGTTGTTTTTCAATGTTGAGGTTGTTGTTGAATTTGTTGGTGTTTTTCAATGTTGAGGTTGTTGTTTTTCAATGTTGAGGTTGTTGTTGAATTTGTTGGTGTTTTTCAATGTTTAGGTTGTTGTTGTTTTTCAATGTTGAGGTTGTTGTTGAATTTGTTGGTGTTTTTCAACGTTGAGGTTGTTGTTGAATTTGTTGGTGGTTTTAAATGTTGAGGTTGTTGTTGTTTTTCAATGTTGAGGTTGATGTTGAATTTGTTGGTGTTTTTCAATGTTGAGTTTGTTGTTGTTTTTCAATGTTGAGGTTGTTGTTGAATTTGTTGGTGTTTTTCAATGTTGAGGTTGTTCTTGTTTTTCAATGCTGATGTTGTTGTTGAATTTGTTGGTGTTTTTCAGTGTTGAAGTTGTTGTTGAATTTGTTGGTGTTTTTCAATGTTGAGGTTGTTGTTGTTTTTCAATGTTGAGGTTGTTGTTGAATTTGTTTGTGTTTTTCAATGTTGAGATGGTTGTTGTTTTTCAATGTTGAGGTTGTTGTTGAATTTGTTGGTGTTTTTAAATGTTGAGGTTGTTGCTGAATTTGCTGGTGTTTTGCAATGTTGAGGTTGTTGTTGTTTTTCAATGTTGAGGTTGTTGTTGAATTTGTTGGTGTTTTTCAATGTTGAGGTTGTTGCTGTTTTTCAATGTTGAGGTTGTTGTTGTATTTGTTGGTGTTTTTCAATTTCGAGGTTGTTGTTGAATTTGCTGGAGTTTTTCAATGTTGAAGTTGTCGTTGAATTTGTTGCTGTTTTTCAATGTTGAGGTTGTTGTTGTTTTTCAATGTTGAGGTTGTTGTTGAATTTGTTGGTGTTTTTCAATGTTGAGGTTGTTGTTGTTTTTCAATGTTGAGGTTGTTGTTGAATTTGTTGGTGCTTTTCAATGTTGAGATTGTTGTTGAATTTGTTGGTGTTTTTCAATGTTGAGGTTGTCGTTGTTTTTCAATGTTGAGGTTGTTGTTGAATTTGTTGGTGTTTTTCAATGTTGAGTTTGTTGTTGAATTTGTTGGTGTTTTTCAATTTCGAGGTTGTTGAATTTGTTAGTGTTTTTCAATGTTGAGGTTGTTGTTGAATTTGTGGTGTTTTTCAATGTTGAGGTTGTTGTTGAATTTGTTGGTGTTTTTGAATGTTGAGGTTGTTGTTGTTTTTCAATGTTGAGGTTGTTGTTGAATTTGTTGGAGTTTTTCAATGTTTAGTTTGTTGTTGTTTTTCAATGTTGAGGTTGTTGTTGAATTTGTTGGTGTTTTTCAATGTTGAGGTTGTTGTTGCTTTTCAATTTTGAGGTTGTTGTTGAATTTGTTGGTGTTTTTCAATGTTGAGGTTGTTGTTGTTTTTCAAAGTTGAGGTTGTTGTTGAATTTGTTGGTGTTTTTCAATTTCCAGGTTGTTGTTGAATTTGTTGGTGGTTTTCAATGTTGAAGTTGTTGTTGAATTTGTTGGTGTTTTTCAATGTTGAGGTTGTTGTTGTTTTTCAATGTTGAGGTTTTGTTGAATTTGTTGGTGTTTTTCAATGTTTAGGTTGTTGTTGTTTTTCAATGCTGAGGTTGTTGTTGAATTTGTTGGTGTTTTTCAATGTTGAAGTTGTTGTTGAATTTGTTGGTGTTTTTCAATTTTGAGGTTGTTGTTGTTTTTCAATGTTGAGGTTGTTGCTGAATTTGTTGGTGTTTTTCAATGTTGAGGTTGTTGTTGTTTTTAAATGTCGAGGTTGTTGTTGAATTTGTTGGTGTTTTTCAATGTTGAGGTTGTTGTTGTTTTTCAATGTTGAGGTTGTTGTTGAATTTGTTGGTGTTTTTCAATGTTATGATTGTTGTTGTTTTTAAATGTTGAGGTTGTTGTTGAATTTGCTGGGTGTTTTGCAATGTTGAGGTTGTTGTTATTTTTCAATGTTGAGGTTGTTGTTGAATTTGTTGGTGTTTTTTCAATGTTGAGGTTGTTGTTGTTTTTCAATGTAGAGGTTGTTGTTGTATTTGTTGGTGTTTTTCATTTCGAGGTTGTTGTTGAATTTGTTGGTGTTTTTTCAATGTTTGAGGTTGTTGTTGAATTTGTTGGTGTTTTTCAATGTTGAGGTTGTTGTTGTTTTTCAATGTTGAGTTGTTGTTGAATTTGTTGGTGTTTTTCAATGTTTAGGTTGTTGTTGTTTTTCAATGTTGAGGTTGTTGTTGAATTTGTTGGTGTTTTTCAATGTTGAGGTTGTTGTTGAATTTGTTGGTGTTTTTCAATGTTGAGGTTGTTGTTGTTTTTCAATGTTGAGGTTGTTGTTGAATTTGTTGGTGTTTTTTCAATGTTGAGTTTGTTGTTGTTTTTCAATGTTGAGGTTGTTGTTGAATTTGTTGGTGTTTTTCAATGTTGAGGTTGTTGTTGTTTTTCAATATTGAGGTTACTGTTGAATTTGTTGGTGTTTTTCAATGTTGAGGTTGTTGTTGTTTTTCAATGTTGAGGTTGTTGTTGTATTTGTTGGTGTTTTTCAATTTCGAGGTTGTTGTTTGAATTTGTTGGTGCTTTTCAATGTTGAAGTTGTTGTTGAATTTGTTGGTGTTTTTCAATGTTGAGGTTGTTGTTGTTTTTCAATGTTGAGGTTGTTGTTGAATTTGTTGGTGTTTTTCAATGTTGGAGGTTGTTGTTGAATTTGTTTGTGTTTTTCAATGTTGAGATGGTTGTTGTTTTTCAATGTTGAGGGTTGTTGTTGAATTTGTTGGTGTTTTTCAATGTTGAGGTTGTTGTTGTTTTTCAATGTTGAGGGTGTTGTTGAATTTGTTGGTGTTTTTCAATGTTTTAGGTTGTTGTTGTTTTTCAATGTGAGGTTGTTGTTGAATTTGTTGGTGTTTTTCAACGTTGAGGTTGTTGTTGAATTTGTTGGTGTTTTTAAATGTTGAGGTTGTTGTTGTTTTTCAATGTTGAGGTTGATGTTGAATTTGCTGGTGTTTTTCAATGTTGAGTTTGTTGTTGTTTTTCAATGTTGAGGTTGTTGTTGAATTTGTTGGTGTTTTTCAATGTTGAGGTTGTTGTTGTTTTTCAATGCTGATGTGTGTTGTTGAATTTGTTGGTGTTTTTCAGTGTTGAAGTTGTTGTTGAATTTGTTGGTGTTTTTCAATGTTGAGGTTGTTGTTGTTTTTCAATGTTGAGGTTGTTGTTGAATTTGTTTGTGTTTTTCAATGTTGAGATGGTTGTTGTTTTCAATGTTGAGGTTGTTGTTGAATTTGTTTGGTGTTTTTAAATGTTGAGGTTGTTGTTGAATTTGCTGGTGTTTTGCAATGTTGAGGTTGTTGTTGTTTTTTCAATGTTGAGGTTGTTGTTGAATTTGTTGGTGTTTTTATGTTTAGGTTGTTGTTGTTTTTCAATGTTGAGGTTGTTGTTGTATTTGTTGGTGTTTTTCAATTTCGAGGTTGTTGTTGAATTTGCTGGAGTTTTTCAATGTTGAAGTTGTTGTTGAATTTGTTGCTGTTTTTCAATGTTGAGGTTGTTGTTGTTTTTCAATGTTGAGGTTGTTGTTGAATTTGCTGGTGTTTTTCAATGTTGAGGTTGTTGTTGTTTTTCAATGTTGAGGTTGTTGTTGAATTTGTTGGTGCTTTTCAATGTTGAGATTGTTGTTGAATTTGTTGGTGTTTTTCAATGTTGAGGTTGTTGTTGTTTTTCAATGTTGAGGTTGCTGTTGAATTTGTTGGTGTTTTTCAATGTTGAGTTTGTTGTTGAATTTGTTGGTGTTTTTCAATTTCGAGGTTGTTGAATTTGTTAGTGTTTTTCAATGTTGAGGTTGTTGTTGAATTTGTGGTGTTTTTCAATGTTGAGGTTGTTGTTGAATTTGTTGGTGTTTTTGAATGTTGAGGTTGTTGTTGTTTTTCAATGTTGAGGTTGTTGTTGAATTTGTTGGAGTTTTTCAATGTTTAGTTTGTTGTTGTTTTTCAATGTTGAGGTTGTTGTTGAATTTGTTGGTGTTTTTCAATGTTGAGGTTGTTGTTGCTTTTCAATTTTGAGGTTGTTGTTGAATTTGTTGGTGTTTTTCAATGTTGAGGTTGTTGTTGAATTTGTTGGTGTTTTTCAATTTCCAGGTTGTTGTTGAATTTGTTGGTGGTTTTCAATGTTGAAGTTGTTGTTGAATTTGTTGGTGTTTTTCAATGTTGAGGTTGTTGTTGTTTTTCAATGTTGAGGTTGTTGCCGAATTTGTTGGTGTTTTTCAATGTTGAGGTTGTTGTTGTTTTTAAATGTCGAGGTTGTTGTTGAATTTGTTGGTGTTTTTCAATGTTGAGGTTGTTGTTGTTTTTCAATGTTGAGGTTGTTGTTGAATTTGTTGGTGTTTTTCAATGTTATGATTGTTGTTGTTTTTAAATGTTGAGGTTGTTGTTGAATTTGCTGGTGTTTTGCAATGTTGAGGTTGTGTTATTTTTCAATGTTGAGGTTGTTGTTGAATTTGTTGGTGTTTTTCAATGTTGAGGTTGTTGTTGTTTTTCAATGTAGAGGTTGTTGTTGTATTTGTTGGTGTTTTTCAATTTCGAGGTTGTTGTTGAATTTGTTGGTGTTTTTCAATGTTGAGGTTGTTGTTGAATTTGTTGGTGTTTTTCAATGTTGAGGTTGTTGTTGTTTTTCAATGTTGAGGTTGTTGTTGAATTTGTTGGTGTTTTTCAATGTTTAGGTTGTTGTTGTTTTTCAATGTTGAGGTTGTTGTTGAATTTGTTGGTGTTTTTCAATGTTGAGGTTGTTGTTTTTTTTCAATATTGAGGTTACTGTTGAATTTGTTGGTGTTTTTCAATGTTGAGGTTGTTGTTGTTTTTCAATGTTGAGGTTGTTGTTGTATTTGTTGGTGTTTTTCAATTTCGAGGTTGTTGTTGAATTTGTTGGTGCTTTTCAATGTTGAAGTTGTTGTTGAATTTGTTGGTGTTTTTCAATGTTGAGGTTGTTGTTGTTTTTCAATGTTGAGGTTGTTGTTGAATTTGTTGGTGTTTTTCAATGTTGAGGTTGTTGTTGAATTTGTTTGTGTTTTTCAATGTTGAGATGGTTGTTGTTTTTCAATGTTGAGGTTGTTGTTGAATTTGTTGGTGTTTTTCAATGTTGAGGTTGTTGTTGTTTTTCAATGTTGAGGTTGTTGTTGAATTTGTTGGTGTTTTTCAATGTTTAGGTTGTTGTTGTTTTTCAATGTTGAGGTTGTTGTTGAATTTGTTGGTGTTTTTCAACGTTGAGGTTGTTGTTGAATTTGTTGGTGTTTTTAAATGTTGAGGTTGTTGTTGTTTTTCAATGTTGAGGTTGATGTTGAATTTGCTGGTGTTTTTCAATGTTGAGTTTGTTGTTGTTTTTCAATGTTGAGGTTGTTGTTGAATTTGTTGGTGTTTTTCAATGTTGAGGTTGTTGTTGTTTTTCAATGCTGATGTTGTTGTTGAATTTGTTGGTGTTTTTCAGTGTTGAAGTTGTTGTTGAATTTGTTGGTGTTTTTCAATGTTGAGGTTGTTGTTGTTTTTCAATGTTGAGGTTGTTGTTGAATTTGTTTGTGTTTTTCAATGTTGAGATGGTTGTTGTTTTTCAATGTTGAGGTTGTTGTTGAATTTGTTGGTGTTTTTAAATGTTGAGGTTGTTGTTGAATTTGCTGGTGTTTTGCAATGTTGAGGTTGTTGTTGTTTTTCAATGTTGAGGTTGTTGTTGAATTTGTTGGTGTTTTTCAATGTTTAGGTTGTTGTTGTTTTTCAATGTTGAGGTTGTTGTTGTATTTGTTGGTGTTTTTCAATTTCGAGGTTGTTGTTGAATTTGCTGGAGTTTTTCAATGTTGAAGTTGTTGTTGAATTTGTTGCTGTTTTTCAATGTTGAGGTTGTTGTTGTTTTTCAATGTTGAGGTTGTTGTTGAATTTGCTGGTGTTTTTCAATGTTGAGGTTGTTGTTGTTTTTCAATGTTGAGGTTGTTGTTGAATTTGTTGGTGCTTTTCAATGTTGAGATTGTTGTTGAATTTGTTGGTGTTTTTCAATGTTGAGGTTGTTGTTGTTTTTCAATGTTGAGGTTGCTGTTGAATTTGTTGGTGTTTTTCAATGTTGAGTTTGTTGTTGAATTTGTTGGTGTTTTTCAATTTCGAGGTTGTTGAATTTGTTAGTGTTTTTCAATGTTGAGGTTGTTGTTGAATTTGTGGTGTTTTTCAATGTTGAGGTTGTTGTTGAATTTGTTGGTGTTTTTGAATGTTGAGGTTGTTGTTGTTTTTCAATGTTGAGGTTGTTGTTGAATTTGTTGGAGTTTTTCAATGTTTAGTTTGTTGTTGTTTTTCAATGTTGAGGTTGTTGTTGAATTTGTTGGTGTTTTTCAATGTTGAGGTTGTTGTTGCT
The DNA here is from genome assembly GCA_026770705.1 of Isurus oxyrinchus. Taxonomy (NCBI): domain Eukaryota; kingdom Metazoa; phylum Chordata; class Chondrichthyes; order Lamniformes; family Lamnidae; genus Isurus; species Isurus oxyrinchus. Next base: position 1,776,843 of record JANJGN010000084.1, on the reverse strand, counting down.
TTTCAATTTTGAGGTTGTTGTTGAATTTGTTGGTGTTTTTCAATGTTGAGGTTGTTGTTGAATTTGTTGGTGTTTTTCAATTTCCAGGTTGTTGTTGAATTTGTTGGTGGTTTTCAATGTTGAAGTTGTTGTTGAATTTGTTGGTGTTTTTCAATGTTGAGGTTGTTGTTGTTTTTCAATGTTGAGGTTGTTGCTGAATTTGTTGGTGTTTTTCAATGTTGAGGTTGTTGTTGTTTTTAAATGTCGAGGTTGTTGTTGAATTTGTTGGTGTTTTTCAATGTTGAGGTTGTTGTTGTTTTTCATTGTTGAGGTTGTTGTTGAATTTGTTGGTGTTTTTCAATGTTATGATTGTTGTTGTTTTTAAATGTTGAGGTTGTTGTTGAATTTGCTGGTGTTTTGCAATGTTGAGGTTGTTGTTATTTTTCAATGTTGAGGTTGTTGTTGAATTTGTTGGTGTTTTTCAATGTTGAGGTTGTTGTTGTTTTTCAATGTAGAGGTTGTTGTTGTATTTGTTGGTGTTTTTCAATTTCGAGGTTGTTGTTGAATTTGTTGGTGTTTTTCAATGTTGAGGTTGTTGTTGAATTTGTTTGTGTTTTTCAATGTTGAGGTTGTTGTTGTTTTTCAATGTTGAGGTTGTTGTTGAATTTGTTGGTGTTTTTCAATGTTTAGGTTGTTGTTGTTTTTCAATGTTGAGGTTGTTGTTGAATTTGTTGGTGTTTTTCAATGTTGAGGTTGTTGTTGAATTTGTTGGTGTTTTTCAATGTTGAGGTTGTTGTTGTTTTTCAATGTTGAGGTTGTTGTTGAATTTGTTGGTGTTTTTCAATGTTGAGTTTGTTGTTGTTTTTCAATGTTGAGGTTGTTGTTGAATTTGTTGGTGTTTTTCAATGTTGAGGTTGTTGTTGTTTTTCAATATTGAGGTTACTGTTGAATTTGTTGGTGTTTTTCAATGTTGAGGTTGTTGTTGTTTTTCAATGTTGAGGTTGTTGTTGTATTTGTTGGTGTTTTTCAATTTCGAGGTTGTTGTTGAATTTGTTGGTGCTTTTCAATGTTGAAGTTGTTGTTGAATTTGTTGGTGTTTTTCAATGTTGAGGTTGTTGTTGTTTTTCAATGTTGAGGTTGTTGTTGAATTTGTTGGTGTTTTTCAATGTTGAGGTTGTTGTTGAATTTGTTTGTGTTTTTCAACGTTGAGATGGTTGTTGTTTTTCAATGTTGAGGTTGTTGTTGAATTTGTTGGTGTTTTTCAATGTTGAGGTTGTTGTTGTTTTTCAATGTTGAGGTTGTTGTTGAATTTGTTGGTGTTTTTCAATGTTTAGGTTGTTGTTGTTTTTCAATGTTGAGGTTGTTGTTGAATTTGTTGGTGTTTTTCAACGTTGAGGTTGTTGTTGAATTTGTTGGTGGTTTTAAATGTTGAGGTTGTTGTTGTTTTTCAATGTTGAGGTTGATGTTGAATTTGTTGGTGTTTTTCAATGTTGAGTTTGTTGTTGTTTTTCAATGTTGAGGTTGTTGTTGAATTTGTTGGTGTTTTTCAATGTTGAGGTTGTTCTTGTTTTTCAATGCTGATGTTGTTGTTGAATTTGTTGGTGTTTTTCAGTGTTGAAGTTGTTGTTGAATTTGTTGGTGTTTTTCAATGTTGAGGTTGTTGTTGTTTTTCAATGTTGAGGTTGTTGTTGAATTTGTTTGTGTTTTTCAATGTTGAGATGGTTGTTGTTTTTCAATGTTGAGGTTGTTGTTGAATTTGTTGGTGTTTTTAAATGTTGAGGTTGTTGCTGAATTTGCTGGTGTTTTGCAATGTTGAGGTTGTTGTTGTTTTTCAATGTTGAGGTTGTTGTTGAATTTGTTGGTGTTTTTCAATGTTGAGGTTGTTGCTGTTTTTCAATGTTGAGGTTGTTGTTGTATTTGTTGGTGTTTTTCAATTTCGAGGTTGTTGTTGAATTTGCTGGAGTTTTTCAATGTTGAAGTTGTCGTTGAATTTGTTGCTGTTTTTCAATGTTGAGGTTGTTGTTGTTTTTCAATGTTGAGGTTGTTGTTGAATTTGTTGGTGTTTTTCAATGTTGAGGTTGTTGTTGTTTTTCAATGTTGAGGTTGTTGTTGAATTTGTTGGTGCTTTTCAATGTTGAGATTGTTGTTGAATTTGTTGGTGTTTTTCAATGTTGAGGTTGTTGTTGTTTTTCAATGTTGAGGTTGTTGTTGAATTTGTTGGTGTTTTTCAATGTTGAGTTTGTTGTTGAATTTGTTGGTGTTTTTCAATTTCGAGGTTGTTGAATTTGTTAGTGTTTTTCAATGTTGAGGTTGTTGTTGAATTTGTGGTGTTTTTCAATGTTGAGGTTGTTGTTGAATTTGTTGGTGTTTTTGAATGTTGAGGTTGTTGTTGTTTTTCAATGTTGAGGTTGTTGTTGAATTTGTTGGAGTTTTTCAATGTTTAGTTTGTTGTTGTTTTTCAATGTTGAGGTTGTTGTTGAATTTGTTGGTGTTTTTCAATGTTGAGGTTGTTGTTGCTTTTCAATTTTGAGGTTGTTGTTGAATTTGTTGGTGTTTTTCAATGTTGAGGTTGTTGTTGTTTTTCAAAGTTGAGGTTGTTGTTGAATTTGTTGGTGTTTTTCAATTTCCAGGTTGTTGTTGAATTTGTTGGTGGTTTTCAATGTTGAAGTTGTTGTTGAATTTGTTGGTGTTTTTCAATGTTGAGGTTGTTGTTGTTTTTCAATGTTGAGGTTTTGTTGAATTTGTTGGTGTTTTTCAATGTTTAGGTTGTTGTTGTTTTTCAATGCTGAGGTTGTTGTTGAATTTGTTGGTGTTTTTCAATGTTGAAGTTGTTGTTGAATTTGTTGGTGTTTTTCAATTTTGAGGTTGTTGTTGTTTTTCAATGTTGAGGTTGTTGCTGAATTTGTTGGTGTTTTTCAATGTTGAGGTTGTTGTTGTTTTTAAATGTCGAGGTTGTTGTTGAATTTGTTGGTGTTTTTCAATGTTGAGGTTGTTGTTGTTTTTCAATGTTGAGGTTGTTGTTGAATTTGTTGGTGTTTTTCAATGTTATGATTGTTGTTGTTTTTAAATGTTGAGGTTGTTGTTGAATTTGCTGGTGTTTTGCAATGTTGAGGTTGTTGTTATTTTTCAATGTTGAGGTTGTTGTTGAATTTGTTGGTGTTTTTCAATGTTGAGGTTGCTGTTGTTTTTCAATGTAGAGGTTGTTGTTGTATTTGTTGGTGTTTTTCAATTTCGAGGTTGTTGTTGAATTTGTTGGTGTTTTTCAATGTTGAGGTTGTTGTTGAATTTGTTGGTGTTTTTCAATGTTGAGGTTGTTGTTGTTTTTCAATGTTGAGGTTGTTGTTGAATTTGTTGGTGTTTTTCAATGTTTAGGTTGTTGTTGTTTTTCAATGTTGAGGTTGTTGTTGAATTTGTTGGTGTTTTTCAATGTTGAGGTTGTTGTTGAATTTGTTGGTGTTTTTCAATGTTGAGGTTGTTGTTGTTTTTCAATGTTGAGGTTGTTGTTGAATTTGTTGGTGTTTTTCAATGTTGAGTTTGTTGTTGTTTTTCAATGTTGAGGTTGTTGTTGAATTTGTTGGTGTTTTTCAATGTTGAGGTTGTTGTTGTTTTTCAATATTGAGGTTACTGTTGAATTTGTTGGTGTTTTTCAATGTTGAGGTTGTTGTTGTTTTTCAATGTTGAGGTTGTTGTTGTATTTGTTGGTGTTTTTCAATTTCGAGGTTGTTGTTGAATTTGTTGGTGCTTTTCAATGTTGAAGTTGTTGTTGAATTTGTTGGTGTTTTTCAATGTTGAGGTTGTTGTTGTTTTTCAATGTTGAGGTTGTTGTTGAATTTGTTGGTGTTTTTCAATGTTGAGGTTGTTGTTGAATTTGTTTGTGTTTTTCAATGTTGAGATGGTTGTTGTTTTTCAATGTTGAGGTTGTTGTTGAATTTGTTGGTGTTTTTCAATGTTGAGGTTGTTGTTGTTTTTCAATGTTGAGGTTGTTGTTGAATTTGTTGGTGTTTTTCAATGTTTAGGTTGTTGTTGTTTTTCAATGTTGAGGTTGTTGTTGAATTTGTTGGTGTTTTTCAACGTTGAGGTTGTTGTTGAATTTGTTGGTGTTTTTAAATGTTGAGGTTGTTGTTGTTTTTCAATGTTGAGGTTGATGTTGAATTTGCTGGTGTTTTTCAATGTTGAGTTTGTTGTTGTTTTTCAATGTTGAGGTTGTTGTTGAATTTGTTGGTGTTTTTCAATGTTGAGGTTGTTGTTGTTTTTCAATGCTGATGTTGTTGTTGAATTTGTTGGTGTTTTTCAGTGTTGAAGTTGTTGTTGAATTTGTTGGTGTTTTTCAATGTTGAGGTTGTTGTTGTTTTTCAATGTTGAGGTTGTTGTTGAATTTGTTTGTGTTTTTCAATGTTGAGATGGTTGTTGTTTTTCAATGTTGAGGTTGTTGTTGAATTTGTTGGTGTTTTTAAATGTTGAGGTTGTTGCTGAATTTGCTGGTGTTTTGCAATGTTGAGGTTGTTGTTGTTTTTCAATGTTGAGGTTGTTGTTGAATTTGTTGGTGTTTTTCAATGTTGAGGTTGTTGCTGTTTTTCAATGTTGAGGTTGTTGTTGTATTTGTTGGTGTTTTTCAATTTCGAGGTTGTTGTTGAATTTGCTGGAGTTTTTCAATGTTGAAGTTGTCGTTGAATTTGTTGCTGTTTTTCAATGTTGAGGTTGTTGTTGTTTTTCAATGTTGAGGTTGTTGTTGAATTTGTTGGTGTTTTTCAATGTTGAGGGTGTTGTTGTTTTTCAATGTTGAGGTTGTTGTTGAATTTGTTGGTGCTTTTCAATGTTGAGATTGTTGTTGAATTTGTTGGTGTTTTTCAATGTTGAGGTTGTTGTTGTTTTTCAATGTTGAGGTTGTTGTTGAATTTGTTGGTGTTTTTCAATGTTGAGTTTGTTGTTGAATTTGTTGGTGTTTTTCAATTTCGAGGTTGTTGTTGAATTTTTTAGTGTTTTTCAATGTTAAGGTTGTTGTTGAAGTTGTGGTGTTTTTCAATGTTGAGGTTGTTGTTGAATTTGTTGGTGTTTTTGAATGTTGAGGTTGTTGTTGTTTTTCAATGTTGAGGTTGTTGTTGAATTTGTTGGTGTTTTTCAATGTTGAGGTTGTTGTTGTTTTTCAAAGTTGAGGTTGTTGTTGAATTTGTTGGTGTTTTTCAATTTCGAGGTTGTTGTTGAATTTGTTGGTGGTTTTCAATGTTGAAGTTGTTGTTGAATTTGTTGGTGTTTTTCAATGTTGAGGTTGTTGTTGTTTTTCAATGTTGAGGTTGTTGTTGAATTTGTTGGTGTTTTTCAATGTTGAGGTTGTTGTTGTTTTTCAATGCTGCGGTTGTTGTTGAATTTGTTGGTGTTTTTCAATGTTGAGGTTGATGTTGAATTTGTTGGTGTTTTTCAATGTTGAGTTTGTTGTTGTTTTTCAATGTTGAGGTTGTTGTTGAATTTGTTGGTGTTTTTCAATTTTGAGGTTGTTGTTGTTTTTCAATGCTGATGTTGTTGTTGAATTTGTTGGTGTTTTTCAGTGTTGAAGTTGTTGTTGAATTTGTTGGTGTTTTTCAATGTTGAGGTTGTTGTTGTTTTTCAATGTTGAGGTTGTTGTTGAATTTGTTTGTGCTTTTCAATGTTGAGATGGTTGTTGTTTTTCAATGTTGAGGTTGTTGTTGAATTTGTTGGTGTTTTTAAATGTTGAGGTTGTTGCTGAATTTGCTGGTGTTTTGCAATGTTGAGGTTGTTGTTGTTTTTCAATGTTGAGGTTGTTGTTGAATTTGTTGGTGTTTTTCAATGTTGAGGTTGTTGCTGTTTTTCAATGTTGAGGTTGTTGTTGTATTTGTTGGTGTTTTTCAATTTCGAGGTTGTTGTTGAATTTGCTGGAGTTTTTCAATGTTGAAGTTGTCGTTGAATTTGTTGCTGTTTTTCAATGTTGAGGTTGTTGTTGTTTTTCAATGTTGAGGTTGTTGTTGAATTTGTTGGTGTTTTTCAATGTTGAGGTTGTTGTTGTTTTTCAATGTTGAGGTTGTTGTTGAATTTGTTGGTGCTTTTCAATGTTGAGATTGTTGTTGAATTTGTTGGTGTTTTTCAATGTTGAGGTTGTTGTTGAATTTGTTGGTGTTTTTCAATTTCGAGGTTGTTGAATTTGTTAGTGTTTTTCAATGTTGAGGTTGTTGTTGAATTTGTGGTGTTTTTCAATGTTGAGGTTGTTGTTGAATTTGTTGGTGTTTTTGAATGTTGAGGTTGTTGTTGTTTTTCAATGTTGAGGTTGTTGTTGAATTTGTTGGAGTTTTTCAATGTTTAGTTTGTTGTTGTTTTTCAATGTTGAGGTTGTTGTTGAATTTGTTGGTGTTTTTCAATGTTGAGGTTGTTGTTGCTTTTCAATTTTGAGGTTGTTGTTGAATTTGTTGGTGTTTTTCAATGTTGAGGTTGTTGTTGTTTTTCAAAGTTGAGGTTGTTGTTGAATTTGTTGGTGTTTTTCAATTTCCAGGTTGTTGTTGAATTTGTTGGTGGTTTTCAATGTTGAAGTTGTTGTTGAATTTGTTGGTTTTTTTCAATGTTGAGGTTGTTGTTGTTTTTCAATGTTGAGGTTTTGTTGAATTTGTTGGTGTTTTTCAATGTTGAGGTTGTTGTTGTTTTTCAATGCTGATGTTGTTGTTGAATTTGTTGGTGTTTTTCAGTGTTGAAGTTGTTGTTGAATTTGTTGGTGTTTTTCAATGTTGAGGTTGTTGTTGTTTTTCAATGTTGAGGTTGTTGTTGAATTTGTTTGTGTTTTTCAATGTTGAGATGGTTGTTGTTTTTCAATGTTGAGGTTGTTGTTGAATTTGTTGGTGTTTTTAAATGTTGAGGTTGTTGCTGAATTTGCTGGTGTTTTGCAATGTTGAGGTTGTTGTTGTTTTTCAATGTTGAGGTTGTTGTTGAATTTGTTGGTGTTTTTCAATGTTGAGGTTGTTGCTGTTTTTCAATGTTGAGGTTGTTGTTGTATTTGTTGGTGTTTTTCAATTTCGAGGTTGTTGTTGAATTTGCTGGAGTTTTTCAATGTTGAAGTTGTCGTTGAATTTGTTGCTGTTTTTCAATGTTGAGGTTGTTGTTGTTTTTCAATGTTGAGGTTGTTGTTGAATTTGTTGGTGTTTTTCAATGTTGAGGGTGTTGTTGTTTTTCAATGTTGAGGTTGTTGTTGAATTTGTTGGTGCTTTTCAATGTTGAGATTGTTGTTGAATTTGTTGGTGTTTTTCAATGTTGAGGTTGTTGTTGTTTTTCAATGTTGAGGTTGTTGTTGAATTTGTTGGTGTTTTTCAATGTTGAGTTTGTTGTTGAATTTGTTGGTGTTTTTCAATTTCGAGGTTGTTGTTGAATTTTTTAGTGTTTTTCAATGTTAAGGTTGTTGTTGAAGTTGTGGTGTTTTTCAATGTTGAGGTTGTTGTTGAATTTGTTGGTGTTTTTGAATGTTGAGGTTGTTGTTGTTTTTCAATGTTGAGGTTGTTGTTGAATTTGTTGGTGTTTTTCAATGTTGAGGTTGTTGTTGTTTTTCAAAGTTGAGGTTGTTGTTGAATTTGTTGGTGTTTTTCAATTTCGAGGTTGTTGTTGAATTTGTTGGTGGTTTTCAATGTTGAAGTTGTTGTTGAATTTGTTGGTGTTTTTCAATGTTGAGGTTGTTGTTGTTTTTCAATGTTGAGGTTGTTGTTGAATTTGTTGGTGTTTTTCAATGTTGAGGTTGTTGTTGTTTTTCAATGCTGCGGTTGTTGTTGAATTTGTTGGTGTTTTTCAATGTTGAGGTTGATGTTGAATTTGTTGGTGTTTTTCAATGTTGAGTTTGTTGTTGTTTTTCAATGTTGAGGTTGTTGTTGAATTTGTTGGTGTTTTTCAATTTTGAGGTTGTTGTTGTTTTTCAATGCTGATGTTGTTGTTGAATTTGTTGGTGTTTTTCAGTGTTGAAGTTGTTGTTGAATTTGTTGGTGTTTTTCAATGTTGAGGTTGTTGTTGTTTTTCAATGTTGAGGTTGTTGTTGAATTTGTTTGTGCTTTTCAATGTTGAGATGGTTGTTGTTTTTCAATGTTGAGGTTGTTGTTGAATTTGTTGGTGTTTTTAAATGTTGAGGTTGTTGCTGAATTTGCTGGTGTTTTGCAATGTTGAGGTTGTTGTTGTTTTTCAATGTTGAGGTTGTTGTTGAATTTGTTGGTGTTTTTCAATGTTGAGGTTGTTGCTGTTTTTCAATGTTGAGGTTGTTGTTGTATTTGTTGGTGTTTTTCAATTTCGAGGTTGTTGTTGAATTTGCTGGAGTTTTTCAATGTTGAAGTTGTCGTTGAATTTGTTGCTGTTTTTCAATGTTGAGGTTGTTGTTGTTTTTCAATGTTGAGGTTGTTGTTGAATTTGTTGGTGTTTTTCAATGTTGAGGTTGTTGTTGTTTTTCAATGTTGAGGTTGTTGTTGAATTTGTTGGTGCTTTTCAATGTTGAGATTGTTGTTGAATTTGTTGGTGTTTTTCAATGTTGAGGTTGTTGTTGAATTTGTTGGTGTTTTTCAATTTCGAGGTTGTTGAATTTGTTAGTGTTTTTCAATGTTGAGGTTGTTGTTGAATTTGTGGTGTTTTTCAATGTTGAGGTTGTTGTTGAATTTGTTGGTGTTTTTGAATGTTGAGGTTGTTGTTGTTTTTCAATGTTGAGGTTGTTGTTGAATTTGTTGGAGTTTTTCAATGTTTAGTTTGTTGTTGTTTTTCAATGTTGAGGTTGTTGTTGAATTTGTTGGTGTTTTTCAATGTTGAGGTTGTTGTTGCTTTTCAATTTTGAGGTTGTTGTTGAATTTGTTGGTGTTTTTCAATGTTGAGGTTGTTGTTGTTTTTCAAAGTTGAGGTTGTTGTTGAATTTGTTGGTGTTTTTCAATTTCCAGGTTGTTGTTGAATTTGTTGGTGGTTTTCAATGTTGAAGTTGTTGTTGAATTTGTTGGTTTTTTTCAATGTTGAGGTTGTTGTTGTTTTTCAATGTTGAGGTTTTGTTGAATTTGTTGGTGTTTTCAATGTTGAGGTTGTTGTTGTTTTTCAATGCTGAGGTTGTTGTTGAATTTGTTGGTGTTTTTCAATGTTGAAGTTGTTGTTGAATTTGTTGGTGTTTTTCAATTTTGAGGTTGTTGTTGTTTTTCAATGTTGAGGTTGTTGCTGAATTTGTTGGTGTTTTTCAATGTTGAGGTTGTTGTTGTTTTTCAATGTTGAGGTTGTTGTTGAATTTGTTGGTGTTTTTCAATGTTATGATTGTTGTTGTTTTTAAATGTTGAGGTTGTTGTTGAATTTGCTGGTGTTTTGCAATGTTGAGGTTGTTGTTATTTTTCAATGTTGAGGTTGTTGTTGAATTTGTTGGTGTTTTTCAATGTTGAGGTTGTTGTTGTTTTTCAATGTAGAGGTTGTTGTTGTATTAGTTGTTGTTTTTCAATTTCGAGGTTGTTGTTGAATTTGTTGGTGTTTTTCAATGTTGAGGTTGTTGTTGAATTTGTTGGTGTTTTTCAATGTTGAGGTTGTTGTTGTTTTTCAATGTTGAGGTTGTTGTTGAATTTGTTGGTGTTTTTCAATGTTTAGGTTGTTGTTGTTTTTCAATGTTGAGGTTGTTGTTGAATTTGTTGGTGTTTTTCAATGTTGAGGTTGTTGTTGAATTTGTTGGTGTTTTTCAATGTTGAGGTTGTTGTTGTTTTTCAATGTTGAGGTTGTTGTTGAATTTGTTGGTGTTTTTCAATGTTGAGTTTGTTGTTGTTTTTCAATGTTGAGGTTGTTGTTGAATTTGTTGGTGTTTTTCAATGTTGAGGTTGTTGTTGTTTTTCAATATTGAGGTTACTGTTGAATTTGTTGGTGTTTTTCAATGTTGAGGTTGTTGTTGTTTTTCAATGTTGAGGTTGTTGTTGTATTTGTTGGTGTTTTTCAATTTTGAGGTTGTTGTTGAATTTGTTGGTGCTTTTCAATGTTGAAGTTGTTGTTGAATTTGTTGGTGTTTTTCAATGTTGAGGTTGTTGTTGTTTTTCAATGTTGAGGTTGTTGTTGAATTTGTTGGTGTTTTTCAATGTTGAGGTTGTTGTTGAATTTGTTTGTGTTTTTCAATGTTGAGATGGTTGTTGTTTTTCAATGTTGAGTTTGTTGTTGAATTTGTTGGTGTTTTTCAATGTTGAGGTTGTTGTTGTTTTTCAATGTTGAGGTTGTTGTTGAATTTGTTGGTGTTTTTCAATGTTTAGGTTGTTGTTGTTTTTCAATGTTGAGGTTGTTGTTGAATTTGTTGGTGTTTTTCAACGTTGAGGTTGTTGTTGAATTTGTTGGTGTTTTTAAATGTTGAGGTTGTTGTTGTTTTTCAATGTTGAGGTTGATGTTGAATTTGTTGGTGTTTTTCAATGTTGAGTTTGTTGTTGTTTTTCAATGTTGAGGTTGTTGTTGAATTTGTTGGTGTTTTTCAATGTTGAGGTTGTTGTTGTTTTTCAATGCTGATGTTGTTGTTGAATTTGTTGGTGTTTTTCAGTGTTGAAGTTGTTGTTGAATTTGTTGGTGTTTTTCAATGTTGAGGTTGTTGTTGTTTTTCAATGTTGAGGTTGTTGTTGAATTTGTTTGTGTTTTTCAATGTTGAGATGGTTGTTGTTTTTCAATGTTGAGGTTGTTGTTGAATTTGTTGGTGTTTTTAAATGTTGAGGTTGTTGCTGAATTTGCTGGTGTTTTGCAATGTTGAGGTTGTTGTTGTTTTTCAATGTTGAGGTTGTTGTTGAATTTGTTGGTGTTTTTCAATGTTGAGGTTGTTGCTGTTTTTCAATGTTGAGGTTGTTGTTGTATTTGTTGGTGTTTTTCAATTTCGAGGTTGTTGTTGAATTTGCTGGAGTTTTTGAATGTTGAAGTTGTCGTTGAATTTGTTGCTGTTTTTCAATGTTGAGGTTGTTGTTGTTTTTCAATGTTGAGGTTGTTGTTGAATTTGTTGGTGTTTTTCAATGTTGAGGTTGTTGTTGTTTTTCAATGTTGAGGTTGTTGTTGAATTTGTTGGTGCTTTTCAATGTTGAGATTGTTGTTGAATTTGTTGGTGTTTTTCAATGTTGAGGTTGTTGTTGTTTTTCAATGTTGAGGTTGTTGTTGAATTTGTTGGTGTTTTTCAATGTTGAGTTTGTTGTTGAATTTGTTGGTGTTTTTCAATTTCGAGGTTGTTGTTGAATTTTTTAGTGTTTTTCAATGTTGAGGTTGTTGTTGAATTTGTGGTGTTTTTCAATGTTGAGGTTGTTGTTGAATTTGTTGGTGTTTTTGAATGTTGAGGTTGTTGTTGTTTTTCAATGTTGAGGTTGTTGTTGAATTTGTTGGTGTTTTTCAATGTTGAGGTTGTTGTTGTTTTTCAAAGTTGAGGTTGTTGTTGAATTTGTTGGTGTTTTTCAATTTCGAGGTTGTTGTTGAATTTGTTGGTGGTTTTCAATGTTGAAGTTGTTGTTGAATTTGTTGGTGTTTTTCAATGTTGAGGTTGTTGTTGTTTTTCAATGTTGAGGTTGTTGTTGAATTTGTTGGTGTTTTTCAATGTTGAGGTTGTTGTTGTTTTTCAATGCTGCGGTTGTTGTTGAATTTGTTGGTGTTTTTCAATGTTGAAGTTGTTGTTGAATTTGTTGGTGTTTTTCAATTTTGAGGTTGTTGTTGTTTTTCAATGTTGAGGTTGTTGCTGAATTTGTTGGTGTTTTTCAATGTTGAGGTTGTTGTTGTTTTTAAATGTCGAGGTTGTTGTTGAATTTGTTGGTGTTTTTCAATGTTGAGGTTGTTGTTGTTTTTCAATGTTGAGGTTGTTGTTGAATTTGTTGGTGTTTTTCAATGTTGTGATTGTTGTTGTTTTTAAATGTTGAGGTTGTTGTTGAATTTGCTGGTGTTTTGCAATGTTGAGGTTGTTGTTGTTTTTCAATGTTGAGGTTGTTGTTGAATTTGTTGGTGTTTTTCAATGTTGAGGTTGTTGTTGTTTTTCAATGTAGAGGTTGTTGTTGTATTTGTTGGTGTTTTTCAATTTCGAGGTTGTTGTTGAATTTGTTGGTGTTTTTCAATGTTGAAGTTGTTGTTGAATTTGTTGGTGTTTTTCAATGTTGAGGTTGTTGTTGTTTTTCAATGTTGAGGTTGCTGTTGAATTTGCTGGTGTTTTTCAATGTTGAGGTTGTTGTTGTTTTTCAATGCTGAGGTTGTTGTTGAATTTGTTGGTGTTTTTCAATGTTGAGGTTGTTGTTGAATTTGTTGGTGTTTTTCAATGCTGAGGTTGTTGTTGTTTTTCAATGTTGAGGTTGTTGTTGAATTTGTTGGTGTTTTTCAATGTTTAGGTTGTTGTTGTTTTTCAATGTTGAGGTTGTTGTTGAATTTGTTGGTGTTTTTCAATGTTGAGGTTGTTGTTGAATTTGTTGGTGTTTTTCAATGTTGAGGTTGTTGTTATTTTTCAATGTTGAGGTTGTTGTTGAATTTGTTGGTGCTTTTCAATGTTGAGGTTGTTGTTGACTTTGTTGGTGTTTTTCAATGTTGAGGTTGTTGTTGTTTTTCAATGTTGAGGTTGTTGTTGAATTTGTTGGCGTTTTTCAATGTTGAGTTTGTTGTTGAATTTGTTGGTGTTTTTCAACTTCGAGGTTGTTGTTGAATTTGTTGGTGTTTTTCAATGTTGAGGTTGTTGTTGAATTTGTTGGTGTTTTTCAATGTTGAGGTTGTTGTTGAATTTGTTGGTGTTTTTCAATGTTGAGGATGTTGTTGTTTTTCAATGTTGAGGTTGTTGTTTAATTTGTTGGTGTTTTTCAATGTTTAGTTTGTTGTTGTTTTTCAATGTTGAGGTTGTTGTTGAATTTGTTGGTGTTTTTCAATGTTGAGGTTGTTGTTGTTTTTCAATGTTGAGGTTGTTGTTGAATTTGTTGTTGTTTTTCAATGTTGAGGTTGTTGGTGTTTTTCAATGCTGAGGTTGTTGTTGAATTTGTTGTTGTTTTTCAATGTTGAGGTTGTTGTTGAATTTCTTGGTGTTTTTCAATGTTGAGGTTGTTGTTGTTTTTCAATGCTGCGGTTGTTGTTGAATTTGTTGGTGTTTTTCAATGTTGAAGTTGTTGTTGAATTTGTTGGTGTTTTTCAATTTTGAGGTTGTTGTTGTTTTTCAATGTTGAGGTTGTTGCTGAATTTGTTGGTGTTTTTCAATGTTGAGGTTGTTGTTGTTTTTAAATGTCGAGGTTGTTGTTGAATTTGTTGGTGTTTTTCAATGTTGAGGTTGTTGTTGTTTTTCAATGTTGAGGTTGTTGTTGAATTTGTTGGTGTTTTTCAATGTTGTGATTGTTGTTGTTTTTAAATGTTGAGGTTGTTGTTGAATTTGCTGGTGTTTTGCAATGTTGAGGTTGTTGTTGTTTTTCAATGTTGAGGTTGTTTTTGAATTTGTTGGTGTTTTTCAATGTTGAGGTTGTTGTTGTTTTTCAATGTAGAGGTTGTTGTTGTATTTGTTGGTGTTTTTCAATTTCGAGGTTGTTGTTGAATTTGTTGGTGTTTTTCAATGTTGAAGTTGTTGTTGAATTTGTTGGTGTTTTTCAATGTTGAGGTTGTTGTTGTTTTTCAATGTTGAGGTTGCTGTTGAATTTGCTGGTGTTTTTCAATGTTGAGGTTGTTGTTGTTTTTCAATGCTGAGGTTGTTGGTGAATTTGTTGGTGTTTTTCAATGTTGAGGTTGTTGTTGAATTTGTTGGTGTTTTTCAATGCTGAGGTTGTTGTTGTTTTTCAATGTTGAGGTTGTTGTTGAATTTGTTGGTGTTTTTCAATGTTTAGGTTGTTGTTGTTTTTCAATGTTGAGGTTGTTGTTGAATTTGTTGGTGTTTTTCAATGTTGAGGTTGTTGTTGAATTTGTTGGTGTTTTTCAATGTTGAGGTTGTTGTTATTTTTCAATGTTGAGGTTGTTGTTGAATTTGTTGGTGCTTTTCAATGTTGAGGTTGTTGTTGACTTTGTTGGTGTTTTTCAATGTTGAGGTTGTTGTTGTTTTTCAATGTTGAGGTTGTTGTTGAATTTGTTGGCGTTTTTCAATGTTGAGTTTGTTGTTGAATTTGTTGGTGTTTTTCAACTTCGAGGTTGTTGTTGAATTTGTTGGTGTTTTTCAATGTTGAGGTTGTTGTTGAATTTGTTGGTGTTTTTCAATGTTGAGGTTGTTGTTGAATTTGTTGGTGTTTTTCAATGTTGAGGATGTTGTTGTTTTTCAATGTTGAGGTTGTTGTTTAATTTGTTGGTGTTTTTCAATGTTTAGTTTGTTGTTGTTTTTCAATGTTGAGGTTGTTGTTGAATTTGTTGGTGTTTTTCAATGTTGAGGTTGTTGTTGTTTTTCAATGTTGAGGTTGTTGTTGAATTTGTTGTTGTTTTTCAATGTTGAGGTTGTTGGTGTTTTTCAATGCTGAGGTTGTTGTTGAATTTGTTGGTGTTTTTCAATGTTGAGGTTGTTGTTGAATTTGTTGGTGTTTTTCAATGTTGAGGTTGTTGTTGTTTTTCAATGTTGAGGTTGTTGTTGAATTTGTTGTTGTTTTTCAATGTTTAGGTTGTTGTTGTTTTTCAATGTTGAGGTTGTTGTTGAATTTGTTGGTGTTTTTCAATGTTGAGGTTGTTGTTGAATTTGTTGGTGTTTTTCAATGTTGAGGTTGTTGTTGTTTTTCAATGTTGAGGTTGTTGTTGAATTTGTTGGTGTTTTTCAATGTTGAGTTTGTTGTTGTTTTTCAATGTTGAGGTTGTTGTTGAATTTGTTGGTGTTTTTCAATGTTGAGGTTGTTGTTGTTTTTCAATATTGAGGTTACTGTTGAATTTGTTGGTGTTTTTCAATGTTGAGGTTGTTGTTGTTTTTCAATGTTGAGGTTGTTGTTGTATTTGTTGGTGTTTTTCAATTTTGAGGTTGTTGTTGAATTTGTTGGTGCTTTTCAATGTTGAAGTTGTTGTTGAATTTGTTGGTGTTTTTCAATGTTGAGGTTGTTGTTGTTTTTCAATGTTGAGGTTGTTGTTGAATTTGTTGGTGTTTTTCAATGTTGAGGTTGTTGTTGAATTTGTTTGTGTTTTTCAATGTTGAGATGGTTGTTGTTTTTCAATGTTGAGTTTGTTGTTGAATTTGTTGGTGTTTTTCAATGTTGAGGTTGTTGTTGTTTTTCAATGTTGAGGTTGTTGTTGAATTTGTTGGTGTTTTTCAATGTTTAGGTTGTTGTTGTTTTTCAATGTTGAGGTTGTTGTTGAATTTGTTGGTGTTTTTCAACGTTGAGGTTGTTGTTGAATTTGTTGGTGTTTTTAAATGTTGAGGTTGTTGTTGTTTTTCAATGTTGAGGTTGATGTTGAATTTGTTGGTGTTTTTCAATGTTGAGTTTGTTGTTGTTTTTCAATGTTGAGGTTGTTGTTGAATTTGTTGGTGTTTTTCAATGTTGAGGTTGTTGTTGTTTTTCAATGCTGATGTTGTTGTTGAATTTGTTGGTGTTTTTCAGTGTTGAAGTTGTTGATGAATTTGTTGGTGTTTTTCAATGTTGAGGTTGTTGTTGTTTTTCAATGTTGAGGTTGTTGTTGAATTTGTTTGTGTTTTTCAATGTTGAGATGGTTGTTGTTTTTCAATGTTGAGGTTGTTGTTGAATTTGTTGGTGTTTTTAAATGTTGAGGTTGTTGCTGAATTTGCTGGTGTTTTGGAATGTTGAGGTTGTTGTTGTTTTTCAATGTTGAGGTTGTTGTTGAATTTGTTGGTGTTTTTCAATGTTGAGGTTGTTGCTGTTTTTCAATGTTGAGGTTGTTGTTGTATTTGTTGGTGTTTTTCAATTTCGAGGTTGTTGTTGAATTTGCTGGAGTTTTTGAATGTTGAAGTTGTCGTTGAATTTGTTGCTGTTTTTCAATGTTGAGGTTGTTGTTGTTTTTCAATGTTGAGGTTGTTGTTGAATTTGTTGGTGTTTTTCAATGTTGAGGTTGTTGTTGTTTTTCAATGTTGAGGTTGTTGTTGAATTTGTTGGTGCTTTTCAATGTTGAGATTGTTGTTGAATTTGTTGGTGTTTTTCAATGTTGAGGTTGTTGTTGTTTTTCAATGTTGAGGTTGTTGTTGAATTTGTTGGTGTTTTTCAATGTTGAGTTTGTTGTTGAATTTGTTGGTGTTTTTCAATTTCGAGGTTGTTGTTGAATTTTTTAGTGTTTTTCAATGTTGAGGTTGTTGTTGAATTTGTGGTGTTTTTCAATGTTGAGGTTGTTGTTGAATTTGTTGGTGTTTTTGAATGTTGAGGTTGTTGTTGTTTTTCAATGTTGAGGTTGTTGTTGAATTTGTTGGTGTTTTTCAATGTTGAGGTTGTTGTTGTTTTTCAAAGTTGAGGTTGTTGTTGAATTTGTTGGTGTTTTTCAATTTCGAGGTTGTTGTTGAATTTGTTGGTGGTTTTCAATGTTGAAGTTGTTGTTGAATTTGTTGGTGTTTTTCAATGTTGAGGTTGTTGTTGTTTTTCAATGTTGAGGTTGTTGTTGAATTTGTTGGTGTTTTTCAATGTTGAGGTTGTTGTTGTTTTTCAATGCTGCGGTTGTTGTTGAATTTATTGGTGTTTTTCAATGTTGAAGTTGTTGTTGAATTTGTTGGTGTTTTTCAATTTTGAGGTTGTTGTTGTTTTTCAATGTTGAGGTTGTTGCTGAATTTGTTGGTGTTTTTCAATGTTGAGGTTGTTGTTGTTTTTAAATGTCGAGGTTGTTGTTGAATTTGTTGGTGTTTTTCAATGTTGAGGTTGTTGTTGTTTTTCAATGTTGAGGTTGTTGTTGAATTTGTTGGTGTTTTTCAATGTTGTGATTGTTGTTGTTTTTAAATGTTGAGGTTGTTGTTGAATTTGCTGGTGTTTTGCAATGTTGAGGTTGTTGTTGTTTTTCAATGTTGAGGTTGTTGTTGAATTTGTTGGTGTTTTTCAATGTTGAGGTTGTTGTTGTTTTTCAATGTAGAGGTTGTTGTTGTATTTGTTGGTGTTTTTCAATTTCGAGGTTGTTGTTGAATTTGTTGGTGTTTTTCAATGTTGAAGTTGTTGTTGAATTTGTTGGTGTTTTTCAATGTTGAGGTTGTTGTTGTTTTTCAATGTTGAGGTTGCTGTTGAATTTGCTGGTGTTTTTCAATGTTGAGGTTGTTGTTGTTTTTCAATGCTGAGGTTGTTGTTGAATTTGTTGGTGTTTTTCAATGTTGAGGTTGTTGTTGAATTTGTTGGTGTTTTTCAATGCTGAGGTTGTTGTTGTTTTTCAATGTTGAGGTTGTTGTTGAATTTGTTGGTGTTTTTCAATGTTTAGGTTGTTGTTGTTTTTCAATGTTGAGGTTGTTGTTGAATTTGTTGGTGTTTTTCAATGTTGAGGTTGTTGTTGAATTTGTTGGTGTTTTTCAATGTTGAGGTTGTTGTTATTTTTCAATGTTGAGGTTGTTGTTGAATTTGTTGGTGCTTTTCAATGTTGAGGATGTTGTTGACTTTGTTGGTGTTTTTCAATGTTGAGGTTGTTGTTGTTTTTCAATGTTGAGGTTGTTGTTGAATTTGTTGGCGTTTTTCAATGTTGAGTTTGTTGTTGAATTTGTTGGTGTTTTTCAACTTCGAGGTTGTTGTTGAATTTGTTGGTGTTTTTCAATGTTGAGGTTGTTGTTGAATTTGTTGGTGTTTTTCAATGTTGAGGTTGTTGTTGAATTTGTTGGTGTTTTTCAATGTTGAGGATGTTGTTGTTTTTCAATGTTGAGGTTGTTGTTTAATTTGTTGGTGTTTTTCAATGTTTAGTTTGTTGTTGTTTTTCAATGTTGAGGTTGTTGTTGAATTTGTTGGTGTTTTTCAATGTTGAGGTTGTTGTTGTTTTTCAATGTTGAGGTTGTTGTTGAATTTGTTGTTGTTTTTCAATGTTGAGGTTGTTGGTGTTTTTCAATGCTGAGGTTGTTGTTGAATTTGTTGGTGTTTTTCAATGTTGAGGTTGTTGTTGAATTTGTTGGTGTTTTTCAATGTTGAGGTTGTTGTTGTTTTTCAATGTTGAGGTTGTTGTTGAGTTTGTTGGTGTTTTTCAATGTTTAGGTTGTTGTTGTTTTTCAAAGTTGAGGTTGTTGTTGAATTTGTTGGTGTTTTTCAATTTCGAGGTTGTTGTTGAATTTGTTGGTGTTTTTCAATGTTGAAGTTGTTGTTGAATTTGTTGGTGTTTTTCAATGTTGAGGTTGTTGTTGTTTTTCAATGTTGAGGTTGTTGTTGAATTTGTTGGTGTTTTTCAATGTTGAGGTTGCTGTTGTTTTTCAATGCTTGAGGTTGTTGTTGAATTTGTTGGTGTTTTTCAATGTTGAGGTTGTTGTTGCTTTTCAATTTTGAGGTGTTGTTGACTTTGTTGGTGTTTTTCAATGTTGATGTTGTTGTTGTTTTTCAAAGTTGAGGTTGTTGTTGAATTTGCTGGTGTTTTTCAATTTCGAGGTTGTTGTTGAATTTGTTGGTGTTTTTCAATGTTGAAGTTGTTGTTGAATTTGTTGGTGTTTTTCAATGTTGAGGTTGTTGTTGTTTTTCAATGTTGAGGTTGTTGTTGAATTTGTTGGTGTTTTTCAATGTTGAGGTTGTTGTTGTTTTTCAATGCTGAGGTTGTTCTTGAATTTGTTCGTGTTTTTCAATGTTGAAGTTGTTGTTGAATTTGTTGGTGTTTTTCAATTTTGAGGTTGTTGTTGTTCTTCAATGTTGAGGTTGTTGCTGAATTTGTTGGTGTTTTTCAATGTTGAGGTTGTTGTTGTTTTTCAATGTCGAGGTTGTTGTTGAATTTGTTGGTGTTTTTCAATGTTGAGGTTGTTGTTGTTTTTCAATGCTGAGGTTGTTGTTGAATTTGTTGGTGTTTTTCAATGTTGTGATTGTTGTTGTTTTTAAATGTTGAGGTTGTTGTGGAATTTGCTGGTGTTTTGCAATGTTGAGGTTGTTGTTGTTTTTCAATGTTGAGGTTGTTGTTGAATTTGTTGGTGTTTTTCAATGTTGAGGTTGTTGTTGTTTTTCAATGTAGAGGTTGTTGTTGTATTTGTTGGTGTTTTTCAATTTCGAGGTTGTTGTTGAATTTGTTGGTGTTTTTCAATTTTGAAGTTGTTGTTGAATTTGTTGGTGTTTTTCAATGTTGAGGTTGTTGTTGTTTTTCAATGTTGAGGTTGCTGTTGAATTTGCTGGTGTTTTTCAATGTTGAGGTTGTTGTTGAATTTGTTGGTGTTTTTCAATGTTGAGGTTGTTGTTGTTTTTCAATGTTGAGGTTGTTGTTGAATTTGTTGGTGTTTTTCAATGTTGAGTTTGTTGTTGTTTTTCAAGGTTGAGGTTGTTGTTGAATTTGTTGGTGTTTTTCAATGTTGAGGTTGTTGTTGTTTTTCAATGTTGAGGTTACTGTTGAATTTGTTGGTGTTTTTCAATGTTGAGGTTGTTGTTGTTTTTCAATGTTGAGGTTGTTGTTGAATTTGTTGGTGCTTTTCAATGTTGAAGTTGTTGTTGACTTTGTTGGTGTTTTTCAATGTTGAGGTTGTTGTTGTTTTTCAATGTTGAGGTTGTTGTTGAATTTGTTGGCGTATTTTAATGTTGAGTTTGTTGTTGAATTTGTTGGTGTTTTTCAACTTCGAGGTTGTTGTTGAATTTGTTGGTGTTTTTCAATGTTGAGGTTGTTGTTGAATTTGTTGGTGTTTTTCAATGTTGAGGTTGTTGTTGAATTTGTTGGTGTTTTTCAATGTAGAGGTTGTTGTTGTTTTTCAATGTTGAGGTTGTTGTTTAATTTGTTGGTGTTTTTCAATGTTTAGTTTGTTGTTGTTTTTCAATGTTGAGGTTGTTGTGGAATTTGTTGGTGTTTTTCAATGTTGAGGTTGTTGTTGTTTTTCAATGTTGAGGTTGTTGTTGAATTTGTTGGTGTTTTTCAATGTTGAAGTTGTTGGTGTTTTTCCATGCTGAGGTTCTTGTTGAATTTGTTGGTGTTTTTCAATGTTGAGGTTGTTGTTGAATTTGTTGGTTTTTTCAATGTTGAGGTTGTTGTTGTTTTTCAATGTTGAGGTTGTTGTTGAGTTTGTTGGTGTTTTTCAATGTTGAGGTTGTTGTTGTTTTTCAAAGTTGAGGTTGTTGTTGAATTTGTTGGTGTTTTTCAATTTCGAGGTTGTTGTTGAATTTGTTGGTGTTTTTCAATGTTGAAGTTGTTGTTGAATTTGTTGGTGTTTTTCAATGTTGAGGTTGTTGTTGTTTTTCAATGTTGAGGTTGTTGTTGAATTTGTTGGTGTTTTTCAATGTTGAGGTTGTTGTTGTTTTTCAATGTTGAGGTTGTTGTTGAATTTGTTGGTGTTTTTCAATGTTGAGGTTGTTGTTGCTTTTCAATTTTGAGGTTGTTGTTGAATTTGTTGGTGTTTTTCAATATTGAGGTTGTTGTTGCTTTTCAATTTTGAGGTTGTTGTTGAATTTGTTGGTGTTTTTCAATGTTGAGGTTGTTGTTGTTTTTCAATGCTGCGGTTGTTGTTGAATTTGTTGGTGTTTTTCAATGTTGAAGTTGTTGTTGAATTTGTTGGTGTTTTTCAATTTTGAGGTTGTTGTTGTTTTTCAATGTTGAGGTTGTTGCTGAATTTGTTGGTGTTTTTCAATGTTGAGGTTGTTGTTGTTTTTAAATGTCGAGGTTGTTGTTGAATTTGTTGGTGTTTTTCAATTTCGAGGTTGTTGTTGAATTTGTTGGTGTTTTTCAATGTTGAAGTTGTTGTTGAATTTGTTGGTGTTTTTCAATGTTGAGGTTGTTGTTGAATTTGTTGGTGTTTTTCAATGTTGAGGTTGCTGTTGTTTTTCAATGCTTGAGGTTGTTGTTGAATTTGTTGGTGTTTTTCAATGTTGAGGTTGTTGTTGCTTTTCAATTTTGAGGTGTTGTTGACTTTGTTGGTGTTTTTCAATGTTGATGTTGTTGTTGTTTTTCAAAGTTGAGGTTGTTGTTGAATTTGCTGGTGTTTTTCAATTTCGAGGTTGTTGTTGAATTTGTTGGTGTTTTTCAATGTTGAAGTTGTTGTTGAATTTGTTGGTGTTTTTCAATGTTGAGGTTGTTGTTGTTTTTCAATGTTGAGGTTGTTGTTGAATTTGTTGGTGTTTTTCAATGTTGAGGTTGTTGTTGTTTTTCAATGCTGAGGTTGTTCTTGAATTTGTTCGTGTTTTTCAATGTTGGAGTTGTTGTTGAATTTGTTGGTGTTTTTCAATTTTGAGGTTGTTGTTGTTCTTCAATGTTGAGGTTGTTGCTGAATTTGTTGGTGTTTTTCAATGTTGAGGTTGTTGTTGTTTTTCAATGTCGAGGTTGTTGTTGAATTTGTTGGTGTTCTTCAATGTTGAGGTTGTTGTTGTTTTTCAATGCTGAGGTTGTTGTTGAATTTGTTGGTGTTTTTCAATGTTGTGATTGTTGTTGTTTTTAAATGTTGAGGTTGTTGTGGAATTTGCTGGTGTTTTGCAATGTTGAGGTTGTTGTTGTTTTTCAATGTTGAGGTTGTTGTTGAATTTGTTGGTGTTTTTCAATGTTGAGGTTGTTGTTGTTTTTCAAAGTAGAGGTTGTTGTTGTATTTGTTGGTGTTTTTCAATTTCGAGGTTGTTGTTGAATTTGTTGTTGTTTTTCAATTTTGAAGTTGTTGTTGAATTTGTTGGTGTTTTTCAATGTTGAGGTTGTTGTTGTTTTTCAATGTTGAGGTTGCTGTTGAATTTGCTGGTGTTTTTCAATGTTGAGGTTGTTGTTGAATTTGTTGGTGTTTTTCAATGTTGAGGTTGTTGTTGTTTTTCAATGTTGAGGTTGTTGTTGAATTTGTTGGTGTTTTTCAATGTTGAGTTTGTTGTTGTTTTTCAAGGTTGAGGTTGTTGTTGAATTTGTTGGTGTTTTTCAATGTTGAGGTTGTTGTTGTTTTTCAATGTTGAGGTTACTGTTGAATTTGTTGGTGTTTTTCAATGTTGAGGTTGTTGTTGTTTTTCAATGTTGAGGTTGTTGTTGAATTTGTTGGTGCTTTTCAATGTTGAAGTTGTTGTTGACTTTGTTGGTGTTTTTCAATGTTGAGGTTGTTGTTGTTTTTCAATGTTGAGGTTGTTGTTGAATTTGTTGGCGTATTTTAATGTTGAGTTTGTTGTTGAATTTGTTGGTGTTTTTCAACTTCGAGGTTGTTGTTGAATTTGTTGGTGTTTTTCAATGTTGAGGTTGTTGTTGAATTTGTTGGTGTTTTTCAATGTTGAGGTTGTTGTTGAATTTGTTGGTGTTTTTCAATGTAGAGGTTGTTGTTGTTTTTCAATGTTGAGGTTGTTGTTTAATTTGTTGGTGTTTTTCAATGTTTAGTTTGTTGTTGTTTTTCAATGTTGAGGTTGTTGTGGAATTTGTTGGTGTTTTTCAATGTTGTGATTGTTGTTGTTTTTAAATGTTGAGGTTGTTGTTGAATTTGCTGGTGTTTTGCAATGTTGAGGTTGTTGTTGTTTTTCAATGTTGAGGTTGTTGTTGAATTTGTTGGTGTTTTTCAATGTTGAGGTTGTTGTTGTTTTTCAATGTAGAGGTTGTTGTTGTATTTGTTGGTGTTTTTCAATTTCGAGGTTGTTGTTGAATTTGTTGGTGTTTTTCAATGTTGAAGTTGTTGTTGAATTTGTTGGTGTTTTTCAATGTTGAGGTTGTTGTTGTTTTTCAATGTTGAGGTTGCTGTTGAATTTGCTGGTGTTTTTCAATGTTGAGGTTGTTGTTGTTTTTCAATGCTGAGGTTGTTGTTGAATTTGTTGGTGTTTTTCAATGTTGAGGTTGTTGTTGAATTTGTTGGTGTTTTTCAATGCTGAGGTTGTTGTTGTTTTTCAATGTTGAGGTTGTTGTTGAATTTGTTGGTGTTTTTCAATGTTTAGGTTGTTGTTGTTTTTCAATGTTGAGGTTGTTGTTGAATTTGTTGGTGTTTTTCAATGTTGAGGTTGTTGTTGAATTTGTTGGTGTTTTTCAATGTTGAGGTTGTTGTTATTTTTCAATGTTGAGGTTGTTGTTGAATTTGTTGGTGCTTTTCAATGTTGAGGTTGTTGTTGACTTTGTTGGTGTTTTTCAATGTTGAGGTTGTTGTTGTTTTTCAATGTTGAGGTTGTTGTTGAATTTGTTGGCGTTTTTCAATGTTGAGTTTGTTGTTGAATTTGTTGGTGTTTTTCAACTTCGAGGTTGTTGTTGAATTTGTTGGTGTTTTTCAATGTTGAGGTTGTTGTTGAATTTGTTGGTGTTTTTCAATGTTGAGGTTGTTGTTGAATTTGTTGGTGTTTTTCAATGTTGAGGATGTTGTTGTTTTTCAATGTTGAGGTTGTTGTTTAATTTGTTGGTGTTTTTCAATGTTTAGTTTGTTGTTGTTTTTCAATGTTGAGGTTGTTGTTGAATTTGTTGGTGTTTTTCAATGTTGAGGTTGTTGTTGTTTTTCAATGTTGAGGTTGTTGTTGAATTTGTTGTTGTTTTTCAATGTTGAGGTTGTTGGTGTTTTTCAATGCTGAGGTTGTTGTTGAATTTGTTGGTGTTTTTCAATGTTGAGGTTGTTGTTGAATTTGTTGGTGTTTTTCAATGTTGAGGTTGTTGTTGTTTTTCAATGTTGAGGTTGTTGTTGAGTTTGTTGGTGTTTTTCAATGTTTAGGTTGTTGTTGTTTTTCAAAGTTGAGGTTGTTGTTGAATTTGTTGGTGTTTTTCAATTTCGAGGTTGTTGTTGAATTTGTTGGTGTTTTTCAATGTTGAAGTTGTTGTTGAATTTGTTGGTGTTTTTCAATGTTGAGGTTGTTGTTGTTTTTCAATGTTGAGGTTGTTGTTGAATTTGTTGGTGTTTTTCAATGTTGAGGTTGCTGTTGTTTTTCAATGCTTGAGGTTGTTGTTGAATTTGTTGGTGTTTTTCAATGTTGAGGTTGTTGTTGCTTTTCAATTTTGAGGTGTTGTTGACTTTGTTGGTGTTTTTCAATGTTGAGGTTGTTTTTGTTTTTAAATGTCGAGGTTGTTGTTGAATTTGTTGGTGTTTTTCAATTTCGAGGTTGTTGTTGAATTTGTTGGTGTTTTTCAATGTTGAAGTTGTTGTTGAATTTGTTGGTGTTTTTCAATGTTGAGGTTGTTGTTGAATTTGTTGGTGTTTTTCAATGTTGAGGTTGCTGTTGTTTTTCAATGCTTGAGGTTGTTGTTGAATTTGTTGGTGTTTTTCAATGTTGAGGTTGTTGTTGCTTTTCAATTTTGAGGTGTTGTTGACTTTGTTGGTGTTTTTCAATGTTGATGTTGTTGTTGTTTTTCAAAGTTGAGGTTGTTGTTGAATTTGCTGGTGTTTTTCAATTTCGAGGTTGTTGTTGAATTTGTTGGTGTTTTTCAATGTTGAAGTTGTTGTTGAATTTGTTGGTGTTTTTCAATGTTGAGGTTGTTGTTGTTTTTCAATGTTGAGGTTGTTGTTGAATTTGTTGGTGTTTTTCAATGTTGAGGTTGTTGTTGTTTTTCAATGCTGAGGTTGTTCTTGAATTTGTTCGTGTTTTTCAATGTTGGAGTTGTTGTTGAATTTGTTGGTGTTTTTCAATTTTGAGGTTGTTGTTGTTCTTCAATGTTGAGGTTGTTGCTGAATTTGTTGGTGTTTTTCAATGTTGAGGTTGTTGTTGTTTTTCAATGTCGAGGTTGTTGTTGAATTTGTTGGTGTTCTTCAATGTTGAGGTTGTTGTTGTTTTTCAATGCTGAGGTTGTTGTTGAATTTGTTGGTGTTTTTCAATGTTGTGATTGTTGTTGTTTTTAAATGTTGAGGTTGTTGTGGAATTTGCTGGTGTTTTGCAATGTTGAGGTTGTTGTTGTTTTTCAATGTTGAGGTTGTTGTTGAATTTGTTGGTGTTTTTCAATGTTGAGGTTGTTGTTGTTTTTCAAAGTAGAGGTTGTTGTTGTATTTGTTGGTGTTTTTCAATTTCGAGGTTGTTGTTGAATTTGTTGTTGTTTTTCAATTTTGAAGTTGTTGTTGAATTTGTTGGTGTTTTTCAATGTTGAGGTTGTTGTTGTTTTTCAATGTTGAGGTTGCTGTTGAATTTGCTGGTGTTTTTCAATGTTGAGGTTGTTGTTGAATTTGTTGGTGTTTTTCAATGTTGAGGTTGTTGTTGTTTTTCAATGTTGAGGTTGTTGTTGAATTTGTTGGTGTTTTTCAATGTTGAGTTTGTTGTTGTTTTTCAAGGTTGAGGTTGTTGTTGAATTTGTTGGTGTTTTTCAATGTTGAGGTTGTTGTTGTTTTTCAATGTTGAGGTTACTGTTGAATTTGTTGGTGTTTTTCAATGTTGAGGTTGTTGTTGTTTTTCAATGTTGAGGTTGTTGTTGAATTTGTTGGTGCTTTTCAATGTTGAAGTTGTTGTTGACTTTGTTGGTGTTTTTCAATGTTGAGGTTGTTGTTGTTTTTCAATGTTGAGGTTGTTGTTGAATTTGCTGGCGTATTTTAATGTTGAGTTTGTTGTTGAATTTGTTGGTGTTTTTCAACTTCGAGGTTGTTGTTGAATTTGTTGGTGTTTTTCAATGTTGAGGTTGTTGTTGAATTTGTTGGTGTTTTTCAATGTTGAGGTTGTTGTTGAATTTGTTGGTGTTTTTCAATGTAGAGGTTGTTGTTGTTTTTCAATGTTGAGGTTGTTGTTTAATTTGTTGGTGTTTTTCAATGTTTAGTTTGTTGTTGTTTTTCAATGTTGAGGTTGTTGTGGAATTTGTTGGTGTTTTTCAATGTTGTGATTGTTGTTGTTTTTAAATGTTGAGGTTGTTGTTGAATTTGCTGGTGTTTTGCAATGTTGAGGTTGTTGTTGTTTTTCAATGTTGAGGTTGTTGTTGAATTTGTTGGTGTTTTTCAATGTTGAGGTTGTTGTTGTTTTTCAATGTAGAGGTTGTTGTTGTATTTGTTGGTGTTTTTCAATTTCGAGGTTGTTGTTGAATTTGTTGGTGTTTTTCAATGTTGAAGTTGTTGTTGAATTTGTTGGTGTTTTTCAATGTTGAGGTTGTTGTTGTTTTTCAATGTTGAGGTTGCTGTTGAATTTGCTGGTGTTTTTCAATGTTGAGGTTGTTGTTGTTTTTCAATGCTGAGGTTGTTGTTGAATTTGTTGGTGTTTTTCAATGTTGAGGTTGTTGTTGAATTTGTTGGTGTTTTTCAATGCTGAGGTTGTTGTTGTTTTTCAATGTTGAGGTTGTTGTTGAATTTGTTGGTGTTTTTCAATGTTTAGGTTGTTGTTGTTTTTCAATGTTGAGGTTGTTGTTGAATTTGTTGGTGTTTTTCAATGTTGAGGTTGTTGTTGAATTTGTTGGTGTTTTTCAATGTTGAGGTTGTTGTTATTTTTCAATGTTGAGGTTGTTGTTGAATTTGTTGGTGCTTTTCAATGTTGAGGTTGTTGTTGACTTTGTTGGTGTTTTTCAATGTTGAGGTTGTTGTTGTTTTTCAATGTTGAGGTTGTTGTTGAATTTGTTGGCGTTTTTCAATGTTGAGTTTGTTGTTGAATTTGTTGGTGTTTTTCAACTTCGAGGTTGTTGTTGAATTTGTTGGTGTTTTTCAATGTTGAGGTTGTTGTTGAATTTGTTGGTGTTTTTCAATGTTGAGGTTGTTGTTGAATTTGTTGGTGTTTTTCAATGTTGAGGATGTTGTTGTTTTTCAATGTTGAGGTTGTTGTTTAATTTGTTGGTGTTTTTCAATGTTTAGTTTGTTGTTGTTTTTCAATGTTGAGGTTGTTGTTGAATTTGTTGGTGTTTTTCAATGTTGAGGTTGTTGTTGTTTTTCAATGTTGAGGTTGTTGTTGAATTTGTTGTTGTTTTTCAATGTTGAGGTTGTTGGTGTTTTTCAATGCTGAGGTTGTTGTTGAATTTGTTGGTGTTTTTCAATGTTGAGGTTGTTGTTGAATTTGTTGGTGTTTTTCAATGTTGAGGTTGTTGTTGTTTTTCAATGTTGAGGTTGTTGTTGAGTTTGTTGGTGTTTTTCAATGTTTAGGTTGTTGTTGTTTTTCAAAGTTGAGGTTGTTGTTGAATTTGTTGGTGTTTTTCAATTTCGAGGTTGTTGTTGAATTTGTTGGTGTTTTTCAATGTTGAAGTTGTTGTTGAATTTGTTGGTGTTTTTCAATGTTGAGGTTGTTGTTGTTTTTCAATGTTGAGGTTGTTGTTGAATTTGTTGGTGTTTTTCAATGTTGAGGTTGCTGTTGTTTTTCAATGCTTGAGGTTGTTGTTGAATTTGTTGGTGTTTTTCAATGTTGAGGTTGTTGTTGCTTTTCAATTTTGAGGTGTTGTTGACTTTGTTGGTGTTTTTCAATGTTGATGTTGTTGTTGTTTTTCAAAGTTGAGGTTGTTGTTGAATTTGCTGGTGTTTTTCAATTTCGAGGTTGTTGTTGAATTTGTTGGTGTTTTTCAATGTTGAAGTTGTTGTTGAATTTGTTGGTGTTTTTCAATGTTGAGGTTGTTGTTGTTTTTCAATGTTGAGGTTGTTGTTGAATTTGTTGGTGTTTTTCAATGTTGAGGTTGTTGTTGTTTTTCAATGCTGAGGTTGTTCTTGAATTTGTTCGTGTTTTTCAATGTTGAAGTTGTTGTTGAATTTGTTGGTGTTTTTCAATTTTGAGGTTGTTGTTGTTCTTCAATGTTGAGGTTGTTGCTGAATTTGTTGGTGTTTTTCAATGTTGAGGTTGTTGTTGTTTTTCAATGTCGAGGTTGTTGTTGAATTTGTTGGTGTTTTTCAATGTTGAGGTTGTTGTTGTTTTTCAATGCTGAGGTTGTTGTTGAATTTGTTGGTGTTTTTCAATGTTGTGATTGTTGTTGTTTTTAAATGTTGAGGTTGTTGTGGAATTTGCTGGTGTTTTGCAATGTTGAGGTTGTTGTTGTTTTTCAATGTTGAGGTTGTTGTTGAATTTGTTGGTGTTTTTCAATGTTGAGGTTGTTGTTGTTTTTCAATGTAGAGGTTGTTGTTGTATTTGTTGGTGTTTTTCAATTTCGAGGTTGTTGTTGAATTTGTTGGTGTTTTTCAATTTTGAAGTTGTTGTTGAATTTGTTGGTGTTTTTCAATGTTGAGGTTGTTGTTGTTTTTCAATGTTGAGGTTGCTGTTGAATTTGCTGGTGTTTTTCAATGTTGAGGTTGTTGTTGAATTTGTTGGTGTTTTTCAATGTTGAGGTTGTTGTTGTTTTTCAATGTTGAGGTTGTTGTTGAATTTGTTGGTGTTTTTCAATGTTGAGTTTGTTGTTGTTTTTCAAGGTTGAGGTTGTTGTTGAATTTGTTGGTGTTTTTCAATGTTGAGGTTGTTGTTGTTTTTCAATGTTGAGGTTACTGTTGAATTTGTTGGTGTTTTTCAATGTTGAGGTTGTTGTTGTTTTTCAATGTTGAGGTTGTTGTTGAATTTGTTGGTGCTTTTCAATGTTGAAGTTGTTGTTGACTTTGTTGGTGTTTTTCAATGTTGAGGTTGTTGTTGTTTTTCAATGTTGAGGTTGTTGTTGAATTTGTTGGCGTATTTTAATGTTGAGTTTGTTGTTGAATTTGTTGGTGTTTTTCAACTTCGAGGTTGTTGTTGAATTTGTTGGTGTTTTTCAATGTTGAGGTTGTTGTTGAATTTGTTGGTGTTTTTCAATGTTGAGGTTGTTGTTGAATTTGTTGGTGTTTTTCAATGTAGAGGTTGTTGTTGTTTTTCAATGTTGAGGTTGTTGTTTAATTTGTTGGTGTTTTTCAATGTTTAGTTTGTTGTTGTTTTTCAATGTTGAGGTTGTTGTGGAATTTGTTGGTGTTTTTCAATGTTGAGGTTGTTGTTGTTTTTCAATGTTGAGGTTGTTGTTGAATTTGTTGGTGTTTTTCAATGTTGAAGTTGTTGGTGTTTTTCCATGCTGAGGTTCTTGTTGAATTTGTTGGTGTTTTTCAATGTTGAGGTTGTTGTTGAATTTGTTGGTTTTTTCAATGTTGAGGTTGTTGTTGTTTTTCAATGTTGAGGTTGTTGTTGAGTTTGTTGGTGTTTTTCAATGTTGAGGTTGTTGTTGTTTTTCAAAGTTGAGGTTGTTGTTGAATTTGTTGGTGTTTTTCAATTTCGAGGTTGTTGTTGAATTTGTTGGTGTTTTTCAATGTTGAAGTTGTTGTTGAATTTGTTGGTGTTTTTCAATGTTGAGGTTGTTGTTGTTTTTCAATGTTGAGGTTGTTGTTGAATTTGTTGGTGTTTTTCAATGTTGAGGTTGTTGTTGTTTTTCAATGTTGAGGTTGTTGTTGAATTTGTTGGTGTTTTTCAATGTTGAGGTTGTTGTTGCTTTTCAATTTTGAGGTTGTTGTTGAATTTGTTGGTGTTTTTCAATATTGAGGTTGTTGTTGCTTTTCAATTTTGAGGTTGTTGTTGAATTTGTTGGTGTTTTTCAATGTTGAGGTTGTTGTTGTTTTTCAATGCTGCGGTTGTTGTTGAATTTGTTGGTGTTTTTCAATGTTGAAGTTGTTGTTGAATTTGTTGGTGTTTTTCAATTTTGAGGTTGTTGTTGTTTTTCAATTTCGAGGTTGTTGCTGAATTTGTTGGTGTTTTTCAATGTTGAGGTTGTTGTTGTTTTTAAATGTCGAGGTTGTTGTTGAATTTGTTGGTGTTTTTCAATTTCGAGGTTGTTGTTGAATTTGTTGGTGTTTTTCAATGTTGAAGTTGTTGTTGAATTTGTTGGTGTTTTTCAATGTTGAGGTTGTTGTTGAATTTGTTGGTGTTTTTCAATGTTGAGGTTGCTGTTGTTTTTCAATGCTTGAGGTTGTTGTTGAATTTGTTGGTGTTTTTCAATGTTGAGGTTGTTGTTGCTTTTCAATTTTGAGGTGTTGTTGACTTTGTTGGTGTTTTTCAATGTTGATGTTGTTGTTGTTTTTCAAAGTTGAGGTTGTTGTTGAATTTGCTGGTGTTTTTCAATTTCGAGGTTGTTGTTGAATTTGTTGGTGTTTTTCAATGTTGAAGTTGTTGTTGAATTTGTTGGTGTTTTTCAATGTTGAGGTTGTTGTTGTTTTTCAATGTTGAGGTTGTTGTTGAATTTGTTGGTGTTTTTCAATGTTGAGGTTGTTGTTGTTTTTCAATGCTGAGGTTGTTCTTGAATTTGTTCGTGTTTTTCAATGTTGGAGTTGTTGTTGAATTTGTTGGTGTTTTTCAATTTTGAGGTTGTTGTTGTTCTTCAATGTTGAGGTTGTTGCTGAATTTGTTGGTGTTTTTCAATGTTGAGGTTGTTGTTGTTTTTCAATGTCGAGGTTGTTGTTGAATTTGTTGGTGTTCTTCAATGTTGAGGTTGTTGTTGTTTTTCAATGCTGAGGTTGTTGTTGAATTTGTTGGTGTTTTTCAATGTTGTGATTGTTGTTGTTTTTAAATGTTGAGGTTGTTGTGGAATTTGCTGGTGTTTTGCAATGTTGAGGTTGTTGTTGTTTTTCAATGTTGAGGTTGTTGTTGAATTTGTTGGTGTTTTTCAATGTTGAGGTTGTTGTTGTTTTTCAAAGTAGAGGTTGTTGTTGTATTTGTTGGTGTTTTTCAATTTCGAGGTTGTTGTTGAATTTGTTGTTGTTTTTCAATTTTGAAGTTGTTGTTGAATTTGTTGGTGTTTTTCAATGTTGAGGTTGTTGTTGTTTTTCAATGTTGAGGTTGCTGTTGAATTTGCTGGTGTTTTTCAATGTTGAGGTTGTTGTTGAATTTGTTGGTGTTTTTCAATGTTGAGGTTGTTGTTGTTTTTCAATGTTGAGGTTGTTGTTGAATTTGTTGGTGTTTTTCAATGTTGAGTTTGTTGTTGTTTTTCAAGGTTGAGGTTGTTGTTGAATTTGTTGGTGTTTTTCAATGTTGAGGTTGTTGTTGTTTTTCAATGTTGAGGTTACTGTTGAATTTGTTGGTGTTTTTCAATGTTGAGGTTGTTGTTGTTTTTCAATGTTGAGGTTGTTGTTGAATTTGTTGGTGCTTTTCAATGTTGAAGTTGTTGTTGACTTTGTTGGTGTTTTTCAATGTTGAGGTTGTTGTTGTTTTTCAATGTTGAGGTTGTTGTTGAATTTGTTGGCGTATTTTAATGTTGAGTTTGTTGTTGAATTTGTTGGTGTTTTTCAACTTCGAGGTTGTTGTTGAATTTGTTGGTGTTTTTCAATGTTGAGGTTGTTGTTGAATTTGTTGGTGTTTTTCAATGTTGAGGTTGTTGTTGAATTTGTTGGTGTTTTTCAATGTAGAGGTTGTTGTTGTTTTTCAATGTTGAGGTTGTTGTTTAATTTGTTGGTGTTTTTCAATGTTTAGTTTGTTGTTGTTTTTCAATGTTGAGGTTGTTGTGGAATTTGTTGGTGTTTTTCAATGTTGAGGTTGTTGTTGTTTTTCAATGTTGAGGTTGTTGTTGAATTTGTTGGTGTTTTTCAATGTTGAAGTTGTTGGTGTTTTTCCATGCTGAGGTTGTTGTTGAATTTGTTGGTGTTTTTCAATGTTGAGGTTGTTGTTGAATTTGTTGGTTTTTTCAATGTTGAGGTTGTTGTTGTTTTTCAATGTTGAGGTTGTTGTTGAGTTTGTTGGTGTTTTTCAATGTTGAGGTTGTTGTTGTTTTTCAAAGTTGAGGTTGTTGTTGAATTTGTTGGTGTTTTTCAATTTCGAGGTTGTTGTTGAATTTGTTGGTGTTTTTCAATGTTGAAGCTGTTGTTGAATTTGTTGGTGTTTTTCAATGTTGAGGTTGTTGTTGTTTTTCAATGTTGAGGTTGTTGTTGAATTTGTTGGTGTTTTTCAATGTTGAGGTTGTTGTTGTTTTTCAATGTTGAGGTTGTTGTTGAATTTGTTGGTGTTTTTCAATGTTGAGGTTGTTGTTGCTTTTCAATTTTGAGGTTGTTGTTGAATTTGTTGGTGTTTTTCAATGTTGAGGTTGTTGTTGTTTTTCAATGTTGAGGTTGTTGTTGAATTTGTTGGTGTTTTTCAATGTTGAGGTTGTTGTTGTTTTTCAATGTTGAGGTTGTTGTTGAATTTGTTGGTGCTTTTCAATGTTGAGATTGTTGTTGAATTTGTTGGTGTTTTTCAATGTTGAGGTTGTTGTTGTTTTTCAATGTTGAGGTTGTTGTTGAATTTGTTGGTGTTTTTCAATGTTGAGTTTGTTGTTGAATTTGTTGGTGTTTTTCAATTTCGAGGTTGTTGTTGAATTTTTTAGTGTTTTTCAATGTTGAGGTTGTTGTTGAATTTGTGGTGTTTTTCAATGTTGAGGTTGTTGTTGAATTTGTTGGTGTTTTTGAATGTTGAGGTTGTTGTTGTTTTTCAATTTTGAGGTTGTTGTTGAATTTGTTGGTGTTTTTCAATGTTGAGGTTGTTGTTGTTTTTCAAAGTTGAGGTTGTTGTTGAATTTGTTGGTGTTTTTCAATTTCGAGGTTGTTGTTGAATTTGTTGGTGGTTTTCAATGTTGAAGTTGTTGTTGAATTTGTTGGTGTTTTTCAATGTTGAGGTTGTTGTTGTTTTTCAATGTTGAGGTTGTTGTTGAATTTGTTGGTGTTTTTCAATGTTGAGGTTGTTGTTGTTTTTCAATGCTGCGGTTGTTGTTGAATTTGTTGGTGTTTTTCAATTTCGAGGTTGTTGTTGAATTTGTTGGTGTTTTTCAATGTTGAAGTTGTTGTTGAATTTGTTGGTGTTTTTCAATGTTGAGGTTGTTGTTGAATTTGTTGGTGTTTTTCAATGTTGAGGTTGCTGTTGTTTTTCAATGCTTGAGGTTGTTGTTGAATTTGTTGGTGTTTTTCAATGTTGAGGTTGTTGTTGCTTTTCAATTTTGAGGTGTTGTTGACTTTGTTGGTGTTTTTCAATGTTGATGTTGTTGTTGTTTTTCAAAGTTGAGGTTGTTGTTGAATTTGCTGGTGTTTTTCAATTTCGAGGTTGTTGTTGAATTTGTTGGTGTTTTTCAAAGTTGAAGTTGTTGTTGAATTTGTTGGTGTTTTTCAATGTTGAGGTTGTTGTTGTTTTTCAATGTTGAGGTTGTTGTTGAATTTGTTGGTGTTTTTCAATGTTGAGGTTGTTGTTGTTTTTCAATGCTGAGGTTGTTCTTGAATTTGTTCGTGTTTTTCAATGTTGGAGTTGTTGTTGAATTTGTTGGTGTTTTTCAATTTTGAGGTTGTTGTTGTTCTTCAATGTTGAGGTTGTTGCTGAATTTGTTGGTGTTTTTCAATGTTGAGGTTGTTGTTGTTTTTCAATGTCGAGGTTGTTGTTGAATTTGTTGGTGTTCTTCAATGTTGAGGTTGTTGTTGTTTTTCAATGCTGAGGTTGTTGTTGAATTTGTTGGTGTTTTTCAATGTTGTGATTGTTGTTGTTTTTAAATGTTGAGGTTGTTGTGGAATTTGCTGGTGTTTTGCAATGTTGAGGTTGTTGTTGTTTTTCAATGTTGAGGTTGTTGTTGAATTTGTTGGTGTTTTTCAATGTTGAGGTTGTTGTTGTTTTTCAAAGTAGAGGTTGTTGTTGTATTTGTTGGTGTTTTTCAATTTCGAGGTTGTTGTTGAATTTGTTGTTGTTTTTCAATTTTGAAGTTGTTGTTGAATTTGTTGGTGTTTTTCAATGTTGAGGTTGTTGTTGTTTTTCAATGTTGAGGTTGCTGTTGAATTTGCTGGTGTTTTTCAATGTTGAGGTTGTTGTTGAATTTGTTGGTGTTTTTCAATGTTGAGGTTGTTGTTGTTTTTCAATGTTGAGGTTGTTGTTGAATTTGTTGGTGTTTTTCAATGTTGAGTTTGTTGTTGTTTTTCAAGGTTGAGGTTGTTGTTGAATTTGTTGGTGTTTTTCAATGTTGAGGTTGTTGTTGTTTTTCAATGTTGAGGTTACTGTTGAATTTGTTGGTGTTTTTCAATGTTGAGGTTGTTGTTGTTTTTCAATGTTGAGGTTGTTGTTGAATTTGTTGGTGCTTTTCAATGTTGAAGTTGTTGTTGACTTTGTTGGTGTTTTTCAATGTTGAGGTTGTTGTTGTTTTTCAATGTTGAGGTTGTTGTTGAATTTGTTGGCGTATTTTAATGTTGAGTTTGTTGTTGAATTTGTTGGTGTTTTTCAACTTCGAGGTTGTTGTTGAATTTGTTGGTGTTTTTCAATGTTGAGGTTGTTGTTGAATTTGTTGGTGTTTTTCAATGTTGAGGTTGTTGTTGAATTTGTTGGTGTTTTTCAATGTAGAGGTTGTTGTTGTTTTTCAATGTTGAGGTTGTTGTTTAATTTGTTGGTGTTTTTCAATGTTTAGTTTGTTGTTGTTTTTCAATGTTGAGGTTGTTGTGGAATTTGTTGGTGTTTTTCAATGTTGAGGTTGTTGTTGTTTTTCAATGTTGAGGTTGTTGTTGAATTTGTTGGTGTTTTTCAATGTTGAAGTTGTTGGTGTTTTTTCCATGCTGAGGTTGTTGTTGAATTTGTTGGTGTTTTTCAATGTTGAGGTTGTTGTTGAATTTGTTGGTTTTTTCAATGTTGAGGTTGTTGTTGTTTTTCAATGTTGAGGTTGTTGTTGAGTTTGTTGGTGTTTTTCAATGTTGAGGTTGTTGTTGTTTTTCAAAGTTGAGGTTGTTGTTGAATTTGTTGGTGTTTTTCAATTTCGAGGTTGTTGTTGAATTTGTTGGTGTTTTTCAATGTTGAAGCTGTTGTTGAATTTGTTGGTGTTTTTCAATGTTGAGGTTGTTGTTGTTTTTCAATGTTGAGGTTGTTGTTGAATTTGTTGGTGTTTTTCAATGTTGAGGTTGTTGTTGTTTTTCAATGTTGAGGTTGTTGTTGAATTTGTTGGTGTTTTTCAATGTTGAGGTTGTTGTTGCTTTTCAATTTTGAGGGTTGTTGTTGAATTTGTTGGTGTTTTTCAATGTTGAGGTTGTTGTTGTTTTTCAATGTTGAGGTTGTTGTTGAATTTGTTGGTGTTTTTCAATGTTGAGGTTGTTGTTGTTTTTCAATGTTGAGGTTGTTGTTGAATTTGTTGGTGCTTTTCAATGTTGAGATTGTTGTTGAATTTGTTGGTGTTTTTCAATGTTGAGGTTGTTGTTGTTTTTCAATGTTGAGGTTGTTGTTGAATTTGTTGGTGTTTTTCAATGTTGAGTTTGTTGTTGAATTTGTTGGTGTTTTTCAATTTCGAGGTTGTTGTTGAATTTTTTAGTGTTTTTCAATGTTGAGGTTGTTGTTGAATTTGTGGTGTTTTTCAATGTTGAGGTTGTTGTTGAATTTGTTGGTGTTTTTGAATGTTGAGGTTGTTGTTGTTTTTCAATTTTGAGGTTGTTGTTGAATTTGTTGGTGTTTTTCAATGTTGAGGTTGTTGTTGTTTTTCAAAGTTGAGGTTGTTGTTGAATTTGTTGGTGTTTTTCAATTTCGAGGTTGTTGTTGAATTTGTTGGTGGTTTTCAATGTTGAAGTTGTTGTTGAATTTGTTGGTGTTTTTCAATGTTGAGGTTGTTGTTGTTTTTCAATGTTGAGGTTGTTGTTGAATTTGTTGGTGTTTTTCAATGTTGAGGTTGTTGTTGTTTTTCAATGCTGCGGTTGTTGTTGAATTTGTTGGTGTTTTTCAATGTTGAAGTTGTTGTTGAATTTGTTGGTGTTTTTCAATTTTGAGGTTGTTGTTGTTTTTCAATGTTGAGGTTGTTGCTGAATTTGTTGGTGTTTTTCAATGTTGAGGTTGTTGTTGTTTTTAAATGTCGAGGTTGTTGTTGAATTTGTTGGTGTTTTTCAATGTTGAGGTTGTTGTTGTTTTTCAATGTTGAGGTTGTTGTTGAATTTGTTGGTGTTTTTCAATGTTGTGATTGTTGTTGTTTTTAAATGTTGAGGTTGTTGTTGAATTTGCTGGTGTTTTGCAATGTTGAGGTTGTTGCTGTTTTTCAATGTTGAGGTTGTTGTTGAATTTGTTGGTGTTTTTCAATGTTGAGGTTGTTGTTGTTTTTCAATGTAGAGGTTGTTGTTGTATTTGTTGGTGTTTTTCAATTTCGAGGTTGTTGTTGAATTTGTTGGTGTTTTTCAATGTTGAAGTTGTTGTTGAATTTGTTGGTGTTTTTCAATGTTGAGGTTGTTGTTGTTTTTCAATGTTGAGGTTGCTGTTGAATTTGCTGGTGTTTTTCAATGTTGAGGTTGTTGTTGTTTTTCAATGCTGAGGTTGTTGTTGAATTTGTTGGTGTTTTTCAATGTTGAGGTTGTTGTTGAATTTGTTGGTGTTTTTCAATGCTGAGGTTGTTGTTGTTTTTCAATGTTGAGGTTGTTGTTGAATTTGTTGGTGTTTTTCAATGTTTAGGTTGTTGTTGTTTTTCAATGTTGAGGTTGTTGTTGAATTTGTTGGTGTTTTTCAATGTTGAGGTTGTTGTTGAATTTGTTGGTGTTTTTCAATGTTGAGGTTGTTGTTGTTTTTCAATGTTGAGGTTGTTGTTGAATTTGTTGGTGTTTTTCAATGTTGAGTTTGTTGTTGTTTTTCAATGTTGAGGTTGTTGTTGAACTTGTTGGTGTTTTTCAATGTTGAGGTTGTTGTTGTTTTTCAATGTTGAGGTTACAGTTGAATTTGTTGGTGTTTTTCAATGTTGAGGTTGTTGTTGTTTTTCAATGTTGAGGTTGTTGTTGAATTTGTTGGTGCTTTTCAATGTTGAGGTTGTTGTTGACTTTGTTGGTGTTTTTCAATGTTGAGGTTGTTGTTGTTTTTCAATGTTGAGGTTGTTGTTGAATTTGTTGGCGTTTTTCAATGTTGAGTTTGTTGTTGAATTTGTTGGTGTTTTTCAACTTCGAGGTTGTTGTTGAATTTGTTGGTGTTTTTCAATGTTGAGGTTGTTGTTGAATTTGTTGGTGTTTTTCAATGTTGAGGTTGTTGTTGAATTTGTTGGTGTTTTTCAATGTTGAGGATGTTGTTGTTTTTCAATGTTGAGGTTGTTGTTTAATTTGTTGGTGTTTTTCAATGTTTAGTTTGTTGTTGTTTTTCAATGTTGAGGTTGTTGTTGAATTTCTTGGTGTTTTTCAATGTTGAGGTTGTTGTTGTTTTTCAATGTTGAGGTTGTTGTTGAATTTGTTGGTGTTTTTCAAAGTTGAGGTTGTTGGTGTTTTTCAATGCTGAGGTTGTTGTTGAATTTGTTGGTGTTTTTCAATGTTGAGGTTGTTGTTGAATTTGTTGGTGTTTTTCAATGTTGAGGTTGTTGTTGTTTTTCAATGTTGAGGTTGTTGTTGAGTTTGTTGGTGTTTTTCAATGTTTAGGTTGTTGTTGTTTTTCAAAGTTGAGGTTGTTGTTGAATTTGTTGGTGTTTTTCAATTTCGAGGTTGTTGTTGAATTTGTTGGTGTTTTTCAATGTTGAAGTTGTTGTTGAATTTGTTGGTGTTTTTCAATGTTGAGGTTGTTGTTGTTTCTCAATGTTGAGGTTGTTGTTGAATTTGTTGGTGTTTTTCAATGTTGAGGTTGCTGTTGTTTTTCAATGCTTGAGGTTGTTGTTGAATTTGTTGGTGTTTTTCAATGTTGAGGTTGTTGTTGCTTTTCAATTTTGAGGTGTTGTTGACTTTGTTGGTGTTTTTCAATGTTGATGTTGTTGTTGTTTTTCAAAGTTGAGGTTGTTGTTGAATTTGTTGGTGTTTTTCAATTTCGAGGTTGTTGTTGAATTTGTTGGTGTTTTTCAATGTTGAAGTTGTTGTTGAATTTGTTGGTGTTTTTCAATGTTGAGGTTGTTGTTGTTTTTCAATGTTGAGGTTGTTGTTGAATTTGTTGGTGTTTTTCAATGTTGAGGTTGTTGTTGTTTTTCAATGCTGAGGTTGTTCTTGAATTTGTTCGTGTTTTTCAATGTTGAAGTTGTTGTTGAATTTGTTGGTGTTTTTCAATTTTGAGGTTGTTGTTGTTCTTCAATGTTGAGGTTGTTGCTGAATTTGTTGGTGTTTTTCAATGTTGAGGTTGTTGTTGTTTTTCAATGTCGAGGTTGTTGTTGAATTTGTTGGTGTTTTTCAATGTTGAGGTTGTTGTTGTTTTTCAATGCTGAGGTTGTTGTTGAATTTGTTGGTGTTTTTCAATGTTGTGATTGTTGTTGTTTTTAAAGGTTGAGGTTGTTGTGGAATTTGCTGGTGTTTTGCAATGTTGAGGTTGTTGTTGTTTTTCAATGTTGAGGTTGTTGTTGAATTTGTTGGTGTTTTTCAATGTTGAGGTTGTTGTTGTTTTTCAATGTAGAGGTTGTTGTTGTATTTGTTGGTGTTTTTCAATTTCGAGGTTGTTGTTGAATTTGTTGGTGTTTTTCAATGTTGAAGTTGTTGTTGAATTTGTTGGTGTTTTTCAATGTTGAGGTTGTTGTTGTTTTTCAATGTTGAGGTTGCTGTTGAATTTGCTGGTGTTTTTCAATGTTGAGCTTGTTGTTGAATTTGTTGGTGTTTTTCAATGTTGAGGTTGTTGTTGTTTTTCAATGTTGAGGTTGTTGTTGAATTTGTTGGTGTTTTTCAATGTTGAGTTTGTTGTTGTTTTTCAATGTTGAGGTTGTTGTTGAATTTGTTGGTGTTTTTCAATGTTGAGGTTGTTGTTGAATTTGTTGGTGTTTTTGAATGTTGAGGTTGTTGTTGTTTTTCAATGTTGAGGTTGTTGTTGAATTTGTTGGTGTTTTTCAATGTTGAGGTTGTTCTGGTTTTTCAAAGTTGAGGTTGTTGTTGAATTTGTTGGTGTTTTTCAATTTCGAGGTTGTTGTTGAATTTGTTGGTGGTTTTCAATGTTGAAGTTGTTGTTGAATTTGTTGGTGTTTTTCAATGTTGAGGTTGTTGTTGTTTCTCAATGTTGAGGTTGTTGTTGAATTTGTTGGTGTTTTTCAATGTTGAGGTTGTTGTTGTTTTTCAATGCTGCGGTTGTTGTTGAATTTGTTGGTGTTTTTCAATGTTGAAGTTGTTGTTGAATTTGTTGGTGTTTTTCAATTTTGAGGTTGTTGTTGTTTTTCAATGTTGAGGTTGTTGCTGAATTTGTTGGTGTTTTTCAATGTTGAGGTTGTTGTTGTTTTTAAATGTCGAGGTTGTTGTTGAATTTGTTGGTGTTTTTCAATGTTGAGGTTGTTGTTGTTTTTCAATGTTGTGTTGAGGTTGTTGTTGAATTTGTTGGTGTTTTTCAATGTTGTGATTGTTGTTGTTTTTAAATGTTGAGGTTGTTGTTGAATTTGCTGGTGTTTTGCAATGTTGAGGTTGTTGCTGTTTTTCAATGTTGAGGTTGTTGTTGAATTTGTTGGTGTTTTTCAATGTTGAGGTTGTTGTTGTTTTTCAATGTAGAGGTTGTTGTTGTATTTGTTGGTGTTTTTCAATTTCGAGGTTGTTGTTGAATTTGTTGGTGTTTTTCAATGTTGAAGTTGTTGTTGAATTTGTTGGTGTTTTTCAATGTTGAGGTTGTTGTTGTTTTTCAATGTTGAGGTTGCTGTTGAATTTGTTGGTGTTTTTCAATGTTGAGGTTGTTGTTGTTTTTCAATGTAGAGGTTGTTGTTGTATTTGTTGGTGTTTTTCAATTTCGAGGTTGTTGTTGAATTTGTTGGTGTTTTTCAATGTTGAAGTTGTTGTTGAATTTGTTGGTGTTTTTCAATGTTGAGGTTGTTGTTGTTTTTCAATGTTGAGGTTGCTGTTGAATTTGCTGGTGTTTTTCAATGTTGAGGTTGTTGTTGTTTTTCAATGCTGAGGTTGTTGTTGAATTTGTTGGTGTTTTTCAATGTTGAGGTTGTTGTTGAATTTGTTGGTGTTTTTCAATGCTGAGGTTGTTGTTGTTTTTCAATGTTGAGGTTGTTGTTGAATTTGTTGGTGTTTTTCAATGTTTAGGTTGTTGTTGTTTTTCAATGTTGAGGTTGTTGTTGAATTTGTTGGTGTTTTTCAATGTTGAGGTTGTTGTTGAATTTGTTGGTGTTTTTCAATGTTGAGGTTGTTGTTGTTTTTCAATGTTGAGGTTGTTGTTGAATTTGTTGGTGTTTTTCAATGTTGAGTTTGTTGTTGTTTTTCAATGTTGAGGTTGTTGTTGAACTTGTTGGTGTTTTTCAATGTTGAGGTTGTTGTTGTTTTTCAATGTTGAGGTTACAGTTGAATTTGTTGGTGTTTTTCAATGTTGAGGTTGTTGTTGTTTTTCAATGTTGAGGTTGTTGTTGAATTTGTTGGTGCTTTTCAATGTTGAGGTTGTTGTTGACTTTGTTGGTGTTTTTCAATGTTGAGGTTGTTGTTGTTTTTCAATGTTGAGGTTGTTGTTGAATTTGTTGGCGTTTTTCAATGTTGAGTTTGTTGTTGAATTTGTTGGTGTTTTTCAACTTCGAGGTTGTTGTTGAATTTGTTGGTGTTTTTCAATGTTGAGGTTGTTGTTGAATTTGTTGGTGTTTTTCAATGTTGAGGTTGTTGTTGAATTTGTTGGTGTTTTTCAATGTTGAGGATGTTGTTGTTTTTCAATGTTGAGGTTGTTGTTTAATTTGTTGGTGTTTTTCAATGTTTAGTTTGTTGTTGTTTTTCAATGTTGAGGTTGTTGTTGAATTTCTTGGTGTTTTTCAATGTTGAGGTTGTTGTTGTTTTTCAATGTTGAGGTTGTTGTTGAATTTGTTGGTGTTTTTCAAAGTTGAGGTTGTTGGTGTTTTTCAATGCTGAGGTTGTTGTTGAATTTGTTGGTGTTTTTCAATGTTGAGGTTGTTGTTGAATTTGTTGGTGTTTTTCAATGTTGAGGTTGTTGTTGTTTTTCAATGTTGAGGTTGTTGTTGAGTTTGTTGGTGTTTTTCAATGTTTAGGTTGTTGTTGTTTTTCAAAGTTGAGGTTGTTGTTGAATTTGTTGGTGTTTTTCAATTTCGAGGTTGTTGTTGAATTTGTTGGTGTTTTTCAATGTTGAAGTTGTTGTTGAATTTGTTG
Source organism: Isurus oxyrinchus (assembly GCA_026770705.1). Classification (NCBI taxonomy): domain Eukaryota; kingdom Metazoa; phylum Chordata; class Chondrichthyes; order Lamniformes; family Lamnidae; genus Isurus; species Isurus oxyrinchus. Next base: position 1,736,270 of record JANJGN010000084.1, on the reverse strand, counting down.
GTGTTTTTCAATGTTGAGGTTGTTGTTGTTTCTCAATGTTGAGGTTGTTGTTGAATTTGTTGGTGTTTTTCAATGTTGAGGTTGCTGTTGTTTTTCAATGCTTGAGGTTGTTGTTGAATTTGTTGGTGTTTTTCAATGTTGAGGTTGTTGTTGCTTTTCAATTTTGAGGTGTTGTTGACTTTGTTGGTGTTTTTCAATGTTGATGTTGTTGTTGTTTTTCAAAGTTGAGGTTGTTGTTGAATTTGTTGGTGTTTTTCAATTTCGAGGTTGTTGTTGAATTTGTTGGTGTTTTTCAATGTTGAAGTTGTTGTTGAATTTGTTGGTGTTTTTCAATGTTGAGGTTGTTGTTGTTTTTCAATGTTGAGGTTGTTGTTGAATTTGTTGGTGTTTTTCAATGTTGAGGTTGTTGTTGTTTTTCAATGCTGAGGTTGTTCTTGAATTTGTTCGTGTTTTTCAATGTTGAAGTTGTTGTTGAATTTGTTGGTGTTTTTCAATTTTGAGGTTGTTGTTGTTCTTCAATGTTGAGGTTGTTGCTGAATTTGTTGGTGTTTTTCAATGTTGAGGTTGTTGTTGTTTTTCAATGTCGAGGTTGTTGTTGAATTTGTTGGTGTTTTTCAATGTTGAGGTTGTTGTTGTTTTTCAATGCTGAGGTTGTTGTTGAATTTGTTGGTGTTTTTCAATGTTGTGATTGTTGTTGTTTTTAAAGGTTGAGGTTGTTGTGGAATTTGCTGGTGTTTTGCAATGTTGAGGTTGTTGTTGTTTTTCAATGTTGAGGTTGTTGTTGAATTTGTTGGTGTTTTTCAATGTTGAGGTTGTTGTTGTTTTTCAATGTAGAGGTTGTTGTTGTATTTGTTGGTGTTTTTCAATTTCGAGGTTGTTGTTGAATTTGTTGGTGTTTTTCAATGTTGAAGTTGTTGTTGAATTTGTTGGTGTTTTTCAATGTTGAGGTTGTTGTTGTTTTTCAATGTTGAGGTTGCTGTTGAATTTGCTGGTGTTTTTCAATGTTGAGCTTGTTGTTGAATTTGTTGGTGTTTTTCAATGTTGAGGTTGTTGTTGTTTTTCAATGTTGAGGTTGTTGTTGAATTTGTTGGTGTTTTTCAATGTTGAGTTTGTTGTTGTTTTTCAATGTTGAGGTTGTTGTTGAATTTGTTGGTGTTTTTCAATGTTGAGGTTGTTGTTGAATTTGTTGGTGTTTTTGAATGTTGAGGTTGTTGTTGTTTTTCAATGTTGAGGTTGTTGTTGAATTTGTTGGTGTTTTTCAATGTTGAGGTTGTTCTGGTTTTTCAAAGTTGAGGTTGTTGTTGAATTTGTTGGTGTTTTTCAATTTCGAGGTTGTTGTTGAATTTGTTGGTGGTTTTCAATGTTGAAGTTGTTGTTGAATTTGTTGGTGTTTTTCAATGTTGAGGTTGTTGTTGTTTCTCAATGTTGAGGTTGTTGTTGAATTTGTTGGTGTTTTTCAATGTTGAGGTTGTTGTTGTTTTTCAATGCTGCGGTTGTTGTTGAATTTGTTGGTGTTTTTCAATGTTGAAGTTGTTGTTGAATTTGTTGGTGTTTTTCAATTTTGAGGTTGTTGTTGTTTTTCAATGTTGAGGTTGTTGCTGAATTTGTTGGTGTTTTTCAATGTTGAGGTTGTTGTTGTTTTTAAATGTCGAGGTTGTTGTTGAATTTGTTGGTGTTTTTCAATGTTGAGGTTGTTGTTGTTTTTCAATGTTGAGGTTGTTGTTGAATTTGTTGGTGTTTTTCAATGTTGTGATTGTTGTTGTTTTTAAATGTTGAGGTTGTTGTTGAATTTGCTGGTGTTTTGCAATGTTGAGGTTGTTGCTGTTTTTCAATGTTGAGGTTGTTGTTGAATTTGTTGGTGTTTTTCAATGTTGAGGTTGTTGTTGTTTTTCAATGTAGAGGTTGTTGTTGTATTTGTTGGTGTTTTTCAATTTCGAGGTTGTTGTTGAATTTGTTGGTGTTTTTCAATGTTGAAGTTGTTGTTGAATTTGTTGGTGTTTTTCAATGTTGAGGTTGTTGTTGTTTTTCAATGTTGAGGTTGCTGTTGAATTTGCTGGTGTTTTTCAATGTTGAGGTTGTTGTTGTTTTTCAATGCTGAGGTTGTTGTTGAATTTGTTGGTGTTTTTCAATGTTGAGGTTGTTGTTGAATTTGTTGGTGTTTTTCAATGCTGAGGTTGTTGTTGTTTTTCAATGTTGAGGTTGTTGTTGAATTTGTTGGTGTTTTTCAATGTTTAGGTTGTTGTTGTTTTTCAATGTTGAGGTTGTTGTTGAATTTGTTGGTGTTTTTCAATGTTGAGGTTGTTGTTGAATTTGTTGGTGTTTTTCAATGTTGAGGTTGTTGTTGTTTTTCAATGTTGAGGTTGTTGTTGAATTTGTTGGTGTTTTTCAATGTTGAGTTTGTTGTTGTTTTTCAATGTTGAGGTTGTTGTTGAACTTGTTGGTGTTTTTCAATGTTGAGGTTGTTGTTGTTTTTCAATGTTGAGGTTACAGTTGAATTTGTTGGTGTTTTTCAATGTTGAGGTTGTTGTTGTTTTTCAATGTTGAGGTTGTTGTTGAATTTGTTGGTGCTTTTCAATGTTGAGGTTGTTGTTGACTTTGTTGGTGTTTTTCAATGTTGAGGTTGTTGTTGTTTTTCAATGTTGAGGTTGTTGTTGAATTTGTTGGCGTTTTTCAATGTTGAGTTTGTTGTTGAATTTGTTGGTGTTTTTCAATGTTGAGGATGTTGTTGTTTTTCAATGTTGAGGTTGTTGTTGAATTTGTTGGTGCTTTTCAATGTTGAGGTTGTTGTTGACTTTGTTGGTGTTTTTCAATGTTGAATTTGTTGGTGTTTTTCAACTTCGAGGTTGTTGTTGAATTTGTTGGTGTTTTTCAATGTTGAGGTTGTTGTTGAATTTGTTGGTGTTTTTCAATGTTGAGGTTGTTGTTGAATTTGTTGGTGTTTTTCAATGTTGAGGATGTTGTTGTTTTTCAATGTTGAGGTTGTTGTTTAATTTGTTGGTGTTTTTCAATGTTTAGTTTGTTGTTGTTTTTCAATGTTGAGTTTGTTGTTGAATTTGTTGGTGTTTTTCAATGTTGAGGTTGTTGTTGTTTTTCAATGTTGAGGTTGTTGTTGAATTTGTTGGTGTTTTTCAAAGTTGAGGTTGTTGGTGTTTTTCAATGCTGAGGTTGTTGTTGAATTTGTTGGTGTTTTTCAATGTTGAGGTTGTTGTTGAATTTGTTGGTGTTTTTCAATGTTGAGGTTGTTGTTGTTTTTCAATGTTGAGGTTGTTGTTGAGTTTGTTGGTGTTTTTCAATGTTTAGGTTGTTGTTGTTTTTCAAAGTTGAGGTTGTTGTTGAATTTGTTGGTGTTTTTCAATTTCGAGGTTGTTGTTGAATTTGTTGGTGTTTTTCAATGTTGAAGTTGTTGTTGAATTTGTTGGTGTTTTTCAATGTTGAGGTTGTTGTTGTTTCAAAATGTTGAGGTTGTTGTTGAATTTGTTGGTGTTTTTCAATGTTGAGGTTGCTGTTGTTTTTCAATGCTTGAGGTTGTTGTTGAATTTGTTGGTGTTTTTCAATGTTGAGGTTGTTGTTGCTTTTCAATTTTGAGGTGTTGTTGACTTTGTTGGTGTTTTTCAATGTTGAGGATGTTGTTGTTTTTCAATGTTGAGGTTGTTGTTTAATTTGTTGGTGTTTTTCAATGTTTAGTTTGTTGTTGTTTTTCAATGTTGAGTTTGTTGTTGAATTTGTTGGTGTTTTTCAATGTTGAGGTTGTTGTTGTTTTTCAATGTTGAGGTTGTTGTTGAATTTGTTGGTGTTTTTCAAAGTTGAGGTTGTTGGTGTTTTTCAATGCTGAGGTTGTTGTTGAATTTGTTGGTGTTTTTCAATGTTGAGGTTGTTGTTGAATTTGTTGGTGTTTTTCAATGTTGAGGTTGTTGTTGTTTTTCAATGTTGAGGTTGTTGTTGAGTTTGTTGGTGTTTTTCAATGTTTAGGTTGTTGTTGTTTTTCAAAGTTGAGGTTGTTGTTGAATTTGTTGGTGTTTTTCAATTTCGAGGTTGTTGTTGAATTTGTTGGTGTTTTTCAATGTTGAAGTTGTTGTTGAATTTGTTGGTGTTTTTCAATGTTGAGGTTGTTGTTGTTTCAAAATGTTGAGGTTGTTGTTGAATTTGTTGGTGTTTTTCAATGTTGAGGTTGCTGTTGTTTTTCAATGCTTGAGGTTGTTGTTGAATTTGTTGGTGTTTTTCAATGTTGAGGTTGTTGTTGCTTTTCAATTTTGAGGTGTTGTTGACTTTGTTGGTGTTTTTCAATGTTGATGTTGTTGTTGTTTTTCAAAGTTGAGGTTGTTGTTGAATTTGTTGGTGTTTTTCAATTTCGAGGTTGTTGTTGAATTTGTTGGTGTTTTTCAATGTTGAAGTTGTTGTTGAATTTGTTGGTGTTTTTCAATGTTGAGGTTGTTGTTGTTTTTCAATGCTGAGGTTGTTCTTGAATTTGTTCGTGTTTTTCAATGTTGAAGTTGTTGTTGAATTTGTTGGTGTTTTTCAATTTTGAGGTTGTTGTTCTTCTTCAATGTTGAGGTTGTTGCTGAATTTGTTGGTGTTTTTCAATGTTGAGGTTGTTGTTGTTTTTCAATGTCGAGGTTGTTGTTGAATTTGTTGGTGTTTTTCAATGTTGAGGTTGTTGTTGTTTTTCAATGCTGAGGTTGTTGTTGAATTTGTTGGTGTTTTTCAATGTTGTGATTGTTGTTGTTTTTAAAGGTTGAGGTTGTTGTGGAATTTGCTGGTGTTTTGCAATGTTGAGGTTGTTGTTGTTTTTCAATGTTGAGGTTGTTGTTGAATTTGTTGGTGTTTTTCAATGTTGAGGTTGTTGTTGTTTTTCAATGTAGAGGTTGTTGTTGTATTTGTTGGTGTTTTTCAATTTCGAGGTTGTTGTTGAATTTGTTGGTGTTTTTCAATGTTGAAGTTGTTGTTGAATTTGTTGGTGTTTTTCAATGTTGAGGTTGTTGTTGTTTTTCAATGTTGAGGTTGGTGTTGAATTTGCTGGTGTTTTTCAATGTTGAGCTTGTTGTTGAATTTGTTGGTGTTTTTCATTGTTGAGGTTGTTGTTGTTTTTCAATGTTGAGGTTGTTGTTGAATTTGTTGGTGTTTTTCAATGTTGAGTTTGTTGTTGTTTTTCAATGTTGAGGTTGTTGTTGAATTTGTTGGTGTTTTTCAATGTTGAGGTTGTTGTTGTTTTTCAATGTTGAGGTTACTGTTGAATTTGTTGGTGTTTTTCAATGTTGACTTTGTTGTTGTTTTTCAATGTTGAGGTTGTTGTTGAATTTGTTGGAGCTTTTCAATGTTGAGGTTGTTGTTGACTTTGTTGGTGTTTTTCAATGTTGAGGTTGTTGTTGTTTTTCAATGTTGAGGTTGTTGTTGAACTTGTTGGCGTTTTTTAATGTTGAGTTTGTTGTTGAATTTGTTGGTGTTTTTCAACTTCGAGGTTGTTGTTGAATTTGTTGGTGTTTTTCAATGTTGAGGTTGTTGTTGAATTTGTTGGTGTTTTTCAATGTTGAGGTTGTTGTTGAATTTGTTGGTGTTTTTCAATGTTGAGGTTGTTGTTGTTTTTCAATGTTGAGGTTGTTGTTTAATTTGTTGGTGTTTTTCAATGTTTAGTTTGTTGTTGTTTTTCAATGTTGAGGTTGTTGTTGAATTTGTTGGTGTTTTTCAATGTTGAGGTTGTTGTTGTTTTTCAATGTTGAGGTTGTTGTTGAATTTGTTGGTGTTTTTCAATGTTGAAGTTGTTGGTGTTTTTCAATGCTGAGGTTGTTGTTGAATTTGTTGGTGTTTTTCAATGTTGAGGTTGTTGTTGAATTTGTTGGTTTTTTCAATGTTGAGGTTGTTGTTGTTTTTCAATGTTGAGGTTGTTGTTGAGTTTGTTGGTGGTTTTCAATGTTGAGGTTGTTGTTGTTTTTCAAAGTTGAGGTTGTTGTTGAATTTGTTGGTGTTTTTCAATTTCGAGGTTGTTGTTGAATTTGTTGGTTTTTTTCAATGTTGAAGTTGTTGTTGAATTTGTTGGTGTTTTTCAATGTTGAGGTTGTTGTTGTTTTTCAATGTTGAGGTTGTTGTTGAATTTGTTGGTGTTTTTCAATGTTGAGGTTGTTGTTGTTTTTCAATGTTGAGGTTGTTGTTGAATTTGTTGGTGTTTTTCAATGTTGAGGTTGTTGTTGCTTTTCAATTTTGAGGTTGTTGTTGAATTTGTTGGTGTTTTTCAATGTTGAGGTTGTTGTTGTTTTTCAAAGTTGAGGTTGTTGTTGAATTTGTTGGTGTTTTTCAATTTCGAGGTTGTTGTTGAATTTGTTGGTGTTTTTCAATGTTGAAGTTGTTGTTGAATTTGTTGGTGTTTTTCAATGTTGAGGTTGTTGTTGTTTTTCAATGTTGAGGTTGTTGTTGAATTTGTTGGTGTTTTTCAATGTTGAGGTCGTTGTTGTTTTTCAATGCTGAGGTTGTTGTTGAATTTGTTGGTGTTTTTCAATGTTGAAGTTGTTGTTGAATTTGTTGGTGTTTTTCAATTTTGAGGTTGTTGTTGTTTTTCAATGTTGAGGTTGTTGCAGAATTTGTTGGTGTTTTTCAATGTTGAGGTTCTTGTTGTTTTTCAATGTCGAGGTTGTTGTTGAATTTGTTGGTGTTTTTCAATGTTGAGGTTGTTGTTGTTTTTCAATGTTGAGGTTGTTGTTGAATTTGTTGGTGTTTTTCAATGTTGTGATTGTTGTTGTTTTTAAATGTTGAGGTTGTTGTTGAATTTGCTGGTGTTTTGCAGTGTTGAGGTTGTTGTTGTTTTTCAATGTTGAGGTTGTTGTTGAATTTGTTGGTGTTTTTCAATGTTGAGGTTGTTGTTGTTTTTCAATGTACAGGTTGTTGTTGTATTTGTTGGTGTTTTTCAATGTTGAGGTTGTTGTTGAATTTGTTGGTGTTTTTCAATGTTGAAGTTGTTGTTGAATTTGTTGGTGTTTTTCAATGTTGAGGTTGTTGTTGTTTTTCAATGTTGAGGTTGCTGTTGAATTTGCTGGTGTTTTTCAATGTTGAGGTTGTTGATGTTTTTCAATGCTGAGGTTGTTGTTGAATTTGTTGGTGTTTTTCAATGTTGAGGTTGTTGTTGAATTTGATGGTGTTTTTCAATGTTGAGGTTGTTGTTGTTTTTCAATGTTGAGGTTGTTGTTGAATTTGTTGGTGTTTTTCAAAGTTTAGGTTGTTGTTGTTTTTCAATGTTGAGGTTGTTGTTGAATTTGTTGGTGTTTTTCAATGTTGAGGTTGTTGTTGAATTTGTTGGTGTTTTTCAATGTTGAGGTTGTTGTTGTTTTTCAATGTTGAGGTTGTTGTTGAATTTGTTGGTGTTTTTCAATGTTGAGGTTGTTGCTGTTTTTCAATGTTGAGGTTGTTGTTGAATTTGTTGGTGTTTTTCAATGTTGAGGTTGTTGTTGTTTTTCAATGTTGAGGTTAATGTTGAATTTGTTGGTGTTTTTCAATGTTGAGGTTGTTGCTGTTTTTCAATGTTGAGGTTGTTGTTGAATTTGTTGGTGCTTTTCAATGTTGAGGTTGTTGTTGACTTTGTTGGTGTTTTTCAATGTTGAGGTTGTTGTTGTTTTTCAATGATGAGGTTGTTGTTGAATTTGTTGGCGTTTTTCAATGTTGAGTTTGTTGTTGAATTTGTTGGTGTTTTTCATCGTCGAGGTTGTTGTTGAATTTGTTGGTGTTTTTCAATGTTGAGGTTGTTGTTGAATTTGTTGGTGTTTTTCAATGTTGAGGTTGTTGTTGTTTTTCAATGTTGAGGTTGTTGTTTAATTTGTTGGTGTTTTTCAATGTTTAGTTTGTTGTTGTTTTTCAATGTTGAGGTTGTTGTTGAATTTGTTGGTGTTTTTCAATGTTGAGGTTGTTGTTGTTTTTCAATGTTGAGGTTGTTGTTGAATTTGTTGGTGTTTTTCAATGTTGAGGTTGTTGTTGTTTTTCAATGTTGAGGTTGTTGTTGAATTTGTTGGTGTTTTTCAATGTTGAGGCTGTTGTTGAATTTGTTGGTGTTTTTCAATGTTGAGGTTGTTCTTGTTTTTCAATGTTGAGGTTGTTGTTGAGTTTGTTGGTGTTTTTCAATGTTGAGGTTGTTGTTGAATTTGTTGGTGTTTTTCAATGTTGAGGTTGTTGTTGAATTTGTTGGTGTTTTTCAATGTTGAGGTTGTTGTTGTTTTTCAATGTTGAGGTTGTTGCTGAGTTTGTTGGTGTTTTTCAATGTTGAGGTTGTTGTTGAATTTGTTGGTGTTTTTCAATGTTGAGGTTGTTGTTGAATTTGTTGGTGTTTTTCAATGCTGAGGTTGTTGTTGTTTTTAAATGTTGGGGTTGTTGTTGAATTTGTTGGTGTTTTTCAATTTTGAGGATGTTGTTGTTTTTCAATGTTGAGGTTGTTGTTGAATTTGTTGGTGTTTTTCCATGATGAGGTTGTTGCTGTTTTTCAAAGTTCAGGTTGTTGTTGAATTTGTTGGTGTTTTTCAATGTCGGGGTTGTTGTTGAATTTGTTGGTGTTTTTCTATGTTGAATTTTTTGTTGAATTTGTTGGTGTTTTTCAATGTTGAGGTTGTTGTTTTTCAATGTTGAGGTTGTTGTTGAATTTGTTGGCGTTTTTAAATGTTGAGGTTGTTGTTGAATTTGTTGGTGTTTTCAATGTTGATGTTTTTGTTGAATTTGTTGGTGTTTTTCAATGTTGGGGTTGTGGTTGTTTTTCAATGTTGAGGTTGTTGTTGAATTTGATGGTGTTTTTCAATGTCGAGGTTGTTGTTGAATTTGTTGGTGTTTTTCAATGTTGAAGTTGTTGTTGAATTTGTTGGTGTTTTTCAATGTTGAGATGTTGTTGCTGTTTTTCAATGTTGAGGTTGTTGTTGAATTTGTTGGTGTTTTTCAATGTTGAGGTTGTTGTTGAATTTGTTGGTGTTTTTCAATTTTGAGGTTGTTGTTATTTTTCAATGTTGAGGTTGTTGTTGAGTTTGTTGGTGTTTTTCAATGTTGAGGTTGTTGTTGAATTTGTTGGTGTTTTTCAATCTTGAGGTTGTTGTTGAAATTGTTGGTGTTTTTCAATGTTGAGGTTGTTGTTGTTTTTAAATGTTGAGGTTGTTGTTGAATTTGTTGGTGTTTTTTCAATTTTGAGGTTGTTGGTGTTTTTCAATGTTGAGGTTGATTTTGAATTTGAGGGTGTTTTTCAATGTCGAGGTTGTTGTTGAATTTGTTGGTGTTTTTCAATGTGGAGGTTGTTGTTGTTTTTCAATGTTGAGGTTGTTGTTGAATTTGTTGGTGTTTTTCAATGTTGAGATTGATGTTGTTTTTCAATGTTGAGGTTGTTGTTGAAATTGTTGGTGTTTTTCAATTTCGAGGTTGTTGTTGAATTTGTTGGTGTTTTTCAATGTTGAAGTTGTTGTTGAATTTGTTGGTGTTTTTCAATGTTGAGGTTGTTGTTGTTTTTCAATGTTGAGGTTGTTGTTGAATTTGTTGGTGCTTTTCAATGTTGAGGTTGTTGTTGTTTTTCAATGTTGAGGTTGTTGTTGAATTTGTTGGTGTTTTTCAATGTTGAGGTTGTTGTTGCTTTTCAATTTTGAGGTTGTTGTTGAATTTGTTGGTGTTTTTCAATGTTGAGGTTGTTGTTGTTTTTCAAAGTTGAGGTTGTTGTTGAATTTGTTGGTGTTTTTCAATTTCGAGGTTGTTGTTGAATTTGTTGGTGTTTTTCAATGCTGAAGTTGTTGTTGAATTTGTTGGTGTTTTTCAATGTTGAGGTTGTTGTTGTTTTTCAATGTTGAGGTTGTTGTTGAATTTGTTGGTGTTTTTCAATGTTGAGGTCGTTGTTGTTTTTCAATGCTGAGGTTGTTGTTGAATTTGTTGGTGTTTTTCAATGTTGAAGTTGTTGTTGAATTTGTTGGTGTTTTTCAATGTTGAGGTTGTTGTTGTTTTTCAATGTTGAGGTTGTTGCTGAATTTCTTGGTGTTTTTCAATGTTGAGGTTCTTGTTGTTTTTCAATGTCGAGGTTGTTGTTGAATTTGTTGGTGTTTTTCAATGTTGAGGTTGTTGTTGTTTTTCAATGTTGAGGTTGTTGTTGAATTTGTTGGTGTTTTTCAATGTTGTGATTGTTGTTGTTTTTAAATGTTGAGGTTGTTGTTGAATTTGTTGGTGTTTTTCAATGTTGAGGTTGTTGTTGTTTTTCAATGTAGAGGTTGTTGTTGTATTTGTTGGTGTTTTTCAATTTCGAGGTTGTTGTTGAATTTGTTGGTGTTTTTCAATGTTGAAGTTGTTGTTGAATTTGTTGGTGTTTTTCAATGTTGAGGTTGTTGTTGTTTTTCAATGTTGAGGTTGCTGTTGAATTTGCTGGTGTTTTTCAATGTTGAGGTTGTTGATGTTTTTCAATGCTGAGGTTGTTGTTGAATTTGTTGGTGTTTTTCAATGTTGAGGTTGTTGTTGAATTTGTTGGTGTTTTTCAATGTTGAGGTTGTTGTTGTTTTTCAATGTTGAGGTTGTTGTTGAATTTGTAGGTGTTTTTCAATGTTTAGGTTGTTGTTGTTTTTCAATGTTGAGGTTGTTGAATTTGTTGGTGTTTTTCAATGTTGAGGTTGTTGTTGAATTTCTTGGTTTTTTTCAATGTTTAGGTTGTTGTTGTTTTTCAATGCTGAGGTTGTTGTTGAATTTGTTGGTGTTTTTCAATGTTGAGTTTGTTGCTGTTTTTCAATGTTGAGGTTGTTGTTGTTTTTCAATGCTGAGGTTGTTGTTGAATTTGTTGGTGTTTTTCAATTTTGAGGTTGTTGTTGTTTTTCAATGTTGAGGTTGTTGCTGAATTTGTTGGTGTTTTTCAATGTTGAGGTTGTTGTTGTTTTTCAATGTTGAGGTTGTTGTTGAATTTGTTGGTGTTTTTCAATGTTGTGATTGTTGTTGTTTTTAAATGTTGAGGTTGTTGTTGAATTTGCTGGTGTTTTGCAATGTTGAGGTTGTTGCTGTTTTTCAATGTTGAGGTTGTTGTTGAATTTGTTGGTGTTTTTCAATGTTGAGGTTGTTGTTGTTTTTCAATGTAGAGGTTGTTGTTGTATTTGTTGGTGTTTTTCAATTTCGAGGTTGTTGTTGAATTTGTTGGTGTTTTTCAATGTTGAAGTTGTTGTTGAATTTGTTGGTGTTTTTCAATGTTGAGGTTGTTGTTGTTTTTCAATGTTGAGGTTGCTGTTGAATTTGCTGGTGTTTTTCAATGTTGAGGTTGTTGTTGTTTTTCAATGCTGAGGTTGTTGTTGAATTTGTTGGTGTTTTTCAATGTTGAGGTTGTTGTTGAATTTGTTGGTGTTTTTCAATGCTGAGGTTGTTGTTGTTTTTCAATGTTGAGGTTGTTGTTGAATTTGTTGGTGTTTTTCAATGTTTAGGTTGTTGTTGTTTTTCAATGTTGAGGTTGTTGTTGAATTTGTTGGTGTTTTTCAATGTTGAGGTTGTTGTTGAATTTGTTGGTGTTTTTCAATGTTGAGGTTGTTGTTGTTTTTCAATGTTGAGGTTGTTGTTGAATTTGTTGGTGTTTTTCAATGTTGAGGTTGTTGTTGTTTTTCAATGTTGAGGTTGTTGTTGAATTTGTTGGTGTTTTTCAATTTTGAGGCTGTTGTTGAATTTGTTGGTGTTTTTCAATGTTGAGGTTGTTCTTGTTTTTCAATGTTGAGGTTGTTGTTGAGTTTGTTGGTGTTTTTCAATGTTGAGGTTGTTGTTGAATTTGTTGGTGTTTTTCAATGTTGAGGTTGTTGTTGAATTTGTTGGTGTTTTTCAATGTTGAGGTTGTTGTTGTTTTTCAATGTTGAGGTTGTTGCTGAGTTTGTTGGTGTTTTTCAATGTTGAGGTTGTTGTTGAATTTGTTGGTGTTTTTCAATGTTGAGGTTGTTGTTGAATTTGTTGGTGTTTTTCAATGCTGAGGTTGTTGTTGTTTTTAAATGTTGGGGTTGTTGTTGAATTTGTTGGTGTTTTTCAATTTTGAGGATGTTGTTGTTTTTCAATGTTGAGGTTGTTGTTGAATTTGTTGGTGTTTTTCCATGATGAGGTTGTTGCTGTTTTTCAAAGTTCAGGTTGTTGTTGAATTTGTTGGTGTTTTTCAATGTCGGGGTTGTTGTTGAATTTGTTGGTGTTTTTCTATGTTGAATTTTTTGTTGAATTTGTTGGTGTTTTTCAATGTTGAGGTTGTTGTTTTTCAATGTTGAGGTTGTTGTTGAATTTGTTGGCGTTTTTAAATGTTGAGGTTGTTGTTGAATTTGTTGGTGTTTTCAATGTTGATGTTTTTGTTGAATTTGTTGGTGTTTTTCAATGTTGGGGTTGTGGTTGTTTTTCAATGTTGAGGTTGTTGTTGAATTTGATGGTGTTTTTCAATGTCGAGGTTGTTGTTGAATTTGTTGGTGTTTTTCAATGTTGAAGTTGTTGTTGAATTTGTTGGTGTTTTTCAATGTTGAGATGTTGTTGCTGTTTTTCAATGTTGAGGTTGTTGTTGAATTTGTTGGTGTTTTTCAATGTTGAGGTTGTTGTTGAATTTGTTGGTGTTTTTCAATTTTGAGGTTGTTGTTATTTTTCAATGTTGAGGTTGTTGTTGAGTTTGTTGGTGTTTTTCAATGTTGAGGTTGTTGTTGAATTTGTTGGTGTTTTTCAATCTTGAGGTTGTTGTTGAAATTGTTGGTGTTTTTCAATGTTGAGGTTGTTGTTGTTTTTAAATGTTGAGGTTGTTGTTGAATTTGTTGGTGTTTTTTCAATTTTGAGGTTGTTGGTGTTTTTCAATGTTGAGGTTGATTTTGAATTTGAGGGTGTTTTTCAATGTCGAGGTTGTTGTTGAATTTGTTGGTGTTTTTCAATGTGGAGGTTGTTGTTGTTTTTCAATGTTGAGGTTGTTGTTGAATTTGTTGGTGTTTTTCAATGTTGAGATTGATGTTGTTTTTCAATGTTGAGGTTGTTGTTGAAATTGTTGGTGTTTTTCAATTTCGAGGTTGTTGTTGAATTTGTTGGTGTTTTTCAATGTTGAAGTTGTTGTTGAATTTGTTGGTGTTTTTCAATGTTGAGGTTGTTGTTGTTTTTCAATGTTGAGGTTGTTGTTGAATTTGTTGGTGCTTTTCAATGTTGAGGTTGTTGTTGTTTTTCAATGTTGAGGTTGTTGTTGAATTTGTTGGTGTTTTTCAATGTTGAGGTTGTTGTTGCTTTTCAATTTTGAGGTTGTTGTTGAATTTGTTGGTGTTTTTCAATGTTGAGGTTGTTGTTGTTTTTCAAAGTTGAGGTTGTTGTTGAATTTGTTGGTGTTTTTCAATTTCGAGGTTGTTGTTGAATTTGTTGGTGTTTTTCAATGCTGAAGTTGTTGTTGAATTTGTTGGTGTTTTTCAATGTTGAGGTTGTTGTTGTTTTTCAATGTTGAGGTTGTTGTTGAATTTGTTGGTGTTTTTCAATGTTGAGGTCGTTGTTGTTTTTCAATGCTGAGGTTGTTGTTGAATTTGTTGGTGTTTTTCAATGTTGAAGTTGTTGTTGAATTTGTTGGTGTTTTTCAATGTTGAGGTTGTTGTTGTTTTTCAATGTTGAGGTTGTTGCTGAATTTCTTGGTGTTTTTCAATGTTGAGGTTCTTGTTGTTTTTCAATGTCGAGGTTGTTGTTGAATTTGTTGGTGTTTTTCAATGTTGAGGTTGTTGTTGTTTTTCAATGTTGAGGTTGTTGTTGAATTTGTTGGTGTTTTTCAATGTTGTGATTGTTGTTGTTTTTAAATGTTGAGGTTGTTGTTGAATTTGTTGGTGTTTTTCAATGTTGAGGTTGTTGTTGTTTTTCAATGTAGAGGTTGTTGTTGTATTTGTTGGTGTTTTTCAATTTCGAGGTTGTTGTTGAATTTGTTGGTGTTTTTCAATGTTGAAGTTGTTGTTGAATTTGTTGGTGTTTTTCAATGTTGAGGTTGTTGTTGTTTTTCAATGTTGAGGTTGCTGTTGAATTTGCTGGTGTTTTTCAATGTTGAGGTTGTTGATGTTTTTCAATGCTGAGGTTGTTGTTGAATTTGTTGGTGTTTTTCAATGTTGAGGTTGTTGTTGAATTTGTTGGTGTTTTTCAATGTTGAGGTTGTTGTTGTTTTTCAATGTTGAGGTTGTTGTTGAATTTGTAGGTGTTTTTCAATGTTTAGGTTGTTGTTGTTTTTCAATGTTGAGGTTGTTGTTGAATTTGTTGGTGTTTTTCAATGTTGAGGTTGTTGTTGAATTTCTTGGTTTTTTTCAATGTTTAGGTTGTTGTTGTTTTTCAATGCTGAGGTTGTTGTTGAATTTGTTGGTGTTTTTCAATGTTGAGTTTGTTGCTGTTTTTCAATGTTGAGGTTGTTGTTGTTTTTCAATGCTGAGGTTGTTGTTGAATTTGTTGGTGTTTTTCAATTTTGAGGTTGTTGTTGTTTTTCAATGTTGAGGTTGTTGCTGAATTTGTTGGTGTTTTTCAATGTTGAGGTTGTTGTTGTTTTTCAATGTTGAGGTTGTTGTTGAATTTGTTGGTGTTTTTCAATGTTGCGATTGTTGTTGTTTTTAAATGTTGAGGTTGTTGTTGAATTTGCTGGTGTTTTGCAATGTTGAGGTTGTTGCTGTTTTTCAATGTTGAGGTTGTTGTTGAATTTGTTGGTGTTTTTCAATGTTGAGGTTGTTGTTGTTTTTCAATGTAGAGGTTGTTGTTGTATTTGTTGGTGTTTTTCAATTTCGAGGTTGTTGTTGAATTTGTTGGTGTTTTTCAATGTTGAAGTTGTTGTTGAATTTGTTGGTGTTTTTCAATGTTGAGGTTGTTGTTGTTTTTCAATGTTGAGGTTGCTGTTGAATTTGCTGGTGTTTTTCAATGTTGAGGTTGTTGTTGTTTTTCAATGCTGAGGTTGTTGTTGAATTTGTTGGTGTTTTTCAATGTTGAGGTTGTTGTTGAATTTGTTGGTGTTTTTCAATGCTGAGGTTGTTGTTGTTTTTCAATGTTGAGGTTGTTGTTGAATTTGTTGGTGTTTTTCAATGTTTAGGTTGTTGTTGTTTTTCAATGTTGAGGTTGTTGTTGAATTTGTTGGTGTTTTTCAATGTTGAGGTTGTTGTTGAATTTGTTGGTGTTTTTCAATGTTGAGGTTGTTGTTGTTTTTCAATGTTGAGGTTGTTGTTGAATTTGTTGGTGTTTTTCAATGTTGAGTTTGTTGTTGTTTTTCAATGTTGAGGTTGTTGTTGAACTTGTTGGTGTTTTTCAATGTTGAGGTTGTTGTTGTTTTTCAATGTTGAGGTTACAGTTGAATTTGTTGGTGTTTTTCAATGTTGAGGTTGTTGTTGTTTTTCAATGTTGAGGTTGTTGTTGAATTTGTTGGTGCTTTTCAATGTTGAGGTTGTTGTTGACTTTGTTGGTGTTTTTCAATGTTGAGGTTGTTGTTGTTTTTCAATGTTGAGGTTGTTGTTGAATTTGTTGGCGTTTTTCAATGTTGAGTTTGTTGTTGAATTTGTTGGTGTTTTTCAACTTCGAGGTTGTTGTTGAATTTGTTGGTGTTTTTCAATGTTGAGGTTGTTGTTGAATTTGTTGGTGTTTTTCAATGTTGAGGTTGTTGTTGAATTTGTTGGTGTTTTTCAATGTTGAGGATGTTGTTGTTTTTCAATGTTGAGGTTGTTGTTTAATTTGTTGGTGTTTTTCAATGTTTAGTTTGTTGTTGTTTTTCAATGTTGAGGTTGTTGTTGAATTTGTTGGTGTTTTTCAATGTTGAGGTTGTTGTTGTTTTTCAATGTTGAGGTTGTTGTTGAATTTGTTGGTGTTTTTCAAAGTTGAGGTTGTTGGTGTTTTTCAATGCTGAGGTTGTTGTTGAATTTGTTGGTGTTTTTCAATGTTGAGGTTGTTGTTGAATTTGTTGGTGTTTTTCAATGTTGAGGTTGTTGTTGTTTTTCAATGTTGAGGTTGTTGTTGAGTTTGTTGGTGTTTTTCAATGTTTAGGTTGTTGTTGTTTTTCAAAGTTGAGGTTGTTGTTGAATTTGTTGGTGTTTTTCAATTTCGAGGTTGTTGTTGAATTTGTTGGTGTTTTTCAATGTTGAAGTTGTTGTTGAATTTGTTGGTGTTTTTCAATGTTGAGGTTGTTGTTGTTTCAAAATGTTGAGGTTGTTGTTGAATTTGTTGGTGTTTTTCAATGTTGAGGTTGCTGTTGTTTTTCAATGCTTGAGGTTGTTGTTGAATTTGTTGGTGTTTTTCAATGTTGAGGTTGTTGTTGCTTTTCAATTTTGAGGTGTTGTTGACTTTGTTGGTGTTTTTCAATGTTGATGTTGTTGTTGTTTTTCAAAGTTGAGGTTGTTGTTGAATTTGTTGGTGTTTTTCAATTTCGAGGTTGTTGTTGAATTTGTTGGTGTTTTTCAATGTTGAAGTTGTTGTTGAATTTGTTGGTGTTTTTCAATGTTGAGGTTGTTGTTGTTTTTCAATGTTGAGGTTGTTGTTGAATTTGTTGGTGTTTTTCAATGTTGAGGTTGTTGTTGTTTTTCAATGCTGAGGTTGTTCTTGAATTTGTTCGTGTTTTTCAATGTTGAAGTTGTTGTTGAATTTGTTGGTGTTTTTCAATTTTGAGGTTGTTGTTCTTCTTCAATGTTGAGGTTGTTGCTGAATTTGTTGGTGTTTTTCAATGTTGAGGTTGTTGTTGTTTTTCAATGTCGAGGTTGTTGTTGAATTTGTTGGTGTTTTTCAATGTTGAGGTTGTTGTTGTTTTTCAATGCTGAGGTTGTTGTTGAATTTGTTGGTGTTTTTCAATGTTGTGATTGTTGTTGTTTTTAAAGGTTGAGGTTGTTGTGGAATTTGCTGGTGTTTTGCAATGTTGAGGTTGTTGTTGTTTTTCAATGTTGAGGTTGTTGTTGAATTTGTTGGTGTTTTTCAATGTTGAGGTTGTTGTTGTTTTTCAATGTAGAGGTTGTTGTTGTATTTGTTGGTGTTTTTCAATTTCGAGGTTGTTGTTGAATTTGTTGGTGTTTTTCAATGTTGAAGTTGTTGTTGAATTTGTTGGTGTTTTTCAATGTTGAGGTTGTTGTTGTTTTTCAATGTTGAGGTTGCTGTTGAATTTGCTGGTGTTTTTCAATGTTGAGCTTGTTGTTGAATTTGTTGGTGTTTTTCAATGTTGAGGTTGTTGTTGTTTTTCAATGTTGAGGTTGTTGTTGAATTTGTTGGTGTTTTTCAATGTTGAGTTTGTTGTTGTTTTTCAATGTTGAGGTTGTTGTTGAATTTGTTGGTGTTTTTCAATGTTGAGGTTGTTGTTGTTTTTCAATGTTGAGGTTAGTGTTGAATTTGTTGGTGTTTTTCAATGTTGAGGTTGTTGTTGTTTTTCAATGTTGAGGTTGTTGTTGAATTTGTTGGAGCTTTTCAATGTTGAGGTTGTTGTTGACTTTGTTGGTGTTTTTCAATGTTGAGGTTGTTGTTGTTTTTCAATGTTGAGGTTGTTGTTGAACTTGTTGGCGTTTTTTAATGTTGAGTTTGTTGTTGAATTTGTTGGTGTTTTTCAACTTCGAGGTTGTTGTTCAATTTGTTGGTGTTTTTCAATGTTGAGGTTGTTGTTGAATTTGTTGGTGTTTTTCAATGTTGAGGTTGTTGTTGAATTTGTTGGTGTTTTTCAATGTTGAGGTTGTTGTTGTTTTTCAATGTTGAGGTTGTTGTTTAATTTGTTGGTGTTTTTCAATGTTTAGTTTGTTGTTGTTTTTCAATGTTGAGGTTGTTGTTGAATTTGTTGGTGTTTTTCAATGTTGAGGTTGTTGTTGTTTTTCAATGTTGAGGTTGTTGTTGAATTTGTTGGTGTTTTTCAATGTTGAAGTTGTTGGTGTTTTTCAATGCTGAGGTTGTTGTTGAATTTGTTGGTGTTTTTCAATGTTGAGGTTGTTGTTGAATTTGTTGGTTTTTTCAATGTTGAGGTTGTTGTTGTTTTTCAATGTTGAGGTTGTTGTTGAGTTTGTTGGTGTTTTTCAATGTTGAGGTTGTTGTTGTTTTTCAAAGTTGAGGTTGTTGTTGAATTTGTTGGTGTTTTTCAATTTCGAGGTTGTTGTTGAATTTGTTGGTTTTTTTCAATGTTGAAGTTGTTGTTGAATTTGTTGGTGTTTTTCAATGTTGAGGTTGTTGTTGTTTTTCAATGTTGAGGTTGTTGTTGAATTTGTTGGTGTTTTTCAATGTTGAGATTGTTGTTGTTTTTCAATGTTGAGGTTGTTGTTGAATTTGTTGGTGTTTTTCAATGTTGAGGTTGTTGTTGCTTTTCAATGTTGAGGTTGTTGTTGAATTTGTTGGTGTTTTTCAATGTTGAGGTTGTTGTTGTTTTTCAAAGTTGAGGTTGTTGTTGAATTTGTTGGTGTTTTTCAATTTCGAGGTTGTTGTTGAATTTGTTGGTGTTTTTCAATGTTGAAGTTGTTGTTGAATTTGTTGGTGTTTTTCAATGTTGAGGTTGTTGTTGTTTTTCAATGTTGAGGTTGTTGTTGAATTTGTTGGTGTTTTTCAATGTTGAGGTCGTTGTTGTTTTTCAATGCTGAGGTTGTTGTTGAATTTGTTGGTGTTTTTCAATGTTGAAGTTGTTGTTGAATTTGTTGGTGTTTTTCAATTTTGAGGTTGTTGTTGTTTTTCAATGTTGAGGTTGTTGCAGAATTTGTTGGTGTTTTTCAATGTTGAGGTTCTTGTTGTTTTTCAATGTCGAGGTTGTTGTTGAATTTGTTGGTGTTTTTCAATGTTGAGGTTGTTGTTGTTTTTCAATGTTGAGGTTGTTGTTGAATTTGTTGGTGTTTTTCAATGTTGTGATTGTTGTTGTTTTTAAATGTTGAGGTTGTTGTTGAATTTGCTGGTGTTTTGCAGTGTTGAGGTTGTTGTTGTTTTTCAATGTTGAGGTTGTTGTTGAATTTGTTGGTGTTTTTCAATGTTGAGGTTGTTGTTGTTTTTCAATGTACAGGTTGTTGTTGTATTTGTTGGTGTTTTTCAATGTTGAGGTTGTTGTTGAATTTGTTGGTGTTTTTCAATGTTGAAGTTGTTGTTGAATTTGTTGGTGTTTTTCAATGTTGAGGTTGTTGTTGTTTTTCAATGTTGAGGTTGCTGTTGAATTTGCTGGTGTTTTTCAATGTTGAGGTTGTTGATGTTTTTCAATGCTGAGGTTGTTGTTGAATTTGTTGGTGTTTTTCAATGTTGAGGTTGTTGTTGAATTTGATGGTGTTTTTCAATGTTGAGGTTGTTGTTGTTTTTCAATGTTGAGGTTGTTGTTGAATTTGTTGGTGTTTTTCAAAGTTTAGGTTGTTGTTGTTTTTCAATGTTGAGGTTGTTGTTGAATTTGTTGGTGTTTTTCAATGTTGAGGTTGTTGTTGAATTTGTTGGTGTTTTTCAATGTTGAGGTTGTTGTTGTTTTTCAATGTTGAGGTTGTTGTTGAATTTGTTGGTGTTTTTCAATGTTGAGTTTGTTGCTGTTTTTCAATGTTGAGGTTGTTGTTGAATTTGTTGGTGTTTTTCAATGTTGAGGTTGTTGTTGTTTTTCAATGTTGAGCTTACTGTTGAATTTGTTGGTGTTTTTCAATGTTGAGGTTGTTGCTGTTTTTCAATGTTGAGGTTGTTGTTGAATTTGTTGGTGCTTTTCAATGTTGAGGTTGTTGTTGACTTTGTTGGTGTTTTTCAATGTTGAGGTTGTTGTTGTTTTTCAATGATGAGGTTGTTGTTGAATTTGTTGGCGTTTTTCAATGTTGAGTTTGTTGTTGAATTTGTTGGTGTTTTTCATCGTCGAGGTTGTTGTTGAATTTGTTGGTGTTTTTCAATGTTGAGGTTGTTGTTGAATTTGTTGGTGTTTTTCAATGTTGAGGTTGTTGTTGTTTTTCAATGTTGAGGTTGTTGTTTAATTTGTTGGTGTTTTTCAATGTTTAGTTTGTTGTTGTTTTTCAATGTTGAGGTTGTTGTTGAATTTGTTGGTGTTTTTCAATGTTGAGGTTGTTGTTGTTTTTCAATGTTGAGGTTGTTGTTGAATTTGTTGGTGTTTTTCAATGTTGAGGTTGTTGTTGTTTTTCAATGTTGAGGTTGTTGTTGAATTTGTTGGTGTTTTTCAATGTTGAGGCTGTTGTTGAATTTGTTGGTGTTTTTCAATGTTGAGGTTGTTCTTGTTTTTCAATGTTGAGGTTGTTGTTGAGTTTGTTGGTGTTTTTCAATGTTGAGGTTGTTGTTGAATTTGTTGGTGTTTTTCAATGTTGAGGTTGTTATTGAATTTGTTGGTGTTTTTCAATGTTGAGGTTGTTGTTGTTTTTCAATGTTGAGGTTGTTGCTGAGTTTGTTGGTGTTTTTCAATGTTGAGGTTGTTGTTGAATTTGTTGGTGTTTTTCAATGTTGAGGTTGTTGTTGAATTTGTTGGTGTTTTTCAATGCTGAGGTTGTTGTTGTTTTTAAATGTTGGGGTTGTTGTTGAATTTGTTGGTGTTTTTCAATTTTGAGGATGTTGTTGTTTTTCAATGTTGAGGTTGTTGTTGAATTTGTTGGTGTTTTTCCATGATGAGGTTGTTGCTGTTTTTCAAAGTTCAGGTTGTTGTTGAATTTGTTGGTGTTTTTCAATGTCGGGGTTGTTGTTGAATTTGTTGGTGTTTTTCTATGTTGAATTTTTTGTTGAATTTGTTGGTGTTTTTCAATGTTGAGGTTGTTGTTTTTCAATGTTGAGGTTGTTGTTGAATTTGTTGGCGTTTTTAAATGTTGAGGTTGTTGTTGAATTTGTTGGTGTTTTCAATGTTGATATTTTTGTTGAATTTGTTGGTGTTTTTCAATGTTGGGGTTGTGGTTGTTTTTCAATGTTGAGGTTGTTGTTGAATTTGATGGTGTTTTTCAATGTCGAGGTTGTTGTTGAATTTGTTGGTGTTTTTCAATGTTGAAGTTGTTGTTGAATTTGTTGGTGTTTTTCAATGTTGAGATGTTGTTGCTGTTTTTCAATGTTGAGGTTGTTGTTGAATTTGTTGGTGTTTTTCAATGTTGAGGTTGTTGTTGAATTTGTTGGTGTTTTTCAATTTTGAGGTTGTTGTTATTTTTCAATGTTGAGGTTGTTGTTGCGTTTGTTGGTGTTTTTCAATGTTGAGGTTGTTGTTGAATTTGTTGGTGTTTTTCAATCTTGAGGTTGTTGTTGAAATTGTTGGTGTTTTTCAATGTTGAGGTTGTTGTTGTTTTTAAATGTTGAGGTTGTTGTTGAATTTGTTGGTGTTTTTTCAATTTTGAGGTTGTTGGTGTTTTTCAATGTTGAGGTTGATTTTGAATTTGAGGGTGTTTTTCAATGTCGAGGTTGTTGTTGAATTTGTTGGTGTTTTTCAATGTGGAGGTTGTTGTTGTTTTTCAATGTTGAGGTTGTTGTTGAATTTGTTGGTGTTTTTCAATGTTGAGATTGATGTTGTTTTTCAATGTTGAGGTTGTTGTTGAAATTGTGGGTGTTTTTCAATTTCGAGGTTGTTGTTGAATTTGTTCGTGTTTTTCAATGTTGAAGTTGTTGTTGAATTTGTTGGTGTTTTTCAATGTTGAGGTTGTTGTTGTTTTTCAATGTTGAGGTTGTTGTTGAATTTGTTGGTGCTTTTCAATGTTGAGGTTGTTGTTGTTTTTCAATGTTGAGGTTGTTGTTGAATTTGTTGGTGTTTTTCAATGTTGAGGTTGTTGTTGCTTTTCAATTTTGAGGTTGTTGTTGAATTTGTTGGTGTTTTTCAATGTTGAGGTTGTTGTTGTTTTTCAAAGTTGAGGTTGTTGTTGAATTTGTTGGTGTTTTTCAATTTCGAGGTTGTTGTTGAATTTGTTGGTGTTTTTCAATGCTGAAGTTGTTGTTGAATTTGTTGGTGTTTTTCAATGTTGAGGTTGTTGTTGTTTTTCAATGTTGAGGTTGTTGTTGAATTTGTTGGTGTTTTTCAATGTTGAGGTCGATGTTGTTTTTCAATGCTGAGGTTGTTGTTGAATTTGTTGGTGTTTTTCAATGTTGAAGTTGTTGTTGAATTTGTTGGTGTTTTTCAATGTTGAGGTTGTTGTTGTTTTTCAATGTTGAGGTTGTTGCTGAATTTCTTGGTGTTTTTCAATGTTGAGGTTCTTGTTGTTTTTCAATGTCGAGGTTGTTGTTGAATTTGTTGGTGTTTTTCAATGTTGAGGTTGTTGTTGTTTTTCAATGTTGAGGTTGTTGTTGAATTTGTTGGTGTTTTTCAATGTTGTGATTGTTGTTGTTTTTAAATGTTGAGGTTGTTGTTGAATTTGTTGGTGTTTTTCAATGTTGAGGTTGTTGTTGTTTTTCAATGTAGAGGTTGTTGTTGTATTTGTTGGTGTTTTTCAATTTCGAGGTTGTTGTTGAATTTGTTGGTGTTTTTCAATGTTGAAGTTGTTGTTGAATTTGTTGGTGTTTTTCAATGTTGAGGTTGTTGTTGTTTTTCAATGTTGAGGTTGCTGTTGAATTTGCTGGTGTTTTTCAATGTTGAGGTTGTTGATGTTTTTCAATGCTGAGGTTGTTGTTGAATTTGTTGGTGTTTTTCAATGTTGAGGTTGTTGTTGAATTTGTTGGTGTTTTTCAATGTTGAGGTTGTTGTTGTTTTTCAATGTTGAGGTTGTTGTTGAATTTGTAGGTGTTTTTCAATGTTTAGGTTGTTGTTGTTTTTCAATGTTGAGGTTGTTGTTGAATTTGTTGGTGTTTTTCAATGTTGAGGTTGTTGTTGAATTTCTTGGTTTTTTTCAATGTTGAGGTTGTTGTTGTTTTTCAATGCTGAGGTTGTTGTTGAATTTGTTGGTGTTTTTCAATGTTGAGTTTGTTGCTGTTTTTCAATGTTGAGGTTGTTGTTGAATTTGTTGGTGTTTTTCAATGTTGAGGCTGTTGTTGTTTTCCAATGTTGAGGTTACTGTTGAATTTGTTGGTGTTTTTCAATGTTGAGGTTGTTGTTGTTTTTCAATGTTGAGGTTGTTGTTGAATTTGTTGGTGCTTTTCAATGTTGAGGTTGTTGTTGACTTTGTTGGCGTTTTTCAATGTTGAGTTTGTTGTTGAAATTGTTGGTGTTTTTCAACGTCGAGGTTGTTGTTGAATTTGTTGGTGTTTTTCAATGTTGAGGTTGTTGTTGAATTTGTTGGTGTTTTTCAATGTTGAGGTTGTTGTTGTTTTTCAATGTTGAGGTTGTTGTTTAATTTGTTGGTGTTTTTCAATGTTTAGTTTGTTGTTGTTTTTCAATGTTGAGGTTGTTGTTGAATTTGTTGGTGTTTTTCAATGTTGAGGTTGTTGTTGTTTTTCAATGTTGAGGTTGTTGTTGAATTTGTTGGTGTTTTTCAATGTTGAGGTTGTTGGTGTTTTTCAATGCTGAGGTTGTTGTTGAATTTGTTGGTGTTTTTCAATGTTGAGGCTGTTGTTGAATTTGTTGGTGTTTTTCAATGTTGAGGTTGTTGTTGTTTTTCAATGTTGAGGTTGTTTTTGAGTTTGTTGGTGTTTTTCAATGTTGAGGTTGTTGTTGAATTTGTTGGTGTTTTTCAATGTTGAGGTTGTTGTTGAATTTGTTGGTGTTTTTCAATGTTGAGGTTGTTGTTGTTTTTCAATGTTGAGGTTGTTGTTGAGTTTGTTGGTGTTTTTCAATGTTGAGGTTGTTGTTGAATTTGTTGGTGTTTTTCAATGTTGAGGTTGTTGTTGAATTTGTTGGTGTTTTTCAATGCTGAGGTTGTTGTTGTTTTTAAATGTTGGGGTTGTTGTTGAATTTGTTGGTGTTTTTCAATTTTGAGGATGTTGTTGTTTTTCAATGTTGAGGTTGTTGTTGAATTTGTTGGTGTTTTTCCATGATGAGGTTGTTGCTGTTTTTCAAAGTTCAGGTTGTTGTTGAATTTGTTGGTGTTTTTCAATGTCGGGGTTGTTGTTGAATTTGTTGGTGTTTTTCTATGTTGAATTTTTTGTTGAATTTGTTGGTGTTTTTCAATGTTGAGGTTGTTGTTTTTCAATGTTGAGGTTGTTGTTGAATTTGTTGGCGTTTTTAAATGTTGAGGTTGTTGTTGAATTTGTTGGTGTTTTCAATGTTGATGTTTTTGTTGAATTTGTTGGTGTTTTTCAATGTTGAGTTGTGGTTGTTTTTCAATGTTGAGGTTGTTGTTGAATTTGATGGTGTTTTTCAATGTCGAGGTTGTTGTTGAATTTCTTGGTGTTTTTCAATGTTGAAGTTGTTGTTGAATTTGTTGGTGTTTTTCAATGTTGAGATGTTGTTGCTGTTTTTCAATGTTGAGGTTGTTGTTGAATTTGTTGGTGTTTTTCAATGTTGAGGTTGTTGTTGAATTTGTTGGTGTTTTTCAATGTTGAGGTTGTTGTTGAATTCTTTGGTGTTTTTCAATTTTGAGGTTGTTGTTGAATTTGTTGGTGTTTTTCAATGTTGAGTTTGTTGTTATTTTTCAATGTTGAGGTTGTTGTTGAGTTTGTTGTTGTTTTTCAATGTTGAGGTTGTTGTTGAATTTGTTGGTGTTTTTCAATGTTGTGATTGTTGTTGTTTTTAAATGTTGAGGTTGTTGTTGAATTTGTTGGTGTTTTTCAATGTTGAGGTTGTTGTTGTTTTTCAATGTAGAGGTTGTTGTTGTATTTGTTGGTGTTTTTCAATTTCGAGGTTGTTGTTGAATTTGTTGGTGTTTTTCAATGTTGAAGTTGTTGTTGAATTTGTTGGTGTTTTTCAATGTTGAGGTTGTTGTTGTTTTTCAATGTTGAGGTTGCTGTTGAATTTGCTGGTGTTTTTCAATGTTGAGGTTGTTGATGTTTTTCAATGCTGAGGTTGTTGTTGAATTTGTTGGTGTTTTTCAATGTTGAGGTTGTTGTTGAATTTGTTGGTGTTTTTCAATGTTGAGGTTGTTGTTGTTTTTCAATGTTGAGGTTGTTGTTGAATTTGTAGGTGTTTTTCAATGTTTAGGTTGTTGTTGTTTTTCAATGTTGAGGTTGTTGTTGAATTTGTTGGTGTTTTTCAATGTTGAGGTTGTTGTTGAATTTCTTGGTTTTTTTCAATGTTGAGGTTGTTGTTGTTTTTCAATGCTGAGGTTGTTGTTGAATTTGTTGGTGTTTTTCAATGTTGAGTTTGTTGCTGTTTTTCAATGTTGAGGTTGTTGTTGAATTTGTTGGTGTTTTTCAATGTTGAGGCTGTTGTTGTTTTCCAATGTTGAGGTTACTGTTGAATTTGTTGGTGTTTTTCAATGTTGAGGTTGTTGTTGTTTTTCAATGTTGAGGTTGTTGTTGAATTTGTTGGTGCTTTTCAATGTTGAGGTTGTTGTTGACTTTGTTGGCGTTTTTCAATGTTGAGTTTGTTGTTGAAATTGTTGGTGTTTTTCAACGTCGAGGTTGTTGTTGAATTTGTTGGTGTTTTTCAATGTTGAGGTTGTTGTTGAATTTGTTGGTGTTTTTCAATGTTGAGGTTGTTGTTGTTTTTCAATGTTGAGGTTGTTGTTTAATTTGTTGGTGTTTTTCAATGTTTAGTTTGTTGTTGTTTTTCAATGTTGAGGTTGTTGTTGAATTTGTTGGTGTTTTTCAATGTTGAGGTTGTTGTTGTTTTTCAATGTTGAGGTTGTTGTTGAATTTGTTGGTGTTTTTCAATGTTGAGGTTGTTGGTGTTTTTCAATGCTGAGGTTGTTGTTGAATTTGTTGGTGTTTTTCAATGTTGAGGCTGTTGTTGAATTTGTTGGTGTTTTTCAATGTTGAGGTTGTTGTTGTTTTTCAATGTTGAGGTTGTTTTTGAGTTTGTTGGTGTTTTTCAATGTTGAGGTTGTTGTTGAATTTGTTGGTGTTTTTCAATGTTGAGGTTGTTGTTGAATTTGTTGGTGTTTTTCAATGTTGAGGTTGTTGTTGTTTTTCAATGTTGAGGTTGTTGTTGAGTTTGTTGGTGTTTTTCAATGTTGAGGTTGTTGTTGAATTTGTTGGTGTTTTTCAATGTTGAGGTTGTTGTTGAATTTGTTGGTGTTTTTCAATGCTGAGGTTGTTGTTGTTTTTAAATGTTGGGGTTGTTGTTGAATTTGTTGGTGTTTTTCAATTTTGAGGATGTTGTTGTTTTTCAATGTTGAGGTTGTTGTTGAATTTGTTGGTGTTTTTCCATGATGAGGTTGTTGCTGTTTTTCAAAGTTCAGGTTGTTGTTGAATTTGTTGGTGTTTTTCAATGTCGGGGTTGTTGTTGAATTTGTTGGTGTTTTTCTATGTTGAATTTTTTGTTGAATTTGTTGGTGTTTTTCAATGTTGAGGTTGTTGTTTTTCAATGTTGAGGTTGTTGTTGAATTTGTTGGCGTTTTTAAATGTTGAGGTTGTTGTTGAATTTGTTGGTGTTTTCAATGTTGATGTTTTTGTTGAATTTGTTGGTGTTTTTCAATGTTGAGGTTGTTGTTGTTTTTCAATGTTGAGGTTGTTGTTGAATTTGTAGGTGTTTTTCAATGTTTAGGTTGTTGTTGTTTTTCAATGTTGAGGTTGTTGTTGAATTTGTTGGTGTTTTTCAATGTTGAGGTTGTTGTTGAATTTCTTGGTTTTTTTCAATGTTGAGGTTGTTGTTGTTTTTCAATGCTGAGGTTGTTGTTGAATTTGTTGGTGTTTTTCAATGTTGAGTTTGTTGCTGTTTTTCAATGTTGAGGTTGTTGTTGAATTTGTTGGTGTTTTTCAATGTTGAGGCTGTTGTTGTTTTCCAATGTTGAGGTTACTGTTGAATTTGTTGGTGTTTTTCAATGTTGAGGTTGTTGTTGTTTTTCAATGTTGAGGTTGTTGTTGAATTTGTTGGTGCTTTTCAATGTTGAGGTTGTTGTTGACTTTGTTGGCGTTTTTCAATGTTGAGTTTGTTGTTGAAATTGTTGGTGTTTTTCAACGTCGAGGTTGTTGTTGAATTTGTTGGTGTTTTTCAATGTTGAGGTTGTTGTTGAATTTGTTGGTGTTTTTCAATGTTGAGGTTGTTGTTGTTTTTCAATGTTGAGGTTGTTGTTTAATTTGTTGGTGTTTTTCAATGTTTAGTTTGTTGTTGTTTTTCAATGTTGAGGTTGTTGTTGAATTTGTTGGTGTTTTTCAATGTTGAGGTTGTTGTTGTTTTTCAATGTTGAGGTTGTTGTTGAATTTGTTGGTGTTTTTCAATGTTGAGGTTGTTGGTGTTTTTCAATGCTGAGGTTGTTGTTGAATTTGTTGGTGTTTTTCAATGTTGAGGCTGTTGTTGAATTTGTTGGTGTTTTTCAATGTTGAGGTTGTTGTTGTTTTTCAATGTTGAGGTTGTTTTTGAGTTTGTTGGTGTTTTTCAATGTTGAGGTTGTTGTTGAATTTGTTGGTGTTTTTCAATGTTGAGGTTGTTGTTGAATTTGTTGGTGTTTTTCAATGTTGAGGTTGTTGTTGTTTTTCAATGTTGAGGTTGTTGTTGAGTTTGTTGGTGTTTTTCAATGTTGAGGTTGTTGTTGAATTTGTTGGTGTTTTTCAATGTTGAGGTTGTTGTTGAATTTGTTGGTGTTTTTCAATGCTGAGGTTGTTGTTGTTTTTAAATGTTGGGGTTGTTGTTGAATTTGTTGGTGTTTTTCAATTTTGAGGATGTTGTTGTTTTTCAATGTTGAGGTTGTTGTTGAATTTGTTGGTGTTTTTCCATGATGAGGTTGTTGCTGTTTTTCAAAGTTCAGGTTGTTGTTGAATTTGTTGGTGTTTTTCAATGTCGGGGTTGTTGTTGAATTTGTTGGTGTTTTTCTATGTTGAATTTTTTGTTGAATTTGTTGGTGTTTTTCAATGTTGAGGTTGTTGTTTTTCAATGTTGAGGTTGTTGTTGAATTTGTTGGCGTTTTTAAATGTTGAGGTTGTTGTTGAATTTGTTGGTGTTTTCAATGTTGATGTTTTTGTTGAATTTGTTGGTGTTTTTCAATGTTGAGTTGTGGTTGTTTTTCAATGTTGAGGTTGTTGTTGAATTTGATGGTGTTTTTCAATGTCGAGGTTGTTGTTGAATTTCTTGGTGTTTTTCAATGTTGAAGTTGTTGTTGAATTTGTTGGTGTTTTTCAATGTTGAGATGTTGTTGCTGTTTTTCAATGTTGAGGTTGTTGTTGAATTTGTTGGTGTTTTTCAATGTTGAGGTTGTTGTTGAATTTGTTGGTGTTTTTCAATGTTGAGGTTGTTGTTGAATTCTTTGGTGTTTTTCAATTTTGAGGTTGTTGTTGAATTTGTTGGTGTTTTTCAATGTTGAGTTTGTTGTTATTTTTCAATGTTGAGGTTGTTGTTGAGTTTGTTGTTGTTTTTCAATGTTGAGGTTGTTGTTGAATTTGTTGGTGTTTTTCAATGTTGAGGTTGTTGTTGAATTTGTTGGTGTTTTTCAATGTTGAGGTTGTTGTTGTTTTTAAATGTTGAGGTTGTTGTTGAATTTGTTTTTTCAATTTTGAGGTTGTTGGTGTTTTTCAATGTTGAGGTTGATTTTGAATTTGAGGGTGTTTTTCAATGTCGAGGTTGTTGTTGAATTTGTTGGTGTTTTTCAATGTGGAGGTTGTTGTTGTTTTTCAATGTTGAGGTTGTTGTTGAATTTGTTGGTGTTTTTCAATGTTGAGATGGTTGTTGTTTTTCAATGTTGAGGTTGTTGTTGAAATTGTTGGTGTTTTTAAATGTTGAGGTTGTTGTTGAATTTGCTGGTGTTTTGCAATGTTGAGGTTGTTGTTGTTTTTCAATGTTGAGGTTGTTGTTGAATTTGTTGGTGTTTTTCAATTTGAGGTTGTTGTTGTTTTTCAATGTTGAGGTTGTTGTTGTATTTGTTGGTGTTTTTCAATTTCGAGGTTGTTGTTGAATTTGTTGGTGCTTTTCAATGTTGAGGGTGTTGTTGTTTTTCAATGTTGAGGTTGTTGTTGAATTTGTTGGTGTTTTTCAATGTTTAGGTTGTTGTTGTTTTTCACTGTTGAGGTTGTTGTTGAATTTGTTGGTGTTTTTCAACGTTGAGGTTGTTGTTGAATTTGTTGGTGTTTTTCAATGTTGAGGTTGTTGTTGTTTTTCAATGTTGAGGTTGTTGTTGAATTTGTTGGTGTTTTTCAATGTTGAGTTTGTTGTTGTTTTTCAATGTTGAGGTTGTTGTTGAATTTGTTCGTGTTTTTCAATGTTGAGGTTGTTGTTGTTTTTCAATGTTGAGGTTGTTGTTGAATTTGTTGGTGTTTTTCAATGTTGAGGTTGTTGTTGTTTTTCAATGTTGAGGTTGTTGTTGAATTTGTTGGTGCTTTTCAATGTGGAGATTGTTGTTGAATTTGTTGGTGTTTTTCAATGTTGAGGTTGTTGGTGTTTTTCAATGTTGAGGTTGTTGTTGAATTTGTTGGTGTTTTTCAATGTTGAGTTTGTTCTTGAATTTGTTGGTGTTTTTCAATTTCGAGGTTGTTGTTGAATTTGTTGGTGTTTTTCAATGTTGAGGTTGTTGTTGTTTTTCAATGTTAAGGTTGTTGTTGAATTTGTTGGTGTTTTTCAATGTTTAGTTTGTTGCTGTTTTTCAATGTTGAGGTTGTTGTTGAATTTGTTGGTGTTTTTCAATGTTGAGGTTGTTGTTGTTTTTCAATTTTGATGTTGTTGTTGAATCTGTTGCTGTTTTTCAATGTTGAGGTTGTTGTTTTTCAAAGTTGAGGTTGTTGTTGAATTTGTTGGTGTTTTTCAATTTCGAGGTTGTTGTTGAATTTGTTGGTGTTTTTCAATGTTGAAGTTGTTGTTGAATTTGTTGGTGTTTTCCAATGTTGAGGTTGTTGTTGTTCTTCAATGTTGAGGTTGTTGTTGAATTTGTTGGTGCTTTTCAATGTTGAGGTTGTTGTTGTTTTTCAATGCTGAGGTTGTTGTTGAATTTGTTGGTGTTTTTCAATGTTGAAGTTGTTGTTGAATTTGTTGGTGTTTTTCAATTTTGAGGTTGTTGTTGTTCTTCAATGTTGAGGTTGTTGCTGAATTTGTTGGTGTTTTTCAATGTTGAGGTTGTTGTTGTTTTTCAATGTCGAGGTTGTTGTTGAATTTGTTGGTGTTTTTCAATGTTGAGGTTGTTGTTGTTTTTCAATGCTGAGGTTGTTGTTGAATTTGTTGGTGTTTTTCAATGTTGTGATTGTTGTTGTTTTTAAAGGTTGAGGTTGTTGTGGAATTTGCTGGTGTTTTGCAATGTTGAGGTTGTTGTTGTTTTTCAATGTTGAGGTTGTTGTTGAATTTGTTGGTGTTTTTCAATGTTGAGGTTGTTGTTGTTTTTCAATGTAGAGGTTGTTGTTGTATTTGTTGGTGTTTTACAATTTCGAGGTTGTTGTTGAATTTGTTGGTGTTTTTCAATGTTGAAGTTGTTGTTGAATTTGTTGGTGTTTTTCAATGTTGAGGTTGTTGTTGTTTTTCAATGTTGAGGTTGCTGTTGAATTTGCTGGTGTTTTTCAATGTTGAGCTTGTTGTTGAATTTGTTGGTGTTTTTCAATGTTGAGGTTGTTGTTGTTTTTCAATGTTGAGGTTGTTGTTGAATTTGTTGGTGTTTTTCAATGTTGAGTTTGTTGTTGTTTTTCAATGTTGAGGTTGTTGTTGAATTTGTTGGTGTTTTTCAATGTTGAGGTTGTTGTTGTTTTTCAATGTTGAGGTTACTGTTGAATTTGTTGGTGTTTTTCAATGTTGAGGTTGTTGTTGTTTTTCAATGTTGAGGTTGTTGTTGAATTTGTTGGAGCTTTTCAATGTTGAGGTTGTTGTTGACTTTGTTGGTGTTTTTCAATGTTGAGGTTGTTGTTGTTTTTCAATGTTGAGGTTGTTGTTGAATTTGTTGGCGTTTTTTAATGTTGAGTTTGTTGTTGAATTTGTTGGTGTTTTTCAACTTCGAGGTTGTTGTTGAATTTGTTGGTGTTTTTCAATGTTGAGGTTGTTGTTGAATTTGTTGGTGTTTTTCAATGTTGAGGTTGTTGTTGAATTTGTTGGTGTTTTTCAATGTTGAGGTTGTTGTTGTTTTTCAATGTTGAGGATGTTGTTTAATTTGTTGGTGTTTTTCAATGTTTAGTTTGTTGTTGTTTTTCAATGTTGAGGTTGTTGTTGAATTTGTTGGTGTTTTTCAATGTTGAGGTTGTTGTTGTTTTTCAATGTTGAGGTTGTTGTTGAATTTGTTGGTGTTTTTCAATGTTGAAGTTGTTGGAGTTTTTCAATGCTGAGGTTGTTGTTGAATTTGTTGGTGTTTTTCAATGTTGAGGTTGTTGTTGAATTTGTTGGTTTTTTCAATGTTGAGGTTGTTGTTGTTTTTCAATGTTGAGGTTGTTGTTGAGTTTGTTGGTGTTTTTCAATGTTGAGGTTGTTGTTGTTTTTCAAAATTGAGGTTGTTGTTGAATTTGTTGGTGTTTTTCAATTTCGAGGTTGTTGTTGAATTTGTTGGTGTTTTTCAATGTTGAAGTTGTTGTTGAATTTGTTGGTGTTTTTCAATGTTGAGGTTGTTGTTGTTTTTCAATGTTGAGGTTGTTGTTGAATTTGTTGGTGTTTTTCAATGTTGAGGTTGTTGTTGTTTTTCAATGTTGAGGTTGTTGTTGAATTTGTTGGTGTTTTTCAATGTTGAGGTTGTTGTTGCTTTTCAATTTTGAGGTTGTTGTTGAATTTGTTGGTGTTTTTCAATGTTGAGGTTGTTGTTGTTTTTCAAAGTTGAGGTTGTTGTTGAATTTGTTGGTGTTTTTCAATTTCGAGGTTGTTGTTGAATTTGTTGGTGTTTTTCAATGTTGAAGTTGTTGTTGAATTTGTTGGTGTTTTTCAATGTTGAGGTTGTTGTTGTTTTTCAATGTTGAGGTTGTTGTTGAATTTGTTGGTGTTTTTCAATTTTGAGGTTGTTGTTGTTTTTCAATGTTGAGGTTGTTGCTGAATTTGTTGGTGTTTTTCAATGTTGAGGTTCTTGTTGTTTTTCAATGTCGAGGTTGTTGTTGAATTTGTTGGTGTTTTTCAATGTTGAGGTTGTTGTTGTTTTTCAATGTTGAGGTTGTTGTTGTTTTTAAATGTTGAGGTTGTTGTTGAATTTGCTGGTGTTTTGCAGTGTTGAGGTTGTTGTTGTTTTTCAATGTTGAGGTTGTTGTTGAATTTGTTGGTGTTTTTCAATGTTGAGGTTGTTGTTGTTTTTCAATTTTGATGTTGTTGTTGAATCTGTTGCTGTTTTTCAATGTTGAGGTTGTTCTTTTTCAAAGTTGAGGTTGTTGTTGAATTTGTTGGTGTTTTTCAATTTCGAGGTTGTTGTTGAATTTGTTGGTGTTTTTCAATGTTGAAGTTGTTGTTGAATTTGTTGGTGTTTTTCAATGTTGAGGTTGTTGTTGTTCTTCAATGTTGAGGTTGTTGTTGAATTTGTTGGTGCTTTTCAATGTTGAGGTTGTTGTTGTTTTTCAATGCTGAGGTTGTTGTTGAATTTGTTGGTGTTTTTCAATGTTGAAGTTGTTGTTGAATTTGTTGGTGTTTTTCAATTTTGAGGTTGTTGTTGTTCTTCAATGTTGAGGTTGTTGCTGAATTTGTTGGTGTTTTTCAATGTTGAGGTTGTTGTTGTTTTTCAATGTCGAGGTTGTTGTTGAATTTGTTGGTGTTTTTCAATGTTGAGGTTGTTGTTGTTTTTCAATGCTGAGGTTGTTGTTGAATTTGTTGGTGTTTTTCAATGTTGTGATTGTTGTTGTTTTTAAAGGTTGAGGTTGTTGTGGAATTTGCTGGTGTTTTGCAATGTTGAGGTTGTTGTTGTTTTTCAATGTTGAGGTTGTTGTTGAATTTGTTGGTGTTTTTCAATGTTGAGGTTGTTGTTGTTTTTCAATGTAGAGGTTGTTGTTGTATTTGTTGGTGTTTTTCAATTTCGAGGTTGTTGTTGAATTTGTTGGTGTTTTTCAATGTTGAAGTTGTTGTTGAATTTGTTGGTGTTTTTCAATGTTGAGGTTGTTGTTGTTTTTCAATGTTGAGGTTGCTGTTGAATTTGCTGGTGTTTTTCAATGTTGAGCTTGTTGTTGAATTTGTTGGTGTTTTTCAATGTTGAGGTTGTTGTTGTTTTTCAATGTTGAGGTTGT
Source organism: Isurus oxyrinchus (assembly GCA_026770705.1). Classification (NCBI taxonomy): domain Eukaryota; kingdom Metazoa; phylum Chordata; class Chondrichthyes; order Lamniformes; family Lamnidae; genus Isurus; species Isurus oxyrinchus. The sequence goes on along the minus strand of JANJGN010000084.1, from coordinate 1,703,405 downwards.
TGTTGAATTTGTTGGTGTTTTTCAATGTTGAGTTTGTTGTTGTTTTTCAATGTTGAGGTTGTTGTTGAATTTGTTGGTGTTTTTCAATGTTGAGGTTGTTGTTGTTTTTCAATGTTGAGGTTACTGTTGAATTTGTTGGTGTTTTTCAATGTTGAGGTTGTTGTTGTTTTTCAATGTTGAGGTTGTTGTTGAATTTGTTGGAGCTTTTCAATGTTGAGGTTGTTGTTGACTTTGTTGGTGTTTTTCAATGTTGAGGTTGTTGTTGTTTTTCAATGTTGAGGTTGTTGTTGAATTTGTTGGCGTTTTTTAATGTTGAGGTTGTTGTTGAATTTGTTGGTGTTTTTCAACTTCGAGGTTGTTGTTGAATTTGTTGGTGTTTGTCAATGTTGAGGTTGTTGTTGAATTTGTTGGTGTTTTTCAATGTTGAGGTTGTTGTTGAATTTGTTGGTGTTTTTCAATGTTGAGGTTGTTGTTGTTTTTCAATGTTGAGGTTGTTGTTTAATTTGTTGGTGTTTTTCAATGTTTAGTTTGTTGTTGTTTTTCAATGTTGAGGTTGTTGTTGAATTTGTTGGTGTTTTTCAATGTTGAGGTTGTTGTTGTTTTTCAATGTTGAGGTTGTTGTTGAATTTGTTGGTGTTTTTCAATGTTGAGGTTGTTGTTGTTTTTCAATGTTGAGGTTGTTGTTGAATTTGTTGGTGTTTTTCAATGTTGAAGTTGTTGGTGTTTTTCAATGCTGAGGTTGTTGTTGAATTTGTTGGTGTTTTTCAATGTTGAGGTTGTTGTTGAATTTGTTGGTTTTTTCAATGTTGAGGTTGTTGTTGTTTTTCAATGTTGAGGTTGTTGTTGAGTTTGTTGGTGTTTTTCAATGTTGAGGTTGTTGTTGTTTTTCAAAGTTGAGGTTGTTGTTGAATTTGTTGGTGTTTTTCAATTTCGAGGTTGTTGTTGAATTTGTTGGTGTTTTTCAATGTTGAAGTTGTTGTTGAATTTGTTGGTGTTTTTCAATGTTGAGGTTGTTGTTGTTTTTCAATGTTGAGGTTGTTGTTGAATTTGTTGGTGTTTTTCAATGTTGAGGTTGTTGTTTTTCAATGTTGAGGTTGTTGTTGAATTTGTTGGTGTTTTTCAATGTTGAGGTTGTTGTTGCTTTTCAATTTTGAGGTTGTTGTTGAATTTGTTGGTGTTTTTCAATGTTGAGGTTGTTGTTGTTTTTCAAAGTTGAGGTTGTTGTTGAATTTGTTGGTGTTTTTCAATTTCGAGGTTGTTGTTGAATTTGTTGGTGTTTTTCAATGTTGAAGTTGTTGTTGAATTTGTTGGTGTTTTTCAATGTTGAGGTTGTTGTTGTTTTTCAATGTTGAGGTTGTTGTTGAATTTGTTGGTGTTTTTCAATGTTGAGGTCGTTGTTGTTTTTCAATGCTGAGGTTGTTGTTGAATTTGTTGGTGTTTTTCAATGTTGAAGTTGTTGTTGAATTTGTTGGTGTTTTTCAATTTTGAGGTTGTTGTTGTTTTTCAATGTTGAGGTTGTTGCTGAATTTGTTGGTGTTTTTCAATGTTGAGGTTCTTGTTGTTTTTCAATGTCGAGGTTGTTGTTGAATTTGTTGGTGTTTTTCAATGTTGAGGTTGTTGTTGTTTTTCAATGTTGAGGTTGTTGTTGAATTTGTTGGTGTTTTTCAATGTTGTGATTGTTGTTGTTTTTAAATGTTGAGGTTGTTGTTGAATTTGCTGGTGTTTTGCAGTGTTGAGGTTGTTGTTGTTTTTCAATGTTGAGGTTGTTGTTGAATTTGTTGGTGTTTTTCAATGTTGAGGTTGTTGTTGTTTTTCAATGTACAGGTTGTTGTTGTATTTGTTGGTGTTTTTCAATGTTGAGGTTGTTGTTGAATTTGTTGGTGTTTTTCAATGTTGAAGTTGTTGTTGAATTTGTTGGTGTTTTTCAATGTTGAGGTTGTTGTTGTTTTTCAATGTTGAGGTTGCTGTTGAATTTGCTGGTGTTTTTCAATGTTGAGGTTGTTGATGTTTTTCAATGCTGAGGTTGTTGTTGAATTTGTTGGTGTTTTTCAATGTTGAGGTTGTTGTTGAATTTGATGGTGTTTTTCAACGTTGAGGTTGTTGTTGTTTTTCAATGTTGAGGTTGTTGTTGAATTTGTTGGTGTTTTTCAATGTTTAGGTTGTTGTTGTTTTTCAATGTTGAGGTTGTTGTTGAATTTGTTGGTGTTTTTCAATGTTGAGGTTGTTGTTGAATTTGTTGGTGTTTTTCAATGTTGAGGTTGTTGTTGTTTTTCAATGTTGAGGTTGTTGTTGAATTTGTTGGTGTTTTTCAATGTTGAGTTTGTTGCTGTTTTTCAATGTTGAGGTTGTTGTTGAATTTGTTGGTGTTTTTCAATGTTGAGGTTGTTGTTGTTTTTCAATGTTGAGGTTACTGTTGAATTTGTTGGTGTTTTTCAATGTTGAGGTTGTTGCTGTTTTTCAATGTTGAGGTTGTTGTTGAATTTGTTGGTGCTTTTCAATGTTGAGGTTGTTGTTGACTTTGTTGGTGTTTTTCAATGTTGAGGTTGTTGTTGTTTTTCAATGATGAGGTTGTTGTTGAATTTGTTGGCGTTTTTCAATGTTGAGTTTGTTGTTGAATTTGTTGGTGTTTTTCAACGTCGAGGTTGTTGTTGAATTTGTTGGTGTTTTTCAATGTTGAGGTTGTTGTTGAATTTGTTGGTGTTTTTCAATGTTGAGGTTGTTGTTGTTTTTCAATGTTGAGGTTGTTGTTTAATTTGTTGTTGTTTTTCAATGTTTAGTTTGTTGTTGTTTTTCAATGTTGAGGTTGTTGTTGAATTTGTTGGTGTTTTTCAATGTTGAGGTTGTTGTTGTTTTTCAATGTTGAGGTTGTTGTTGAATTTGTTGGTGTTTTTCAATGTTGAGGTTGTTGTTGTTTTTCAATGTTGAGGTTGTTGTTGAATTTGTTGGTGTTTTTCAATGTTGAGGCTGTTGTTGAATTTGTTGGTGTTTTTCAATGTTGAGGTTGTTGTTGTTTTTCAATGTTGAGGTTGTTGTTGAGTTTGTTGGTGTTTTTCAATGTTGAGGTTGTTGTTGAATTTGTTGGTGTTTTTCAATGTTGAGGTTGTTGTTGAATTTGTTGGTGTTTTTCAATGTTGAGGTTGTTGTTGTTTTTCAATGTTGAGGTTGTTGTTGAGTTTGTTGGTGTTTTTCAATGTTGAGGTTGTTGTTGAATTTGTTGGTGTTTTTCAATGTTGAGGTTGTTGTTGAATTTGTTGGTGTTTTTCAATGCTGAGGTTGTTGTTGTTTTTAAATGTTGGGGTTGTTGTTGAATTTGTTGGTGTTTTTCAATTTTGAGGATGTTGTTGTTTTTCAATGTTGAGGTTGTTGTTGAATTTGTTGGTGTTTTTCCATGATGAGGTTGTTGCTGTTTTTCAAAGTTCAGGTTGTTGTTGAATTTGTTGGTGTTTTTCAATGTCGGGGTTGTTGTTGAATTTGTTGGTGTTTTTCTATGTTGAATTTTTTGTTGAAGTTGTTGGTGTTTTTCAATGTTGAGGTTGTTGTTTTTCAATGTTGAGGTTGTTGTTGAATTTGTTGGCGTTTTTAAATGTTGAGGTTGTTGTTGAATTTGTTGGTGTTTTCAATGTTGATGTTTTTGTTGAATTTGTTGGTGTTTTTCAATGTTGAGGTTGTGGTTGTTTTTCAATGTTGAGGTTGTTGTTGAATTTGATGGTGTTTTTCAATGTCGAGGTTGTTGTTGAATTTGTTGGTGTTTTTCAATGTTGAAGTTGTTGTTGAATTTGTTAGTGTTTTTCAATGTTGAGATGTTGTTGCTGTTTTTCAATGTTGTGGTTGTTGTTGAATTTGTTGGTGTTTTTCAATGTTGAGGTTGTTGTTGAATTTGTTGGTGTTTTTCAATGTTGAGGTTGTTGTTGAATTCTTTGGTGTTTTTCAATTTTGAGGTTGTTGTTGAATTTGTTGGTGTTTTTCAATTTTGAGGTTGTTGTTATTTTTCAATGTTGAGGTTGTTGTTGAATTTGTTGGTGTTTTTCAATGTTGAGGTTGTTGTTGAATTTGTTGGTGTTTTTCAATCTTGAGGTTGTTGTTGAAATTGTTGGTGTTTTTCAATGTTGAGGTTGTTGTTGTTTTTAAATGTTGAGGTTGTTGTTGAATTTGTTGGTGTTTTTTCAATTTTGAGGTTGTTGGTGTTTTTCAATGTTGAGGTTGATTTTGAATTTGAGGGTGTTTTTCAATGTCGAGGTTGTTGTTGAATTTGTTGGTGTTTTTCAATGTGGAGGTTGTTGTTGTTTTTCAATGTTGAGGTTGTTGTTGAATTTGTTGGTGTTTTTCAATGTTGAGATTGATGTTGTTTTTCAATGTTGAGGTTGTTGTTGAAATTGTTGGTGTTTTTCAATTTCGAGGTTGTTGTTGAATTTGTTGGTGTTTTTCAATGTTGAAGTTGTTGTTGAATTTGTTGGTGTTTTTCAATGTTGAGGTTGTTGTTGTTTTTCAATGTTGAGGTTGTTGTTGAATTTGTTGGTGCTTTTCAATGTTGAGGTTGTTGTTGTTTTTCAATGTTGAGGTTGTTGTTGAATTTGTTGGTGTTTTTCAATGTTGAGGTTGTTGTTGCTTTTCAATTTTGAGGTTGTTGTTGAATTTGTTGGTGTTTTTCAATGTTGAGGTTGTTGTTGTTTTTCAAAGTTGAGGTTGTTGTTGAATTTGTTGGTGTTTTTCAATTTCGAGGTTGTTGTTGAATTTGTTGGTGTTTTTCAATGCTGAAGTTGTTGTTGAATTTGTTGGTGTTTTTCAATGTTGAGGTTGTTGTTGTTTTTCAATGTTGAGGTTGTTGTTGAATTTGTTGGTGTTTTTCAATGTTGAGGTCGTTGTTGTTTTTCAATGCTGAGGTTGTTGTTGAATTTGTTGGTGTTTTTCAATGTTGAAGTTGTTGTTGAATTTGTTGGTGTTTTTCAATGTTGAGGTTGTTGTTGTTTTTCAATGTTGAGGTTGTTGCTGAATTTCTTGGTGTTTTTCAATGTTGAGGTTCTTGTTGTTTTTCAATGTCGAGGTTGTTGTTGAATTTGTTGGTGTTTTTCAATGTTGAGGTTGTTGTTGTTTTTCAATGTTGAGGTTGTTGTTGAATTTGTTGGTGTTTTTCAATGTTGTGATTGTTGTTGTTTTTAAATGTTGAGGTTGTTGTTGAATTTGTTGGTGTTTTTCAATGTTGAGGTTGTTGTTGTTTTTCAATGTAGAGGTTGTTGTTGTATTTGTTGGTGTTTTTCAATTTCGAGGTTGTTGTTGAATTTGTTGGTGTTTTTCAATGTTGAAGTTGTTGTTGAATTTGTTGGTGTTTTTCAATGTTGAGGTTGTTGTTGTTTTTCAATGTTGAGGTTGCTGTTGAATTTGCTGGTGTTTTTCAATGTTGAGGTTGTTGATGTTTTTCAATGCTGAGGTTGTTGTTGAATTTGTTGGTGTTTTTCAATGTTGAGGTTGTTGTTGAATTTGTTGGTGTTTTTCAATGTTGAGGTTGTTGTTGTTTTTCAATGTTGAGGTTGTTGTTGAATTTGTAGGTGTTTTTCAATGTTTAGGTTGTTGTTGTTTTTCAATGTTGAGGTTGTTGTTGAATTTGTTGGTGTTTTTCAATGTTGAGGTTGTTGTTGAATTTCTTGGTTTTTTTCAATGTTGAGGTTGTTGTTGTTTTTCAATGTTGAGGTTGTTGTTGAATTTGTTGGTGTTTTTCAATGTTGAGTTTGTTGCTGTTTTTCAATGTTGAGGTTGTTGTTGAATTTGTTGGTGTTTTTCAATGTTGAGGTTGTTGTTGTTTTCCAATGTTGAGGTTACTGTTGAATTTGTTGGTGTTTTTCAATGTTGAGGTTGTTGTTGTTTTTCAATGTTGAGGTTGTTGTTGAATTTGTTGGTGCTTTTCAATGTTGAGGTTGTTGTTGACTTTGTTGGTGTTTTTCAATGTTGAGGTTGTTGTTGTTTTTCAATGTTGAGGTTGTTGTTGAATTTGTTGGCGTTTTTCAATGTTGAGTTTGTTGTTGAAATTGTTGGTGTTTTTCAACGTCGAGGTTGTTGTTGAATTTGTTGGTGTTTTTCAATGTTGAGGTTGTTGTTGAATTTGTTGGTGTTTTTCAATGTTGAGGTTGTTGTTGTTTTTCAATGTTGAGGTTGTTGTTTAATTTGTTGGTGTTTTTCAATGTTTAGTTTGTTGTTGTTTTTCAATGTTGAGGTTGTTGTTGAATTTGTTGGTGTTTTTCAATGTTGAGGTTGTTGTTGTTTTTCAATGTTGTGGTTGTTGTTGAATTTGTTGGTGTTTTTCAATGTTGAGGTTGTTGGTGTTTTTCAATGCTGAGGTTGTTGTTGAATTTGTTGGTGTTTTTCAATGTTGAGGCTGTTGTTGAATTTGTTGGTGTTTTTCAATGTTGAGGTTGTTGTTGTTTTTCAATGTTGAGGTTGTTGTTGAGTTTGTTGGTGTTTTTCAATGTTGAGGTTGTTGTTGAATTTGTTGGTGTTTTTCAATGTTGAGGTTGTTGTTGAATTTGTTGGTGTTTTTCAATGTTGAGGTTGTTGTTGTTTTTCAATGTTGAGGTTGTTGTTGAGTTTGTTGGTGTTTTTCAATGTTGAGGTTGTTGTTGAATTTGTTGGTGTTTTTCAATGTTGAGGTTGTTGTTGAATTTGTTGGTGTTTTTCAATGCTGAGGTTGTTGTTGTTTTTAAATGTTGGGGTTGTTGTTGAATTTGTTGGTGTTTTTCAATTTTGAGGATGTTGTTGTTTTTCAATGTTGAGGTTGTTGTTGAATTTGTTGGTGTTTTTCCATGATGAGGTTGTTGCTGTTTTTCAAAGTTCAGGTTGTTGTTGAATTTGTTGGTGTTTTTCAATGTCGGGGTTGTTGTTGAATTTGTTGGTGTTTTTCTATGTTGAATTTTTTGTTGAATTTGTTGGTGTTTTTCAATGTTGAGGTTGTTGTTTTTCAATGTTGAGGTTGTTGTTGAATTTGTTGGCGTTTTTAAATGTTGAGGTTGTTGTTGAATTTGTTGGTGTTTTCAATGTTGATGTTTTTGTTGAATTTGTTGGTGTTTTTCAATGTTGAGTTGTGGTTGTTTTTCAATGTTGAGGTTGTTGTTGAATTTGATGGTGTTTTTCAATGTCGAGGTTGTTGTTGAATTTCTTGGTGTTTTTGAATGTTGAAGTTGTTGTTGAATTTGTTGGTGTTTTTCAATGTTGAGATGTTGTTGCTGTTTTTCAATGTTGAGGTTGTTGTTGAATTTGTTGGAGTTTTTCAATGTTGAGGTTGTTGTTGAATTTGTTGGTGTTTTTCAATGTTGAGGTTGTTGTTGAATTCTTTGGTGTTTTTCAATTTTGAGGTTGTTGTTGAATTTGTTGGTGTTTTTCAATGTTGAGTTTGTTGTTATTTTTCAATGTTGAGGTTGTTGTTGAGTTTGTTGTTGTTTTTCAATGTTGAGGTTGTTGTTGAATTTGTTGGTGTTTTTCAATGTTGAGGTTGTTGTTGAATTTGTTGGTGTTTTTCAATGTTGAGGTTGTTGTTGTTTTTAAATGTTGAGGTTGTTGTTGAATTTGTTGGTGTTTTTTCAATTTTGAGGTTGTTGGTGTTTTTCGATGTTGAGGTTGATTTTGAATTTGAGGGTGTTTTTCAATGTCGAGGTTGTTGTTGAATTTGTTGGTGTTTTTCAATGTGGAGGTTGTTGTTGTTTTTCAATGTTGAGGTTGTTGTTGAATTTGTTGGTGTTTTTCAATGTTGAGATGGTTGTTGTTTTTCAATGTTGAGGTTGTTGTTGAAATTGTTGGTGTTTTTAAATGTTGAGGTTGTTGTTGAATTTGCTGGTGTTTTGCAATGTTGAGGTTGTTGTTGTTTTTCAATGTTGAGGTTGTTGTTGAATTTGTTGGTGTTTTTCAATTTGAGGTTGTTGTTGTTTTTCAATGTTGAGGTTGTTGTTGAATTTGTTGGTGTTTTTCAATGTTTAGGTTGTTGTTGTTTTTCACTGTTGAGGTTGTTGTTGAATTTGTTGGTGTTTTTCAACGTTGAGGTTGTTGTTGAATTTGTTGGTGTTTTTCAATGTTGAGGTTGTTGTTGTTTTTCAATGTTGAGGTTGTTGTTGAATTTGTTGGTGTTTTTCAATGTTGAGTTTGTTGTTGTTTTTCAATGTTGAGGTTGTTGTTGAATTTGTTCGTGTTTTTCAATGTTGAGGTTGTTGTTGTTTTTCAATGTTGAGGTTGTTGTTGAATTTGTTGGTGTTTTTCAATGTTGAGGTTGTTGTTGTTTTTCAATGTTGAGGTTGTTGTTGAATTTGTTGGTGCTTTTCAATGTGGAGATTGTTGTTGAATTTGTTGGTGTTTTTCAATGTTGAGGTTGTTGTTGTTTTTCAATGTTGAGGTTGTTGTTGAATTTGTTGGCGTTTTTAAATGTTGAGGTTGTTGTTGAATTTGTTGGTGTTTTCAATGTTGATGTTTTTGTTGAATTTGTTGGTGTTTTTCAATGTTGAGTTGTGGTTGTTTTTCAATGTTGAGGTTGTTGTTGAATTTGATGGTGTTTTTCAATGTCGAGGTTGTTGTTGAATTTCTTGGTGTTTTTGAATGTTGAAGTTGTTGTTGAATTTGTTGGTGTTTTTCAATGTTGAGATGTTGTTGCTGTTTTTCAATGTTGAGGTTGTTGTTGAATTTGTTGGAGTTTTTCAATGTTGAGGTTGTTGTTGAATTTGTTGGTGTTTTTCAATGTTGAGGTTGTTGTTGAATTCTTTGGTGTTTTTCAATTTTGAGGTTGTTGTTGAATTTGTTGGTGTTTTTCAATGTTGAGTTTGTTGTTATTTTTCAATGTTGAGGTTGTTGTTGAGTTTGTTGTTGTTTTTCAATGTTGAGGTTGTTGTTGAATTTGTTGGTGTTTTTCAATGTTGAGGTTGTTGTTGAATTTGTTGGTGTTTTTCAATGTTGAGGTTGTTGTTGTTTTTAAATGTTGAGGTTGTTGTTGAATTTGTTGGTGTTTTTTCAATTTTGAGGTTGTTGGTGTTTTTCGATGTTGAGGTTGATTTTGAATTTGAGGGTGTTTTTCAATGTCGAGGTTGTTGTTGAATTTGTTGGTGTTTTTCAATGTGGAGGTTGTTGTTGTTTTTCAATGTTGAGGTTGTTGTTGAATTTGTTGGTGTTTTTCAATGTTGAGATGGTTGTTGTTTTTCAATTTTGAGGTTGTTGTTGAAATTGTTGGTGTTTTTAAATGTTGAGGTTGTTGTTGAATTTGCTGGTGTTTTGCAATGTTGAGGTTGTTGTTGTTTTTCAATGTTGAGGTTGTTGTTGAATTTGTTGGTGTTTTTCAATTTGAGGTTGTTGTTGTTTTTCAATGTTGAGGTTGTTGTTGAATTTGTTGGTGTTTTTCAATGTTTAGGTTGTTGTTGTTTTTCACTGTTGAGGTTGTTGTTGAATTTGTTGGTGTTTTTCAACGTTGAGGTTGTTGTTGAATTTGTTGGTGTTTTTCAATGTTGAGGTTGTTGTTGTTTTTCAATGTTGAGGTTGTTGTTGAATTTGTTGGTGTTTTTCAATGTTGAGTTTGTTGTTGTTTTTCAATGTTGAGGTTGTTGTTGAATTTGTTCGTGTTTTTCAATGTTGAGGTTGTTGTTGTTTTTCAATGTTGAGGTTGTTGTTGAATTTGTTGGTGTTTTTCAATGTTGAGGTTGTTGTTGTTTTTCAATGTTGAGGTTGTTGTTGAATTTGTTGGTGCTTTTCAATGTGGAGATTGTTGTTGAATTTGTTGGTGTTTTTCAATGTTGAGGTTGTTGTTGTTTTTCAATGTTGAGGTTGTTGTTGAATTTGTTGGTGTTTTTCAATGTTGAGTTTGTTCTTGAATTTGTTGGTGTTTTTCAATTTCGAGGTTGTTGTTGAATTTGTTGGTGTTTTTCAATGTTGAGGTTGTTGTTGTTTTTCAATGTTAAGGTTGTTGTTGAATTTGTTGGTGTTTTTCAATGTTTAGTTTGTTGCTGTTTTTCAATGTTGAGGTTGTTGTTGAATTTGTTGGTGTTTTTCAATGTTGAGGTTGTTGTTGTTTTTCAATTTTGATGTTGTTGTTGAATCTGTTGCTGTTTTTCAATGTTGAGGTTGTTGTTTTTCAAAGTTGAGGTTGTTGTTGAATTTGTTGGTGTTTTTCAATTTCGAGGTTGTTGTTGAATTTGTTGGTGTTTTTCAATGTTGAAGTTGTTGTTGAATTTGTTGGTGTTTTTCAATGTTGAGGTTGTTGTTGTTCTTCAATGTTGAGGTTGTTGTTGAATTTGTTGGTGCTTTTCAATGTTGAGGTTGTTGTTGTTTTTCAATGCTGAGGTTGTTGTTGAATTTGTTGGTGTTTTTCAATGTGGAAGTTGTTGTTGAATTTGTTGGTGTTTTTCAATGTTGAGGTTGTTGTTGTTTTTCAATGTTGAGGTTGTTGTTGAATTTGATTGTGTTTTTCAATTTTGAGATGGTTGTTGTTTTTCAATGTTGAGGTTGTTGTTGAATTTGTTGGTGTTTTTAAATGTTGAGGTTGTTGTTGTTTTTCAATGTTGAGGTTGTTGTTGAATTTGCTGGTGTTTTGCAATGTTGAAGTTGTTGTTGTTTTTCAATGTTGAGGTTGTTGTTGAATTTGTTGGTGTTTTTCAATGTTGAGGTTGTTGTTGTTTTTCAATGTTGAGGTTGTTGTTGTATTTGTTGGTGTTTTTCAATTTCGAGGTTGTTGTTGAATTTGTTGGTGTTTTTCAATGTTGAAGTTGTTGTTGAATTTGTTGGTGTTTTTCAATGTTGAGGTTGTTGTTGTTTTTCAATGTTGAGGTTGTTTTTGAATTTGTTGGTATTTTTCAATGTTGAGGTTGTTGTTGAATTTGTTTGTGTTTTTCAATGTTGAGATGATTGTTGTTTTTCAATGTTGAGGTTGTTGTTGAATTTGTTGGTGTTTTACAATGTTGAGGTTGTTGTTGTTTTTCAATGTTGAGGTTGTTGTTGAATTTGTTTGTGTTTTTCAATGTTGAGATGGTTGTTGTTTTTCAATGTTGAGGTTGTTGTTGAAATTGTTGGTGTTTTTAAATGTTGAGGTTGTTGTTGAATTTGCTGGTGTTTTGCAATGTTGAGGTTGTTGTTGTTTTTCAATGTTGAGGTTGTTGTTGAATTTGTTGGTGTTTTTCAATTTGAGGTTGTTGTTGTTTTTCAATGTTGAGGTTGTTGTTTTATTTGTTGGTGTTTTTCAATTTCGAGGTTGTTGTTGAATTTGTTGCTGTTTTTCAATGTTGAGGTTGTTGTTGTTTTTCAATGTTGAGGTTGTTGTTGAATTTGTTGGTGTTTTTCAATGTTTAGGTTGTTGTTGTTTTTCACTGTTGAGGTTGTTGTTGAATTTGTTGGTGTTTTTCAACGTTGAGGTTGTTGTTGAATTTGTTGGTGTTTTTCAATGTTGAGGTTGTTGTTGTTTTTCAATGTTGAGGTTGTTGTTGAATTTGTTGGTGTTTTTCAATGTTGAGGTTGTTGTTGTTTTTCACTGTTGAGGTTGTTGTTGAATTTGTAGGCGTTTTTCAATGTTGAGTTTGTTGTTGAATTTGTTGGTGTTTTTCAACGTCGAGGTTGTTGTTGAATTTGTTGGTGTTGTTCAATGTTGAGGTTGTTGTTGAATTTGTTGGTGTTTTTCAATGTTGAGGTTGTTGTTGTTTTTCAATGTTGAGGTTGTTGTTTAATTTGTTGGTGTTTTTCAATGTTTAGTTTGTTGTTGTTTTTCAATGTTGAGGTTGTTGTTGAATTTGTTGGTGTTTTTCAATGTTGAGGTTGTTGTTGTTTTTCAATGTTGAGGTTGTTGTTGAATTTGTTGGTGTTTTTCAATGTTGAGGTTGTTGGTGTTTTTCAATGCTGAGGTTGTTGTTGAATTTGTTGGTGTTTTTCAATGTTGAGGCTGTTGTTGAATTTGTTGGTGTTTTTCAATGTTGAGGTTGTTGTTGTTTTTCAATGTTGAGGTTGTTGTTGAGTTTGTTGGTGTTTTTCAATGTTGAGGTTGTTGTTGAATTTGTTGGTGTTTTTCAATGTTGAGGTTGTTGTTGAATTTGTTGGTGTTTTTCAATGTTGAGGTTGTTGTTGTTTTTCAATGATGAGGTTGTTGTTGAGTTTGTTGGTGTTTTTCAATGTTGAGGTTGTTGTTGAATTTGTTGGTGTTTTTCAATGTTGAGGTTGTTGTTGTTTTTCAATGCTGAGGTTGTTGTTGAATTTGTTGGTGTTTTTCAATGTTGAAGTTGTTGTTGAATTTGTTGGTGTTTTTCAATGTTGAGGTTGTTGTTGTTTTTCAATGTTGAGGTTGTTGTTGAATTTGATTGTGTTTTTCAATGTTGAGATGGTTGTTGTTTTTCAATGTTGAGGTTGTTGTTGAATTTGTTGGTGTTTTTAAATGTTGAGGTTGTTGTTGTTTTTCAATGTTGAGGTTGTTGTTGAATTTGCTGGTGTTTTGCAATGTTGAGGTTGTTGTTGTTTTTCAATGTTGAGGTTGTTGTTGAATTTGTTGGTGTTTTACAATGTTGAGGTTGTTGTTGTTTTTCAATGTTGAGGTTGTTGTTGTATTTGTTGGTGTTTTTCAATTTCGAGGTTGTTGTTGAATTTGTTGGTGTTTTTCAATGTTGAAGTTGTTGTTGAATTTGTTGGTGTTTTTCAATGTTGAGGTTGTTGTTGTTTTTCAATGTTGAGGTTGTTTTTGAATTTGTTGGTGTTTTTCAATGTTGAGGTTGTTGTTGAATTTGTTTGTGTTTTTCAATGTTGAGATGATTGTTGTTTTTCAATGTTGAGGTTGTTGTTGAATTTGTTGGTGTTTTACAATGTTGAGGTTGTTGTTGTTTTTCAATGTTGAGGTTGTTGTTGAATTTGTTTGTGTTTTTCAATGTTGAGATGGTTGTTGTTTTTCAATGTTGAGGTTGTTGTTGAAATTGTTGGTGTTTTTAAATGTTGAGGTTGTTGTTGAATTTGCTGGTGTTTTGCAATGTTGAGGTTGTTGTTGTTTTTCAATGTTGAGGTTGTTGTTGAATTTGTTGGTGTTTTTCAATTTGAGGTTGTTGTTGTTTTTCAATGTTGAGGTTGTTGTTGTATTTGTTGGTGTTTTTCAATTTCGAGGTTGTTGTTGAATTTGTTGGTGTTTTTCAATGTTGAGGTTGTTGTTGTTTTTCAATGTTGAGGTTGTTGTTGAATTTGTTGGTGTTTTTCAATGTTTAGGTTGTTGTTGTTTTTCACTGTTGAGGTTGTTGTTGAATTTGTTGGTGTTTTTCAACGTTGAGGTTGTTGTTGAATTTGTTGGTGTTTTTCAATGTTGAGGTTGTTGTTGTTTTTCAATGTTGAGGTTGCTGTTGAATTTGCTGGTGTTTTTCAATGTTGAGGTTGTTGATGTTTTTCAATGCTGAGGTTGTTGTTGAATTTGTTGGTGTTTTTCAATGTTGAGGTTGTTGTTGAATTTGTTGGTGTTTTTCAATGTTGAGGTTGTTGTTGTTTTTCAATGTTGAGGTTGTTGTTGAATTTGTTGGTGTTTTTCAATGTTTAGGTTGTTGTTGTTTTTCAATGTTGAGGTTGTTGTTGAATTTGTTGGTGTTTTTCAATGTTGAGGTTGTTGTTGAATTTGTTGGCGTTTTTCAATGTTGAGTTTGTTGTTGAATTTGTTGGTGTTTTTCAACGTCGAGGTTGTTGTTGAATTTGTTGGTGTTGTTCAATGTTGAGGTTGTTGTTGAATCTGTTGGTGTTTTTCAATGTTGAGGTTGTTGTTGTTTTTCAATGTTGAGGTTGTTGTTTAATTTGTTGGTGTTTTTCAATGTTTAGTTTGTTGTTGTTTTTCAATGTTGAGGTTGTTGTTGAATTTGTTGGTGTTTTTCAATGTTGAGGTTGTTGTTGTTTTTCAATGTTGAGGTTGTTGTTGAATTTGTTGGTGTTTTTCAATGTTGAGGTTGTTGGTGTTTTTCAATGCTGAGGTTGTTGTTGAATTTGTTGGTGTTTTTCAATGTTGAGGCTGTTGTTGAATTTGTTGGTGTTTTTCAATGTTGAGGTTGTTGTTGTTTTTCAATGTTGAGGTTGTTGTTGAATTTGTTGGTGTTTTTCAATGTTGAGGTTGTTGTTGAATTTGTTGGTGTTTTTCAATGTTGAGGTTGTTGTTGAATTTGTTGGTGTTTTTCAATGTTGAGGTTGTTGTTGTTTTTCAATGATGAGGTTGTTGTTGAGTTTGTTGGTGTTTTTCAATGTTGAGGTTGTTGTTGAATTTGTTGGTGTTTTTCAATGTTGAGGTTGTTGTTGTTTTTCAATGTTGAGGTTGTTGTTGAATTTGTTGGTGTTTTTCAATGTTTAGGTTGTTGTTGTTTTTCAATGTTGAGGTTGTTGTTGAATTTGTTGGTGTTTTTCAATGTTGAGGTTGTTGTTGAATTTGTTGGTGTTTTTCAATGTTGAGGTTGTTGTTGTTTTTCAATGTTGAGGTTGTTGTTGAATTTGTTGGTGTTTTTCAATGTTGAGTTTGTTGCTGTTTTTCAATGTTGAGGTTGTTGTTGAATTTGTTGGTGTTTTTCAATGTTGAGGTTGTTGTTGTTTTTCAATGTTGAGGTTACTGTTGAATTTGTTGGTGTTTTTCAATGTTGAGGTTGTTGTTGTTTTTCAATGTTGAGGTTGTTGTTGAATTTGTTGGTGCTTTTCAATGTTGAGGTTGTTGTTGACTTTGTTGCTGTTTTTCAATGTTGAGGTTGTTGTTGTTTTTCAATGTTGAGGTTGTTGTTGAATTTGTTGGCGTTTTTCAATGTTGAGTTTGTTGTTGAATTTGTTGGTGTTTTTCAACGTCGAGGTTGTTGTTGAATTTGTTGGTGTTTTTCAATGTTGAGGTTGTTGTTGAATTTGTTGGTGTTTTTCAATGTTGAGGTTGTTGTTGTTTTTCAATGTTGAGGTTGTTGTTTAATTTGATGGTGTTTTTCAATGTTTAGTTTGTTGTTGTTTTTCAATGTTGAGGTTGTTGTTGAATTTGTTGGTGTTTTTCAATGTTGAGGTTGTTGTTGTTTTTCAATGTTGAGGTTGTTGTTGAATTTGTTGGTGTTTTTCAATGTTGAGGTTGTTGGTGTTTTTCAATGCTGAGGTTGTTGTTGAATTTGTTGGTGTTTTTCAATGTTGAGGCTGTTGTTGAATTTGTTGGTGTTTTTCAATGTTGAGGTTGTTGTTGTTTTTCAATGTTGAGGTTACTGTTGAATTTGTTGGTGTTTTTCAATGTTGAGGTTGTTGCTGTTTTTCAATGTTGAGGTTGTTGTTGAATTTGTTGGTGTTTTTCAATTTCGAGGTTGTTGTTGAATTTGTTGGTGTTTTTCAATGTTGAAGTTGTTGTTGAATTTGTTGGTGTTTTTCAATGTTGAGGTTGTTGTTGTTCTTCAATGTTGAGGTTGTTGTTGAATTTGTTGGTGCTTTTCAATGTTGAGGTTGTTGTTGTTTTTCAATGCTGAGGTTGTTGTTGAATTTGTTGGTGTTTTTCAATGTTGAAGTTGTTGTTGAATTTGTTGGTGTTTTTCAATGTTGAGGTTGTTGTTGTTTTTCAATGTTGAGGTTGTTGTTGAATTTGTTGGTGTTTTTCAATGTTGAGGTTGTTGTTGTTTTTCAATGTTGAGGTTGTTGTTGTATTTGTTGGTGTTTTTCAATTTCGAGGTTGTTGTTGAATTTGTTGGTGTTTTTCAATGTTGAAGTTGTTGTTGAATTTGTTGGTGTTTTTCAATGTTGAGGTTGTTGTTGTTTTTCAATGTTGAGGTTGTTTTTGAATTTGTTGGTGTTTTTCAATGTTGAGGTTGTTGTTGAATTTGTTTGTGTTTTTCAATGTTGAGATGATTGTTGTTTTTCAATGTTGAGGTTGTTGTTGAATTTGTTGGTGTTTTACAATGTTGAGGTTGTTGTTGTTTTTCAATGTTGAGGTTGTTGTTGAATTTGTTTGTGTTTTTCAATGTTGAGATGGTTGTTGTTTTTCAATGTTGAGGTTGTTGTTGAAATTGTTGGTGTTTTTAAATGTTGAGGTTGTTGTTGAATTTGCTGGTGTTTTGCAATGTTGAGGTTGTTGTTGTTTTTCAATGTTGAGGTTGTTGTTGAATTTGTTGGTGTTTTTCAATTTGAGGTTGTTGTTGTTTTTCAATGTTGAGGTTGTTGTTGTATTTGTTGGTGTTTTTCAATTTCGAGGTTGTTGTTGAATTTGTTGGTGTTTTTCAATGTTGAGGTTGTTGTTGTTTTTCAATGTTGAGGTTGTTGTTGAATTTGTTGGTGTTTTTCAATGTTTAGGTTGTTGTTGTTTTTCACTGTTGAGGTTGTTGTTGAATTTGTTGGTGTTTTTCAACGTTGAGGTTGTTGTTGAATTTGTTGGTGTTTTTCAATGTTGAGGTTGTTGTTGTTTTTCAATGTTGAGGTTGCTGTTGAATTTGCTGGTGTTTTTCAATGTTGAGGTTGTTGATGTTTTTCAATGCTGAGGTTGTTGTTGAATTTGTTGGTGTTTTTCAATGTTGAGGTTGTTGTTGAATTTGTTGGTGTTTTTCAATGTTGAGGTTGTTGTTGTTTTTCAATGTTGAGGTTGTTGTTGAATTTGTTGGTGTTTTTCAATGTTTAGGTTGTTGTTGTTTTTCAATGTTGAGGTTGTTGTTGAATTTGTTGGTGTTTTTCAATGTTGAGGTTGTTGTTGAATTTGTTGGCGTTTTTCAATGTTGAGTTTGTTGTTGAATTTGTTGGTGTTTTTCAACGTCGAGGTTGTTGTTGAATTTGTTGGTGTTGTTCAATGTTGAGGTTGTTGTTGAATTTGTTGGTGTTTTTCAATGTTGAGGTTGTTGTTGTTTTTCAATGTTGAGGTTGTTGTTTAATTTGTTGGTGTTTTTCAATGTTTAGTTTGTTGTTGTTTTTCAATGTTGAGGTTGTTGTTGAATTTGTTGGTGTTTTTCAATGTTGAGGTTGTTGTTGTTTTTCAATGTTGAGGTTGTTGTTGAATTTGTTGGTGTTTTTCAATGTTGAGGTTGTTGGTGTTTTTCAATGCTGAGGTTGTTGTTGAATTTGTTGGTGTTTTTCAATGTTGAGGCTGTTGTTGAATTTGTTGGTGTTTTTCAATGTTGAGGTTGTTGTTGTTTTTCAATGTTGAGGTTGTTGTTGAATTTGTTGGTGTTTTTCAATGTTGAGGTTGTTGTTGAATTTGTTGGTGTTTTTCAATGTTGAGGTTGTTGTTGTTTTTCAATGATGAGGTTGTTGTTGAGTTTGTTGGTGTTTTTCAATGTTGAGGTTGTTGTTGAATTTGTTGGTGTTTTTCAATGTTGAGGTTGTTGTTGTTTTTCAATGCTGAGGTTGTTGTTGAATTTGTTGGTGTTTTTCAATGTTGAAGTTGTTGTTGAATTTGTTGGTGTTTTTCAATGTTGAGGTTGTTGTTGTTTTTCAATGTTGAGGTTGTTGTTGAATTTGATTGTGTTTTTCAATGTTGAGATGGTTGTTGTTTTTCAATGTTGAGGTTGTTGTTGAATTTGTTGGTGTTTTTAAATGTTGAGGTTGTTGTTGTTTTTCAATGTTGAGGTTGTTGTTGAATTTGCTGGTGTTTTGCAATGTTGAGGTTGTTGTTGTTTTTCAATGTTGAGGTTGTTGTTGAATTTGTTGGTGTTTTTCAATGTTGAGGTTGTTGTTGTTTTTCAATGTTGAGGTTGTTGTTGTATTTGTTGGTGTTTTTCAATTTCGAGGTTGTTGTTGAATTTGTTGGTGTTTTTCAATGTTGAAGTTGTTGTTGAATTTGTTGGTGTTTTTCAATGTTGAGGTTGTTGTTGTTTTTCAATGTTGAGGTTGTTTTTGAATTTGTTGGTGTTTTTCAATGTTGAGGTTGTTGTTGAATTTGTTTGTGTTTTTCAATGTTGAGATGATTGTTGTTTTTCAATGTTGAGGTTGTTGTTGAATTTGTTGGTGTTTTACAATGTTGAGGTTGTTGTTGTTTTTCAATGTTGAGGTTGTTGTTGAATTTGTTTGTGTTTTTCAATGTTGAGATGGTTGTTGTTTTTCAATGTTGAGGTTGTTGTTGAAATTGTTGGTGTTTTTAAATGTTGAGGTTGTTGTTGAATTTGCTGGTGTTTTGCAATGTTGAGGTTGTTGTTGTTTTTCAATGTTGAGGTTGTTGTTGAATTTGTTGGTGTTTTTCAATTTGAGGTTGTTGTTGTTTTTCAATGTTGAGGTTGTTGTTGTATTTGTTGGTGTTTTTCAATTTCGAGGTTGTTGTTGAATTTGTTGGTGTTTTTCAATGTTGAGGTTGTTGTTGTTTTTCAATGTTGAGGTTGTTGTTGAATTTGTTGGTGTTTTTCAATGTTTAGGTTGTTGTTGTTTTTCACTGTTGAGGTTGTTGTTGAATTTGTTGGTGTTTTTCAACGTTGAGGTTGTTGTTGAATTTGTTGGTGTTTTTCAATGTTGAGGTTGTTGTTGTTTTTCAATGTTGAGGTTGCTGTTGAATTTGCTGGTGTTTTTCAATGTTGAGGTTGTTGATGTTTTTCAATGCTGAGGTTGTTGTTGAATTTGTTGGTGTTTTTCAATGTTGAGGTTGTTGTTGAATTTGTTGGTGTTTTTCAATGTTGAGGTTGTTGTTGTTTTTCAATGTTGAGGTTGTTGTTGAATTTGTTGGTGTTTTTCAATGTTTAGGTTGTTGTTGTTTTTCAATGTTGAGGTTGTTGTTGAATTTGTTGGTGTTTTTCAATGTTGAGGTTGTTGTTGAATTTGTTGGCGTTTTTCAATGTTGAGTTTGTTGTTGAATTTGTTGGTGTTTTTCAACGTCGAGGTTGTTGTTGAATTTGTTGGTGTTGTTCAATGTTGAGGTTGTTGTTGAATTTGTTGGTGTTTTTCAATGTTGAGGTTGTTGTTGTTTTTCAATGTTGAGGTTGTTGTTTAATTTGTTGGTGTTTTTCAATGTTTAGTTTGTTGTTGTTTTTCAATGTTGAGGTTGTTGTTGAATTTGTTGGTGTTTTTCAATGTTGAGGTTGTTGTTGTTTTTCAATGTTGAGGTTGTTGTTGAATTTGTTGGTGTTTTTCAATGTTGAGGTTGTTGGTGTTTTTCAATGCTGAGGTTGTTGTTGAATTTGTTGGTGTTTTTCAATGTTGAGGCTGTTGTTGAATTTGTTGGTGTTTTTCAATGTTGAGGTTGTTGTTGTTTTTCAATGTTGAGGTTGTTGTTGAGTTTGTTGGTGTTTTTCAATGTTGAGGTTGTTGTTGAATTTGTTGGTGTTTTTCAATGTTGAGGTTGTTGTTGAATTTGTTGGTGTTTTTCAATGTTGAGGTTGTTGTTGTTTTTCAATGATGAGGTTGTTGTTGAGTTTGTTGGTGTTTTTCAATGTTGAGGTTGTTGTTGAATTTGTTGGTGTTTTTCAATGTTGAGGTTGTTGTTGTTTTTCAATGTTGAGGTTGTTGTTGAATTTGTTGGTGTTTTTCAATGTTTAGGTTGTTGTTGTTTTTCAATGTTGAGGTTGTTGTTGAATTTGTTGGTGTTTTTCAATGTTGAGGTTGTTGTTGAATTTGTTGGTGTTTTTCAATGTTGAGGTTGTTGTTGTTTTTCAATGTTGAGGTTGTTGTTGAATTTGTTGGTGTTTTTCAATGTTGAGTTTGTTGCTGTTTTTCAATGTTGAGGTTGTTGTTGAATTTGTTGGTGTTTTTCAATGTTGAGGTTGTTGTTGTTTTTCAATGTTGAGGTTACTGTTGAATTTGTTGGTGTTTTTCAATGTTGAGGTTGTTGTTGTTTTTCAATGTTGAGGTTGTTGTTGAATTTGTTGGTGCTTTTCAATGTTGAGGTTGTTGTTGACTTTGTTGGTGTTTTTCAATGTTGAGGTTGTTGTTGTTTTTCAATGTTGAGGTTGTTGTTGAATTTGTTGGCGTTTTTCAATGTTGAGTTTGTTGTTGAATTTGTTGGTGTTTTTCAACGTCGAGGTTGTTGTTGAATTTGTTGGTGTTTTTCAATGTTGAGGTTGTTGTTGAATTTGTTGGTGTTTTTCAATGTTGAGGTTGTTGTTGTTTTTCAATGTTGAGGTTGTTGTTTAATTTGATGGTGTTTTTCAATGTTTAGTTTGTTGTTGTTTTTCAATGTTGAGGTTGTTGTTGAATTTGTTGGTGTTTTTCAATGTTGAGGTTGTTGTTGTTTTTCAATGTTGAGGTTGTTGTTGAATTTGTTGGTGTTTTTCAATGTTGAGGTTGTTGGTGTTTTTCAATGCTGAGGTTGTTGTTGAATTTGTTGGTGTTTTTCAATGTTGAGGCTGTTGTTGAATTTGTTGGTGTTTTTCAATGTTGAGGTTGTTGTTGTTTTTCAATATTGAGGTTACTGTTGAATTTGTTGGTGTTTTTCAATGTTGAGGTTGTTGCTGTTTTTCAATGTTGAGGTTGTTGTTGAATTTGTTGGTGTTTTTCAATTTCGAGGTTGTTGTTGAATTTGTTGGTGTTTTTCAATGTTGAAGTTGTTGTTGAATTTGTTGGTGTTTTTCAATGTTGAGGTTGTTGTTGTTCTTCAATGTTGAGGTTGTTGTTGAATTTGTTGGTGCTTTTCAATGTTGAGGTTGTTGTTGTTTTTCAATGCTGAGGTTGTTGTTGAATTTGTTGGTGTTTTTCAATGTTGAAGTTGTTGTTGAATTTGTTGGTGTTTTTCAATGTTGAGGTTGTTGTTGTTTTTCAATGTTGAGGTTGTTGTTGAATTTGATTGTGTTTTTCAATGTTGAGATGGTTGTTGTTTTTCAATGTTGAGGTTGTTGTTGAATTTGTTGGTGTTTTTAAATGTTGAGGTTGTTGTTGTTTTTCAATGTTGAGGTTGTTGTTGAATTTGCTGGTGTTTTGCAATGTTGAGGTTGTTGTTGTTTTTCAATGTTGAGGTTGTTGTTGAATTTGTTGGTGTTTTTCAATGTTGAGGTTGTTGTTGTTTTTCAATGTTGAGGTTGTTGTTGTATTTGTTGGTGTTTTTCAATTTCGAGGTTGTTGTTGAATTTGTTGGTGTTTTTCAATGTTGAAGTTGTTGTTGAATTTGTTGGTGTTTTTCAATGTTGAGGTTGTTGTTGTTTTTCAATGTTGAGGTTGTTTTTGAATTTGTTGGTGTTTTTCAATGTTGAGGTTGTTGTTGAATTTGTTTGTGTTTTTCAATGTTGAGATGATTGTTGTTTTTCAATGTTGAGGTTGTTGTTGAATTTGTTGGTGTTTTACAATGTTGAGGTTGTTGTTGTTTTTCAATGTTGAGGTTGTTGTTGAATTTGTTTGTGTTTTTCAATGTTGAGATGGTTGTTGTTTTTCAATGTTGAGGTTGTTGTTGAAATTGTTGGTGTTTTTAAATGTTGAGGTTGTTGTTGAATTTGCTGGTGTTTTGCAATGTTGAGGTTGTTGTTGTTTTTCAATGTTGAGGTTGTTGTTGAATTTGTTGGTGTTTTTCAATTTGAGGTTGTTGTTGTTTTTCAATGTTGAGGTTGTTGTTGTATTTGTTGGTGTTTTTCAATTTCGAGGTTGTTGTTGAATTTGTTGGTGTTTTTCAATGTTGAGGTTGTTGTTGTTTTTCAATGTTGAGGTTGTTGTTGAATTTGTTGGTGTTTTTCAATGTTTAGGTTGTTGTTGTTTTTCACTGTTGAGGTTGTTGTTGAATTTGTTGGTGTTTTTCAACGTTGAGGTTGTTGTTGAATTTGTTGGTGTTTTTCAATGTTGAGGTTGTTGTTGTTTTTCAATGTTGAGGTTGCTGTTGAATTTGCTGGTGTTTTTCAATGTTGAGGTTGTTGATGTTTTTCAATGCTGAGGTTGTTGTTGAATTTGTTGGTGTTTTTCAATGTTGAGGTTGTTGTTGAATTTGTTGGTGTTTTTCAATGTTGAGGTTGTTGTTGTTTTTCAATGTTGAGGTTGTTGTTGAATTTGTTGGTGTTTTTCAATGTTGAGGTTGTTGTTGAATTTGTTTGTGTTTTTCAATGTTGAGATGATTGTTGTTTTTCAATGTTGAGGTTGTTGTTGAATTTGTTGGTGTTTTACAATGTTGAGGTTGTTGTTGTTTTTCAATGTTGAGGTTGTTGTTGAATTTGTTTGTGTTTTTCAATGTTGAGATGGTTGTTGTTTTTCAATGTTGAGGTTGTTGTTGAAATTGTTGGTGTTTTTAAATGTTGAGGTTGTTGTTGAATTTGCTGGTGTTTTGCAATGTTGAGGTTGTTGTTGTTTTTCAATGTTGAGGTTGTTGTTGAATTTGTTGGTGTTTTTCAATTTGAGGTTGTTGTTGTTTTTCAATGTTGAGGTTGTTGTTGTATTTGTTGGTGTTTTTCAATTTCGAGGTTGTTGTTGAATTTGTTGGTGTTTTTCAATGTTGAGGTTGTTGTTGTTTTTCAATGTTGAGGTTGTTGTTGAATTTGTTGGTGTTTTTCAATGTTTAGGTTGTTGTTGTTTTTCACTGTTGAGGTTGTTGTTGAATTTGTTGGTGTTTTTCAACGTTGAGGTTGTTGTTGAATTTGTTGGTGTTTTTCAATGTTGAGGTTGTTGTTGTTTTTCAATGTTGAGGTTGCTGTTGAATTTGCTGGTGTTTTTCAATGTTGAGGTTGTTGATGTTTTTCAATGCTGAGGTTGTTGTTGAATTTGTTGGTGTTTTTCAATGTTGAGGTTGTTGTTGAATTTGTTGGTGTTTTTCAATGTTGAGGTTGTTGTTGTTTTTCAATGTTGAGGTTGTTGTTGAATTTGTTGGTGTTTTTCAATGTTTAGGTTGTTGTTGTTTTTCAATGTTGAGGTTGTTGTTGAATTTGCTGGTGTTTTTCAATGTTGAGGTTGTTGTTGAATTTGTTGGCGTTTTTCAATGTTGAGTTTGTTGTTGAATTTGTTGGTGTTTTTCAACGTCGAGGTTGTTGTTGAATTTGTTGGTGTTGTTCAATGTTGAGGTTGTTGTTGAATTTGTTGGTGTTTTTCAATGTTGAGGTTGTTGTTGTTTTTCAATGTTGAGGTTGTTGTTTAATTTGTTGGTGTTTTTCAATGTTTAGTTTGTTGTTGTTTTTCAATGTTGAGGTTGTTGTTGAATTTGTTGGTGTTTTTCAATGTTGAGGTTGTTGTTGTTTTTCAATGTTGAGGTTGTTGTTGAATTTGTTGGTGTTTTTCAATGTTGAGGTTGTTGGTGTTTTTCAATGCTGAGGTTGTTGTTGAATTTGTTGGTGTTTTTCAATGTTGAGGCTGTTGTTGAATTTGTTGGTGTTTTTCAATGTTGAGGTTGTTGTTGTTTTTCAATGTTGAGGTTGTTGTTGAATTTGTTGGTGTTTTTCAATGTTGAGGTTGTTGTTGAATTTGTTGGTGTTTTTCAATGTTGAGGTTGTTGTTGTTTTTCAATGATGAGGTTGTTGTTGAGTTTGTTGGTGTTTTTCAATGTTGAGGTTGTTGTTGAATTTGTTGGTGTTTTTCAATGTTGAGGTTGTTGTTGTTTTTCAATGCTGAGGTTGTTGTTGAATTTGTTGGTGTTTTTCAATGTTGAAGTTGTTGTTGAATTTGTTGGTGTTTTTCAATGTTGAGGTTGTTGTTGTTTTTCAATGTTGAGGTTGTTGTTGAATTTGATTGTGTTTTTCAATGTTGAGATGGTTGTTGTTTTTCAATGTTGAGGTTGTTGTTGAATTTGTTGGTGTTTTTAAATGTTGAGGTTGTTGTTGTTTTTCAATGTTGAGGTTGTTGTTGAATTTGCTGGTGTTTTGCAATGTTGAGGTTGTTGTTGTTTTTCAATGTTGAGGTTGTTGTTGAATTTGTTGGTGTTTTTCAATCTTGAGGTTGTTGTTGTTTTTCAATGTTGAGGTTGTTGTTGTATTTGTTGGTGTTTTTCAATTTCGAGGTTGTTGTTGAATTTGTTGGTGTTTTTCAATGTTGAAGTTGTTGTTGAATTTGTTGGTGTTTTTCAATGTTGAGGTTGTTGTTGTTTTTCAATGTTGAGGTTGTTTTTGAATTTGTTGGTGTTTTTCAATGTTGAGGTTGTTGTTGAATTTGTTTGTGTTTTTCAATGTTGAGATGATTGTTGTTTTTCAATGTTGAGGTTGTTGTTGAATTTGTTGGTGTTTTACAATGTTGAGGTTGTTGTTGTTTTTCAATGTTGAGGTTGTTGTTGAATTTGTTTGTGTTTTTCAATGTTGAGATGGTTGTTGTTTTTCAATGTTGAGGTTGTTGTTGAAATTGTTGGTGTTTTTAAATGTTGAGGTTGTTGTTGAATTTGCTGGTGTTTTGCAATGTTGAGGTTGTTGTTGTTTTTCAATGTTGAGGTTGTTGTTGAATTTGTTGGTGTTTTTCAATTTGAGGTTGTTGTTGTTTTTCAATGTTGAGGTTGTTGTTGTATTTGTTGGTGTTTTTCAATTTCGAGGTTGTTGTTGAATTTGTTGGTGTTTTTCAATGTTGAGGTTGTTGTTGTTTTTCAATGTTGAGGTTGTTGTTGAATTTGTTGGTGTTTTTCAATGTTTAGGTTGTTGTTGTTTTTCACTGTTGAGGTTGTTGTTGAATTTGTTGGTGTTTTTCAACGTTGAGGTTGTTGTTGAATTTGTTGGTGTTTTTCAATGTTGAGGTTGTTGTTGTTTTTCAATGTTGAGGTTGCTGTTGAATTTGCTGGTGTTTTTCAATGTTGAGGTTGTTGATGTTTTTCAATGCTGAGGTTGTTGTTGAATTTGTTGGTGTTTTTCAATGTTGAGGTTGTTGTTGAATTTGTTGGTGTTTTTCAATGTTGAGGTTGTTGTTGTTTTTCAATGTTGAGGTTGTTGTTGAATTTGTTGGTGTTTTTCAATGTTTAGGTTGTTGTTGTTTTTCAATGTTGAGGTTGTTGTTGAATTTGTTGGTGTTTTTCAATGTTGAGGTTGTTGTTGAATTTGTTGGCGTTTTTCAATGTTGAGTTTGTTGTTGAATTTGTTGGTGTTTTTCAACGTCGAGGTTGTTGTTGAATTTGTTGGTGTTGTTCAATGTTGAGGTTGTTGTTGAATTTGTTGGTGTTTTTCAATGTTGAGGTTGTTGTTGTTTTTCAATGTTGAGGTTGTTGTTTAATTTGTTGGTGTTTTTCAATGTTTAGTTTGTTGTTGTTTTTCAATGTTGAGGTTGTTGTTGAATTTGTTGGTGTTTTTCAATGTTGAGGTTGTTGTTGTTTTTCAATGTTGAGGTTGTTGTTGAATTTGTTGGTGTTTTTCAATGTTGAGGTTGTTGGTGTTTTTCAATGCTGAGGTTGTTGTTGAATTTGTTGGTGTTTTTCAATGTTGAGGCTGTTGTTGAATTTGTTGGTGTTTTTCAATGTTGAGGTTGTTGTTGTTTTTCAATGTTGAGGTTGTTGTTGAGTTTGTTGGTGTTTTTCAATGTTGAGGTTGTTGTTGAATTTGTTGGTGTTTTTCAATGTTGAGGTTGTTGTTGAATTTGTTGGTGTTTTTCAATGTTGAGGTTGTTGTTGTTTTTCAATGATGAGGTTGTTGTTGAGTTTGTTGGTGTTTTTCAATGTTGAGGTTGTTGTTGAATTTGTTGGTGTTTTTCAATGTTGAGGTTGTTGTTGTTTTTCAATGTTGAGGTTGTTGTTGAATTTGTTGGTGTTTTTCAATGTTTAGGTTGTTGTTGTTTTTCAATGTTGAGGTTGTTGTTGAATTTGTTGGTGTTTTTCAATGTTGAGGTTGTTGTTGAATTTGTTGGTGTTTTTCAATGTTGAGGTTGTTGTTGTTTTTCAATGTTGAGGTTGTTGTTGAATTTGTTGGTGTTTTTCAATGTTGAGTTTGTTGCTGTTTTTCAATGTTGAGGTTGTTGTTGAATTTGTTGGTGTTTTTCAATGTTGAGGTTGTTGTTGTTTTTCAATGTTGAGGTTACTGTTGAATTTGTTGGTGTTTTTCAATGTTGAGGTTGTTGTTGTTTTTCAATGTTGAGGTTGTTGTTGAATTTGTTGGTGCTTTTCAATGTTGAGGTTGTTGTTGACTTTGTTGGTGTTTTTCAATGTTGAGGTTGTTGTTGTTTTTCAATGTTGAGGTTGTTGTTGAATTTGTTGGCGTTTTTCAATGTTGAGTTTGTTGTTGAATTTGTTGGTGTTTTTCAACGTCGAGGTTGTTGTTGAATTTGTTGGTGTTTTTCAATGTTGAGGTTGTTGTTGAATTTGTTGGTGTTTTTCAATGTTGAGGTTGTTGTTGTTTTTCAATGTTGAGGTTGTTGTTTAATTTGATGGTGTTTTTCAATGTTTAGTTTGTTGTTGTTTTTCAATGTTGAGGTTGTTGTTGAATTTGTTGGTGTTTTTCAATGTTGAGGTTGTTGTTGTTTTTCAATGTTGAGGTTGTTGTTGAATTTGTTGGTGTTTTTCAATGTTGAGGTTGTTGGTGTTTTTCAATGCTGAGGTTGTTGTTGAATTTGTTGGTGTTTTTCAATGTTGAGGCTGTTGTTGAATTTGTTGGTGTTTTTCAATGTTGAGGTTGTTGTTGTTTTTCAATGTTGAGGTTACTGTTGAATTTGTTGGTGTTTTTCAATGTTGAGGTTGTTGCTGTTTTTCAATGTTGAGGTTGTTGTTGAATTTGTTGGTGTTTTTCAATTTCGAGGTTGTTGTTGAATTTGTTGGTGTTTTTCAATGTTGAAGTTGTTGTTGAATTTGTTGGTGTTTTTCAATGTTGAGGTTGTTGTTGTTCTTCAATGTTGAGGTTGTTGTTGAATTTGTTGGTGCTTTTCAATGTTGAGGTTGTTGTTGTTTTTCAATGCTGAGGTTGTTGTTGAATTTGTTGGTGTTTTTCAATGTTGAAGTTGTTGTTGAATTTGTTGGTGTTTTTCAATGTTGAGGTTGTTGTTGTTTTTCAATGTTGAGGTTGTTGTTGAATTTGATTGTGTTTTTCAATGTTGAGATGGTTGTTGTTTTTCAATGTTGAGGTTGTTGTTGAATTTGTTGGTGTTTTTAAATGTTGAGGTTGTTGTTGTTTTTCAATGTTGAGGTTGTTGTTGAATTTGCTGGTGTTTTGCAATGTTGAGGTTGTTGTTGTTTTTCAATGTTGAGGTTGTTGTTGAATTTGTTGGTGTTTTTCAATGTTGAGGTTGTTGTTGTTTTTCAATGTTGAGGTTGTTGTTGTATTTGTTGGTGTTTTTCAATTTCGAGGTTGTTGTTGAATTTGTTGGTGTTTTTCAATGTTGAAGTTGTTGTTGAATTTGTTGGTGTTTTTCAATGTTGAGGTTGTTGTTGTTTTTCAATGTTGAGGTTGTTTTTGAATTTGTTGGTGTTTTTCAATGTTGAGGTTGTTGTTGAATTTGTTTGTGTTTTTCAATGTTGAGATGATTGTTGTTTTTCAATGTTGAGGTTGTTGTTGAATTTGTTGGTGTTTTACAATGTTGAGGTTGTTGTTGTTTTTCAATGTTGAGGTTGTTGTTGAATTTGTTTGTGTTTTTCAATGTTGAGATGGTTGTTGTTTTTCAATGTTGAGGTTGTTGTTGAAATTGTTGGTGTTTTTAAATGTTGAGGTTGTTGTTGAATTTGCTGGTGTTTTGCAATGTTGAGGTTGTTGTTGTTTTTCAATGTTGAGGTTGTTGTTGAATTTGTTGGTGTTTTTCAATTTGAGGTTGTTGTTGTTTTTCAATGTTGAGGTTGTTGTTGTATTTGTTGGTGTTTTTCAATTTCGAGGTTGTTGTTGAATTTGTTGGTGTTTTTCAATGTTGAGGTTGTTGTTGTTTTTCAATGTTGAGGTTGTTGTTGAATTTGTTGGTGTTTTTCAATGTTTAGGTTGTTGTTGTTTTTCACTGTTGAGGTTGTTGTTGAATTTGTTGGTGTTTTTCAACGCTGAGGTTGTTGTTGAATTTGTTGGTGTTTTTCAATGTTGAGGTTGTTGTTGTTTTTCAATGTTGAGGTTGCTGTTGAATTTGCTGGTGTTTTTCAATGTTGAGGTTGTTGATGTTTTTCAATGCTGAGGTTGTTGTTGAATTTGTTGGTGTTTTTCAATGTTGAGGTTGTTGTTGAATTTGTTGGTGTTTTTCAATGTTGAGGTTGTTGTTGTTTTTCAATGTTGAGGTTGTTGTTGAATTTGTTGGTGTTTTTCAATGTTTAGGTTGTTGTTGTTTTTCAATGTTGAGGTTGTTGTTGAATTTGTTGGTGTTTTTCAATGTTGAGGTTGTTGTTGAATTTGTTGGCGTTTTTCAATGTTGAGTTTGTTGTTGAATTTGTTGGTGTTTTTCAACGTCGAGGTTGTTGTTGAATTTGTTGGTGTTGTTCAATGTTGAGGTTGTTGTTGAATTTGTTGGTGTTTTTCAATGTTGAGGTTGTTGTTGTTTTTCAATGTTGAGGTTGTTGTTTAATTTGTTGGTGTTTTTCAATGTTTAGTTTGTTGTTGTTTTTCAATGTTGAGGTTGTTGTTGAATTTGTTGGTGTTTTTCAATGTTGAGGTTGTTGTTGTTTTTCAATGTTGAGGTTGTTGTTGAATTTGTTGGTGTTTTTCAATGTTGAGGTTGTTGGTGTTTTTCAATGCTGAGGTTGTTGTTGAATTTGTTGGTGTTTTTCAATGTTGAGGCTGTTGTTGAATTTGTTGGTGTTTTTCAATGTTGAGGTTGTTGTTGTTTTTCAATGTTGAGGTTGTTGTTGAGTTTGTTGGTGTTTTTCAATGTTGAGGTTGTTGTTGAATTTGTTGGTGTTTTTCAATGTTGAGGTTGTTGTTGAATTTGTTGGTGTTTTTCAATGTTGAGGTTGTTGTTGTTTTTCAATGATGAGGTTGTTGTTGAGTTTGTTGGTGTTTTTCAATGTTGAGGTTGTTGTTGAATTTGTTGGTGTTTTTCAATGTTGAGGTTGTTGTTGAATTTGTTGGTGTTTTTCAATGCTGAGGTTGTTGTTGTTTTTAAATGTTGGGGTTGTTGTTGAATTTGTTGGTGTTTTTCAATTTTGAGGATGTTGTTGTTTTTCAATGTTGAGGTTGTTGTTGAATTTGTTGGTGTTTTTCCATGATGAGGTTGTTGCTGTTTTTCAAAGTTCAGGTTGCTGTTGAATTTGTTGGTGTTTTTCAATGTCGGGGTTGTTGTTGAATTTGTTGGTGTTTTTCTATGTTGAATTTTTTGTTGAATTTGTTGGTGTTTTTCAATGTTGAGGTTGTTGTTTTTCAATGTTGAGGTTGTTGTTGAATTTGTTGGCGTTTTTAAATGTTGAGGTTGTTGTTGAATTTGTTGGTGTTTTCAATGTTGATGTTTTTGTTGAATTTGTTGGTGTTTTTCAATGTTGAGGTTGTTGTTGTTTTTCAATGTTGAGGTTGTTGTTGAATTTGATGGTGTTTTTCGATGTCGAGGTTGTTGTTGAATTTGTTGGTGTTTTTCAATGTTGAAGTTGTTGTTGAATTTGTTGGTGTTTTTCAATGTTGAGATGTTGTTGCTGTTTTTCAATGTTGAGGTTGTTGTTGAATTTGTTGGTGTTTTTCAATGTTGAGGTTGTTGTTGAATTTGTTGGTGTTTTTCAATGTTGAGGTTGTTGTTGAATTCTTTGTTGTTTTTCAATTTTGAGGTTGTTGTTGAATTTGTTGGTGTTTTTCAATGTTGAGGTTGTTGTTATTTTTCAATGTTGAGGTTGTTGTTGAGTTTGTTGTTGTTTTTCAATGTTGAGGTTGTTGTTGAATTTGTTGGTGTTTTTCAATGTTGAGGTTGTTGTTGAATTTGTTGGTGTTTTTCAATGTTGAGGTTGTTGTTGTTTTTAAATGTTGAGGTTGTTGTTGAATTTGTTGGAGTTTTTTCAATTTTGAGGTTGTTGGTGTTTTTCAATGTTGAGGTTGATTTTGAATTTGAGGGTGTTTTTCAATGTCGAGGTTGTTGTTGAATTTGTTGGTGTTTTTCAATGTGGAGGTTGTTGTTGTTTTTCAATGTTGAGGTTGTTTTTGAATTTGTTGGTGTTTTTCAATGTTGAGATGGTTGTTGTTTTTCAATGTTGAGGTTGTTGTTGAAATTGTTGGTGTTTTTCAATTTCGAGGTTGTTGTTGAATTTGTTGGTGTTTTTCAATGTTGAAGTTGTTGTTGAATTTGTTGGTGTTTTTCAATGTTGAGGTTGTTGCTGAATTTGTTGGTGTTTTTCAATGTTGAGGTTCTTGTTGTTTTTCAATGTCGAGGTTGTTGTTGAATTTGTTGGTGTTTTTCAATGTTGAGGTTGTTGTTGTTTTTCAATGTTGAGGTTGTTGTTGTATTTGTTGGTGTTTTTCAATGTTGTGATTGTTGTTGTTTTTAAATGTTGAGGTTGTTGTTGAATTTGCTGGTGTTTTGCAATGTTGAGGTTGTTGTTGTTTTTCAATGTTGAGGTTGTTGTTGAATTTGTTGGTGTTTTTCAATGTAGAGGTTGTTGTTGTTTTTCAATGTAGAGGTTGTTGTTGTATTTGTTGGTGTTTTTCAATTTCGAGGTTGTTGTTGAATTTGTTGGTGTTTTTCAATGTTGAAGTTGTTGTTGAATTTGTTGGTGTTTTTCAATGTTGAGGTTGTTGTTGTTTTTCAATGTTGAGGTTGCTGTTGAATTTGCTGGTGTTTTTCAATGTTGAGGTTGTTGATGTTTTTCAATGCTGAGGTTGTTGTTGAATTTGTTGGTGTTTTTCAATGTTGAGGTTGTTGTTGAATTTGTTGGTGTTTTTCAATGATGAGGTTGTTGTTGTTTTTCAATGTTGAGGTTGTTGTTGAATTTGTAGGTGTTTTTCAATGTTTAGGTTGTTGTTGTTTTTCAATGTTGAGGTTGTTGTTGAATTTGTTGGTGTTTTTCAATGTTGAGGTTGTTGTTGAATTTGTTGGTGTTTTTCAATGTTGAGGTTGTTGTTGTTTTTCAATGTTGAGGTTGTTGTTGAATTTGTTGGTGTTTTTCAATGTTGAGTTTGTTGCTGTTTTTCAATGTTGAGGTTGTTGTTGAATTTGTTGGTGTTTTTCAATGTTGAGGTTGTTGTTGTTTTTCAATGTTGAGTTTACTGTTGAATTTGTTGGTGTTTTTCAATGTTGAGGTTGTTGTTGTTTTTCAATGTTGAGGTTGTTGTTGAATTTGTTGGTGCTTTTCAATGTTGAGGTTGTTGTTGACTTTGTTGGTGTTTTTCAATGTTGAGGTTCTTGTTGTTTTTCAATGTTGAGGTTGTTGTTGAATTTGTTGGCGTTTTTCAATGTTGAGTTTGTTGTTGAATTTGTTGGTGTTTTTCAACGTCGCGGTTGTTGTTGAATTTGTTGGTGTTTTTCAATGTTGAGGTTGTTGTTGAATTTGTTGGTGTTTTTCAATGTTGAGGTTGTTGTTGTTTTTCAATGTTGAGGTTGTTGTTTAATTTGTTGGTGTTTTTCAATGTTGAGGTTGTTGTTGTTTTTCAATGTTGAGGTTGTTGTTGAATTTGTTGGTGTTTTTCAATGTTGAGGTTGTTGGTGTTTTTCAATGCTTAGGTTGTTGTTGAATTTGTTGGTGTTTTTCAATGTTGAGGCTGTTGTTGAATTTGTTGGTGTTTTTCAATGTTGAGGTTGTTGTTGTTTTTCAATGTTGAGGTTGTTGTTGAGTTTGTTGGTGTTTTTCAATGTTGAGGTTGTTGTTGAATTTGTTGGTGTTTTTCAATGTTGAGGTTGTTGTTGAATTTGTTGGTGTTTTTCAATGTTGAGGTTGTTGTTGTTTTTCAATGTTGAGGTTGTTGTTGAGTTTGTTGGTGTTTTTCAATGTTGAGGTTGTTGTTGAATTTGTTGGTGTTTTTCAATGTTGAGGCTGTTGTTGAATTTGTTGGTGTTTTTCAATGCTGAGGTTGTTGTTGTTTTTAAATGTTGGGGTTGTTGTTGAATTTGTTGGTGTTTTTCAATTTTGAGGATGTTGTTGTTTTTCAATGTTGAGGTTGTTGTTGAATTTGTTGGTGTTTTTCCATGATGAGGTTGTTGCTGTTTTTCAAAGTTCAGGTTGTTGTTGAATTTGTTGGTGTTTTTCAATGTCGGTGTTGTTGTTGAATTTGTTGGTGTTTTTCTATGTTGAATTTTTTGTTGAATTTGTTGGTGTTTTTCAATGTTGAGGTTGTTGTTTTTCAATGTGGAGGTTGTTGTTGAATTTGTTGGCGTTTTTAAATGTTGAGGTTGTTGTTGAATTTGTTGGTGTTTTCAATGTTGATGTTTTTGTTGAATTTGTTGGTGTTTTTCAATGTTGAGGTTGTTGTTGTTTTTCAATGTTGAGGTTGTTGTTGAATTTGATGGTGTTTTTCAATGTCGAGGTTGTTGTTGAATTTGTTGGTGTTTTTCAATGTTGAAGTTGTTGTTGAATTTGTTGGTGTTATTCAATGTTGAGATGTTGTTGCTGTTTTTCAATGTTGAGGTTGTTGTTGAATTTGTTGGTGTTTTTCAATGTTGAGGTTGTTGTTGAATTTGTTGGTGTTTTTCAATGTTGAGGTTGTTGTTGAATTCTTTGGTGTTTTTCAATGTTGAGGTTGTTGTTGAATTTGTTGGTGTTTTTCAATGTTGAGGTTGTTGTTATTTTTCAATGTTGAGGTTGTTGTTGAGTTTGTTGTTGTTTTTCAATGTTGAGGTTGTTGTTGAATTTGTTGGTGTTTTTCAATGTTGAGGTTGTTGTTGAATTTGTTGGTGTTTTTCAATGTTGAGGTTGTTGTTGTTTTTAAATGTTGAGGTTGTTGTTGAATTTGTTGGTGTTTTTTCAATTTTGAGGTTGTTGGTGTTTTTCAATGTTGAGGTTGATTTTGAATCTGAGGGTGTTTTTCAATGTCGAGGTTGTTGTTGAATTTGTTGGTGTTTTTCAATGTGGAGGTTGTTGTTGTTTTTCAATGTTGAGGTTGTTGTTGAATTTGTTGGTGTTTTTCAATGTTGAGATGGTTGTTGTTTTTCAATGTTGAGGTTGTTGTTGAAATTGTTGGTGTTTTTAAATGTTGAGGTTGTTGTTGAATTTGCTGGTGTTTTGCAATGTTGAGGTTGTTGTTGTTTTTCAATGTTGAGGTTGTTGTTGAATTTGTTGGTGTTTTTCAATTTGAGGTTGCTGTTGTTTTTGAATGTTGAGGTTGTTGTTGTATTTGTTGGTGTTTTTCAATTTCGAGGTTGTTGTTGAATTTGTTGGTGTTTTTCAATGTTGAGGTTGTTGTTGTTTTTCAATGTTGAGGTTGTTGTTGAATTTGTTGGTGTTTTTCAATGTTTAGGTTGTTGTTGTTTTTCACTGTTGAGGTTGTTGTTGAATTTGTTGGTGTTTTTCAACGTTGAGGTTGTTGTTGAATTTGTTGGTGTTTTTCAATGTTGAGGTTGTTGTTGTTTTTTAATGTTGAGGTTGTTGTTGAATTTGTTGGTGTTTTTCAATGTTGAGTTTGTTGTTGTTTTTCAATGTTGAGGTGGTTGTTGAATTTGTTGGTGTTTTTCAATGTTGAGGTTGTTGTTGTTTTTCAATGTTGAGGTTGTTGTTGAATTTGTTGGTGTTTTTCAATGTTGAGGTTGTTGTTGTTTTTCAATGTTGAGGTTGTTGTTGAATTTGTTGGTGCTTTTCAATTTGGAGATTGTTTGTTGAATTTGTTGGTGTTTTTCAATTTCGAGGTTGTTGTTGAATTTGCTGGTGTTTTTCAATGTTGAGGTTGTTGTTGTTTTTCAATGTTAAAGTTGTTGTTGAATTTGTTGGTGTTTTACAATGTTTAGTTTGTTGTTGTTTTTCAATGTTGAGGTTGTTGTTGAATTTGTTGGTGTTTTTCAATGTTGAGGTTGTTGTTTTTCAAAGTTGAGGTTGTTGTTGAATTTGTTGGTGTTTTTCAATTTCGAGGTTGTTGTTGAATTTGTTGGTGTTTTTCAATGTTGAAGTTGTTGTTGAATTTGTTGGTGTTTTTCAATGTTGAGGTTGTTGTTGTTTTTCAATGTTGAGGTTGTTGTTGAATTTGTTGGTGTTTTTCAATGTTGAGGTTGTTGTTGTTTTTCAATGCTGAGGTTGTTGTTGAATTTGTTGGCGTTTTTCAATGTTGAAGTTGTTGTTGAATTTGTTGGTGTTTTTCAATGTTGAGGTTGTTGTTGTTTTTCAATGTTGAGGTTGTTGTTGAATTTGTTTGTGTTTTTCAATGTTGAGATGGTTGTTGTTTTTCAATGTTGAGGTTGTTGTTGAATTTGTTGGTGTTTTTAAATGTTGAGGTTGTTGTTGAATTTGCTGGTGTTTTGCAATGTTGAGGTTGTTGTTGTTTTTCAATGTTGAGGTTGTTGTTGAATTTGTTGGTGTTTTTCAAAGTTGAGGTTGTTGTTGTTTTTCAATGTTGAGGTTGTTGTTGTATTTGTTGGTGTTTTTCAATTTCGAGGTTGTTGTTGAATTTGTTGGTGTTTTTCAATGTTGAAGTTGTTGTTGAATTTGTTGGTGTTTTTCAATGTTGAGGTTGTTGTTGTTTTTCAATGTTGAGGTTGTTGTTGAATTTGTTGGTGTTTTTCAATGTTGAGGTTGTTGTTGAATTTCTTTGTGTTTTTCAATGTTGAGATGGTTGTTGTTTTTCAATGTTGAGGTTGTTGTTGAATTTGTTGGTGTTTTACAATGTTGAGGTTGTTGTTGTTTTT
Organism: Isurus oxyrinchus; assembly: GCA_026770705.1. Taxonomy (NCBI): domain Eukaryota; kingdom Metazoa; phylum Chordata; class Chondrichthyes; order Lamniformes; family Lamnidae; genus Isurus; species Isurus oxyrinchus. The sequence continues at coordinate 1,669,052 of JANJGN010000084.1, read as the reverse complement.
CAATGTTGAGGTTGTTGTTGAATTTGTTGGTGTTTTTCAATGTTGAGGTTGTTGGTGTTTTTCAATGCTGAGGTTGTTGTTGAATTTGTTGGTGTTTTTCAATGTTGAGGCTGTTGTTGAATTTGTTGGTGTTTTTCAATGTTGAGGTTGTTGTTGTTTTTCAATGTTGAGGTTGTTGTTGAGTTTGTTGGTGTTTTTCAATGTTGAGGTTGTTGTTGAATTTGTTGGTGTTTTTCAATGTTGAGGTTGTTGTTGAATTTGTTGGTGTTTTTCAATGTTGAGGTTGTTGTTGTTTTTCAATGTTGAGGTTGTTGTTGAGTTTGTTGGTGTTTTTCAATGTTGAGGTTGTTGTTGAATTTGTTGGTGTTTTTCAATGTTGAGGCTGTTGTTGAATTTGTTGGTGTTTTTCAATGCTGAGGTTGTTGTTGTTTTTAAATGTTGGGGTTGTTGTTGAATTTGTTGGTGTTTTTCAATTTTGAGGATGTTGTTGTTTTTCAATGTTGAGGTTGTTGTTGAATTTGTTGGTGTTTTTCCATGATGAGGTTGTTGCTGTTTTTCAAAGTTCAGGTTGTTGTTGAATTTGTTGGTGTTTTTCAATGTCGGTGTTGTTGTTGAATTTGTTGGTGTTTTTCTATGTTGAATTTTTTGTTGAATTTGTTGGTGTTTTTCAATGTTGAGGTTGTTGTTTTTCAATGTGGAGGTTGTTGTTGAATTTGTTGGCGTTTTTAAATGTTGAGGTTGTTGTTGAATTTGTTGGTGTTTTCAATGTTGATGTTTTTGTTGAATTTGTTGGTGTTTTTCAATGTTGAGGTTGTTGTTGTTTTTCAATGTTGAGGTTGTTGTTGAATTTGATGGTGTTTTTCAATGTCGAGGTTGTTGTTGAATTTGTTGGTGTTTTTCAATGTTGAAGTTGTTGTTGAATTTGTTGGTGTTATTCAATGTTGAGATGTTGTTGCTGTTTTTCAATGTTGAGGTTGTTGTTGAATTTGTTGGTGTTTTTCAATGTTGAGGTTGTTGTTGAATTTGTTGGTGTTTTTCAATGTTGAGGTTGTTGTTGAATTCTTTGGTGTTTTTCAATGTTGAGGTTGTTGTTGAATTTGTTGGTGTTTTTCAATGTTGAGGTTGTTGTTATTTTTCAATGTTGAGGTTGTTGTTGAGTTTGTTGTTGTTTTTCAATGTTGAGGTTGTTGTTGAATTTGTTGGTGTTTTTCAATGTTGAGGTTGTTGTTGAATTTGTTGGTGTTTTTCAATGTTGAGGTTGTTGTTGTTTTTAAATGTTGAGGTTGTTGTTGAATTTGTTGGTGTTTTTTCAATTTTGAGGTTGTTGGTGTTTTTCAATGTTGAGGTTGATTTTGAATCTGAGGGTGTTTTTCAATGTCGAGGTTGTTGTTGAATTTGTTGGTGTTTTTCAATGTGGAGGTTGTTGTTGTTTTTCAATGTTGAGGTTGTTGTTGAATTTGTTGGTGTTTTTCAATGTTGAGATGGTTGTTGTTTTTCAATGTTGAGGTTGTTGTTGAAATTGTTGGTGTTTTTAAATGTTGAGGTTGTTGTTGAATTTGCTGGTGTTTTGCAATGTTGAGGTTGTTGTTGTTTTTCAATGTTGAGGTTGTTGTTGAATTTGTTGGTGTTTTTCAATTTGAGGTTGCTGTTGTTTTTGAATGTTGAGGTTGTTGTTGTATTTGTTGGTGTTTTTCAATTTCGAGGTTGTTGTTGAATTTGTTGGTGTTTTTCAATGTTGAGGTTGTTGTTGTTTTTCAATGTTGAGGTTGTTGTTGAATTTGTTGGTGTTTTTCAATGTTTAGGTTGTTGTTGTTTTTCACTGTTGAGGTTGTTGTTGAATTTGTTGGTGTTTTTCAACGTTGAGGTTGTTGTTGAATTTGTTGGTGTTTTTCAATGTTGAGGTTGTTGTTGTTTTTTAATGTTGAGGTTGTTGTTGAATTTGTTGGTGTTTTTCAATGTTGAGTTTGTTGTTGTTTTTCAATGTTGAGGTGGTTGTTGAATTTGTTGGTGTTTTTCAATGTTGAGGTTGTTGTTGTTTTTCAATGTTGAGGTTGTTGTTGAATTTGTTGGTGTTTTTCAATGTTGAGGTTGTTGTTGTTTTTCAATGTTGAGGTTGTTGTTGAATTTGTTGGTGCTTTTCAATTTGGAGATTGTTTGTTGAATTTGTTGGTGTTTTTCAATTTCGAGGTTGTTGTTGAATTTGCTGGTGTTTTTCAATGTTGAGGTTGTTGTTGTTTTTCAATGTTAAAGTTGTTGTTGAATTTGTTGGTGTTTTACAATGTTTAGTTTGTTGTTGTTTTTCAATGTTGAGGTTGTTGTTGAATTTGTTGGTGTTTTTCAATGTTGAGGTTGTTGTTTTTCAAAGTTGAGGTTGTTGTTGAATTTGTTGGTGTTTTTCAATTTCGAGGTTGTTGTTGAATTTGTTGGTGTTTTTCAATGTTGAAGTTGTTGTTGAATTTGTTGGTGTTTTTCAATGTTGAGGTTGTTGTTGTTTTTCAATGTTGAGGTTGTTGTTGAATTTGTTGGTGTTTTTCAATGTTGAGGTTGTTGTTGTTTTTCAATGCTGAGGTTGTTGTTGAATTTGTTGGCGTTTTTCAATGTTGAAGTTGTTGTTGAATTTGTTGGTGTTTTTCAATGTTGAGGTTGTTGTTGTTTTTCAATGTTGAGGTTGTTGTTGAATTTGTTTGTGTTTTTCAATGTTGAGATGGTTGTTGTTTTTCAATGTTGAGGTTGTTGTTGAATTTGTTGGTGTTTTTAAATGTTGAGGTTGTTGTTGAATTTGCTGGTGTTTTGCAATGTTGAGGTTGTTGTTGTTTTTCAATGTTGAGGTTGTTGTTGAATTTGTTGGTGTTTTTCAAAGTTGAGGTTGTTGTTGTTTTTCAATGTTGAGGTTGTTGTTGTATTTGTTGGTGTTTTTCAATTTCGAGGTTGTTGTTGAATTTGTTGGTGTTTTTCAATGTTGAAGTTGTTGTTGAATTTGTTGGTGTTTTTCAATGTTGAGGTTGTTGTTGTTTTTCAATGTTGAGGTTGTTGTTGAATTTGTTGGTGTTTTTCAATGTTGAGGTTGTTGTTGAATTTCTTTGTGTTTTTCAATGTTGAGATGGTTGTTGTTTTTCAATGTTGAGGTTGTTGTTGAATTTGTTGGTGTTTTACAATGTTGAGGTTGTTGTTGTTTTTCAATGTTGAGGTTGTTGTTGAATTTGTTGGTGTTTTTCAATGTTTAGGTTGTTGTTGTTTTTCAATGTTGAGGTTGTTGTTGAATTTGTTGGTGTTTTTCAACGTTGAGGTTGTTGTTGAATTTGTTGGTGTTTTTCAATGTTGAGGTTGTTGTTGTTTTTCAATGTTGAGGTTGATGTTGAATTTGTTGGTGTTTTTCAATGTTGAGTTTGTTGTTGTTTTTCAATGTTGAGGTTGTTGTTGAATTTGTTGGTGTTTTTCAATGTTGAGATTGTTGTTGAATTTGTTGGTGTTTTTCAATGTTGAGGTTGTTGTTGTTTTTTAATGTTGAGGTTGTTGTTGAATTTGTTGGTGTTTTTCAATGTTGAGTTTGTTGTTGAATTTGTTGGTGTTTTTCAATGTTGAGGTTGTTGTTGAATTTGTTGGTGCTTTTCAATGTTGAGATTGTTGTTGAATTTGTTGGTGTTTTTCAATGTTGAGGTTGTTGTTGTTTTTCAATGTTGAGGTTGTTGTTGAATTTGTTGGTGTTTTTCAATGTTGAGTTTGTTGTTGAATTTGTTGGTGTTTTTCAATTTCGAGGTTGTTGTTGAATTTGTTAGTGTTTTTCAATGTTGTGGTTGTTGTTGAATTTGTTGGTGTTTTTCAATGTTGAGGTTGTTGTTGAATTTGTTGGTGTTTTTCAATGTTGAGGTTGTTGTTGTTTTTCAATGTTGAGGTTGTTGTTGAATTTGTTGGTGTTTTTCAATGTTTAGTTTGTTGTTGTTTTTCAATGTTGAGGTTGTTGTTGAATTTGTTGGTGTTTTTCAATGTTGAGGTTGTTGTTGTTTTTCAAAGTTGAGGTTGTTGTTGAATTTGTTGGTGTTTTTCCATTTCGAGGTTGTTCTTGAATTTGTTGGTGTTTTTCAATGTTGAAGTTGTTGTTGAATTTGTTGGTGTTTTTCAATGTTGAGGTTGTTGTTGTTTTTCAATGCTGAGGTTGTTTTTGAATTTGTTGGTGTTTTTCAATGTTGAAGTTGTTGTTGAATTTGTTGGTGTTTTTCAATGTTGAGGTTGTTGTTGTTATTCAATGTTGAGGTTGTTGTTGAATTTGTTGGTGTTTTTCAATGTTGAGGTTGTTGTTGTTTTTCAATGTTGAGGTTGTTGTTGAATTTGTTGGTGTTTTTCAATTTCGAGGTTGTTGTTGAATTTGTTTGTGTTTTTCAATGTTGAGGTTGTTGTTGTTTTTCAATGTTGAGGTTATTGTTGAATTTGTTGGAGTTTTTCAATGTTGAGGTTGTTGTTGTTTTTCAATGTTGAGGTTGTTGTTGAATTTGTTGGTGTTTTTCAATGTTGAGTTTGTTGTTGTTTTTCAATGTTGAGGTTGTTGTTGAATTTGTTGGTGTTTTCAATGTTGAGGTTGTTGTTGTTTTTCAATGTTGAGGTTGTTGTTGAATTTGTTGGTGTTTTTCAATGTTGAGGTTGTTGTTGTTTTTCAATCTTGAGGTTGTTGTTGAATTTGTTGGTGTTTTTCAATGTTGAGGTTGTTGTTGAATTTGTTGGTGTTTTTCAATGATGAGGTTGTTGTTGTTTTTCAATGTTGAGTTTGTTGAATTTGTGGGTGTTTTTCAATGTTGAGTTTGTTGTTGAAGTTGTTGGTGTTTTTCAATGTTGAGGTTGTTGTTGAATTTATTGGTGTTTTTCAATGTTGAGGTTGTTGTTATTTTTCAATGTTGAGGTTGTTGTTGAGTTTGTTGGTGTTTTTCAATGTTGAGGTTGTTGTTGAATTTGTTGGTGTTTTTCAATGTTGAGGTTGTTGTTGAATTTGTTGGTGTTTTTCAATGTTGAGGTTGTTGTTGTTTTTAAATTTTGAGGTTCTTGTTGAATTTGCTGGTGTTTTTTCAATTTTGAGGTTGTTGGTGTTGTTCAATGTTGAGGTTGATTTTTAATTTGAGGGTGTTTTTCAATGTCGAGGTTGTTGTTGGATTTGTTGGTGTTTTCCAATGTTGAGGTTGTTGTTGTTTTTCAATGTTGAGGTTGTTGTTGAATTTGTTGGTGTTTTTCAATGTTGAGATTGGTGTTGTTTTTCAATGTTGAGGTTGTTGTTGAATTTGTTGGTGTTTTTAAATGTTGAGGTTGTTGTTGAATTTGTTGGTGTTTTGCAATGTTGAGGTTGTTGTTGTTTTTCAATGTTGAGGTTGTTGTTGAATTTGTTGGTGTTTTTCAATGTTGAGGTTGTTGATGTTTTTCAATGTTGAGGTTTTTGTTGAATTTGTTGGTGTTTTTAAATGTTGAGGTTGTTGTTGAATTTGCTGGTGTTTTGCAATGTTGAGGTTGTTGTTGTTTTTCAATGTTGAGGTTGTTGTTGAATTTGTTGGTGTTTTTCAATGTTGAGGTTGTTGTTGTTTTTCAATGTTGAGGTTGTTGTTGTATTTGTTGGTGTTTTTCAATTTCGAGGTTGTTGTTGAATTTGTTGGTGTTTTTCAATGTTGAAGTTGTTGTTGAATTTGTTGGTGTTTTTCAATGTTGAGGTTGTTGTTGTTTTTCAATGTTGAGGTTGTTGTTGAATTTGTTGGTGTTTTTCAATGTTGAGGTTGTTGTTGAATTTCTTTGTGTTTTTCAATGTTGAGATGGTTGTTGTTTTTCAATGTTGAGGTTGTTGTTGAATTTGTTGGTGTTTTACAATGTTGAGGTTGTTGTTGTTTTTCAATGTTGAGGTTGTTGTTGAATTTGTTGGTGTTTTTCAATGTTTAGGTTGTTGTTGTTTTTCAATGTTGAGGTTGTTGTTGAATTTGTTGGTGTTTTTCAACGTTGAGGTTGTTGTTGAATTTGTTGGTGTTTTTCAATGTTGAGGTTGTTGTTGTTTTTCAATGTTGAGGTTGATGTTGAATTTGTTGGTGTTTTTCAATGTTGAGTTTGTTGTTGTTTTTCAATGTTGAGGTTGTTGTTGAATTTGTTGGTGTTTTTCAATGTTGAGATTGTTGTTGAATTTGTTGGTGTTTTTCAATGTTGAGGTTGTTGTTGTTTTTCAATGTTGAGGTTGTTGTTGAATTTGTTGGTGTTTTTCAATGTTGAGTTTGTTGTTGAATTTGTTGGTGTTTTTCAATGTTGAGGTTGTTGTTGAATTTGTTGGTGCTTTTCAATGTTGAGATTGTTGTTGAATTTGTTGGTGTTTTTCAATGTTGAGGTTGTTGTTGTTTTTCAATGTTGAGGTTGTTGTTGAATTTGTTGGTGTTTTTCAATGTTGAGTTTGTTGTTGCATTTGTTGGTGTTTTTCAATTTCGAGGTTGTTGTTGAATTTGTTAGTGTTTTTCAATGTTGAGGTTGTTGTTGAATTTGTTGGTGTTTTTCAATGTTGAGGTTGTTGTTGAATTTGTTGGTGTTTTTCAATGTTGAGGTTGTTGTTGTTTTTCAATGTTGAGGTTGTTGTTGAATTTGTTGGTGTTTTTCAATGTTTAGTTTGTTGTTGTTTTTCAATGTTGAGGTTGTTGTTGAATTTGTTGGTGTTTTTCAATGTTGAGGTTGTTGTTGTTTTTCAAAGTTGAGGTTGTTGTTGAATTTGTTGGTGTTTTTCAATTTCGAGGTTGTTGTTGAATTTGTTGGTGTTTTTCAATGTTGAAGTTGTTGTTGAATTTGTTGGTGTTTTTCAATGTTGAGGTTGTTGTTGTTTTTCAAAGCTGAGGTTGTTTTTGAATTTGTTGGTGTTTTTCAATGTTGAAGTTGTTGTTGAATTTGTTGGTGTTTTTCAATGTTGAGGTTGTTGTTGTTATTCAATGTTGAGGTTGTTGTTGAATTTGTTGGTGTTTTTCAATGTTGAGGTTGTTGTTGTTTTTCAATGTTGAGGTTGTTGTTGAATTTGTTGGTGTTTTTCAATTTCGAGGTTGTTGTTGAATTTGTTTGTGTTTTTCAATGTTGAGGTTGTTGTTGTTTTTCAATGTTGAGGTTATTGTTGAATTTGTTGGAGTTTTTCAATGTTGAGGTTGTTGTTGTTTTTCAATGTTGAGGTTGTTGTTGAATTTGTTGGTGTTTTTCAATGTTGAGTTTGTTGTTGTTTTTCAATGTTGAGGTTGTTGTTGAATTTGTTGGTGTTTTCAATGTTGAGGTTGTTGTTGTTTTTCAATGTTGAGGTTGTTGTTGAATTTGTTGGTGTTTTTCAATGTTGAGGTTGTTGTTGTTTTTCAATCTTGAGGTTGTTGTTGAATTTGTTGGTGTTTTTCAATGTTGAGGTTGTTGTTGAATTTGTTGGTGTTTTTCAATGATGAGGTTGTTGTTGTTTTTCAATGTTGAGGTTGTTGAATTTGTGGGTGTTTTTCAATGTTGAGTTTGTTGTTGAAGTTGTTGGTGTTTTTCAATGTTGAGGTTGTTGTTGAATTTATTGGTGTTTTTCAATGTTGAGGTTGTTGTTATTTTTCAATGTTGAGGTTGTTGTTGAGTTTGTTGGTGTTTTTCAATGTTGAGGTTGTTGTTGAATTTGTTGCTGTTGTTCAATGTTGAGGTTGATTTTTAATTTGAGGGTGTTTTTCAATGTCGAGGTTGTTGTTGGATTTGTTGGTGTTTTCCAATGTTGAGGTTGTTGTTGTTTTTCAATGTTGAGGTTGTTGTTGAATTTGTTGGTGTTTTTCAATGTTGAGATTGGTGTTGTTTTTGTTTGTGTTTTTCAATGTTGAGGTTGTTGTTGTTTTTCAATGTTGAGGTTATTGTTGAATTTGTTGGAGTTTTTCAATGTTGAGGTTGTTGTTGTTTTTCAATGTTGAGGTTGTTGTTGAATTTGTTGGTGTTTTTCAATGTTGAGTTTGTTGTTGTTTTTCAATGTTGAGGTTGTTGTTGAATTTGTTGGTGTTTTCAATGTTGAGGTTGTTGTTGTTTTTCAATGTTGAGGTTGTTGTTGAATTTGTTGGTGTTTTTCAATGTTGAGGTTGTTGTTGTTTTTCAATCTTGAGGTTGTTGTTGAATTTGTTGGTGTTTTTCAATGTTGAGGTTGTTGTTGAATTTGTTGGTGTTTTTCAATGATGAGGTTGTTGTTGTTTTTCAATGTTGAGGTTGTTGAATTTGTGGGTGTTTTTCAATGTTGAGTTTGTTGTTGAAGTTGTTGGTGTTTTTCAATGTTGAGGTTGTTGTTGAATTTATTGGTGTTTTTCAATGTTGAGGTTGTTGTTATTTTTCAATGTTGAGGTTGTTGTTGAGTTTGTTGGTGTTTTTCAATGTTGAGGTTGTTGTTGAATTTGTTGCTGTTGTTCAATGTTGAGGTTGATTTTTAATTTGAGGGTGTTTTTCAATGTCGAGGTTGTTGTTGGATTTGTTGGTGTTTTCCAATGTTGAGGTTGTTGTTGTTTTTCAATGTTGAGGTTGTTGTTGAATTTGTTGGTGTTTTTCAATGTTGAGATTGGTGTTGTTTTTCAATGTTGAGGTTGTTGTTGAATTTGTTGGTGTTTTTAAATGTTGAGGGTGTTGTTGAATTTGTTGGTGTTTTGCAATGTTGAGGTTGTTGTTGTTTTTCAATGTTGAGGTTGTTGTTGAATTTGTTGGTGTTTTTCAATGTTGAGGTTGTTGATGTTTTCCAATGTTGAGGTTGTTGTTGAATTTGTTGGTGTTTTTCAATGTTGAGGTTGTTGTTGAATTTGTTGGTGTTTTTCAATGTTGAGGTTGTTGTTATTTTTCAATGTTGAGGTTGTTGTTGAGTTTGTTGGTGTTTTTCAATGTTGAGGTTGTTGTTGAATTTGTTGGTGTTTTTCAATGTTGAGGTTGTTGTTGAATTTGTTGCTGTTTTTCAGTGTTGAGGTTGTTGTTGGTTTTCAATGTTGAGGTTGTTGTTGAATTTGTTGGTGTTTTTCAACGTTGAGGTTGTTGTTGAATTTGTTGGTGTTTTTCAATGTTGAGGTTATTGTTTTTCAATGTTGAGGTTGTTGTTGAATTTGTTGGTGTTTTTCAATGTTTAGGTTGTTGTTGAATTTGTTGGTGTTTTTCAATTTCGAGGTTGTTGTTGAATATGTTGGTGTTTTTCAATGTTGAAGTTGTTGTTGAATTTGTTGGTGTTTTTCAATGTTGCGGTTGTTGTTGTTTTTCAATGCTGATGTTGTTGTTGAATTTGTTGGTGTTTTTCAATGTTGAGGTTGTTGTTGAATTTGTTGGTGTTTTTCAATGTTGAGGTTGTTGTTGTTTTTCAATGTTGAGGTTGTTGTTGAATTTGTTGGTGTTTTTCAATGTTGAGGTTGTTGTTGTTTTTCAATGTTAAGGTTGTTGTTGAATTTGTTGGTGTTTTTCAATGTTTAGTTTGTTGTTGTTTTTCAATGTTGAGGTTGTTGTTGAATTTGTTGGTGTTTTTCAATGCTGAGGTTGTTGTTGTTTTTCAATTTTGAGGTTGTTGTTGAATTTGTTGCTGTTTTTCAATGTTGAGGTTGTTGTTTTTCAAAGTTGAGGTTGTTGTTGAATTTGTTGGTGTTTTTCAATTTCGAGGTTGTTGTTGAATTTGTTGGTGTTTTTCAATGTTGAAGTTGTTGTTGAATTTGTTGGTGTTTTTCAATGTTGAGGTTGTTGTTGTTTTTCAATGTTGAGGTTGTTGTTGAATTTGTTGGTGTTTTTCAATGTTGAGGTTGTTGTTGTTTTTCAATGCTGAGGTTGTTGTTGAATTTGTTGGTGTTTTTCAATGTTGAAGTTGTTGTTGAATTTGTTGGTGTTTTTCAATGTTGAGGTTGTTGTTGTTTTTCAATGTTGAGGTTGTTGTTGAATTTGTTTGTGTTTTTCAATGTTGAGATGGTTGTTGTTTTTCAATGTTGAGGTTGTTGTTGAATTTGTTGGTGTTTTTAAATGTTGAGGTTCTTGTTGAATTTGCTGGTGTTTTGCAATGTTGAGGTTGTTGTTGTTTTTCAATGTTGAGGTTGTTGTTGAATTTGTTGGTGTTTTTCAATGTTGAGGTTGTTGTTGTTTTTCAATGTTGAGGTTGTTGTTGTAATTGTTGGTGTTTTTCAATTTCGAGGTTGTTGTTGAATTTGTTGGTGTTTTTCAATGTTGAGGTTGTTGTTATTTTTCAATGTTGAGGTTGTTGTTGAGTTTGTTGGTGTTTTTCAATGTTGAGGTTGTTGTTGAATTTGTTGGTGTTTTTCAATGTTGAGGTTGTTGTTGAATTTGTTGCTGTTTTTCAGTGTTGAGGTTGTTGTTGGTTTTCAATGTTGAGGTTGTTGTTGAATTTGTTGGTGTTTTTCAACGTTGAGGTTGTTGTTGAATTTGTTGGTGTTTTTCAATGTTGAGGTTATTGTTTTTCAATGTTGAGGTTGTTGTTGAATTTGTTGGTGTTTTTCAATGTTTAGGTTGTTGTTGAATTTGTTGGTGTTTTTCAATTTCGAGGTTGTTGTTGAATATGTTGGTGTTTTTCAATGTTGAAGTTGTTGTTGAATTTGTTGGTGTTTTTCAATGTTGCGGTTGTTGTTGTTTTTCAATGCTGATGTTGTTGTTGAATTTGTTGGTGTTTTTCAATGTTGAGGTTGTTGTTGAATTTGTTGGTGTTTTTCAATGTTGAGGTTGTTGTTGTTTTTCAATGTTGAGGGTGTTGTTGAATTTGCTGGTGTTTTTTCAATTTTGAGGTTGTTGGTGTTGTTCAATGTTGAGGTTGATTTTTAATTTGAGGGTGTTTTTCAATGTCGAGGTTGTTGTTGGATTTGTTGGTGTTTTCCAATGTTGAGGTTGTTGTTGTTTTTCAATGTTGAGGTTGTTGTTGAATTTGTTGGTGTTTTTCAATGTTGAGATTGGTGTTGTTTTTCAATGTTGAGGTTGTTGTTGAATTTGTTGGTGTTTTTAAATGTTGAGGGTGTTGTTGAATTTGTTGGTGTTTTGCAATGTTGAGGTTGTTGTTGTTTTTCAATGTTGAGGTTGTTGTTGAATTTGTTGGTGTTTTTCAATGTTGAGGTTGTTGATGTTTTCCAATGTTGAGGTTGTTGTTGAATTTGTTGGTGTTTTTCAATGTTGAGGTTGTTGTTGAATTTGTTGGTGTTTTTCAATGTTGAGGTTGTTGTTATTTTTCAATGTTGAGGTTGTTGTTGAGTTTGTTGGTGTTTTTCAATGTTGAGGTTGTTGTTGAATTTGTTGGTGTTTTTCAATGTTGAGGTTGTTGTTGAATTTGTTGCTGTTTTTCAGTGTTGAGGTTGTTGTTGGTTTTCAATGTTGAGGTTGTTGTTGAATTTGTTGGTGTTTTTCAACGTTGAGGTTGTTGTTGAATTTGTTGGTGTTTTTCAATGTTGAGGTTATTGTTTTTCAATGTTGAGGTTGTTGTTGAATTTGTTGGTGTTTTTCAATGTTTAGGTTGTTGTTGAATTTGTTGGTGTTTTTCAATTTCGAGGTTGTTGTTGAATATGTTGGTGTTTTTCAATGTTGAAGTTGTTGTTGAATTTGTTGGTGTTTTTCAATGTTGCGGTTGTTGTTGTTTTTCAATGCTGATGTTGTTGTTGAATTTGTTGGTGTTTTTCAATGTTGAGGTTGTTGTTGAATTTGTTGGTGTTTTTCAATGTTGAGGTTGTTGTTGTTTTTCAATGTTGAGGTTGTTGTTGAATTTGTTGGTGTTTTTCAATGTTGAGGTTGTTGTTGTTTTTCAATGTTAAGGTTGTTGTTGAATTTGTTGGTGTTTTTCAATGTTTAGTTTGTTGTTGTTTTTCAATGTTGAGGTTGTTGTTGAATTTGTTGGTGTTTTTCAATGCTGAGGTTGTTGTTGTTTTTCAATTTTGAGGTTGTTGTTGAATTTGTTGCTGTTTTTCAATGTTGAGGTTGTTGTTTTTCAAAGTTGAGGTTGTTGTTGAATTTGTTGGTGTTTTTCAATTTCGAGGTTGTTGTTGAATTTGTTGGTGTTTTTCAATGTTGAAGTTGTTGTTGAATTTGTTGGTGTTTTTCAATGTTGAGGTTGTTGTTGTTTTTCAATGTTGAGGTTGTTGTTGAATTTGTTGGTGTTTTTCAATGTTGAGGTTGTTGATGTTTTTCAATGTTGAGGTTTTTGTTGAATTTGTTGGTGTTTTTAAATGTTGAGGTTGTTGTTGAATTTGCTGGTGTTTTGCAATGTTGAGGTTGTTGTTGTTTTTCAATGTTGAGGTTGTTGTTGAATTTGTTGGTGTTTTTCAATGTTGAGGTTGTTGTTGTTTTTCAATGTTGAGGTTGTTGTTGTATTTGTTGGTGTTTTTCAATTTCGAGGTTGTTGTTGAATTTGTTGGTGTTTTTCAATGTTGAAGTTGTTGTTGAATTTGTTGGTGTTTTTCAATGTTGAGGTTGTTGTTGTTTTTCAATGTTGAGGTTGTTGTTGAATTTGTTGGTGTTTTTCAATGTTGAGGTTGTTGTTGAATTTCTTTGTGTTTTTCAATGTTGAGATGGTTGTTGTTTTTCAATGTTGAGGTTGTTGTTGAATTTGTTGGTGTTTTACAATGTTGAGGTTGTTGTTGTTTTTCAATGTTGAGGTTGTTGTTGAATTTGTTGGTGTTTTTCAATGTTTAGGTTGTTGTTGTTTTTCAATGTTGAGGTTGTTGTTGAATTTGTTGGTGTTTTTCAACGTTGAGGTTGTTGTTGAATTTGTTGGTGTTTTTCAATGTTGAGGTTGTTGTTGTTTTTCAATGTTGAGGTTGATGTTGAATTTGTTGGTGTTTTTCAATGTTGAGTTTGTTGTTGTTTTTCAATGTTGAGGTTGTTGTTGAATTTGTTGGTGTTTTTCAATGTTGAGATTGTTGTTGAATTTGTTGGTGTTTTTCAATGTTGAGGTTGTTGTTGTTTTTCAATGTTGAGGTTGTTGTTGAATTTGTTGGTGTTTTTCAATGTTGAGTTTGTTGTTGAATTTGTTGGTGTTTTTCAATGTTGAGGTTGTTGTTGAATTTGTTGGTGCTTTTCAATGTTGAGATTGTTGTTGAATTTGTTGGTGTTTTTCAATGTTGAGGTTGTTGTTGTTTTTCAATGTTGAGGTTGTTGTTGAATTTGTTGGTGTTTTTCAATGTTGAGTTTGTTGTTGCATTTGTTGGTGTTTTTCAATTTCGAGGTTGTTGTTGAATTTGTTAGTGTTTTTCAATGTTGAGGTTGTTGTTGAATTTGTTGGTGTTTTTCAATGTTGAGGTTGTTGTTGAATTTGTTGGTGTTTTTCAATGTTGAGGTTGTTGTTGTTTTTCAATGTTGAGGTTGTTGTTGAATTTGTTGGTGTTTTTCAATGTTTAGTTTGTTGTTGTTTTTCAATGTTGAGGTTGTTGTTGAATTTGTTGGTGTTTTTCAATGTTGAGGTTGTTGTTGTTTTTCAAAGTTGAGGTTGTTGTTGAATTTGTTGGTGTTTTTCAATTTCGAGGTTGTTGTTGAATTTGTTGGTGTTTTTCAATGTTGAAGTTGTTGTTGAATTTGTTGGTGTTTTTCAATGTTGAGGTTGTTGTTGTTTTTCAATGCTGAGGTTGTTTTTGAATTTGTTGGTGTTTTTCAATGTTGAAGTTGTTGTTGAATTTGTTGGTGTTTTTCAATGTTGAGGTTGTTGTTGTTATTCAATGTTGAGGTTGTTGTTGAATTTGTTGGTGTTTTTCAATGTTGAGGTTGTTGTTGTTTTTCAATGTTGAGGTTGTTGTTGAATTTGTTGGTGTTTTTCAATTTCGAGGTTGTTGTTGAATTTGTTTGTGTTTTTCAATGTTGAGGTTGTTGTTGTTTTTCAATGTTGAGGTTATTGTTGAATTTGTTGGAGTTTTTCAATGTTGAGGTTGTTGTTGTTTTTCAATGTTGAGGTTGTTGTTGAATTTGTTGGTGTTTTTCAATGTTGAGTTTGTTGTTGTTTTTCAATGTTGAGGTTGTTGTTGAATTTGTTGGTGTTTTCAATGTTGAGGTTGTTGTTGTTTTTCAATGTTGAGGTTGTTGTTGAATTTGTTGGTGTTTTTCAATGTTGAGGTTGTTGTTGTTTTTCAATCTTGAGGTTGTTGTTGAATTTGTTGGTGTTTTTCAATGTTGAGGTTGTTGTTGAATTTGTTGGTGTTTTTCAATGATGAGGTTGTTGTTGTTTTTCAATGTTGAGGTTGTTGAATTTGTGGGTGTTTTTCAATGTTGAGTTTGTTGTTGAAGTTGTTGGTGTTTTTCAATGTTGAGGTTGTTGTTGAATTTATTGGTGTTTTTCAATGTTGAGGTTGTTGTTATTTTTCAATGTTGAGGTTGTTGTTGAGTTTGTTGGTGTTTTTCAATGTTGAGGTTGTTGTTGAATTTGTTGCTGTTTTTCAATGTTGAGGTTGTTGTTGAATTTGTTGGTGTTTTTCAATGTTGAGGTTGTTGTTGTTTTTAAATTTTGAGGTTCTTGTTGAATTTGCTGGTGTTTTTTCAATTTTGAGGTTGTTGGTGTTGTTCAATGTTGAGGTTGATTTTTAATTTGAGGGTGTTTTTCAATGTCGAGGTTGTTGTTGGATTTGTTGGTGTTTTCCAATGTTGAGGTTGTTGTTGTTTTTCAATGTTGAGGTTGTTGTTGAATTTGTTGGTGTTTTTCAATATTGAGATTGGTGTTGTTTTTCAATGTTGAGGTTGTTGTTGAATTTGTTGGTGTTTTTAAATGTTGAGGGTGTTGTTGAATTTGTTGGTGTTTTGCAATGTTGAGGTTGTTGTTGTTTTTCAATGTTGAGGTTGTTGTTGAATTTGTTGGTGTTTTTCAATGTTGAGGTTGTTGATGTTTTCCAATGTTGAGGTTGTTGTTGAATTTGTTGGTGTTTTTCAATGTTGAGGTTGTTGTTGAATTTGTTGGTGTTTTTCAATGTTGAGGTTGTTGTTATTTTTCAATGTTGAGGTTGTTGTTGAGTTTGTTGGTGTTTTTCAATGTTGAGGTTGTTGTTGAATTTGTTGGTGTTTTTCAATGTTGAGGTTGTTGTTGAATTTGTTGCTGTTTTTCAGTGTTGAGGTTGTTGTTGGTTTTCAATGTTGAGGTTGTTGTTGAATTTGTTGGTGTTTTTCAACGTTGAGGTTGTTGTTGAATTTGTTGGTGTTTTTCAATGTTGAGGTTATTGTTTTTCAATGTTGAGGTTGTTGTTGAATTTGTTGGTGTTTTTCAATGTTTAGGTTGTTGTTGAATTTGTTGGTGTTTTTCAATTTCGAGGTTGTTGTTGAATATGTTGGTGTTTTTCAATGTTGAAGTTGTTGTTGAATTTGTTGGTGTTTTTCAATGTTGCGGTTGTTGTTGTTTTTCAATGCTGATGTTGTTGTTGAATTTGTTGGTGTTTTTCAATGTTGAGGTTGTTGTTGTTTTTCAATGTTGAGGTTGTTGTTGAATTTGTTGGTGTTTTTCAATGTTGAGGTTGTTGTTGTTTTTCAATGTTAAGGTTGTTGTTGAATTTGTTGGTGTTTTTCAATGTTTAGTTTGTTGTTGTTTTTCAATGTTGAGGTTGTTGTTGAATTTGTTGGTGTTTTTCAATGCTGAGGTTGTTGTTGTTTTTCAATTTTGAGGTTGTTGTTGAATTTGTTGCTGTTTTTCAATGTTGAGGTTGTTGTTTTTCAAAGTTGAGGTTGTTGTTGAATTTGTTGGTGTTTTTCAATTTCGAGGTTGTTGTTGAATTTGTTGGTGTTTTTCAATGTTGAAGTTGTTGTTGAATTTGTTGGTGTTTTTCAATGTTGAGGTTGTTGTTGTTTTTCAATGTTGAGGTTGTTGTTGAATTTGTTGGTGTTTTTCAATGTTGAGGTTGTTGTTGTTTTTCAATGCTGAGGTTGTTGTTGAATTTGTTGGTGTTTTTCAATGTTGAAGTTGTTGTTGAATTTGTTGGTGTTTTTCAATGTTGAGGTTGTTGTTGTTTTTCAATGTTGAGGTTGTTGTTGAATTTGTTTGTGTTTTTCAATGTTGAGATGGTTGTTGTTTTTCAATGTTGAGGTTGTTGTTGAATTTGTTGGTGTTTTTAAATGTTGAGGTTCTTGTTGAATTTGCTGGTGTTTTGCAATGTTGAGGTTGTTGTTGTTTTTCAATGTTGAGGTTGTTGTTGAATTTGTTGGTGTTTTTCAATGTTGAGGTTGTTGTTGTTTTTCAATGTTGAGGTTGTTGTTGTAATTGTTGGTGTTTTTCAATTTCGAGGTTGTTGTTGAATTTGTTGGTGTTTTTCAATGTTGAGGTTGTTGTTATTTTTCAATGTTGAGGTTGTTGTTGAGTTTGTTGGTGTTTTTCAATGTTGAGGTTGTTGTTGAATTTGTTGTTGTTTTTCAATCTTGAGGTTGTTGTTGAATTTGTTGCTGTTTTTCAGTGTTGAGGTTGTTGTTGGTTTTCAATGTTGAGGTTGTTGTTGAATTTGTTGGTGTTTTTCAACGTTGAGGTTGTTGTTGAATTTGTTGGTGTTTTTCAATGTTGAGGTTATTGTTTTTTCAATGTTGAGGTTGTTGTTGAATTTGTTGGTGTTTTTCAATGTTTAGGTTGTTGTTGAATTTGTTGGTGTTTTTCAATTTCGAGGTTGTTGTTGAATATGTTGGTGTTTTTCAATGTTGAAGTTGTTGTTGAATTTGTTGGTGTTTTTCAATGTTGCGGTTGTTGTTGTTTTTCAATGCTGATGTTGTTGTTGAATTTGTTGGTGTTTTTCAATGTTGAGGTTGTTGTTGAATTTGTTGGTGTTTTTCAATGTTGAGGTTGTTGTTGTTTTTCAATGTTGAGGTTGTTGTTGAATTTGCTGGTGTTTTTTCAATTTTGAGGTTGTTGGTGTTGTTCAATGTTGAGGTTGATTTTTAATTTGAGGGTGTTTTTCAATGTCGAGGTTGTTGTTGGATTTGTTGGTGTTTTCCAATGTTGAGGTTGTTGTTGTTTTTCAATGTTGAGGTTGTTGTTGAATTTGTTGGTGTTTTTCAAGTTGAGATTGGTGTTGTTTTTCAATGTTGAGGTTGTTGTTGAATTTGTTGGTGTTTTTAAATGTTGAGGGTGTTGTTGAATTTGTTGGTGTTTTGCAATGTTGAGGTTGTTGTTGTTTTTCAATGTTGAGGTTGTTGTTGAATTTGTTGGTGTTTTTCAATGTTGAGGTTGTTGATGTTTTCCAATGTTGAGGTTGTTGTTGAATTTGTTGGTGTTTTTCAATGTTGAGGTTGTTGTTGAATTTGTTGGTGTTTTTCAATGTTGAGGTTGTTGTTATTTTTCAATGTTGAGGTTGTTGTTGAGTTTGTTGGTGTTTTTCAATGTTGAGGTTGTTGTTGAATTTGTTGGTGTTTTTCAATGTTGAGGTTGTTGTTGAATTTGTTGCTGTTTTTCAGTGTTGAGGTTGTTGTTGGTTTTCAATGTTGAGGTTGTTGTTGAATTTGTTGGTGTTTTTCAACGTTGAGGTTGTTGTTGAATTTGTTGGTGTTTTTCAATGTTGAGGTTATTGTTTTTCAATGTTGAGGTTGTTGTTGAATTTGTTGGTGTTTTTCAATGTTTAGGTTGTTGTTGAATTTGTTGGTGTTTTTCAATTTCGAGGTTGTTGTTGAATATGTTGGTGTTTTTCAATGTTGAAGTTGTTGTTGAATTTGTTGGTGTTTTTCAATGTTGCGGTTGTTGTTGTTTTTCAATGCTGATGTTGTTGTTGAATTTGTTGGTGTTTTTCAATGTTGAGGTTGTTGTTGAATTTGTTGGTGTTTTTCAATGTTGAGGTTGTTGTTGTTTTTCAATGTTGAGGTTGTTGTTGAATTTGTTGGTGTTTTTCAATGTTGAGGTTGTTGTTGTTTTTCAATGTTAAGGTTGTTGTTGAATTTGTTGGTGTTTTTCAATGTTTAGTTTGTTGTTGTTTTTCAATGTTGAGGTTGTTGTTGAATTTGTTGGTGTTTTTCAATGCTGAGGTTGTTGTTGTTTTTCAATTTTGAGGTTGTTGTTGAATTTGTTGCTGTTTTTCAATGTTGAGGTTGTTGTTTTTCAAAGTTGAGGTTGTTGTTGAATTTGTTGGTGTTTTTCAATTTCGAGGTTGTTGTTGAATTTGTTGGTGTTTTTCAATGTTGAAGTTGTTGTTGAATTTGTTGGTGTTTTTCAATGTTGAGGTTGTTGTTGTTTTTCAATGTTGAGGTTGTTGTTGAATTTGTTGGTGTTTTTCTATGTTGAGGTTGTTGTTGTTTTTCAATGCTGAGGTTGTTGTTGAATTTGTTGGTGTTTTTCAATGTTGAAGTTGTTGTTGAATTTGTTGGTGTTTTTCAATGTTGAGGTTGTTGTTGTTTTTCAATGTTGAGGTTGTTGTTGAATTTGTTTGTGTTTTTCAATGTTGAGATGGTTGTTGTTTTTCAATGTTGAGGTTGTTGTTGAATTTGTTGGTGTTTTTAAATGATGAGGTTCTTGTTGAATTTGTTGGTGTTTTGCAATGTTGAGGTTGTTGTTGTTTTTCAATGTTGAGGTTGTTGTTGAATTTGTTGGTGTTTTTCAATGTTGAGGTTGTTGTTGTTTTTCAATGTTGAGGTTGTTGTTGTAATTGTTGGTGTTTTTCAATTTCGAGGTTGTTGTTGAATTTGTTGGTGTTTTTTCAATGTTGAGGTTGTTGTTATTTTTCAATGTTGAGGTTGTTGTTGAGTTTGTTGGTCTTTTTCAATGTTGAGGTTGTTGTTGAATTTGTTGGTGTTTTTCAATGTTGAGGTTGTTGTTGAATTTGTTGCTGTTTTTCAGTGTTGAGGTTGTTGTTGGTTTTCAATGTTGAGGTTGTTGTTGAATTTGTTGGTGTTTTTCAACGTTGAGGTTGTTGTTGAATTTGTTGGTGTTTTTCAATGTTGAGGTTATTGTTTTTCAATGTTGAGGTTGTTGTTGAATTTGTTGGTGTTTTTCAATGTTTAGGTTGTTGTTGAATTTGTTGGTGTTTTTCAATTTCGAGGTTGTTGTTGAATATGTTGGTGTTTTTCAATGTTGAAGTTGTTGTTGAATTTGTTGGTGTTTTTCAATGTTGCGGTTGTTGTTGTTTTTCAATGCTGATGTTGTTGTTGAATTTGTTGGTGTTTTTCAATGTTGAGGTTGTTGTTGAATTTGTTGGTGTTTTTCAATGTTGAGGTTGTTGTTGTTTTTCAATGTTGAGGTTGTTGTTGAATTTGTTGGTGTTTTTCAATGTTGAGGTTGTTGTTGTTTTTCAATGTTGAGGTTGTTGTTGAATTTGTTGGTGTTTTTCAATGTTGAGTTTGTTGTTGTTTTTCAATGTTGAGGTTGTTGTTGAATTTGTTGGTGTTTTTCAATGTTGAGGTTGTTGTTGTTTTTCAATGTTAAGGTTGTTGTTGAATTTGTTGGTGTTTTTCAATGTTTAGTTTGTTGTTGTTTTTCAATGTTGAGGTTGTTGTTGAATTTGTTGGTGTTTTTCAATGTTGAGGTTGTTGTTGTTTTTCAATTTTGAGGTTGTTGTTGAATTTGTTGCTGTTTTTCAATGTTGAGGTTGTTGTTTTTCAAAGTTGAGGTTGTTGTTGAATTTGTTGGTGTTTTTCAATTTCGAGGTTGTTGTTGAATTTGTTGGTGTTTTTCAATGTTGAAGTTGTTGTTGAATTTGTTGGTGTTTTTCAATGTTGAGGTTGTTGTTGTTTTTCAATGTTAAGGTTGTTGTTGAATTTGTTGGTGTTTTTCAATGTTTAGTTTGTTGTTGTTTTTCAATGTTGAGGTTGTTGTTGAATTTGTTGGTGTTTTTCAATGTTGAGGTTGTTGTTGTTTTTCAATTTTGAGGTTGTTGTTGAATTTGTTGGTGTTTTTCAATGTTGAGGTTGTTGTTTTTCAAAGTTGAGGTTGTTGTTGTAATTGTTGGTGTTTTTCAATTTCGAGGTTGTTGTTGAATTTGTTGGTGTTTTTCAATGTTGAGGTTGTTGTTATTTTTCAATGTTGAGGTTGTTGTTGAGTTTGTTGGTGTTTTTCAATGTTGAGGTTGTTGTTGAATTTGTTTGTGTTTTTCAATGTTGAGGTTGTTGTTGAATTTGTTGCTGTTTTTCAGTGTTGAGGTTGTTGTTGGTTTTCAATGTTGAGGTTGTTGTTGAATTTGTTGGTGTTTTTCAACGTTGAGGTTGTTGTTGAATTTGTTGGTGTTTTTCAATGTTGAGGTTATTGTTTTTCAATGTTGAGGTTGTTGTTGAATTTGTTGGTGTTTTTCAATGTTTAGGTTGTTGTTGAATTTGTTGGTGTTTTTCAATTTCGAGGTTGTTGTTGAATATGTTGGTGTTTTTCAATGTTGAAGTTGTTGTTGAATTTGTTGGTGTTTTTCAATGTTGCGGTTGTTGTTGTTTTTCAATGCTGATGTTGTTGTTGAATTTGTTGGTGTTTTTCAATGTTGAGGTTGTTGTTGAATTTGTTGGTGTTTTTCAATGTTGAGGTTGTTGTTGTTTTTCAATGTTGAGGTTGTTGTTGAATTTGTTGGTGTTTTTCAATGTTGAGGTTGTTGTTGTTTTTCAATGTTGAGGTTGTTGTTGAATTTGTTGGTGTTTTTCAATGTTGAGTTTGTTGTTGTTTTTCAATGTTGAGGTTGTTGTTGAATTTGTTGGTGTTTTTCAATGTTGAGGTTGTTGTTGTTTTTCAATGTTAAGGTTGTTGTTGAATTTGTTGGTGTTTTTCAATGTTTAGTTTGTTGTTGTTTTTCAATGTTGAGGTTGTTGTTGAATTTGTTGGTGTTTTTCAATGTTGAGGTTGTTGTTGTTTTTCAATTTTGAGGTTGTTGTTGAATTTGTTGCTGTTTTTCAATGTTGAGGTTGTTGTTTTTCAAAGTTGAGGTTGTTGTTGAATTTGTTGGTGTTTTTCAATTTCGAGGTTGTTGTTGAATTTGTTGGTGTTTTTCAATGTTGAAGTTGTTGTTGAATTTGTTGGTGTTTTTCAATGTTGAGGTTGTTGTTGTTTTTCAATGTTGAGGTTGTTGTTGAATTTGTTGGTGTTTTTCAATGTTGAGGTTGTTGTTGTTTTTCAATGCTGAGGTTGTTGTTGAATTTGTTGGTGTTTTTCAATGTTGAAGTTGTTGTTGAATTTGTTGGTGTTTTTCAATGTTGAGGTTGTTGTTGTTTTTCAATGTTGAGGTTGTTGTTGAATTTGTTTGTGTTTTTCAATCTTGAGATGGTTGTTGTTTTTCAATGTTGAGGTTGTTGTTGAATTTGTTGGTGTTTTTAAATGTTGAGGTTCTTGTTGAATTTGCTGGTGTTTTGCAATGTTGAGGTTGTTGTTGTTTTTCAATGTTGAGGTTGTTGTTGAATTTGTTGGTGTTTTTCAATGTTGAGGTTGTTGTTGTTTTTCAATGTTGAGGTTGTTGTTGTAATTGTTGGTGTTTTTCAATTTCGAGGTTGTTGTTGAATTTGTTAGTGTTTTTCAATGTTGAAGTTGTTGTTGAATTTGTTGGTGTTTTTCAATGTTGAGGTTGTTGTTGTTTTTCAATGTTGAGGTTGTTGTTGAATTTGTTGGTGTTTTTCAATGTTGAGGTTGTTGTTGAATTTGTTTGTGTTTTTCAATGTTGAGATGGTTGTTGTTTTTCAATGTTGAGGTTGTTGTTGAATTTGTTGGTGTTTTACAAGGTTGAGGTTGTTGTTGTTTTTCAATGTTGAGGTTGTTGTTGAATTTGTTGGTGTTTTTCAATGTTTAGGTTGTTGTTGTTTTTCAATGTTGAGGTTGTTGTTGAATTTGTTGGTGATTTTCAACGTTGAGGTTGTTGTTGAATTTGTTGGTGTTTTTCAATGTTGAGGTTGTTGTTGTTTTTCAATGTTGAGGTTGATGTTGAATTTGTTGGTGCTTTTCAATGTTGAGTTTGTTGTTGTTTTTCAATGTTGAGGTTGTTGTTGAATTTGTTGGTGTTTTTCAATGTTGAGGTTTTGGTTGTTTTTCAATGTTGAGGTTGTTGTTGAATTTGTTGATGCTTTTCAATGTTGAGATTGTTGTTGAATTTGTTGGTGTTTTTCAATGTTGAGGTTGTTGTTGTTTTTCAATGTTGAGGTTGTTGTTGAATTTGTTGGTGTTTTTCAATGTTGAGTTTGTTGTTGAATTTGTTGGTGTTTTTCAATGTTGAGGTTGTTGTTGAATTTGTTAGTGTTTTTCAATGTTGAGGTTGTTGTTGAATTTGTTGGTGTTTTTCAATGTTGAGGTTGTTGTTGAATTTGTTGGTGTTTTTCAATGTTGAGGTTGTTGTTGTTTTTCAATGTTGAGGTTGTTGTTGAATTTGTTGGTGTTTTTCAATGTTTAGTTTGTTGTTGTTTTTCAATGTTGAGGTTGTTGTTGAATTTGTTGGTGTTTTTCAATGTTGAGGTTGTTGTTGTTTTTCAATTTTGAGGTTGTTGTTGAATTTGTTGGTGTTTTTCAATGTTGAGGTTGTTGTTGTTTTTCAAAGTTGAGGTTGTTGTTGAATTTGTTGGTGTTTTTCAATTTCGAGGTTGTTGTTGAATTTGTTGGTGTTTTTCAATGTTGAAGTTGTTGTTGAATTTGTTGGTGTTTTTCAATGTTGAGGTTGTTGTTGTTTTTCAATGCTGAGGTTGTTGTTGAATTTGTTGGTGTTTTTCAATGTTGAAGTTGTTGTTGAATTTGTTGGTGTTTTTCAATGTTGAGGTTGTTGTTGTTTTTCAATGTTGAGGTTGTTGTTGAATTTGTTGGTGTTTTTCAATGTTGAGGTTGTTGTTGTTTTTCAATGTTGAGGTTGTTGTTGAATTTGTTGGTGTTTTTCAATTTCGAGGTTGTTGTTGAATTTGTTTGTGTTTTTCAATGTTGAGGTTGTTGTTGTTTTTCAATGTTGAGGTTATTGTTGAATTTGTTGGAGTTTTTCAATGTTGAGGTTGTTGTTGTTTTTCAATGTTGAGGTTGTTGTTGAATTTGTTGGTGTTCTTCAATGTTGAGTTTGTTGTTGTTTTTCAATGTTGAGGTTGTTGTTGAATTTGTTGGTGTTTTTCAATGTTGAGGTTGTTGTTGTTTTTCAATGTTGAGGTTGTTGTTGAATTTGTTGGTGTTTTTCAATGTTGAGGTTGTTGTTGTTTTTCAATGTTGAGGTTGTTGAATTTGTGGGTGTTTTTCAATGTTGAGTTTGTTGTTGAACTTGATGGTGTTTTTCAATGTTGAGGTTGTTGTTGAATTTGTTGGTGTTTTTCAATGTTGAGGTTGTTGTTATTTTTCAATGTTGAGGTTGTTGTTGAGTTTGTTGGTGTTTTTCAATGTTGAGGTTGTTGTTGAATTTGTTGGTGTTTTTCAATGTTGAGGTTGTTGTTGAATTTGTTGGTGTTTTTCAATGTTGAGGTTGTTGTTGTTTTTCAATGTTGAGGTTGTTGAATTTGTGGGTGTTTTTCAATGTTGAGTTTGTTGTTGAAGTTGATGGTGTTTTTCAATGTTGAGGTTGTTGTTGAATTTGTTGGTGTTTTTCAATGTTGAGGTTGTTGTTATTTTTCAATGTTGAGGTTGTTGTTGAGTTTGTTGGTGTTTTTCAATGTTGAGGTTGTTGTTGAATTTGTTGGTGTTTTTCAATGTTGAGGTTGTTGTTGAATTTGTTGGTGTTTTTCAATGTTGAGGTTGTTGTTGTTTTTAAATGTTGAGGTTGTTGTTGAATTTGCTGGTGTTTTTTCAATTTTGAGGTTGTTGGTGTTGTTCAATGTTGAGGTTGATTTTTAATTTGAGGGTGTTTTTCAATGTCGAGGTTGTTGTTGAATTTGTTGGTGTTTTTCAATGTTGAGGTTGTTGTTGTTTTTCAATGTTGAGGTTGTTGTTGAATTTGTTGGTGTTTTTCAATGTTGAGATTGGTGTTGTTTTTCAATGTTGAGGTTGTTGTTGAATGTGTTGGCGTTTTTAAATGTTGAGGTTGTTGTTGAATTTGTTGATGTTTTGCAATGTTGAGGTTGTTGTTGTTTTTCAATGTTGAGGTTGTTGTTGAATTTGTTGGTGTTTTTCAATGTTGAGGTTGTTGTTGTTTTTCAATGTTGAGGTTGTTGTTGAATTTGTTGGTGTTTTTCAATGTTGAGGATGTTGTTGAATTTGATTGTGTTTTTCAATGTTGAGATGGTTGTTGTTTTTCAATGTTGAGGTTGTTGTTGAATTTGTTGGTGTTTTACAAGGTTGAGGTTGTTGTTGTTTTTCAATGTTGAGGTTGTTGTTGAATTTGTTGGTGTTTTTCAATGTTTAGGTTGTTGTTGTTTTTCAATGTTGAGGTTGTTGTTGAATTTGTTGGTGATTTTCAACGTTGAGGTTGTTGTTGAATTTGTTGGTGTTTTTCAATGTTGAGGTTGTTGTTGTTTTTCAATGTTGAGGTTGATGTTGAATTTGTTGGTGCTTTTCAATGTTGAGTTTGTTGTTGTTTTTCAATGTTGAGGTTGTTGTTGAATTTGTTGGTGTTTTTCAATGTTGAGGTTTTGGTTGTTTTTCAATGTTGAGGTTGTTGTTGAATTTGTTGATGCTTTTCAATGTTGAGATTGTTGTTGAATTTGTTGGTGTTTTTCAATGTTGAGGTTGTTGTTGTTTTTCAATGTTGAGGTTGTTGTTGAATTTGTTGGTGTTTTTCAATGTTGAGTTTGTTGTTGAATTTGTTGGTGTTTTTCAATGTTGAGGTTGTTGTTGAATTTGTTAGTGTTTTTCAATGTTGAGGTTGTTGTTGAATTTGTTGGTGTTTTTCAATGTTGAGGTTGTTGTTGAATTTGTTGGTGTTTTTCAATGTTGAGGTTGTTGTTGTTTTTCAATGTTGAGGTTGTTGTTGAATTTGTTGGTGTTTTTCAATGTTTAGTTTGTTGTTGTTTTTCAATGTTGAGGTTGTTGTTGAATTTGTTGGTGTTTTTCAATGTTGAGGTTGTTGTTGTTTTTCAATGTTGAGGTTGTTGTTGAATTTGTTGGTGTTTTTCAATGTTGAGGTTGTTGTTGTTTTTCAAAGTTGGGGTTGTTGTTGAATTTGTTGGTGTTTTTCAATTTCGAGGTTGTTGTTGAATTTGTTGGTGTTTTTCAATGTTGAAGTTGTTGTTGAATTTGTTGGTGTTTTTCAATGTTGAGGTTGTTGTTGTTTTTCAATGCTGAGGTTGTTGTTGAATTTGTTGGTGTTTTTCAATGTTGAAGTTGTTGTTGAATTTGTTGGTGTTTTTCAATGTTGAGGTTGTTGTTGTTTTTCAATGTTGAGGTTGTTGTTGAATTTGTTGGTGTTTTTCAATGTTGAGGTTGTTGTTGTTTTTCAATGTTGAGGTTGTTGTTGAATTTGTTGGTGTTTTTCAATTTCGAGGTTGTTGTTGAATTTGTTTGTGTTTTTCAATGTTGAGGTTGTTGTTGTTTTTCAATGTTGAGGTTATTGTTGAATTTGTTGGAGTTTTTCAATGTTGAGGTTGTTGTTGTTTTTCAATGTTGAGGTTGTTGTTGAATTTGTTGGTGTTCTTCAATGTTGAGTTTGTTGTTGTTTTTCAATGTTGAGGTTGTTGTTGAATTTGTTGGTGTTTTTCAATGTTGAGGTTGTTGTTGTTTTTCAATGTTGAGGTTGTTGTTGAATTTGTTGGTGTTTTTCAATGTTGAGGTTGTTGTTGTTTTTCAATGTTGAGGTTGTTGAATTTGTGGGTGTTTTTCAATGTTGAGTTTGTTGTTGAACTTGATGGTGTTTTTCAATGTTGAGGTTGTTGTTGAATTTGTTGGTGTTTTTCAATGTTGAGGTTGTTGTTATTTTTCAATGTTGAGGTTGTTGTTGAGTTTGTTGGTGTTTTTCAATGTTGAGGTTGTTGTTGAATTTGTTGGTGTTTTTCAATGTTGAGGTTGTTGTTGAATTTGTTGGTGTTTTTCAATGTTGAGGTTGTTGTTGTTTTTCAATGTTGAGGTTGTTGAATTTGTGGGTGTTTTTCAATGTTGAGTTTGTTGTTGAAGTTGATGGTGTTTTTCAATGTTGAGGTTGTTGTTGAATTTGTTGGTGTTTTTCAATGTTGAGGTTGTTGTTATTTTTCAATGTTGAGGTTGTTGTTGAGTTTGTTGGTGTTTTTCAATGTTGAGGTTGTTGTTGAATTTGTTGGTGTTTTTCAATGTTGAGGTTGTTGTTGAATTTGTTGGTGTTTTTCAATGTTGAGGTTGTTGTTGTTTTTAAATGTTGAGGTTGTTGTTGAATTTGCTGGTGTTTTTTCAATTTTGAGGTTGTTGGTGTTGTTCAATGTTGAGGTTGATTTTTAATTTGAGGGTGTTTTTCAATGTCGAGGTTGTTGTTGAATTTGTTGGTGTTTTTCAATGTTGAGGTTGTTGTTGTTTTTCAATGTTGAGGTTGTTGTTGAATTTGTTGGTGTTTTTCAATGTTGAGATTGGTGTTGTTTTTCAATGTTGAGGTTGTTGTTGAATGTGTTGGTGTTTTTAAATGTTGAGGTTGTTGTTGAATTTGTTGATGTTTTGCAATGTTGAGGTTGTTGTTGTTTTTCAATGTTGAGGTTGTTGTTGAATTTGTTGGTGTTTTTCAATGTTGAGGTTGTTGATGTTTTCCAATGTTGAGGTTGTTGTTGAATTCGTTGGTGTTTTTCAATGTTGAGGTTGTTGTTGAATTTGTTGGTGTTTTTCAATGTTGAGGTTGTTGTTATTTTTCAATGTTGAGGTTGTTGTTGAGTTTGTTGGTGTTTTTCAATGTTGAGGTTGTTGTTGAATTTGTTGGTGTTTTTCAATGTTGAGGTTGTTGTTGAATTTGTTGGTGTTTTTCAATGTTGAGGTTGTTGTTGTTTTTCAATGTTGAGGTTGTTGTTGAATTTGTTGGTGTTTTTCAACGTTGAGGTTGTTGTTGAATTTGTTGGTGTTTTTCAATGTTGAGGTTATTGTTTTTCAATGTTGAGGTTGTTGTTGAATTTGTTGGTGTTTTTCAATGTTTAGGTTGTTGTTGAATTTGTTGGTGTTTTTCAATTTCGAGGTTGTTGTTGAATATGTTGGTGTTTTTCAATGTTGAAGTTGTTGTTGAATTTGTTGGTGTTTTTCAATGTTGCGGTTGTTGTTGTTTTTCAATGCTGAGGTTGTTGTTGAATTTGTTGGTGTTTTTCAATGTTGAGGTTGTTGTTGAATTTGTTGGTGTTTTTCAATGTTGAGGTTGTTGTTGTTTTTCAATGTTGAGGTTGTTGTTGAATTTGTTGGTGTTTTTCAATGTTGAGTTTGTTGTTGTTTTTCAATGTTGAGGTTGTTGTTGAATTTGTTGGTGTTTTTCAATGTTGAGGTTGTTGTTGTTTTTCAATGTTAAGGTTGTTGTTGAATTTGTTGGTGTTTTTCAATGTTTAGTTTGTTGTTGTTTTTCAATGTTGAGGTTGTTGTTGAATTTGTTGGTGTTTTTCAATGTTGAGGTTGTTGTTGTTTTTCAATTTTGAGGTTGTTGTTGAATTTGTTGCTGTTTTTCAATGTTGAGGTTCTTGTTTTTCAAAGTTGAGGTTGTTGTTGAATTTGTTGGTGTTTTTCAATTTCGAGGTTGTTGTTGAATTTGTTGGTGTTTTTCAATGTTGAAGTTGTTGTTGAATTTGTTGGTGTTTTTCAATGTTGCGGTTGTTGTTGTTTTTCAATGCTGAGGTTGTTGTTGAATTTGTTGGTGTTTTTCAATGTTGAAGTTGTTGTTGAATTTGTTGGTGTTTTTCAATGTTGAGGTTGTTGTTGTTTTTCAATGTTGAGGTTGTTGTTGAATTTGTTTGTGTTTTTCAATGTTGAGATGGTTGTTGTTTTTCAATGTTGAGGTTGTTGTTGAATTTGTTGGTGTTTTTAAATGTTGAGGTTCTTGTTGAATTTGCTGGTGTTTTGCAATGTTGAGGTTGTTGTTGTTTTTCAATGTTGAGGTTGTTGTTGAATTTGTTGATGTTTTTCAATGTTGAGGTTGTTGTTGTTTTTCAATGTTGAGGTTGTTGTTGTAATTGTTGGTGTTTATCAATTTCGAGGTTGTTGTTGAATTTGTTGGTGTTTTTCAATGTTAAAGTTGTTGTTGAATTTGTTGGTGTTTTTCAATGTTGAGGTTGTTGTTGTTTTTCAATGTTGAGGTTGTTGTTGAATTTGTTGGTGTTTTTCAATGTTGAGGTTGTTGTTGAATTTGTTTGTGTTTTTCAATGTTGAGATGGTTGTTGTTTTTCAATGTTGAGGTTCTTGTTGAATTTGTTGGTGTTTTACAATGTTGAGGTTGTTGTTGTTTTTCAATGTTGAGGTTGTTGTTGAATTTGTTGGTGTTTTTCAATGTTTAGGTTGTTGTTGTTTTTCAATGTTGAGGTTGCTGTTGAATTTGTTGGTGATTTTCAACGTTGAGGTTGTTGTTGAATTTGTTGGTGTTTTTCAATGTTGAGGTTGTTGTTGTTTTTCAATGTTGAGGTTGATGTTGAATTTGTTGGTGTTTTTCAATGTTGAGTTTGTTGTTGTTTTTCAATGTTGAGGTTGTTGTTGAATTTGTTGGTGTTTTTCAATGTTGAGGTTTTGGTTGTTTTTCAATGTTGAGGTTGTTGTTGAATTTGTTGATGCTTTTCAATGTTGAGATTGTTGTTGAATTTGTTGGTGTTTTTCAATGTTGAGGTTGTTGTTGTTTTTCAATGTGGAGGTTGTTGTTGAATTTGTTGGTGTTTTTCAATGTTGAGTTTGTTGTTGAATTTGTTGGTGTTTTTCAATTTCGAGGTTGTTGTTGAATTTGTTAGTGTTTTTCAATGTTGAGGTTGTTGTTGAATTTGTTGGCGTTTTTCAATGTTGAGGTTGTTGTTGAATTTGTTGGTGATTTTCAATGTTGAGGTTGTTGTTGTTTTTCAATGTTGAGGTTGTTGTTGAATTTGTTGGTGTTTTTCAATGTTTAGTTTGTTGTTGTTTTTCAATGTTGAGGTTGTTGTTGAATTTGTTGGTGTTTTTCAATGTTGAGGTTGTTGTTGTTTTTCAAAGTTGAGGTTGTTGTTGAATTTGTTGGTGTTTTTCAATTTCGAGGTTGTTGTTGAATTTGTTGGTGTTTTTCAATGTTGAAGTTGTTGTTGAATTTGTTGGTGTTTTTCAATGTTGAGGTTGTTGTTGAATTTGTTGGTGTTTTTCAATGTTGAGGTTGTTGTTATTTTTCAATGTTGAGGTTGTTGTTGAGTTTGTTGGTGTTTTTCAATGTTGAGGTTGTTGTTGAATTTGTTGGTGTTTTTCAATGTTGAGGTTGTTGTTGAATTTGTTGGTGTTTTTCAATGTTGAGGTTGTTGTTGTTTTTCAATGTTGAGGTTGTTGTTGAATTTGTTGGTGTTTTTCAACGTTGAGGTTGTTGTTGAATTTGTTGGTGTTTTTCAATGTTGAGGTTATTGTTTTTCAATGTTGAGGTTGTTGTTGAATTTGTTGGTGTTTTTCAATGTTTAGGTTGTTGTTGAATTTGTTGGTGTTTTTCAATTTCGAGGTTGTTGTTGAATATGTTGGTGTTTTTCAATGTTGAAGTTGTTGTTGAATTTGTTGGTGTTTTTCAATGTTGCGGTTGTTGTTGTTTTTCAATGCTGAGGTTGTTGTTGAATTTGTTGGTGTTTTTCAATGTTGAGGTTCTTGTTGAATTTGTTGGTGTTTTTCAATGTTGAGGTTGTTGTTGTTTTTCAATGTTGAGGTTGTTGTTGAATTTGTTGGTGTTTTTCAATGTTGAGTTTGTTGTTGTTTTTCAATGTTGAGGTTGTTGTTGAATTTGTTGGTGTTTTTCAATGTTGAGGTTGTTGTTAATTTTCAATGTTAAGGTTGTTGTTGAATTTGTTGGTGTTTTTCAATGTTTAGTTTGTTGTTGTTTTTCAATGTTGAGGTTGTTGTTGAATTTGTTGGTGTTTTTCAATGTTGAGGTTGTTGTTGTTTTTCAATTTTGAGTTTGTTGTTGAATTTGTTGCTGTTTTTCAATGTTGAGGTTCTTGTTTTTCAAAGTTGAGGTTGTTGTTGAATTTGTTGGTGTTTTTCAATTTCGAGGTTGTTGTTGAATTTGTTGGTGTTTTTCAATGTTGAAGTTGTTGTTGAATTTGTTGGTGTTTTTCAATGTTGAGGTTGTTGTTGTTTTTCAATGCTGAGGTTGTTGTTGAATTTGTTGCTGTTTTTCAATGTTGAAGTTGTTGTTGAATTTGTTGGTGTTTTTCAATGTTGAGATGGTTGTTGTTTTTCAATGTTGAGGTTGTTGTTGAATTTGTTGGTGTTTTTAAATGTTGAGGTTCTTGTTGAATTTGCTGGTGTTTTGCAATGTTGAGGTTGTTGTTGTTTTTCAATGTTGAGGTTGTTGTTGAATTTGTTGGTGTTTTTCAATGTTGAGGTTGTTGTTGTTTTTCAATGTTGAGGTTGTTGTTGTAATTGTTGGTGTTTTTCAATTTCGAGGTTGTTGTTGAATTTGTTGGTGTTTTTCAATGTTAAAGTTGTTGTTGAATTTGTTGGTGTTTTTCAATGTTGAGGTTGTTGTTGTTTTTCAATGTTGAGGTTGTTGTTGAATTTGTTGGTGTTTTTCAATGTTGAGGTTGTTGTTGAATTTGTTTGTGTTTTTCAATGTTGAGATGGTTGTTGTTTTTCAATGTTGAGGTTCTTGTTGAATTTGTTGGTGTTTTACAATGTTGAGGTTGTTGTTGTTTTTCAATGTTGAGGTTGTTGTTGAATTTGTTGGTGTTTTTCAATGTTTAGGTTGTTGTTGTTTTTCAATGTTGAGGTTGTTGTTGAATTTGTTGGTGATTTTCAACGTTGAGGTTGTTGTTGAATTTGTTGGTGTTTTTCAATGTTGAGGTTGTTGTTGTTTTTCAATGTTGAGGTTGATGTTGAATTTGTTGGTGTTTTTCAATGTTGAGTTTGTTGTTGTTTTTCAATGTTGAGGTTGTTGTTGAATTTGTTGGTGCTTTTCAATGTTGAGGTTTTGGTTGTTTTTCAATGTTGAGGTTGTTGTTGAATTTGTTGATGCTTTTCAATGTTGAAGTTGTTGTTGAATTTGTTGGTGTTTTTCAATGTTGCGGTTGTTGTTGTTTTTCAATGCTGAGGTTGTTGTTGAATTTGTTGGTGTTTTTCAATGTTGAGGTTCTTGTTGAATTTGTTGGTGTTTTTCAATGTTGAGGTTGTTGTTGTTTTTCAATGTTGAGGTTGTTGTTGAATTTGTTGGTGTTTTTCAATGTTGAGTTTGTTGTTGTTTTTCAATGTTGAGGTTGTTGTTGAATTTGTTGGTGTTTTTCAATGTTGAGGTTGTTGTTAATTTTCAATGTTAAGGTTGTTGTTGAATTTGTTGGTGTTTTTCAATGTTTAGTTTGTTGTTGTTTTTCAATGTTGAGGTTGTTGTTGAATTTGTTGGTGTTTTTCAATGTTGAGGTTGTTGTTGTTTTTCAATTTTGAGGTTGTTGTTGAATTTGTTGCTGTTTTTCAATGTTGAGGTTCTTGTTTTTCAAAGTTGAGGTTGTTGTTGAATTTGTTG
Organism: Isurus oxyrinchus; assembly: GCA_026770705.1. NCBI lineage: Eukaryota > Metazoa > Chordata > Chondrichthyes > Lamniformes > Lamnidae > Isurus > Isurus oxyrinchus. The sequence continues at coordinate 1,637,754 of JANJGN010000084.1, read as the reverse complement.
GTGTTTTTCAATTTCGAGGTTGTTGTTGAATTTGTTGGTGTTTTTCAATGTTGAAGTTGTTGTTGAATTTGTTGGTGTTTTTCAATGTTGAGGTTGTTGTTGTTTTTCAATGCTGAGGTTGTTGTTGAATTTGTTGCTGTTTTTCAATGTTGAAGTTGTTGTTGAATTTGTTGGTGTTTTTCAATGTTGAGATGGTTGTTGTTTTTCAATGTTGAGGTTGTTGTTGAATTTGTTGGTGTTTTTAAATGTTGAGGTTCTTGTCGAATTTGCTGGTGTTTTGCAATGTTGAGGTTGTTGTTGTTTTTCAATGTTGAGGTTGTTGTTGAATTTGTTGGTGTTTTTCAATGTTGAGGTTGTTGTTGTTTTTCAATGTTGAGGTTTTTGTTGTAATTGTTGGTGTTTTTCAATTTCGAGGTTGTTGTTGAATTTGTTGGTGTTTTTCAATGTTAAAGTTGTTGTTGAATTTGTTGGTGTTTTTCAATGTTGAGGTTGTTGTTGTTTTTCAATGTTGAGGTTGTTGTTGAATTTGTTGGTGTTTTTCAATGTTGAGGTTGTTGTTGAATTTGTTTGTGTTTTTCAATGTTGAGATGGTTGTTGTTTTTCAATGTTGAGGTTCTTGTTGAATTTGTTGGTGTTTTACAATGTTGAGGTTGTTGTTGTTTTTCAATGTTGAGGTTGTTGTTGAATTTGTTGGTGTTTTTCAATGTTTAGGTTGTTGTTGTTTTTCAATGTTGAGGTTGTTGTTGAATTTGTTGGTGATTTTCAACGTTGAGGTTGTTGTTGAATTTGTTGGTGTTTTTCAATGTTGAGGTTGTTGTTGTTTTTCAATGTTGAGGTTGATGTTGAATTTGTTGGTGTTTTTCAATGTTGAGTTTGTTGTTGTTTTTCAATGTTGAGGTTGTTGTTGAATTTGTTGGTGTTTTTCAATGTTGAGGTTTTGGTTGTTTTTCAATGTTGAGGTTGTTGTTGAATTTGTTGATGCTTTTCAATGTTGAGATTGTTGTTGAATTTGTTGGTGTTTTTCAATGTTGAGGTTGTTGTTGTTTTTCAATGTGGAGGTTGTTGTTGAATTTGTTGGTGTTTTTCAATGTTGAGTTTGTTGTTGAATTTGTTGGTGTTTTTCAATTTCGAGGTTGTTGTTGAATTTGTTAGTGGTTTTCAAAGTTGAGGTTGTTGTTGAATTTGTTGGTGTTTTTCAATGTTGAGGTTGTTGTTGAATTTGTTGGTGTTATTCAATGTTGAGGTTGTTGTTGTTTTTCAATGTTGAGGTTGTTGTTGAATTTGTTGGTGTTTTTCAATGTTTAGTTTGTTGTTGTTTTTCAATGTTGAGGTTGTTGTTGAATTTGTTGGTGTTTTTCAATGTTGAGGTTGTTGTTGTTTTTCAAAGTTGAGGTTGTTGTTGAATTTGTTGGTGTTTTTCAATTTCGAGGTTGTTGTTGAATTTGTTGGTGTTTTTCAATGTTGAAGTTGTTGTTGAATTTGTTGGTGTTTTTCAATGTTGAGGTTGTTGTTGTTTTTCAATGCTGAGGTTGTTGTTGAATTTGTTGGTGTTTTTCAATGTTGAAGTTGTTGTTGAATTTGTTGGTGTTTTTCAATGTTGCGGTTGTTGTTGTTTTTCAATGTTGAGGTTGTTGTTGAATTTGTTGGTGTTTTTCAGTGTTGAGGTTGTTGTTGTTTTTCAATGTTGAGGTTGTTGTTGAATTTGTTGGTGTTTTTCAATTTCGAGGTTGTTTTTGAATTTGTTTGTGTTTTTCAATGTTGAGGTTGTTGTTGTTTTTCAATGTTGAGGTTATTGTTGAATTTGTTGGAGTTTTTCAATGTTGAGGTTGCTGTTGTTTTTCAATGTTGAGGTTGTTGTTGAATTTGTTGGTGTTCTTCAATGTTGAGTTTGTTGTTGTTTTTCAATGTTGAGGTTGTTGTTGAATTTGTTGGTGTTTTTCAATGTTGAGGTTGTTGTTGAATTTGTTGGTGTTTTTCAATGTTGAGGTTGTTGTTATTTTTCAATGTTGAGGTTGTTGTTGAGTTTGTTGGTGTTTTTCAATGTTGAGGTTGTTGTTGAATTTGTTGGTGTTTTTCAATGTTGAGGTTGTTGTTGAATTTGTTGGTGTTTTTCAATGTTGAGGTTGTTGTTGTTTTTCAATGTTGAGGTTGTTGTTGAATTTGTTGGTGTTTTTCAACGTTGAGGTTGTTGTTGAATTTGTTGGTGTTTTTCAATGTTGAGGTTATTGTTTTTCAATGTTGAGGTTGTTGTTGAATTTGTTGGTGTTTTTCAATGTTTAGGTTGTTGTTGAATTTGTTGGTGTTTTTCAATTTCGAGGTTGTTGTTGAATATGTTGGTGTTTTTCAATGTTGAAGTTGTTGTTGAATTTGTTGGTGTTTTTCAATGTTGCGGTTGTTGTTGTTTTTCAATGCTGAGGTTGTTGTTGAATTTGTTGGTGTTTTTCAATGTTGAGGTTGTTGTTGAATTTGTTGGTGTTTTTCAATGTTGAGGTTGTTGTTGTTTTTCAATGTTGAGGTTGTTGTTGAATTTGTTGGTGTTTTTCAATGTTGAGTTTGTTGTTGTTTTTCAATGTTGAGGTTGTTGTTGAATTTGTTGGTGTTTTTCAATGTTGAGGTTGTTGTTGTTTTTCAATGTTAAGGTTGTTGTTGAATTTGTTGGTGTTTTTCAATGTTTAGTTTGTTGTTGTTTTTCAATGTTGAGGTTGTTGTTGAATTTGTTGGTGTTTTTCAATGTTGAGGTTGTTGTTGTTTTTCAATTTTGAGGTTGTTGTTGAATTTGTTGCTGTTTTTCAATGTTGAGGTTCTTGTTTTTCAAAGTTGAGGTTGTTGTTGAATTTGTTGGTGTTTTTCAATTTCGAGGTTGTTGTTGAATTTGTTGGTGTTTTTCAATGTTGAAGTTGTTGTTGAATTTGTTGGTGTTTTTCAATGTTGCGGTTGTTGTTGTTTTTCAATGCTGAGGTTGTTGTTGAATTTGTTGGTGTTTTTCAATGTTGAAGTTGTTGTTGAATTTGTTGGTGTTTTTCAATGTTGAGGTTGTTGTTGTTTTTCAATGTTGAGGTTGTTGTTGAATTTGTTTGTGTTTTTCAATGTTGAGATGGTTGTTGTTTTTCAATGTTGAGGTTGTTGTTGAATTTGTTGGTGTTTTTAAATGTTGAGGTTCTTGTTGAATTTGCTGGTGTTTTGCAATGTTGAGGTTGTTGTTGTTTTTCAATGTTGAGGTTGTTGTTGAATTTGTTGATGTTTTTCAATGTTGAGGTTGTTGTTGTTTTTCAATGTTGAGGTTGTTGTTGTAATTGTTGGTGTTTATCAATTTCGAGGTTGTTGTTGAATTTGTTGGTGTTTTTCAATGTTAAAGTTGTTGTTGAATTTGTTGGTGTTTTTCAATGTTGAGGTTGTTGTTGTTTTTCAATGTTGAGGTTGTTGTTGAATTTGTTGGTGTTTTTCAATGTTGAGGTTGTTGTTGAATTTGTTTGTGTTTTTCAATGTTGAGATGGTTGTTGTTTTTCAATGTTGAGGTTCTTGTTGAATTTGTTGGTGTTTTACAATGTTGAGGTTGTTGTTGTTTTTCAATGTTGAGGTTGTTGTTGAATTTGTTGGTGTTTTTCAATGTTTAGGTTGTTGTTGTTTTTCAATGTTGAGGTTGCTGTTGAATTTGTTGGTGATTTTCAACGTTGAGGTTGTTGTTGAATTTGTTGGTGTTTTTCAATGTTGAGGTTGTTGTTGTTTTTCAATGTTGAGGTTGATGTTGAATTTGTTGGTGTTTTTCAATGTTGAGTTTGTTGTTGTTTTTCAATGTTGAGGTTGTTGTTGAATTTGTTGGTGTTTTTCAATGTTGAGGTTTTGGTTGTTTTTCAATGTTGAGGTTGTTGTTGAATTTGTTGATGCTTTTCAATGTTGAGATTGTTGTTGAATTTGTTGGTGTTTTTCAATGTTGAGGTTGTTGTTGTTTTTCAATGTGGAGGTTGTTGTTGAATTTGTTGGTGTTTTTCAATGTTGAGTTTGTTGTTGAATTTGTTGGTGTTTTTCAATTTCGAGGTTGTTGTTGAATTTGTTAGTGTTTTTCAATGTTGAGGTTGTTGTTGAATTTGTTGGCGTTTTTCAATGTTGAGGTTGTTGTTGAATTTGTTGGTGATTTTCAATGTTGAGGTTGTTGTTGTTTTTCAATGTTGAGGTTGTTGTTGAATTTGTTGGTGTTTTTCAATGTTTAGTTTGTTGTTGTTTTTCAATGTTGAGGTTGTTGTTGAATTTGTTGGTGTTTTTCAATGTTGAGGTTGTTGTTGTTTTTCAAAGTTGAGGTTGTTGTTGAATTTGTTGGTGTTTTTCAATTTCGAGGTTGTTGTTGAATTTGTTGGTGTTTTTCAATGTTGAAGTTGTTGTTGAATTTGTTGGTGTTTTTCAATGTTGAGGTTGTTGTTGAATTTGTTGGTGTTTTTCAATGTTGAGGTTGTTGTTATTTTTCAATGTTGAGGTTGTTGTTGAGTTTGTTGGTGTTTTTCAATGTTGAGGTTGTTGTTGAATTTGTTGGTGTTTTTCAATGTTGAGGTTGTTGTTGAATTTGTTGGTGTTTTTCAATGTTGAGGTTGTTGTTGTTTTTCAATGTTGAGGTTGTTGTTGAATTTGTTGGTGTTTTTCAACGTTGAGGTTGTTGTTGAATTTGTTGGTGTTTTTCAATGTTGAGGTTATTGTTTTTCAATGTTGAGGTTGTTGTTGAATTTGTTGGTGTTTTTCAATGTTTAGGTTGTTGTTGAATTTGTTGGTGTTTTTCAATTTCGAGGTTGTTGTTGAATATGTTGGTGTTTTTCAATGTTGAAGTTGTTGTTGAATTTGTTGGTGTTTTTCAATGTTGCGGTTGTTGTTGTTTTTCAATGCTGAGGTTGTTGTTGAATTTGTTGGTGTTTTTCAATGTTGAGGTTCTTGTTGAATTTGTTGGTGTTTTTCAATGTTGAGGTTGTTGTTGTTTTTCAATGTTGAGGTTGTTGTTGAATTTGTTGGTGTTTTTCAATGTTGAGTTTGTTGTTGTTTTTCAATGTTGAGGTTGTTGTTGAATTTGTTGGTGTTTTTCAATGTTGAGGTTGTTGTTAATTTTCAATGTTAAGGTTGTTGTTGAATTTGTTGGTGTTTTTCAATGTTTAGTTTGTTGTTGTTTTTCAATGTTGAGGTTGTTGTTGAATTTGTTGGTGTTTTTCAATGTTGAGGTTGTTGTTGTTTTTCAATTTTGAGTTTGTTGTTGAATTTGTTGCTGTTTTTCAATGTTGAGGTTCTTGTTTTTCAAAGTTGAGGTTGTTGTTGAATTTGTTGGTGTTTTTCAATTTCGAGGTTGTTGTTGAATTTGTTGGTGTTTTTCAATGTTGAAGTTGTTGTTGAATTTGTTGGTGTTTTTCAATGTTGAGGTTGTTGTTGTTTTTCAATGCTGAGGTTGTTGTTGAATTTGTTGCTGTTTTTCAATGTTGAAGTTGTTGTTGAATTTGTTGGTGTTTTTCAATGTTGAGATGGTTGTTGTTTTTCAATGTTGAGGTTGTTGTTGAATTTGTTGGTGTTTTTAAATGTTGAGGTTCTTGTTGAATTTGCTGGTGTTTTGCAATGTTGAGGTTGTTGTTGTTTTTCAATGTTGAGGTTGTTGTTGAATTTGTTGGTGTTTTTCAATGTTGAGGTTGTTGTTGTTTTTCAATGTTGAGGTTGTTGTTGTAATTGTTGGTGTTTTTCAATTTCGAGGTTGTTGTTGAATTTGTTGGTGTTTTTCAATGTTAAAGTTGTTGTTGAATTTGTTGGTGTTTTTCAATGTTGAGGTTGTTGTTGTTTTTCAATGTTGAGGTTGTTGTTGAATTTGTTGGTGTTTTTCAATGTTGAGGTTGTTGTTGAATTTGTTTGTGTTTTTCAATGTTGAGATGGTTGTTGTTTTTCAATGTTGAGGTTCTTGTTGAATTTGTTGGTGTTTTACAATGTTGAGGTTGTTGTTGTTTTTCAATGTTGAGGTTGTTGTTGAATTTGTTGGTGTTTTTCAATGTTTAGGTTGTTGTTGTTTTTCAATGTTGAGGTTGTTGTTGAATTTGTTGGTGATTTTCAACGTTGAGGTTGTTGTTGAATTTGTTGGTGTTTTTCAATGTTGAGGTTGTTGTTGTTTTTCAATGTTGAGGTTGATGTTGAATTTGTTGGTGTTTTTCAATGTTGAGTTTGTTGTTGTTTTTCAATGTTGAGGTTGTTGTTGAATTTGTTGGTGCTTTTCAATGTTGAGGTTTTGGTTGTTTTTCAATGTTGAGGTTGTTGTTGAATTTGTTGATGCTTTTCAATGTTGAAGTTGTTGTTGAATTTGTTGGTGTTTTTCAATGTTGCGGTTGTTGTTGTTTTTCAATGCTGAGGTTGTTGTTGAATTTGTTGGTGTTTTTCAATGTTGAGGTTCTTGTTGAATTTGTTGGTGTTTTTCAATGTTGAGGTTGTTGTTGTTTTTCAATGTTGAGGTTGTTGTTGAATTTGTTGGTGTTTTTCAATGTTGAGTTTGTTGTTGTTTTTCAATGTTGAGGTTGTTGTTGAATTTGTTGGTGTTTTTCAATGTTGAGGTTGTTGTTAATTTTCAATGTTAAGGTTGTTGTTGAATTTGTTGGTGTTTTTCAATGTTTAGTTTGTTGTTGTTTTTCAATGTTGAGGTTGTTGTTGAATTTGTTGGTGTTTTTCAATGTTGAGGTTGTTGTTGTTTTTCAATTTTGAGGTTGTTGTTGAATTTGTTGCTGTTTTTCAATGTTGAGGTTCTTGTTTTTCAAAGTTGAGGTTGTTGTTGAATTTGTTGGTGTTTTTCAATTTCGAGGTTGTTGTTGAATTTGTTGGTGTTTTTCAATGTTGAAGTTGTTGTTGAATTTGTTGGTGTTTTTCAATGTTGAGGTTGTTGTTGTTTTTCAATGCTGAGGTTGTTGTTGAATTTGTTGCTGTTTTTCAATGTTGAAGTTGTTGTTGAATTTGTTGGTGTTTTTCAATGTTGAGATGGTTGTTGTTTTTCAATGTTGAGGTTGTTGTTGAATTTGTTGGTGTTTTTAAATGTTGAGGTTCTTGTCGAATTTGCTGGTGTTTTGCAATGTTGAGGTTGTTGTTGTTTTTCAATGTTGAGGTTGTTGTTGAATTTGTTGGTGTTTTTCAATGTTGAGGTTGTTGTTGTTTTTCAATGTTGAGGTTTTTGTTGTAATTGTTGGTGTTTTTCAATTTCGAGGTTGTTGTTGAATTTGTTGGTGTTTTTCAATGTTAAAGTTGTTGTTGAATTTGTTGGTGTTTTTCAATGTTGAGGTTGTTGTTGTTTTTCAATGTTGAGGTTGTTGTTGAATTTGTTGGTGTTTTTCAATGTTGAGGTTGTTGTTGAATTTGTTTGTGTTTTTCAATGTTGAGATGGTTGTTGTTTTTCAATGTTGAGGTTCTTGTTGAATTTGTTGGTGTTTTACAATGTTGAGGTTGTTGTTGTTTTTCAATGTTGAGGTTGTTGTTGAATTTGTTGGTGTTTTTCAATGTTTAGGTTGTTGTTGTTTTTCAATGTTGAGGTTGTTGTTGAATTTGTTGGTGATTTTCAACGTTGAGGTTGTTGTTGAATTTGTTGGTGTTTTTCAATGTTGAGGTTGTTGTTGTTTTTCAATGTTGAGGTTGATGTTGAATTTGTTGGTGTTTTTCAATGTTGAGTTTGTTGTTGTTTTTCAATGTTGAGGTTGTTGTTGAATTTGTTGGTGTTTTTCAATGTTGAGGTTTTGGTTGTTTTTCAATGTTGAGGTTGTTGTTGAATTTGTTGATGCTTTTCAATGTTGAGATTGTTGTTGAATTTGTTGGTGTTTTTCAATGTTGAGGTTGTTGTTGTTTTTCAATGTGGAGGTTGTTGTTGAATTTGTTGGTGTTTTTCAATGTTGAGTTTGTTGTTGAATTTGTTGGTGTTTTTCAATTTCGAGGTTGTTGTTGAATTTGTTAGTGGTTTTCAAAGTTGAGGTTGTTGTTGAATTTGTTGGTGTTTTTCAATGTTGAGGTTGTTGTTGAATTTGTTGGTGTTATTCAATGTTGAGGTTGTTGTTGTTTTTCAATGTTGAGGTTGTTGTTGAATTTGTTGGTGTTTTTCAATGTTTAGTTTGTTGTTGTTTTTCAATGTTGAGGTTGTTGTTGAATTTGTTGGTGTTTTTCAATGTTGAGGTTGTTGTTGTTTTTCAAAGTTGAGGTTGTTGTTGAATTTGTTGGTGTTTTTCAATTTCGAGGTTGTTGTTGAATTTGTTGGTGTTTTTCAATGTTGAAGTTGTTGTTGAATTTGTTGGTGTTTTTCAATGTTGAGGTTGTTGTTGTTTTTCAATGCTGAGGTTGTTGTTGAATTTGTTGGTGTTTTTCAATGTTGAAGTTGTTGTTGAATTTGTTGGTGTTTTTCAATGTTGCGGTTGTTGTTGTTTTTCAATGTTGAGGTTGTTGTTGAATTTGTTGGTGTTTTTCAGTGTTGAGGTTGTTGTTGTTTTTCAATGTTGAGGTTGTTGTTGAATTTGTTGGTGTTTTTCAATTTCGAGGTTGTTTTTGAATTTGTTTGTGTTTTTCAATGTTGAGGTTGTTGTTGTTTTTCAATGTTGAGGTTATTGTTGAATTTGTTGGAGTTTTTCAATGTTGAGGTTGCTGTTGTTTTTCAATGTTGAGGTTGTTGTTGAATTTGTTGGTGTTCTTCAATGTTGAGTTTGTTGTTGTTTTTCAATGTTGAGGTTGTTGTTGAATTTGTTGGTGTTTTTCAATGTTGAGGTTGTTGTTGTTTTTCAATGTTGAGGTTGTTGTTGAATTTGTTGGTGTTTTTCAATGTTGAGGTTGTTGTTGTTTTTCAATGTTGAGGTAGTTGTTGAATTTGTTGGTGTTTTTCAATGTTGAGGTTGTTGTTGAATTTGTTGGTGTTTTTCAATGATGAGGTTGTTGTTGTTTTTCAATGTTGAGGTTGTTGAATTTGTGGGTGTTTTTCAATGTTGAGTTTGTTGTTGAAGTTGATGGTGTTTTTCAATGTTGCGGTTGTTGTTGAATTTGTTGGTGTTTTTCAATGTTGAGGTTGTTGTTATTTTTCAATGTTGAGGTTGTTGTTGAGTTTGTTGGTGTATTTCAATGTTGAGGTTGTTGTTGAATTTGTTGGTGTTTTTCAATGTTGAGGTTGTTGTTGAATTTGTTGGTGTTTTTCAATGTTGAGGTTGTTGTTGTTTTTAAATGCTGAGGTTGTTGTTGAATTTGCTGGTGTTTTTTCAATTTTGAGGTTGTTGGTGTTGTTCAATGTTGAGGTTGATTTTTAATTTGAGGGTGTTTTTCAATGTCGAGGTTGTTGTTGAATTTGTTGGTGTTTTTCAATGTTGAGGTTGTTGTTGTTTTTCAATGTTGAGGTTGTTGTTGAATTTGTTGGTGTTTTTCAATGTTGAGATTGGTGTTGTTTTTCAATGTTGAGGTTGTTGTTGAATGTGTTGGTGTTTTTAAATGTTGAGGTTGTTGTTGAATTTGTTGGTGTTTTGCAATGTTGAGGTTGTTGTTGTTTTTCAATGTTGAGGTTGTTGTTGAATTTGTTGGTGTTTTTCAATGTTGAGGTTGTTGATGCTTTCCAATGTTGAGGTTGTTGTTGAATTCGTTGGTGTTTTTCAATGTTGAGGTTGTTGTTGAATTTGTTGGTGTTTTTCAATGTTGAGGTTGTTGTTATTTTTCAATGTTGAGGTTGTTGTTGAGTTTGTTGGTGTTTTTCAATGTTGAGGTTGTTGTTGAATTTGTTGGTGTTTTTCAATGTTGAGGTTGTTGTTGAATTTGTTGGTGTTTTTCAATGTTGAGGTTGTTGTTGTTTTTCAATGTTGAGGTTGTTGTTGAATTTGTTGGTGTTTTTCAACGTTGAGGTTGTTGTTGAATTTGTTGGTGTTTTTCAATGTTGAGGTTATTGTTTTTCAATGTTGTTGTTGTTGTTGAATTTGTTGGTGTTTTTCAATGTTTAGGTTGTTGTTGAATTTGTTGGTGTTTTTCAATTTCGAGGTTGTTGTTGAATATGTTGGTGTTTTTCAATGTTGAAGTTGTTGTTGAATTTGTTGGTGTTTTTCAATGTTGCGGTTGTTGTTGTTTTTCAATGCTGAGGTTGTTGTTGAATTTGTTGGTGTTTTTCAATGTTGAGGTTGTTTTTGAATTTGTTGGTGTTTTTCAATGTTGAGATTGTTGTTGTTTTTCAATGTTGAGGTTGTTGTTGAATTTGTTGGTGTTTTTCAATGTTGAGTTTGTTGTTGTTTTTCAATGTTGAGGTTGTTGTTGAATTTGTTGGTGTTTTTCAATGTTGAGGTTGTTGTTGTTTTTCAATGTTAAGGTTGTTGTTGAATTTGTTGGTGTTTTTCAATGTTTAGTTTGTTGTTGTTTTTCAATGTTGAGGTTGTTGTTGAATTTGTTGGTGTTTTTCAATGTTGAGGTTGTTGTTGTTTTTCAATTTTGAGGTTGTTGTTGAATTTGTTGCTGTTTTTCAATGTTGAGGTTCTTGTTTTTCAAAGTTGAGGTTGTTGTTGAATTTGTTGGTGTTTTTCAATTTCGAGGTTGTTGTTGAATTTGTTGGTGTTTTTCAATGTTGAAGTTGTTGTTGAATTTGTTGGTGTTTTTCAATGTTGAGGTTGTTGTTGTTTTTCAATGCTGAGGTTGTTGTTGAATTTGTTGGTGTTTTTCAATGTTGAAGTTGTTGTTGAATTTGTTGGTGTTTTTCAATGTTGAGGTTGTTGTTGTTTTTCAATGTTGAGGTTGTTGTTGAATTTGTTTGTGTTTTTCAATGTTGAGATGGTTGTTGTTTTTCAATGTTGAGGTTGTTGTTGAATTTGTTGGTGTTTTTAAATGTTGAGGTTCTTGTTGAATTTGCTGGTGTTTTGCAATGTTGAGGTTGTTGTTGTTTTTCAATGTTGAGGTTGTTGTTGAATTTGTTGGTGTTTTTCAATGTTGAGGTTGTTGTTGTTTTTCAATGTTGAGGTTGTTGTTGTTTTTCAATGTTGAGGTTCTTGTTGAATTTGTTGGTGTTTTACAATGTTGAGGTTGTTGTTGTTTTTCAATGTTGAGGTTGTTGTTGTTTTTCAATGTTGAGGTTGTTGTTGAATTTGTTGATGCTTTTCAATGTTGAGATTGTTGTTGAATTTGTTGGTGTTTTTCAATGTTGAGGTTGTTGTTGTTTTTCAATGTGGAGGTTGTTGTTGAATTTGTTGGTGTTTTTCAATGTTGAGTTTGTTGTTGAATTTGTTGGTGTTCTTCAATTTCGAGGTTGTTGTTGAATTTGTTAGTGTTTTTCAATGTTGAGGTTGTTGTTGAATTTGTTGGTGTTTTTCAATGTTGAGGTTGTTGTTGAATTTGTTGGTGTTTTTCAATGTTGAGGTTGTTGTTGTTTTTCAATGTTGAGGTTGTTGTTGAATTTGTTGGTGTTTTTCAATGTTTAGTTTGTTGTTGTTTTTCAATGTTGAGGTTGTTGTTGAATTTGTTGGTGTTTTTCAATGTTGAGGTTGTTGTTGTTTTTCAATTTTGAGGTTGTTGTTGAATTTGTTGGTGTTTTTCAATGTTGAGGTTGTTGTTGTTTTTCAAAGTTGAGGTTGTTGTTGAATTTGTTGGTGTTTTTCAATTTCGAGGTTGTTGTTGAATTTGTTGGTGTTTTTCAATGTTGAAGTTGTTGTTGAATTTGTTGGTGTTCTTCAATTTCGAGGTTGTTGTTGAATTTGTTAGTGTTTTTCAATGTTGAGGTTGTTGTTGAATTTGTTGGTGTTTTTCAATGTTGAGGTTGTTGTTGAATTTGTTGGTGTTTTTCAATGTTGAGGTTGTTGTTGTTTTTCAATGTTGAGGTTGTTGTTGAATTTGTTGGTGTTTTTCAATGTTTAGTTTGTTGTTGTTTTTCAATGTTGAGGTTGTTGTTGAATTTGTTGGTGTTTTTCAATGTTGAGGTTGTTGTTGTTTTTCAATTTTGAGGTTGTTGTTGAATTTGTTGGTGTTTTTCAATGTTGAGGTTGTTGTTGTTTTTCAAAGTTGAGGTTGTTGTTGAATTTGTTGGTGTTTTTCAATTTCGAGGTTGTTGTTGAATTTGTTGGTGTTTTTCAATGTTGAAGTTGTTGTTGAATTTGTTGGTGTTTTTCAATGTTGAAGTTGTTGTTGAATTTGTTGGTGTTTTTCAATGTTGAGGTTGTTGTTGTTTTTCAATGTTGAGGTTGTTGTTGAATTTGTTGGTGTTTTTCAATGTTGAGGTTGTTGTTGTTTTTCAATGTTGAGGTTGTTGTTGAATTTGTTGGTGTTTTTCAATTTCGAGGTTGTTGTTGAATTTGTTTGTGTTTTTCAATGTTGAGGTTGTTGTTGTTTTTCAATGTTGAGGTTATTGTTGAATTTGTTGGAGTTTTTCAATGTTGAGGTTGTTGTTGTTTTTCAATGTTGAGGTTGTTGTTGAATTTGTTGGTGTTTTTCAATGTTGAGTTTGTTGTTGTTTTTCAATGTTGAGGTTGTTGTTGAATTTGTTGATGTTTTTCAATGTTGAGGTTGTTGTTGTTTTTCAATGTTGAGGTTGTTGTTGAATTTGTTGGTGTTTTTCAATGTTGAGGTTGTTGTTGTTTTTCAATCTTGAGGTAGTTGTTGAATTTGTTGGTGTTTTTCAATGTTGAGGTTGTTGTTGAATTTGTTGGTGTTTTTCAATGATGAGGTTGTTGTTGTTTTTCAATGTTGATGTTGTTGAATTTGTGGGTGTTTTTCAATGTTGAGTTTGTTGTTGAAGTTGATGGTGTTTTTCAATGTTGAGGTTGTTGTTGAATTTGTTGGTGTTTTTCAATGTTGAGGTTGTTGTTATTTTTCAATGTTGAGGTTGTTGTTGAGTTTGTTGGTGTTTTTCAATGTTGAGGTTGTTGTTGAATTTGTTGGTGTTTTTCAATGTTGATGTTGTTGTTGAATTTGTTGGTGTTTTTCAATGTTGAGGTTGTTGTTGTTTTTAAATGTTGAGGTTGTTGTTGAATTTGCTGGTGTTTTTTCAATTTTGAGGTTGTTGGTGTTGTTCAATGTTGAGGTTGATTTTTAATTTGAGGGTGTTTTTCAATGTCGAGGTTGTTGTTGAATTTGTTGGTGTTTTTCAATGTTGAGGTTGTTGTTGTTTTTCAATGTTGAGGTTGTTGTTGAATTTGTTGGTGTTTTTCAATGTTGAGATTGGTGTTGTTTTTCAATGTTGAGGTTGTTGTTGAAAGTGTTGGTGTTTTTAAATGTTGAGGTTGTTGTTGAATTTGTTGGTGTTTTGCAATGTTGAGGTTGTTGTTGTTTTTCAATGTTGAGGCTGTTGTTGAATTTGTTGGTGTTTTTCAATGTTGAGGTTGTTGATGTTTTCCAATGTTGAGGTTGTTGTTGAATTCGTTGGTGTTTTTCAATGTTGAGGTTGTTGCTGAATTTGTTGGTGTTTTTCAATGTTGAGGTTGTTGTTATTTTTCAATGTTGAGGTTGTTGTTGAGTTTGTTGGTGTTTTTCAATGCTGAGGTTGTTGTTGAATTTGTTGGTGTTTTTCAATGTTGAGGTTGTTGTTGAATTTGTTGGTGTTTTTCAATGTTGAGGTTGTTGTTGTTTTTCAATGTTGAGGTTGTTGTTGAATTTGTTGGTGTTTTTCAATGTTGAGGTTGTTGTTGAATTTGTTGGTGTTTTTCAATGTTGAGGTTGTTGTTGTTTTTCAATGTTGAGGTTGTTGTTGAATTTGTTGGTGTTTTTCAATGTTTAGTTTGTTGTTGTTTTTCAATGTTGAGGTTGTTGTTGAATTTGTTGGTGTTTTTCAATGTTGAGGTTGTTGTTGTTTTTCAAAGTTGAGGTTGTTGTTGAATTTGTTGGTGTTTTTCAATTTCGAGGTTGTTGTTGAATTTGTTGGTGTTTTTCAATGTTGAAGTTGTTGTTTAATTTGTTGGTGTTTTTCAATGTTGAGGTTGTTGTTGTTTTTCAATGCTGAGGTTGTTGTTGAATTTGTTGGTGTTTTTCAATGTTGAAGTTGTTGTTGAATTTGTTGGTGTTTTTCAATGTTGAGGTTGTTGTTGTTTTTCAATGTTGAGGTTGTTGTTGAATTTGTTGGTGTTTTTCAGTGTTGAGGTTGTTGTTGTTTTTCAATGTTGAGGTTGTTGTTGAATTTGTTGGTGTTTTTCAATTTCGAGGTTGTTGTTGAATTTGTTTGTGTTTTTCAATGTTGAGGTTGTTGTTGTTTTTCAATGTTGAGGTTATTGTTGAATTTGTTGGAGTTTTTCAATGTTGAGGTTGTTGTTGTTTTTCAATGTGGAGGTTGTTGTTGAATTTGTTGGTGTTTTTCAATGTTGAGTTTGTTGTTGAATTTGTTGGTGTTTTTCAATTTCGAGGTTGTTGTTGAATTTGTTAGTGGTTTTCAATGTTGAGGTTGTTGTTGAATTTGTTGGTGTTTTTCAATGTTGAGGTTGTTGTTGAATTTGTTGGTGTTTTTCAATGTTGAGGTTGTTGTTGTTTTTCAATGTTGAGGTTGTTGTTGAATTTGTTGGTGTTTTTCAATGTTTAGTTTGTTGTTGTTTTTCAATGTTGAGGTTGTTGTTGAATTTGTTGGTGTTTTTCAATGTTGAGGTTGTTGTTGTTTTTCAAAGTTGAGGTTGTTGTTGAATTTGTTGGTGTTTTTCAATTTCGAGGTTGTTGTTGAATTTGTTGGTGTTTTTCAATGTTGAAGTTGTTGTTGAATTTGTTGGTGTTTTTCAATGTTGCGGTTGTTGTTGTTTTTCAATGTTGAGGTTGTTGTTGAATTTGTTGGTGTTTTTCAGTGTTGAGGTTGTTGTTGTTTTTCAATGTTGAGGTTGTTGTTGAATTTGTTGGTGTTTTTCAATTTCGAGGTTGTTTTTGAATTTGTTTGTGTTTTTCAATGTTGAGGTTGTTGTTGTTTTTCAATGTTGAGGTTATTGTTGAATTTGTTGGAGTTTTTCAATGTTGAGGTTGCTGTTGTTTTTCAATGTTGAGGTTGTTGTTGAATTTGTTGGTGTTCTTCAATGTTGAGTTTGTTGTTGTTTTTCAATGTTGAGGTTGTTGTTGAATTTGTTGGTGTTTTTCAATGTTGAGGTTGTTGTTGTTTTTCAATGTTGAGGTTGTTGTTGAATTTGTTGGTGTTTTTCAATGTTGAGGTTGTTGTTGTTTTTCAATGTTGAGGTAGTTGTTGAATTTGTTGGTGTTTTTCAATGTTGAGGTTGTTGTTGAATTTGTTGGTGTTTTTCAATGATGAGGTTGTTGTTGTTTTTCAATGTTGAGGTTGTTGAATTTGTGGGTGTTTTTCAATGTTGAGTTTGTTGTTGAAGTTGATGGTGTTTTTCAATGTTGAGGTTGTTGTTGAATTTGTTGGTGTTTTTCAATGTTGAGGTTGTTGTTATTTTTCAATGTTGAGGTTGTTGTTGAGTTTGTTGGTGTATTTCAATGTTGAGGTTGTTGTTGAATTTGTTGGTGTTTTTCAATGTTGAGGTTGTTGTTGAATTTGTTGGTGTTTTTCAATGTTGAGGTTGTTGTTGTTTTTAAATGTTGAGGTTGTTGTTGAATTTGCTGGTGTTTTTTCAATTTTGAGGTTGTTGGTGTTGTTCAATGTTGAGGTTGATTTTTAATTTGAGGGTGTTTTTCAATGTCGAGGTTGTTGTTGAATTTGTTGGTGTTTTTCAATGTTGAGGTTGTTGTTGTTTTTCAATGTTGAGGTTGTTGTTGAATTTGTTGGTGTTTTTCAATGTTGAGATTGGTGTTGTTTTTCAATGTTGAGGTTGTTGTTGAATGTGTTGGTGTTTTTAAATGTTGAGGTTGTTGTTGAATTTGTTGGTGTTTTGCAATGTTGAGGTTGTTGTTGTTTTTCAATGTTGAGGTTGTTGTTGAATTTGTTGGTGTTTTTCAATGTTGAGGTTGTTGATGCTTTCCAATGTTGAGGTTGTTGTTGAATTCGTTGGTGTTTTTCAATGTTGAGGTTGTTGTTGAATTTGTTGGTGTTTTTCAATGTTGAGGTTGTTGTTATTTTTCAATGTTGAGGTTGTTGTTGAGTTTGTTGGTGTTTTTCAATGTTGAGGTTGTTGTTGAATTTGTTGGTGTTTTTCAATGTTGAGGTTGTTGTTGAATTTGTTGGTGTTTTTCAATGTTGAGGTTGTTGTTGTTTTTCAATGTTGAGGTTGTTGTTGAATTTGTTGGTGTTTTTCAACGTTGAGGTTGTTGTTGAATTTGTTGGTGTTTTTCAATGTTGAGGTTATTGTTTTTCAATGTTGTTGTTGTTGTTGAATTTGTTGGTGTTTTTCAATGTTTAGGTTGTTGTTGAATTTGTTGGTGTTTTTCAATTTCGAGGTTGTTGTTGAATATGTTGGTGTTTTTCAATGTTGAAGTTGTTGTTGAATTTGTTGGTGTTTTTCAATGTTGCGGTTGTTGTTGTTTTTCAATGCTGAGGTTGTTGTTGAATTTGTTGGTGTTTTTCAATGTTGAGGTTGTTGTTGAATTTGTTGGTGTTTTTCAATGTTGAGATTGTTGTTGTTTTTCAATGTTGAGGTTGTTGTTGAATTTGTTGGTGTTTTTCAATGTTGAGTTTGTTGTTGTTTTTCAATGTTGAGGTTGTTGTTGAATTTGTTGGTGTTTTTCAATGTTGAGGTTGTTGTTGTTTTTCAATGTTAAGGTTGTTGTTGAATTTGTTGGTGTTTTTCAATGTTTAGTTTGTTGTTGTTTTTCAATGTTGAGGTTGTTGTTGAATTTGTTGGTGTTTTTCAATGTTGAGGTTGTTGTTGTTTTTCAATATTGAGGTTGTTGTTGAATTTGTTGCTGTTTTTCAATGTTGAGGTTCTTGTTTTTCAAAGTTGAGGTTGTTGTTGAATTTGTTGGTGTTTTTCAATTTCGAGGTTGTTGTTGAATTTGTTGGTGTTTTTCAATGTTGAAGTTGTTGTTGAATTTGTTGGTGTTTTTCAATGTTGAGGTTGTTGTTGTTTTTCAATGCTGAGGTTGTTGTTGAATTTGTTGGTGTTTTTCAATGTTGAAGTTGTTGTTGAATTTGTTGGTGTTTTTCAATGTTGAGGTTGTTGTTGTTTTTCAATGTTGAGGTTGTTGTTGAATTTGTTTGTGTTTTTCAATGTTGAGATGGTTGTTGTTTTTCAATGTTGAGGTTGTTGTTGAATTTGTTGGTGTTTTTAAATGTTGAGGTTCTTGTTGAATTTGCTGGTGTTTTGCAATGTTGAGGTTGTTGTTGTTTTTCAATGTTGAGGTTGTTGTTGAATTTGTTGGTGTTTTTCAATGTTGAGGTTGTTGTTGTTTTTCAATGTTGAGGTTGTTGTTGTTTTTCAATGTTGAGGTTCTTGTTGAATTTGTTGGTGTTTTACAATGTTGAGGTTGTTGTTGTTTTTCAATGTTGAGGTTGTTGTTGAATTTGTTGGTGTTTTTCAATGTTTAGGTTGTTGTTGTTTTTCAATGTTGAGGTTGTTGTTGAATTTGTTGGTGATTTTCAACGTTGAGGTTGTTGTTGAATTTGTTGGTGTTTTTCAATGTTGAGGTTGTTGTTGTTTTTCAATGTTGAGGTTGATGTTGAATTTGTTGGTGTTTTTCAATGTTGAGTTTGTTGTTGTTTTTCAATGTTGAGGTTGTTGTTGAATTTGTTGGTGTTTTTCAATGTTGAGGTTTTGGTTGTTCTTCAATGTTGAGGTTGTTGTTGAATTTGTTGATGCTTTTCAATGTTGAGATTGTTGTTGAATTTGTTGGTGTTTTTCAATGTTGAGGTTGTTGTTGTTTTTCAATGTGGAGGTTGTTGTTGAATTTGTTGGTGTTTTTCAATGTTGAGTTTGTTGTTGAATTTGTTGGTGTTCTTCAATTTCGAGGTTGTTGTTGAATTTGTTAGTGTTTTTCAATGTTGAGGTTGTTGTTGAATTTGTTGGTGTTTTTCAATGTTGAGGTTGTTGTTGAATTTGTTGGTGTTTTTCAATGTTGAGGTTGTTGTTGTTTTTCAATGTTGAGGTTGTTGTTGAATTTGTTGGTGTTTTTCAATGTTTAGTTTGTTGTTGTTTTTCAATGTTGAGGTTGTTGTTGAATTTGTTGGTGTTTTTCAATGTTGAGGTTGTTGTTGTTTTTCAATTTTGAGGTTGTTGTTGAATTTGTTGGTGTTTTTCAATGTTGAGGTTGTTGTTGTTTTTCAAAGTTGAGGTTGTTGTTGAATTTGTTGGTGTTTTTCAATTTCGAGGTTGTTGTTGAATTTGTTGGTGTTTTTCAATGTTGAAGTTGTTGTTGAATTTGTTGGTGTTCTTCAATTTCGAGGTTGTTGTTGAATTTGTTAGTGTTTTTCAATGTTGAGGTTGTTGTTGAATTTGTTGGTGTTTTTCAATGTTGAGGTTGTTGTTGAATTTGTTGGTGTTTTTCAATGTTGAGGTTGTTGTTGTTTTTCAATGTTGAGGTTGTTGTTGAATTTGTTGGTGTTTTTCAATGTTTAGTTTGTTGTTGTTTTTCAATGTTGAGGTTGTTGTTGAATTTGTTGGTGTTTTTCAATGTTGAGGTTGTTGTTGAATTTGTTGGTGTTTTTCAATGTTGAGGTTGTTGTTGTTTTTCAATGTTGAGGTTGTTGTTGAATTTGTTGGTGTTTTTCAATGTTTAGTTTGTTGCTGTTTTTCAATGTTGAGGTTGTTGTTGAATTTGTTGGTGTTTTTCAATGTTGAGGTTGTTGTTGTTTTTCAAAGTTGAGGTTGTTGTTGAATTTGTTGGTGTTTTTCAATTTCGAGGTTGTTGTTGAATTTGTTGGTGTTTTTCAATGTTGAAGTTGTTGTTTAATTTGTTGGTGTTTTTCAATGTTGAGGTTGTTGTTGTTTTTCAATGCTGAGGTTGTTGTTGAATTTGTTGGTGTTTTTCAATGTTGAAGTTGTTGTTGAATTTGTTGGTGTTTTTCAATGTTGAGGTTGTTGTTGTTTTTCAATGTTGAGGTTGTTGTTGAATTTGTTGGTGTTTTTCAGTGTTGAGGTTGTTGTTGTTTTTCAATGTTGAGGTTGTTGTTGAATTTGTTGGTGTTTTTCAATTTCGAGGTTGTTGTTGAATTTGTTTGTGTTTTTCAATGTTGAGGTTGTTGTTGTTTTTCAATGTTGAGGTTATTGTTGAATTTGTTGGAGTTTTTCAATGTTGAGGTTGTTGTTGTTTTTCAATGTGGAGGTTGTTGTTGAATTTGTTGGTGTTTTTCAATGTTGAGTTTGTTGTTGAATTTGTTGGTGTTTTTCAATTTCGAGGTTGTTGTTGAATTTGTTAGTGGTTTTCAATGTTGAGGTTGTTGTTGAATTTGTTGGTGTTTTTCAATGTTGAGGTTGTTGTTGAATTTGTTGGTGTTTTTCAATGTTGAGGTTGTTGTTGTTTTTCAATGTTGAGGTTGTTGTTGAATTTGTTGGTGTTTTTCAATGTTTAGTTTGTTGTTGTTTTTCAATGTTGAGGTTGTTGTTGAATTTGTTGGTGTTTTTCAATGTTGAGGTTGTTGTTGTTTTTCAAAGTTGAGGTTGTTGTTGAATTTGTTGGTGTTTTTCAATTTCGAGGTTGTTGTTGAATTTGTTGGTGTTTTTCAATGTTGAAGTTGTTGTTGAATTTGTTGGTGTTTTTCAATGTTGAGGTTGTTGTTGTTTTTCAATGCTGAGGTTGTTGTTGAATTTGTTGGTGTTTTTCAATGTTGAAGTTGTTGTTGAATTTGTTGGTGTTTTTCAATGTTGCGGTTGTTGTTGTTTTTCAATGTTGAGGTTGTTGTTGAATTTGTTGGTGTTTTTCAGTGTTGAGGTTGTTGTTGTTTTTCAATGTTGAGGTTGTTGTTGAATTTGTTGGTGTTTTTCAATTTCGAGGTTGTTTTTGAATTTGTTTGTGTTTTTCAATGTTGAGGTTGTTGTTGTTTTTCAATGTTGAGGTTATTGTTGAATTTGTTGGAGTTTTTCAATGTTGAGGTTGCTGTTGTTTTTCAATGTTGAGGTTGTTGTTGAATTTGTTGGTGTTCTTCAATGTTGAGTTTGTTGTTGTTTTTCAATGTTGAGGTTGTTGTTGAATTTGTTGGTGTTTTTCAATGTTGAGGTTGTTGTTGTTTTTCAATGTTGAGGTTGTTGTTGAATTTGTTGGTGTTTTTCAATGTTGAGGTTGTTGTTGTTTTTCAATGTTGAGGTAGTTGTTGAATTTGTTGGTGTTTTTCAATGTTGAGGTTGTTGTTGAATTTGTTGGTGTTTTTCAATGATGAGGTTGTTGTTGTTTTTCAATGTTGAGGTTGTTGAATTTGTGGGTGTTTTTCAATGTTGAGTTTGTTGTTGAAGTTGATGGTGTTTTTCAATGTTGAGGTTGTTGTTGAATTTGTTCGTGTTTTTCAATGTTGAGGTTGTTGTTATTTTTCAATGTTGAGGTTGTTGTTGAGTTTGTTGGTGTATTTCAATGTTGAGGTTGTTGTTGAATTTGTTGGTGTTTTTCAATGTTGAGGTTGTTGTTGAATTTGTTGGTGTTTTTCAATGTTGAGGTTGTTGTTGTTTTTAAATGTTGAGGTTGTTGTTGAATTTGCTGGTGTTTTTTCAATTTTGAGGTTGTTGGTGTTGTTCAATGTTGAGGTTGATTTTTAATTTGAGGGTGTTTTTCAATGTCGAGGTTGTTGTTGAATTTGTTGGTGTTTTTCAATGTTGAGGTTGTTGTTGTTTTTCAATGTTGAGGTTGTTGTTGAATTTGTTGGTGTTTTTCAATGTTGAGATTGGTGTTGTTTTTCAATGTTGAGGTTGTTGTTGAATGTGTTGGTGTTTTTAAATGTTGAGGTTGTTGTTGAATTTGTTGGTGTTTTGCAATGTTGAGGTTGTTGTTGTTTTTCAATGTTGAGGTTGTTGTTGAATTTGTTGGTGTTTTTCAATGTTGAGGTTGTTGATGCTTTCCAATGTTGAGGTTGTTGTTGAATTCGTTGGTGTTTTTCAATGTTGAGGTTGTTGTTGAATTTGTTGGTGTTTTTCAATGTTGAGGTTGTTGTTATTTTTCAATGTTGAGGTTGTTGTTGAGTTTGTTGGTGTTTTTCAATGTTGAGGTTGTTGTTGAATTTGTTGGTGTTTTTCAATGTTGAGGTTGTTGTTGAATTTGTTGGTGTTTTTCAATGTTGAGGTTGTTGTTGTTTTTCAATGTTGAGGTTGTTGTTGAATTTGTTGGTGTTTTTCAACGTTGAGGTTGTTGTTGAATTTGTTGGTGTTTTTCAATGTTGAGGTTATTGTTTTTCAATGTTGTTGTTGTTGTTGAATTTGTTGGTGTTTTTCAATGTTTAGGTTGCTGTTGAATTTGTTGGTGTTTTTCAATTTCGAGGTTGTTGTTGAATATGTTGGTGTTTTTCAATGTTGAAGTTGTTGTTGAATTTGTTGGTGTTTTTCAATGTTGCGGTTGTTGTTGTTTTTCAATGCTGAGGTTGTTGTTGAATTTGTTGGTGTTTTTCAATGTTGAGGTTGTTGTTGAATTTGTTGGTGTTTTTCAATGTTGAGATTGTTGTTGTTTTTCAATGTTGAGGTTGTTGTTGAATTTGTTGGTGTTTTTCAATGTTGAGTTTGTTGTTGTTTTTCAATGTTGAGGTTGTTGTTGAATTTGTTGGTGTTTTTCAATGTTGAGGTTGTTGTTGTTTTTCAATGTTAAGGTTGTTGTTGAATTTGTTGGTGTTTTTCAATGTTTAGTTTGTTGTTGTTTTTCAATGTTGAGGTTGTTGTTGAATTTGTTGGTGTTTTTCAATGTTGAGGTTGTTGTTGTTTTTCAATATTGAGGTTGTTGTTGAATTTGTTGCTGTTTTTCAATGTTGAGGTTCTTGTTTTTCAAAGTTGAGGTTGTTGTTGAATTTGTTGGTGTTTTTCAATTTCGAGGTTGTTGTTGAATTTGTTGGTGTTTTTCAATGTTGAAGTTGTTGTTGAATTTGTTGGTGTTTTTCAATGTTGAGGTTGTTGTTGTTTTTCAATGCTGAGGTTGTTGTTGAATTTGTTGGTGTTTTTCAATGTTGAAGTTGTTGTTGAATTTGTTGGTGTTTTTCAATGTTGAGGTTGTTGTTGTTTTTCAATGTTGAGGTTGTTGTTGAATTTGTTTGTGTTTTTCAATGTTGAGATGGTTGTTGTTTTTCAATGTTGAGGTTGTTGTTGAATTTGTTGGTGTTTTTAAATGTTGAGGTTCTTGTTGAATTTGCTGGTGTTTTGCAATGTTGAGGTTGTTGTTGTTTTTCAATGTTGAGGTTGTTGTTGAATTTGTTGGTGTTTTTCAATGTTGAGGTTGTTGTTGTTTTTCAATGTTGAGGTTGTTGTTGTTTTTCAATGTTGAGGTTCTTGTTGAATTTGTTGGTGTTTTACAATGTTGAGGTTGTTGTTGTTTTTCAATGTTGAGGTTGTTGTTGAATTTGTTGGTGTTTTTCAATGTTTAGGTTGTTGTTGTTTTTCAATGTTGAGGTTGTTGTTGAATTTGTTGGTGATTTTCAACGTTGAGGTTGTTGTTGAATTTGTTGGTGTTTTTCAATGTTGAGGTTGTTGTTGTTTTTCAATGTTGAGGTTGATGTTGAATTTGTTGGTGTTTTTCAATGTTGAGTTTGTTGTTGTTTTTCAATGTTGAGGTTGTTGTTGAATTTGTTGGTGTTTTTCAATGTTGAGGTTTTGGTTGTTCTTCAATGTTGAGGTTGTTGTTGAATTTGTTGATGCTTTTCAATGTTGAGATTGTTGTTGAATTTGTTGGTGTTTTTCAATGTTGAGGTTGTTGTTGTTTTTCAATGTGGAGGTTGTTGTTGAATTTGTTGGTGTTTTTCAATGTTGAGTTTGTTGTTGAATTTGTTGGTGTTCTTCAATTTCGAGGTTGTTGTTGAATTTGTTAGTGTTTTTCAATGTTGAGGTTGTTGTTGAATTTGTTGGTGTTTTTCAATGTTGAGGTTGTTGTTGAATTTGTTGGTGTTTTTCAATGTTGAGGTTGTTGTTGTTTTTCAATGTTGAGGTTGTTGTTGAATTTGTTGGTGTTTTTCAATGTTTAGTTTGTTGTTGTTTTTCAATGTTGAGGTTGTTGTTGAATTTGTTGGTGTTTTTCAATGTTGAGGTTGTTGTTGTTTTTCAATTTTGAGGTTGTTGTTGAATTTGTTGGTGTTTTTCAATGTTGAGGTTGTTGTTGTTTTTCAAAGTTGAGGTTGTTGTTGAATTTGTTGGTGTTTTTCAATTTCGAGGTTGTTGTTGAATTTGTTGGTGTTTTTCAATGTTGAAGTTGTTGTTGAATTTGTTGGTGTTCTTCAATTTCGAGGTTGTTGTTGAATTTGTTAGTGTTTTTCAATGTTGAGGTTGTTGTTGAATTTGTTGGTGTTTTTCAATGTTGAGGTTGTTGTTGAATTTGTTGGTGTTTTTCAATGTTGAGGTTGTTGTTGTTTTTCAATGTTGAGGTTGTTGTTGAATTTGTTGGTGTTTTTCAATGTTTAGTTTGTTGTTGTTTTTCAATGTTGAGGTTGTTGTTGAATTTGTTGGTGTTTTTCAATGTTGAGGTTGTTGTTGTTTTTCAATTTTGAGGTTGTTGTTGAATTTGTTGGTGTTTTTCAATGTTGAGGTTGTTGTTGTTTTTCAAAGTTGAGGTTGTTGTTGAATTTGTTGGTGTTTTTCAATTTCGAGGTTGTTGTTGAATTTGTTGGTGTTTTTCAATGTTGAAGTTGTTGTTGAATTTGTTGGTGTTTTTCAATGTTGAAGTTGTTGTTGAATTTGTTGGTGTTTTTCAATGTTGAGGTTGTTGTTGTTTTTCAATGTTGAGGTTGTTGTTGAATTTGTTGGTGTTTTTCAATGTTGAGGTTGTTGTTGTTTTTCAATGTTGAGGTTGTTGTTGAATTTGTTGGTGTTTTTCAATTTCGAGGTTGTTGTTGAATTTGTTTGTGTTTTTCAATGTTGAGGTTGTTGTTGTTTTTCAATGTTGAGGTTATTGTTGAATTTGTTGGAGTTTTTCAATGTTGAGGTTGTTGTTGTTTTTCAATGTTGAGGTTGTTGTTGAATTTGTTGGTGTTTTTCAATGTTGAGTTTGTTGTTGTTTTTCAATGTTGAGGTTGTTGTTGAATTTGTTGGTGTTTTTCAATGTTGAGGTTGTTGTTGTTTTTCAATGTTGAGGTTGTTGTTGAATTTGTTGGTGTTTTTCAATGTTGAGGTTGTTGTTGTTTTTCAATCTTGAGGTAGTTGTTGAATTTGTTGGTGTTTTTCAATGTTGAGGTTGTTGTTGAATTTGTTGGTGTTTTTCAATGATGAGGTTGTTGTTGTTTTTCAATGTTGATGTTGTTGAATTTGTGGGTGTTTTTCAATGTTGAGTTTGTTGTTGAAGTTGATGGTGTTTTTCAATGTTGAGGTTGTTGTTGAATTTGTTGGTGTTTTTCAATGTTGAGGTTGTTGTTATTTTTCAATGTTGAGGTTGTTGTTGAGTTTGTTGGTGTTGTTCAATGTTGAGGTTGTTGTTGAATTTGTTGGTGTTTTTCAATGTTGATGTTGTTGTTGAATTTGTTGGTGTTTTTCAATGTTGAGGTTGTTGTTGTTTTTAAATGTTGAGGTTGTTGTTGAATTTGCTGGTGTTTTTTCAATTTTGAGGTTGTTGGTGTTGTTCAATGTTGAGGTTGATTTTTAATTTGAGGGTGTTTTTCAATGTCGAGGTTGTTGTTGAATTTGTTGGTGTTTTTCAATGTTGAGGTTGTTGTTGTTTTTCAATGTTGAGGTTGTTGTTGAATTTGTTGGTGTTTTTCAATGTTGAGATTGGTGTTGTTTTTCAATGTTGAGGTTGTTGTTGAAAGTGTTGGTGTTTTTAAATGTTGAGGTTGTTGTTGAATTTGTTGGTGTTTTGCAATGTTGAGGTTGTTGTTGTTTTTCAATGTTGAGGCTGTTGTTGAATTTGTTGGTGTTTTTCAATGTTGAGGTTGTTGATGTTTTCCAATGTTGAGGTTGTTGTTGAATTCGTTGGTGTTTTTCAATGTTGAGGTTGTTGCTGAATTTGTTGGTGTTTTTCAATGTTGAGGTTGTTGTTATTTTTCAATGTTGAGGTTGTTGTTGAGTTTGTTGGTGTTTTTCAATGCTGAGGTTGTTGTTGAATTTGTTGGTGTTTTTCAATGTTGAGGTTGTTGTTGAATTTGTTGGTGTTTTTCAATGTTGAGGTTGTTGTTGTTTTTCAATGTTGAGGTTGTTGTTGAATTTGTTGGTGTTTTTCAATGTTGAGGTTGTTGTTGAATTTGTTGGTGTTTTTCAATGTTGAGGTTGTTTTTGTTTTTCAATGTTGAGGTTGTTGTTGAATTTGTTGGTGTTTTTCAATGTTTAGTTTGTTGTTGTTTTTCAATGTTGAGGTTGTTGTTGAATTTGTTGGTGTTTTTCAATGTTGAGGTTGTTGTTGTTTTTCAAAGTTGAGGTTGTTGTTGAATTTGTTGGTGTTTTTCAATTTCGAGGTTGTTGTTGAATTTGTTGGTGTTTTTCAATGTTGAAGTTGTTGTTTAATTTGTTGGTGTTTTTCAATGTTGAGGTTGTTGTTGTTTTTCAATGCTGAGGTTGTTGTTGAATTTGTTGCTGTTTTTCAATGTTGAAGTTGTTGTTGAATTTGTTGGTGTTTTTCAATGTTGAGGTTGTTGTTGTTTTTCAATGTTGAGGTTGTTGTTGAATTTGTTGGTGTTTTTCAGTGTTGAGGTTGTTGTTGTTTTTCAATGTTGAGGTTGTTGTTGAATTTGTTGGTGTTTTTCAATTTCGAGGTTGTTGTTGAATTTGTTTGTGTTTTTCAATGTTGAGGTTGTTGTTGTTTTTCAATGTTGAGGTTATTGTTGAATTTGTTGGAGTTTTTCAATGTTGAGGTTGTTGTTGTTTTTCAATGTTGAGGTTGTTGTTGAATTTGTTGGTGTTCTTCAATGTTGAGTTTGTTGTTGTTTTTCAATGTTGAGGTTGTTGTTGAATTTGTTGGTGTTTTTCAATGTTGAGGTTGTTGTTGTTTTTCAATGTTGAGGTTGTTGTTGAATTTGTTGGTGTTTTTCAATGTTGAGGTTGTTGTTGTTTTTCAATGTTGAGGTAGTTGTTGAATTTGTTGGTGTTTTTCAATGTTGAGGTTGTTGTTGAATTTGTTGGTGTTTTTCAATGATGAGGTTGTTGTTGTTTTTCAATGTTGAGGTTGTTGAATTTGTGGGTGTTTTTCAATGTTGAGTTTGTTGTTGAAGTTGATGGTATTTTCAATGTTGAGGTTGTTGTTGAATTTGTTGGTGTTTTTCAATGTTGAGGTTGTTGTTATTTTTCAATGTTGAGGTTGATGTTGAGTTTGTTGGTGTTTTTCAATGTTGAGGTTGTTGTTGAATTTGTTGGTGTTTTTCAATGTTGAGGTTGTTGTTGAATTTGTTGGTGTTTTTCAATGTTGAGGTTGTTGTTGCTTTTAAATGTTGAGGTTGTTGTTGAATTTGCTGGTGTTTTTTCAATTTTGAGGTTGTTGGTGTTGTTCAATGTTGAGGTTGATTTTTAATTTGAGGGTGTTTTTCAATGTCGAGGTTGTTGTTGAATTTGTTGGTGTTTTTCAATGTTGAGGTTGTTGTTGTTTTTCAATGTTGAGGTTGTTGTTGAATTTGTTGGTGTTTTTCAATGTTGAGATTGGTGTTGTTTTTCAATGTTGAGGTTGTTGTTGAATGTGTTGGTGTTTTTAAATGTTGAGGTTGTTGTTGAATTTGTTGGTGTTTTGCAATGTTGAGGTTGTTGTTGTTTTTCAATGTTGAGGTTGTTGTTGAATTTGTTGGTGTTTTTCAATGTTGAGGTTGTTGATGTTTTCCAATGTTGAGGTTGTTGTTGAATTCGTTGGTGTTTTTCAATGTTGAGGTTGTTGTTGAATTTGTTGGTGTTTTTCAATGTTGAGGTTGTTGTTATTTTTCAATGTTGAGGTTGTTGTTGAGTTTGTTGGTGTTTTTCAATGTTGAGGTTGTTGTTGAATTTGTTGGTGTTTTTCAATGTTGAGGTTGTTGTTGTTTTTCAATGTTGAGGTTGTTGTTGAATTTGTTGGTGTTTTTCAACGTTGAGGTTGTTGTTGAATTTGTTGGTGTTTTTCAATGTTGAGGTTATTGTTTTTCAATGTTGAGGTTGTTGTTGAATTTGTTGGTGTTTTTCAATGTTTAGGTTGTTGTTGAATTTGTTGGTGTTTTTCAATTTCGAGGTTGTTGTTGAATATGTTGGTGTTTTTCAATGTTGAAGTTGTTGTTGAATTTGTTGGTGTTTTTCAATGTTGCGGTTGTTGTTGTTTTTCAATGCTGAGGTTGTTGTTGAATTTGTTGGTGTTTTTCAATGTTGAGGTTGTTGTTGAATTTGTTGGTGTTTTTCAATGTTGAGGTTGTTGTTGTTTTTCAATGTTGAGGTTGTTGTTGAATTTGTTGGTGTTTTTCAATGTTGAGTTTGTTGTTGTTTTTCAATGTTGAGGTTGTTGTTGAATTTGTTGGTGTTTTTCAATGTTGAGGTTGTTGTTGTTTTTCAATGTTAAGGTTGTTGTTGAATTTGTTGGTGTTTTTCAATGTTTAGTTTGTTGTTGTTTTTCAATGTTGAGGTTGTTGTTGAATTTGTTGGTGTTTTTCAATGTTGAGGTTGTTGTTGTTTTTCAATTTTGAGGTTGTTGTTGAATTTGTTGCTGTTTTTCAATGTTGAGGTTCTTGTTTTTCAAAGTTGAGGTTGTTGTTGAATTTGTTGGTGTTTTTCAATTTCGAGGTTGTTGTTGAATTTGTTGGTGTTTTTCAATGTTGAAGTTGTTGTTGAATTTGTTGGTGTTTTTCAATGTTGAGGTTGTTGTTGTTTTTCAATGCTGAGGTTGTTGTTGAATTTGTTGGTGTTTTTCAATGTTGAAGTTGTTGTTGAATTTGTTGGTGTTTTTCAATGTTGAGGTTGTTGTTGTTTTTCAATGTTGAGGTTGTTGTTGAATTTGTTTGTGTTTTTCAATGTTGAGATGGTTGTTGTTTTTCAATGTTGAGGTTGTTGTTGAATTTGTTGGTGTTTTTAAATGTTGAGGTTCTTGTTGAATTTGCTGGTGTTTTGCAATGTTGAGGTTGTTGTTGTTTTTCAATGTTGAGGTTGTTGTTGAATTTGTTGGTGTTTTTCAATGTTGAGGTTGTTGTTGTTTTTCAATGTTGAGGTTGTTGTTGTAATTGTTGGTGTTTTTCAATTTCGAGGTTGTTGTTGAATTTGTTGGTGTTTTTCAATGTTAAAGTTGTTGTTGAATTTGTTGGTGTTTTTCAATGTTGAGGTTGTTGTTGTTTTTCAATGTTGAGGTTGTTGTTGAATTTGTTGGTGTTTTTCAATGTTGAGGTTGTTGTTGAATTTGTTTGTGTTTTTCAATGTTGAGATGGTTGTTGTTTTTCAATGTTGAGGTTCTTGTTGAATTTGTTGGTGTTTTACAATGTTGAGGTTGTTGTTGTTTTTCAATGTTGAGGTTGTTGTTGAATTTGTTGGTGTTTTTCAATGTTTAGGTTGTTGTTGTTTTTCAATGTTGAGGTTGTTGTTGAATTTGTTGGTGATTTTCAACGTTGAGGTTGTTGTTGAATTTGTTGGTGTTTTTCAATGTTGAGGTTGTTGTTGTTTTTCAATGTTGAGGTTGATGTTGAATTTGTTGGTGTTTTTCAATGTTGAGTTTGTTGTTGTTTTTCAATGTTGAGGTTTTTGTTGAATTTGTTGGTGTTTTTCAATGTTGAGGTTTTGGTTGTTTTTCAATGTTGAGGTTGTTGTTGAATTTGTTGATGCTTTTCAATGTTGAGATTGTTGTTGAATTTGTTGGTGTTTTTCAATGTTGAGGTTGTTGTTGTTTTTCAATGTGGAGGTTGTTGTTGAATTTGTTGGTGTTTTTCAATGTTGAGTTTGTTGTTGAATTTGTTGGTGTTCTTCAATTTCGAGGTTGTTGTTGAATTTGTTAGTGTTTTTCAATGTTGAGGTTGTTGTTGAATTTGTTGGTGTTTTTCAATGTTGAGGTTGTTGTTGAATTTGTCGGTGTTTTTCAATGTTGAGGTTGTTGTTGTTTTTCAATGTTGAGGTTGTTGTTGAATTTGTTGGTGTTTTTCAATGTTTAGTTTGTTGTTGTTTTTCAATGTTGAGGTTGTTGTTGAATTTGTTGGTGTTTTTCAATGTTGAGGTTGTTGTTGTTTTTCAATTTTGAGGTTGTTGTTGAATTTGTAGGTGTTTTTCAATGTTGAGGTTGTTGTTGTTTTTCAAAGTTGAGGTTGTTGTTGAATTTGTTGGTGTTTTTCAATTTCGAGGTTGTTGTTGAATTTGTTGGTGTTTTTCAATGTTGAAGTTGTTGTTGAATTTGTTGGTGTTTTTCAATGTTGAGGTTGTTGTTGTTTTTCAATGCTGAGGTTGTTGTTGAATTTGTTGGTGTTTTTCAATGTTGAAGTTGTTGTTGAATTTGTTGGTGTTTTTCAATGTTGAGGTTGTTGTTGTTTTTCAATGTTGAGGTTGTTGTTGAATTTGTTGGTGTTTTTCAATGTTGAGGTTGTTGTTGTTTTTCAATGTTGAGGTTGTTGTTGAATTTGTTGGTGTTTTTCAATTTCGAGGTTGTTGTTGAATTTGTTTGTTTTTTTCAATGTTGAGGTTGTTGTTGTTTTTCAATGTTGAGGTTATTGTTGAATTTGTTGGAGTTTTTCAATGTTGAGGTTGTTGTTCTTTTTCAATGTTGAGGTTGTTGTTGATTTTGTTGGTGTTTTTCAATGTTGAGTTTGTTGTTGTTTTTCAATGTTGAGGTTGTTGTTGAATTTGTTGGTGTTTTTCAATGTTGAGGTTGTTGTTGTTTTTCAATGTTGAGGTTGTTGTTGAATTTGTTGGTGTTTTTCAATGTTGAGGTTGTTGTTGTTTTTCAATCTTGAGGTAGTTGTTGAATTTGTTGGTGTTTTTGAATGTTGAGGTTGTTGTTGAATTTGTTGGTGTTTTTCAATGATGAGGTTGTTGTTGTTTTTCAATGTTGAGGTTGTTGAATTTGTGGGTGTTTTTCAATGTTGAGTTTGTTGCTGAAGTTGATGGTGTTTTTCAATGTTGAGGTTGTTGTTGAATTTGTTGGTGTTTTTCAATGTTGAGGTTGTTGTTGTTTTTCAATGTTGAGGTTGTTGTTGAGTTTGTTGGTGTTTTTCAATGTTGAGGTTGTTGTTGAATTTGTTGGTGTTTTTCAATGTTGAGGTTGTTGTTGAATTTGTTGGTGTTTTTCAATGTTGAGGTTGTTGTTGCTTTTAAATGTTGAGGTTGTTGTTGAATTTGCTGGTGTTTTTTCAATTTTGAGGTTGTTGGTGTTGTTCAATGTTGAGGTTGATTTTTAATTTGAGGGTGTTTTTCAATGTCGAGGTTGTTGTTGAATTTGTTGGTGTTTTTCAATGTTGAGGTTGTTGTTGTTTTTCAATGTTGAGGTTGTTGTTGAATTTGTTGGTGTTTTTCAATGTTGAGATTGGTGTTGTTTTTCAATGTTGAGGTTGTTGTTGAATGTGTTGGTGTTTTTAAATGTTGAGGTTGTTGTTGAATTTGTTGGTGTTTTGCAATGTTGAGGTTGTTGTTGTTTTTCAATGTTGAGGTTGTTGTTGAATTTGTTGGTGTTTTTCAATGTTGAGGTTGTTGATGTTTTCCAATGTTGAGGTTGTTGTTGAATTCGTTGGTGTTTTTCAATGTTGAGGTTGTTGTTGAATTTGTTGGTGTTTTTCAATGTTGAGGTTGTTGTTATTTTTCAATGTTGAGGTTGTTGTTGAGTTTGTTGGTGTTTTTCAATGTTGAGGTTGTTGTTGAATTTGTTGGTGTTTTTCAATGTTGAGGTTGTTGTTGAATTTGTTGGTGTTTTTCAATGTTGAGGTTGTTGTTGTTTTTCAATGTTGAGGTTGTTGTTGAATTTGTTGGTGTTTTTCAACGTTGAGGTTGTTGTTGAATTTGTTGGTGTTTTTCAATGTTGAGGTTATTGTTTTTCAATGTTGAGGTTGTTGTTGAATTTGTTGGTGTTTTTCAATGTTTAGGTTGTTGTTGAATTTGTTGGTGTTTTTCAATTTCGAGGTTGTTGTTGAATATGTTGGTGTTTTTCAATGTTGAAGTTGTTGTTGAATTTGTTGGTGTTTTTCAATGTTGCGGTTGTTGTTGTTTTTCAATGCTGAGGTTGTTGTTGAATTTGTTGGTGTTTTTCAATGTTGAGGTTGTTGTTGAATTTGTTGGTGTTTTTCAATGTTGAGGTTGTTGTTGTTTTTCAATGTTGAGGTTGTTGTTGAATTTGTTGGTGTTTTTCAATGTTGAGTTTGTTGTTGTTTTTCAATGTTGAGGTTGTTGTTGAATTTGTTGGTGTTTTTCAATGTTGAGGTTGTTGTTGTTTTTCAATGTTAAGGTTGTTGTTGAATTTGTTGGTGTTTTTCAATGTTTAGTTTGTTGTTGTTTTTCAATGTTGAGGTTGTTGTTGAATTTGTTGGTGTTTTTCAATGTTGAGGTTGTTGTTGTTTTTCAATTTTGAGGTTGTTGTTGAATTTGTTGCTGTTTTTCAATGTTGAGGTTCTTGTTTTTCAAAGTTGAGGTTGTTGTTGAATTTGTTGGTGTTTTTCAATTTCGAGGTTGTTGTTGAATTTGTTGGTGTTTTTCAATGTTGAAGTTGTTGTTGAATTTGTTGGTGTTTTTCAATGTTGAGGTTGTTGTTGTTTTTCAATGCTGAGGTTGTTGTTGAATTTGTTGGTGTTTTTCAATGTTGAAGTTGTTGTTGAATTTGTTGGTGTTTTTCAATGTTGAGGTTGTTGTTGTTTTTCAATGTTGAGGTTGTTGTTGAATTTGTTTGTGTTTTTCAATGTTGAGATGGTTGTTGTTTTTCAATGTTGAGGTTGTTGTTGAATTTGTTGGTGTTTTTAAATGTTGAGGTTCTTGTTGAATTTGCTGGTGTTTTGCAATGTTGAGGTTGTTGTTGTTTTTCAATGTTGAGGTTGTTGTTGAATTTGTTTGTTTTTTTCAATGTTGAGGTTGTTGTTGTTTTTCAATGTTGAGGTTATTGTTGAATTTGTTGGAGTTTTTCAATGTTGAGGTTGTTGTTCTTTTTCAATGTTGAGGTTGTTGTTGATTTTGTTGGTGTTTTTCAATGTTGAGTTTGTTGTTGTTTTTCAATGTTGAGGTTGTTGTTGAATTTGTTGGTGTTTTTCAATGTTGAGGTTGTTGTTGTTTTTCAATGTTGAGGTTGTTGTTGAATTTGTTGGTGTTTTTCAATGTTGAGGTTGTTGTTGTTTTTCAATCTTGAGGTAGTTGTTGAATTTGTTGGTGTTTTTCAATGTTGAGGTTGTTGTTGAATTTGTTGGTGTTTTTCAATGATGAGGTTGTTGTTGTTTTTCAATGTTGAGGTTGTTGAATTTGTGGGTGTTTTTCAATGTTGAGTTTGTTGCTGAAGTTGATGGTGTTTTTCAATGTTGAGGTTGTTGTTGAATTTGTTGGTGTTTTTCAATGTTGAGGTTGTTGTTATTTTTCAATGTTGAGGTTGTTGTTGAGTTTGTTGGTGTTTTTCAATGTTGAGGTTGTTGTTGAATTTGTTGGTGTTTTTCAATGTTGAGGTTGTTGTTGAATTTGTTGGTGTTTTTCAATGTTGAGGTTGTTGTTGTTTTTAAATGTTGAGGTTGTTGTTGAATTTGCTGGTGTTTTTTCAATTTTGAGGTTGTTGGTGTTGTTCAATGTTGAGGTTGATTTTTAATTTGAGGGTGTTTTTCAATGTCGAGGTTGTTGTTGAATTTGTTGGTGTTTTTCAATGTTGAGGTTGTTGTTGTTTTTCAATGTTGAGGTTGTTGTTGAATTTGTTGGTGTTTTTCAATGTTGAGATTGGTGTTGTTTTTCAATGTTGAGGTTGTTGTTGAAAGTGTTGGTGTTTTTAAATGTTGAGGTTGTTGTTGAATTTGTTGGTGTTTTGCAATGTTGAGGTTGTTGTTGTTTTTCAATGTTGAGGTTGTTGTTGAATTTGTTGGTGTTTTTCAATGTTGAGGTTGTTGATGTTTTCCAATGTTGAGGTTGTTGTTGAATTCGTTGGTGTTTTTCAATGTTGAGGTTGTTGCTGAATTTGTTGGTGTTTTTCAATGTTGAGGTTGTTGTTATTTTTCAATGTTGAGGTTGTTGTTGAGTTTGTTGGTGTTTTTCAATGCTGAGGTTGTTGTTGAATTTGTTGGTGTTTTTCAATGTTGAGGTTGTTGTTGAATTTGTTGGTGTTTTTCAATGTTGAGGTTGTTGTTGTTTTTCAATGTTGAGGTTGTTGTTGAATTTGTTGGTGTTTTTCAACGTTGAGGTTGTTGTTGAATTTGTTGGTGTTTTTCAATGTTGAGGTTATTGTTTTTCAATGTTGAGGTTGTTGTTGAATTTGTTGGTGTTTTTCAATGTTTAGGTTGTTGTTGAATTTGTTGGTGTTTTTCAATTTCGAGGTTGTTGTTGAATATGTTGGTGTTTTTCAATGTTGAAGTTGTTGTTGAATTTGTTGGTGTTTTTCAATGTTGCGGTTGTTGTTGTTTTTCAATGCTGAGGTTGTTGTTGAATTTGTTGGTGTTTTTCAATGTTGAGGTTGTTGTTGAATTTGTTGGTGTTTTTCAATGTTGAGGTTGGTGTTGTTTTTCAATGTTGAGGTTGTTGTTGAATTTGTTGGTGTTTTTCAATGTTGAGGTTGTTGTTGTTTTTCAATGTTGAGGTTGTTGTTGAATTTGTTGGTGTTTTTCAATGTTGAGTTTGTTGTTGTTTTTCAATGTTGAGGTTGTTGCTGAATTTGTTGGTGTTTTTCAATGTTGAGGTTGTTGTTGTTTTTCAATGTTGAGGTTGTTGTTGAATTTGTTGGTGTTTTTCAATGTTGAGGTTGTTGTTGTTTTTCAATCTTGAGGTTGTTGTTGAATTTGTTGGTGTTTTTCATTGTTGAGGTTGTTGTTGAATTTGTTGGTGTTTTTCAATGATGAGGTTGTTGTTGTTTTTCAATGTTGAGGTTGTTGAATTTGTGGGTGTTTTTCAATCTTGAGTTTGTTGTTGAATTTGTTGGTGTTTTTCAATGTTGAGGTTGTTGTTGAATTTGTTGGTGTTTTTCAATGTTGAGGTTGTTGTTATTTTTCAATGTTGAGGTTGTTGTTGAGTTTGTTGGTGTTTTTCAATGTTGAGGTTGTTGTTGAATTTGTTGGTGTTTTTCAATGTTGAGGTTGTTGTTGAATTTGTTGGTGTTTTGCAATGTTGAGGTTGTTGTTGTTTTTCAATGTTGAGGTTGTTGTTGAATTTGTTGGTGTTTTTCAATGTTGAGGTTTTTGTTGTTTTTCAATGTTGAGGTTGTTGTTGTATTTGTTGGTATTTTTCAATTTCGAGGTTGTTGTTGAATTTTTTGGTGTTTTTCAATGTTGAAGTTGTTGTTGAATTTGTCGGTGTTTTTCAATGTTCAGGTTGTTGTTGTTTTTCAATGTTGAGGTTGTTGTTGAATTTGTGGGTGTTTTTCAATGTTGAGGTTGTTGTTGTTTTTCAATGCTGAGGTTGTTGTTGAATTTGTTCGTGTTTTTCAATGTTGAGGTTTTTGTTGAATTTGTTGGTGTTTTTCAATGTTGAGGTTGTTGTTGTTTTTCAATGTTGAGGTTGTTGTTGAATTTGTTGGTGTTTTTGAATGTTGAGGTTGTTGATGTTTTCCAATGTTGAGGTTGTTGTTGAATTTGTTGGTGTTTTTCAATGTTGAGGTTGTTGTTGAATTTGTTGGTGTTTTTCAATGTTGAGGTTGTTGTTGAATTTGTTGGTGTTTTTCAATGTTGAGGTTGTTGTTGAATTTGTTGGTGTTTTTCAATTTTGAGGTTGTTGTTGTTTTTAAATGTTGAGGTTGTTGTTGAATTTGCTGGTGTTTTTTCAATTTTGAGGTTGTTGGTGTTGTTCAATGTTGAGGTTGATTTTTAATTTGAGGGTGTTTTTCAATGTCGAGGTTGTTGTTGAATTTGTTGGTGTTTTTCAATGTTGAGGTTGTTGTTGTTTTTCAATGTTGAGGTTGTTGTTGAATTTGTTGGTGTTTTTCAATGTTGAGGTTGTTGATGTTTTCCAATGTTGAGGTTGTTGTTGAATTTGTTGGTGTTTTTCAATGTTGAGGTTGTTGTTGAATTTGTTGGTGTTTTTCAATGTTGAGGTTGTTGTTGAATTTGTTGGTGTTTTTCAATTTTGGGGTTGTTGTTGTTTTTAAATGTTGAGGTTGTTGTTGAATTTGCTGGTGTTTTTTCAATTTTGAGGTTGTTGGTGTTGTTCAATGTTGAGGTTGATTTTTAATTTGAGGGTGTTTTTCAATGTCGAGGTTGTTGTTGAATTTGTTGGTGTTTTTCAATGTTGAGGTTGTTGTTGTTTTTCAATGTTGAGGTTGTTGTTGAATTTGTTGGTGTTTTTCAATGTTGAGATTGGTGTTGTTTTTCAATGTTGAGGTTGTTGTTGAATTTGTTGGTGTTTTTAAATGTTGAGGTTGTTGTTG
This sequence comes from Isurus oxyrinchus, assembly GCA_026770705.1. Classification (NCBI taxonomy): domain Eukaryota; kingdom Metazoa; phylum Chordata; class Chondrichthyes; order Lamniformes; family Lamnidae; genus Isurus; species Isurus oxyrinchus. The sequence goes on along the minus strand of JANJGN010000084.1, from coordinate 1,602,462 downwards.
AATTTGTTGGTGTTTTGCAATGTTGAGGTTGTTGTTGTTTTTCAATGTTGAGGTTGTTGTTGAATTTGTTGGTGTTTTTCAATGTTGAGGTTGTTGATGTTTTCCAATGTTGAGGTTGTTGTTGAATTTGTTGGTGTTTTTCAATGTTGAGGTTGTTGATGTTTTCCAATGTTGAGGTTGTTGTTGAATTTGTTAGTGTTTTCCAATGTTGAGGTTGTTGTTATTTTTCAATGTTGAGGTTGTTGTTGAGTTTGTTGGTGTTTTTCAATGTTGAGGTTGTTGTTGAATTTGTTGGTGTTTTTCAATGTTGAGGTTGTTGTTGAATTTGTTGGTGTTTTTCAACGTTGAGGTTGTTGTTGAATTTGTTGTTGTTTTTCAATGTTGAGGTTGTTGTTGTTTTTCAATGTTGAGGTTGTTGTTGGATTTGTTGGTGTTTTTCAATGTTTAGGTTGTTGTTGAATTTGTTGGTGTTTTTCAATGTTGAAGTTGTTGTTGAATTTGTCGGTGTTTTTCAATGTTGAGGTTGTTGTTGTTTTTCCATGTTGAGGTTGTTGTTGAATTTGTTGGTGTTTTTCAATGTTGAGGTTGTTGTTGTTTTTCAATGCTGAGGTTGTTGTTGAATTTGTTGGTGTTTTTCAATGTTGAGGTTGTTGTTGAATTTGTTGGTGTTTTTCAATGTTGAGGTTGTTGTTGTTTTTCAATGTTGAGGTTGTTGTTGAATTTGTTGGTGTTTTTCAATGTTGAGGTTGTTGATGTTTTCCAATGTTGAGGTTGTTGTTGAATTTGTTAGTGTTTTTCAATGTTGAGGTTGTTGTTGAATTTGTTGGTGTTTTTCAATGTTGAGGTTGTTGTTATTTTTCAATGTTGAGGTTGTTGTTGAGTTTGTTGGTGTTTTTCAATGTTGAGGTTGTTGTTGAATTTGTTGGTGTTTTTCAATGTTGAGGTTGTTGTTGAATTTGTTGGTGTTTTTCAATGTTGAGGTTGTTGTTGTTTTTCAATGTTGAGGTTGTTGTTGAATTTGTTGGTGTTTTTCAACGTTGAGGTTGTTGTTGAATTTGTTGTTGTTTTTCAATGTTGAGGTTGTTGTTGTTTTTCAATGTTGAGGTTGTTGTTGAATTTGTTGGTGTTTTTCAATGTTTAGGTTGTTGTTGAATTTGTTGGTGTTTTTCAATTTCGAGGTTGTTGTTGTTTTTCAATGTTGTGGTTGTTGTTGAATTTGTTGGTGTTTTTCAATTTTGAGGTTGTTGTTGAATTTGTTGGTGTTTTTCAATGTTGAGGTTGTTGTTGTTTTTCAATGTTGAGGTTGTTGTTGAATTTGTTGGTGTTTTTCAACGTTGAGGTTGTTGTTGAATTTGTTGGTGTTATTTAATGTTGAGGTTGTTGCTGTTTTTCAATGTTGAGGTTGTTGTTGAATTTGTTGGTGTTTTTCAATGTTTAGGTTGTTGTTGAATTTGTTGGTGTTTTTCAATTTCGAGGTTGTTGTTGAATTTGTTGGTGTTTTTCAATGTTGAAGTTGTTGTTGAATTTGTTGGTGTTTTTCAATGTTGAGGTTGTTGTTGTTTTTCAATGCTGAGGTTGTTGTTGAATTTGTTGGTGTTTTTCAATGTTGAGGTTGTTGTTGAATTTGTTGGTGTTTTTCAATGTTGAGGTTGTTGTTGTTTTTCAATGTTGAGGTTGTTGTTGAATTTGTTGGTGTTTTTCAATGTTGAGGTTGTTGTTGTTTTTCAATCTTGTGGTTGTTGTTGAATTTGTTGGTGTTTTTCAATGTTGAGTTTGTTGTTGAATTTGTTGGTGTTTTTCAATGATGAGGTTGTTGTAGTTTTTCAATGTTGAGGTTGTTGAATTTGTGGGTGTTTTTCAATCTTGAGTTTGTTGTTGAATTTGTTGGTGTTTTTCAATGTTGAGGTTCTTGTTGAATTTGTTGGTGTTTTTCAATGTTGAGGTTGTTGTTATTTTTCAATGTTGAGGTTGTTGTTGAATTTGTTGGTGTTTTTCAATGTTGAGGTTGTTGTTGAATTTGTTGGTGTTTTTCAATGTTGAGGTTGTTGTTGAATTTGTTGGTGTTTTTCAATGTTGAGGTTGTTGTTGTTTTTAAATGTTGAGGTTGTTGTTGAATTTGCTGGTGTATTTTCAATTTTGAGGTTGTTGGTGTTGTTCAATGTTGAGGTTGATTTTTAATTTGAGGGTGTCTTTCAATGTCGAGGTTGTCGTTGAATTTGTTGGTGTTTTTCAATGTTGAGGTTGTTGTTGTTTTTCAATGTTGAGGTTGTTGTTGAATTTGTTGGTGTTTTTCAATGTTGAGATTGTTGTTGTTTTTCAATGTTGAGGTTGTTGTTGAACTTGTTGGTGTTTTTAAAAGTTGAGGTTGTTGTTGAATTTGTTGGTGTTTTGCAATGTTGAGGTTGTTGTTGATTTTCAATGTTGAGGTTGTTGTTGAATTTGTTGGTGTTTTTCAATGTTGAGGTTTTTGTTGTTTTTCAATGTTGAGGTTGTTGTTGTATTTGTTGGTGTTTATCAATTTCGAGGTTTTTGTTGAATTTGTTCGTGTTTTTCAATGTTGAAGTTGTTGTTGAATTTGTCGGTGTTTTTCAATGTTGAGGTTGTTGTTGTCTTTCAATGTTGAGGTTGTTGTTGAATTTGTTGGTGTTTTTCAATGTTGAGGTTGTTGTTGTTTTTCAATGCTGAGGTTGTTGTTGAATTTGTTGGTGTTTTTCAATGTTGAGGTTGTTGTTGAATTTGTTGGTGTTTTTCAATGTTGAGGTTGTTGTTGTTTTTCAATGTTGAGGTTGTTGTTGAATTTGTTGGTGTTTTTCAATGTTGAGGTTGTTGATGTTTTCCAATGTTGAGGTTGTTGTTGAATTTGTTAGTGTTTTTCAAAGTTGAGGTTGTTGTTGAATTTGTTGGTGTTTTTCAATGTTGAGGTTGTTGTTATTTTTCAATGTTGAGGTTGTTGTTGAGTTTGTTGGTGTTTTTCAATGTTGAGGTTGTTGTTGAATTTGTTGGTGTTTTTCAATGTTGAGGTTGTTGTTGAATTTGTTTTTGTTTTTCAATGTTGAGGTTGTTGTTATTTTTCAATGTTGAGGTTGTTGTTGAATTTGTTGGTGTTTTTCAACGTTGAGGTTGTTGTTGAATTTGTTGCTGTTTTTCAATGTTGAGGTTGTTGTTGTTTTTCAATGTTGAGGTTGTTGTTGAATTTGTTGGTGTTTTTCAATGTTTAGGTTGTTGTTGAATTTGTTGGTGTTTTTCAATTTCGAGGTTGTTCTTGAATTTGTTGGAGTTTTTCAATGTTGAAGTTGTTGTTGAATTTGTTGGTGTTTTTCAATGTTGAGGTTGTTGTTGTTTTTCATTGCTGAGGTTGTTGTTGAATTTGTTGGTGTTTTTCAATGTTGAGGTTGTTGTTGAATTTGTTGGTGTTTTTCAATGTTGAGGTTGTTGTTGTTTTTCAATGTTGAGGTTGTTGTTGAATTTGTTGGTGTTTTTCAATGTTGAGGTTGTTGTTGTTTTTCAAAGTTGAGGTTGTTGTTGAAATTGTTGGAGTTTTTCAATGTTGAGTTTGTTGTTGTTTTTCAATGTTGAGGTTGTTGTTGAATTTGTTGGTGTTTTTCAATGTTGAGGTTGTTATTGTTTTTCAATGTTGAGGTTGTTGTTGAATTTGTTGGTGTTTTTCAATGTTGAGGTTGTTGTTGAATTTGTTGGTGTTTTTCAATGTTGAGGTTGTTGTTGAATTTGTTGGTGTTTTTCAATGTTGAGGTTGTTGTTGTTTTTCAATGTTGAGGTTGTTGTTGAATTTGTTGGTGTTTTTCAACGTTGAGGTTGTTGTTGAATTTGTTGGTGTTATTTAATGTTGAGGTTGTTGTTGTTTTTCAATGTTGAGGTTGTTGTTGAATTTGTTGGTGTTTTTCAATGTTTAGGTTGTTGTTGAATTTGTTGGTGTTTTTCAATTTCGAGGTTGTTGTTGAATTTGTTGGTGTTTTTCAATGTTGAAGTTGTTGTTGAATTTGTTGGTGTTTTTCAATGTTGAGGTTGTTGTTGTTTTTCAATGCTGAGGTTGTTGTTGAATTTGTTGGTGTTTTTCAATGTTGAGGTTGTTGTTGAATTTGTTGGTGTTTTTCAATGTTGAGGTTGTTGTTGTTTTTCAATGTTGAGGTTGTTGTTGAATTTGTTGGTGTTTTTCAATGTTGAGGTTGTTGTTGTTTTTCAATCTTGAGGTTGTTGTTGAATTTGTTGGTGTTTTTCAATGTTGAGTTTGATGTTGAATTTGTTGGTGTTTTTCAAAGATGAGGTTGTTGTTGTTTTTCAATGTTGAGGTTGTTGAATTTGTGGGTGTTTTTCAATCTTGAGTTTGTTGTTGAATTTGTTGGTGTTTTTCAATGTTGAGGTTGTTGTTGAATTTGTTGGTGTTTTTCAATGTTGAGGTTGTTGTTATTTTTCAATGTTGAGGTTGTTGTTGAATTTGTTGGTGTTTTTCAATGTTGAGGTTGTTGTTGAATTTGTTGGTGTTTTACAATGTTGAGGTTGTTGTTGAATTTGTTGGTGTTTTTCAATGTTGAGGTTGTTGTTGTTTTTAAATGTTGAGGTTGTTGTTGAATTTGCTGGTGTTTTTTCAATTTTGAGGTTGTTGGTGTTGTTCAATGTTGAGGTTGATTTTTAATTTGAGGGTGTCTTTCAATGTCGAGGTTGTCGTTGAATTTGATGGTGTTTTTCAATGTTGAGGTTGTTGTTGTTTTTCAATGTTGAGGTTGTTGTTGAATTTGTTGGTGTTTTTCAATGTTGAGGTTGTTGTTGAACTTGTTGGTGTTTTTAAATGTTGAGGTTGTTGTTGAATTTGTTGGTGTTTTGCAATGTTGAGGTTGTTGTTGATTTTCAATGTTGAGGTTGTTGTTGAATTTGTTGGTGTTTTTCAATGTTGAGGATTTGTTGTTTTTCAATGTTGAGGTTGTTGTTGTATTTGTTGGTGTTTTTCAATTTCGAGGTTGTTGTTGAATTTGTTGGTGTTTTTCAATGTTGAAGTTGTTGTTGAATTTGTCGGTGTTTTTCAATGTTGAGGTTGTTGTTGTTTTTCAATGTTGAGGTTGTTGTTGAATTTGTTGGTGTTTTTCAATGTTGAGGTTGTTGTTGTTTTTCAATGCTGAGGTTGTTGTTGAATTTGTTGGTGTTTTTCAATGTTGAGGCTGTTGTTGAATTTCTTGGTGTTTTTCAATGTTGAGGTTGTTGTTGTTTTTCAATGTTGAGGTTGTTGTTGAATTTGTTGGTGTTTTTCAATGTTGAGGTTGTTGATTTGTTCCAATGTTGAGGTTGTTGTTGAATTTGTTAGTGTTTTTCAATGTTGAGGTTGTTGTTGAATTTGTTGGTGTTTTTCAATGTTGAGGTTGTTGTTATTTTTCAATGTTGAGGTTGTTGTTGAGTTTGTTGGTGTTTTTCAATGTTGAGGTTGTTGTTGAATTTGTTGCTGTTTTTCAATGTTGAGGTTGTTGTTGAATTTGTTGGTGTTTTTCAATGTTGAGGTTGTTGCTGTTTTTCAATGTTGAGGTTGTTGTTGAATTTGTTGGTGTTTTTCAACGTTGAGGTTGTTGTTGAATTTGTTGTTGTTTTTCAATGTTGAGGGTGTTGTTGTTTTTCAATGTTGAGGTTGTTGTTGAATTTGTTGGTGTTTTTCAATGTTTAGGTTGTTGTTGAATTTGTTGGTGTTTTTCAATTTCGAGGTTGTTCTTGAATTTGTTGGTGTTTTTCAATGTTGAAGTTGTTGTTGAATTTGTTGGTGTTTTTCAATGTTGAGGTTGTTGTTGTTTTTCATTGCTGAGGTTGTTGTTGAATTTGTTGGTGTTTTTCAATGTTGAGGTTGTTGTTGAATTTGTTGGTGTTTTTCAATGTTGAGGTTGTTGTTGTTTTTCAATGTTGAGGTTGTTGTTGAATTTGTTGGTGTTTTTCAATGTTGAGGTTGTTGTTGTTTTTCAAAGTTGAGGTTGTTGTTGAATTTGTTGGAGTTTTTCAATGTTGAGTTTGTTGTTGTTTTTCAATGTTGAGGTTGTTGTTGAATTTGTTGGTGTTTTTCAATGTTGAGGTTGTTATTGTTTTTCAATGTTGAGGTTTCTGTTGAATTTGTTGGTGTTTTTCAATGTTGAGGTTGTTGTTGTTTTTCAATCTTGAGGTTGTTGTTGAATTTGTTGGTGTTTTTCAATGTTGAGGTTGTTGTTGAATTTGTTGGTGTTTTTCAATGATGAGGTTGTTGTTGTTTTTCAATGTTGAGGTTGTTGAATTTGTGGGTGTTTTTCAGTCTTGAGTTTGTTGTTGAAATTGTTGGTGTTTTTCAATGTTGAGGTTGTTGTTGAATTTGTTGGTGTTTTTCAATGTTGAGGTTGTTGTTATTTTTCAATGTTGAGGTTGTTGTTGAGTTTGTTGGTGTTTTTCAATGTTGAGGTTGTTGTTGAATTTGTTGGTGTTTTTCAATGTTGAGGTTGTTGTTGAATTTGTTGGTGTTTTTCAATTTTGAGGTTGTTGTTGTTTTTCAATGTTGAGGTTGTTGTTGAATTTGTTGGTGTTTTTCAATGTTGAGATTGTTGTTGTTTTTCAATGTTGAGGTTGTTGTTCAATTTGTTGGTGTTTTTAAATGTTGAGGTTGTTGTTGAATTTGTTGGTGTTTTGCAATGTTGAGGTTGTTGTTGTTTTTCAATGTTGAGGTTGTTGTTGAATTTGTTGGTGTTTTTCAATGTTGAGGTTTTTGTTGTTTTTCAATGTTGAGGTTGTTGTTGTATTTGTTGGTGTTTTTCAATTTCGAGGTTGTTGTTGAATTTGTTGGTGTTTTTCAATGTTGAAGTTGTTGTTGAATTTGTCGGTGTTTTTCAATGTTGAGGTTGTTGTTGTTTTTCAATGTTGAGGTTGTTGTTGAATTTGTTGGTGTTTTTCAATGTTTAGGTTGTTGTTGAATTTGTTGGTGTTTTTCAATGTTGAAGTTGTTGTTGAATTTGTCGGTGTTTTTCAATGTTGAGGTTGTTGTTGTTTTTCCATGTTGAGGTTGTTGTTGAATTTGTTGGTGTTTTTCAATGTTGAGGTTGTTGTTGTTTTTCAATGCTGAGGTTGTTGTTGAATTTGTTGGTGTTTTTCAATGTTGAGGTTGTTGTTGAATTTGTTGGTGTTTTTCAATGTTGAGGTTGTTGTTGTTTTTCAATGTTGAGGTTGTTGTTGAATTTGTTGGTGTTTTTCAATGTTGAGGTTGTTGATGTTTTCCAATGTTGAGGTTGTTGTTGAATTTGTTAGTGTTTTTCAATGTTGAGGTTGTTGTTGAATTTGTTGGTGTTTTTCAATGTTGAGGTTGTTGTTATTTTTCAATGTTGAGGTTGTTGTTGAGTTTGTTGGTGTTTTTCAATGTTGAGGTTGTTGTTGAATTTGTTGGTGTTTTTCAATGTTGAGGTTGTTGTTGAATTTGTTGGTGTTTTTCAATGTTGAGTTTGTTGTTGTTTTTCAATGTTGAGGTTGTTGTTGAATTTGTTGGTGTTTTTCAACGTTGAGGTTGTTGTTGAATTTGTTGTTGTTTTTCAATGTTGAGGTTGTTGTTGTTTTTCAATGTTGAGGTTGTTGTTGAATTTGTTGGTGTTTTTCAATGTTTAGGTTGTTGTTGAATTTGTTGGTGTTTTTCAATTTCGAGGTTGTTGTTGTTTTTCAATGTTGTGGTTGTTGTTGAATTTGTTGGTGTTTTTCAATGTTGAGGTTGTTGTTGAATTTGTTGGTGTTTTTCAATGTTGAGGTTGTTGTTGTTTTTCAATGTTGAGGTTGTTGTTGAATTTGTTGGTGTTTTTCAACGTTGAGGTTGTTGTTGAATTTGTTGGTGTTATTTAATGTTGAGGTTGTTGTTGTTTTTCAATGTTGAGGTTGTTGTTGAATTTGTTGGTGTTTTTCAATGTTTAGGTTGTTGTTGAATTTGTTGGTGTTTTTCAATTTCGAGGTTGTTGTTGAATTTGTTGGTGTTTTTCAATGTTGAAGTTGTTGTTGAATTTGTTGGTGTTTTTCAATGTTGAGGTTGTTGTTGTTTTTCAATGCTGAGGTTGTTGTTGAATTTGTTGGTGTTTTTCAATGTTGAGGTTGTTGTTGAATTTGTTGGTGTTTTTCAATGTTGAGGTTGTTGTTGTTTTTCAATGTTGAGGTTGTTGTTGAATTTGTTGGTGTTTTTCAATGTTGAGGTTGTTGTTGAATTTGTTGGTGTTTTTCAATGTTGAGGTTGTTGTTATTTTTCAATGTTGAGGTTGTTGTTGAATTTGTTGGTGTTTTTCAATGTTGAGGTTGTTGTTGAATTTGTTGGTGTTTTTCAATGTTGAGGTTGTTGTTGAATTTGTTGGTGTTTTTCAATGTTGGGGTTGTTGTTGTTTTTAAATGTTGAGGTTGTTGTTGAATTTGCTGGTGTATTTTCAATTTTGAGGTTGTTGGTGTTGTTCAATGTTGAGGTTGATTTTTAATTTGAGGGTGTCTTTCAATGTCGAGGTTGTCGTTGAATTTGTTGGTGTTTTTCAATGTTGAGGTTGTTGTTGTTTTTCAATGTTGAGGTTGTTGTTGAATTTGTTGGTGTTTTTCAATGTTGAGATTGTTGTTGTTTTTCAATGTTGAGGTTGTTGTTGAACTTGTTGGTGTTTTTAAATGTTGAGGTTGTTGTTGAATTTGTTGGTGTTTTGCAATGTTGAGGTTGTTGTTGATTTTCAATGTTGAGGTTGTTGTTGAATTTGTTGGTGTTTTTCAATGTTGAGGTTTTTGTTGTTTTTCAATGTTGAGGTTGTTGTTGTATTTGTTGGTGTTTTTCAATTTCGAGGTTGTTGTTGAATTTGTTCGTGTTTTTCAACGTTGAAGTTGTTGTTGAATTTGTCGGTGTTTTTCAATGTTGAGGTTGTTGTTGTCTTTCAATGTTGAGGTTGTTGTTGAATTTGTTGGTGTTTTTCAATGTTGAGGTTGTTGTTGTTTTTCAATGCTGAGGTTGTTGTTGAATTTGTTGGTGTTTTTCAATGTTGAGGTTGTTGTTGAATTTGTTGGTGTTTTTCAAAGTTGAGGTTGTTGTTGTTTTTCAATGTTGAGGTTGTTGTTGAATTTGTTGGTGTTTTTCAATGTTGAGGTTGTTGATGTTTTCCAATGTTGAGGTTGTTGTTGAATTTGTTAGTGTTTTTCAATGTTGAGGTTGTTGTTGAATTTGTTGGTGTTTTTCAATGTTGAGGTTGTTGTTATTTTTCAATGTTGAGGTTGTTGTTGAGTTTGTTGGTTTTTTTCAATGTTGAGGTTGTTGTTGAATTTGTTGGTGTTTTTCAATGTTGAGGTTGTTGTTGAATTTGTTGGTGTTTTTCAATGTTGAGGTTGTTGTTGTTTTTCAATGTTGAGGTTGTTGTTGAATTTGTTGGTGTTTTTCAACGTTGAGGTTGTTGTTGAATTTGTTGCTGTTTTTCAATGTTGAGGTTGTTGTTGTTTTTCAATGTTGAGGTTGTTGTTGAATTTGTTGGTGTTTTTCAATGTTTAGGTTGTTGTTGAATTTGTTGGTGTTTTTCAATTTCGAGGTTGTTCTTGAATTTGTTGGTGTTTTTCAATGTTGAAGTTGTTGTTGAATTTGTTGGTGTTTTTCAATGTTGAGGTTGTTGTTGTTTTTCATTGCTGAGGTTGTTGTTGAATTTGTTGGTGTTTTTCAATGTTGAGGTTGTTGTTGAATTTGTTGGTGTTTTTCAATGTTGAGGTTGTTGTTGTTTTTCAATGTTGAGGTTGTTGTTGAATTTGTTGGTGTTTTTCAATGTTGAGGTTGTTGTTGTTTTTCAAAGTTGAGGTTGTTGTTGAATTTGTTGGAGTTTTTCAATGTTGAGTTTGTTGTTGTTTTTCAATGTTGAGGTTGTTGTTGAATTTGTTGGTGTTTTTCAATGTTGAGGTTGTTATTGTTTTTCAATGTTGAGGTTGTTGTTGAATTTGTTGGTGTTTTTCAATGTTGAGGTTGTTGTTGAATTTGTTGGTGTTTTTCAATGTTGAGGTTGTTGTTGAATTTGTTGGTGTTTTTCAATGTTGAGGTTGTTGTTGTTTTTCAATGTTGAGGTTGTTGTTGAATTTGTTGGTGTTTTTCAACGTTGAGGTTGTTGTTGAATTTGTTGGTGTTATTTAATGTTGAGGTTGTTGTTGTTTTTCAATGTTGAGGTTGTTGTTGAATTTGTTGGTGTTTTTCAATGTTTAGGTTGTTGTTGAATTTGTTGGTGTTTTTCAATTTCGAGGTTGTTGTTGAATTTGTTGGTGTTTTTCAATGTTGAAGTTGTTGTTGAATTTGTTGGTGTTTTTCAATGTTGAGGTTGTTGTTGTTTTTCAATGCTGAGGTTGTTGTTGAATTTGTTGGTGTTTTTCAATGTTGAGGTTGTTGTTGAATTTGTTGGTGTTTTTCAATGTTGAGGTTGTTGTTGTTTTTCAATGTTGAGGTTGTTGTTGAATTTGTTGGTGTTTTTCAATGTTGAGGTTGTTGTTGTTTTTCAATCTTGAGGTTGTTGTTGAATTTGTTGGTGTTTTTCAATGTTGAGTTTGTTGTTGAATTTGTTGGTGTTTTTCAGTGATGAGGTTGTTGTTGTTTTTCAATGTTGAGGTTGTTGAATTTGTGGGTGTTTTTCAATCTTGAGTTTGTTGTTGAATTTGTTGGTGTTTTTCAATGTTGAGGTTGTTGTTGAATTTGTTGGTGTTTTTCAATGTTGAGGTTGTTGTTATTTTTCAATGTTGAGGTTGTTGTTGAATTTGTTGGTGTTTTTCAATGTTGAGGTTGTTGTTGAATTTGTTGGTGTTTTACAATGTTGAGGTTGTTGTTGAATTTGTTGGTGTTTTTCAATGTTGAGGTTGTTGTTGTATTTGTTGGTGTTTATCAATTTCGAGGTTGATGTTGAATTTGTTCGTGTTTTTCAATGTTGAAGTTGTTGTTGAATTTGTCGGTGTTTTTCAATGTTGAGGTTGTTGTTGTCTTTCAATGTTGAGGTTGTTGTTGAATTTGTTGGTGTTTTTCAATGTTGAGGTTGTTGTTGTTTTTCAATGCTGAGGTTGTTGTTGAATTTGTTGGTGTTTTTCAATGTTGAGGTTGTTGTTGAATTTGTTGGTGTTTTTCAATGTTGAGGTTGTTGTTGTTTTTCAATGTTGAGGTTGTTGTTGAATTTGTTGGTGTTTTTCAATGTTGAGGTTGTTGATGTTTTCCAATGTTGAGGCTGTTGTTGAATTTGTTAGTGTTTTTCAAAGTTGAGGTTGTTGTTGAATTTGTTGGTGTTTTTCAATGTTGAGGTTGTTGTTATTTTTCAATGTTGAGGTTGTTGTTGAGTTTGTTGGTGTTTTTCAATGTTGAGGTTGTTGTTGAATTTGTTGGTGTTTTTCAATGTTGAGGTTGTTGTTGAATTTGTTTTTGTTTTTCAATGTTGAGGTTGTTGTTATTTTTCAATGTTGAGGTTGTTGTTGAATTTGTTGGTGTTTTTCAACGTTGAGGTTGTTGTTGAATTTGTTGCTGTTTTTCAATGTTGAGGTTGTTGCTGTTTTTCAATGTTGAGGTTGTTGTTGAATTTGTTGGTGTTTTTCAATGTTTAGGTTGTTGTTGAATTTGTTGGTGTTTTTCAATTTCGAGGTTGTTCTTGAATTTGTTGGTGTTTTTCAATGTTGAAGTTGTTGTTGAATTTGTTGGTGTTTTTCAATGTTGAGGTTGTTGTTGTTTTTCATTGCTGAGGTTGTTGTTGAATTTGTTGGTGTTTTTCAATGTTGAGGTTGTTGTTGAATTTGTTGGTGTTTTTCAATGTTGAGGTTGTTGTTGTTTTTCAATGTTGAGGTTGTTGTTGAATTTGTTGGTGTTTTTCAATGTTGAGGTTGTTGTTGTTTTTCAAAGTTGAGGTTGTTGTTGAAATTGTTGGAGTTTTTCAATGTTGAGTTTGTTGTTGTTTTTCAATGTTGAGGTTGTTGTTGAATTTGTTGGTGTTTTTCAATGTTGAGGTTGTTATTGTTTTTCAATGTTGAGGTTGTTGTTGAATTTGTTGGTGTTTTTCAATGTTGAGGTTGTTGTTGAATTTGTTGGTGTTTTTCAATGTTGAGGTTGTTGTTGAATTTGTTGGTGTTTTTCAATGTTGAGGTTGTTGTTGTTTTTCAATGTTGAGGTTGTTGTTGAATTTGTTGGTGTTTTTCAACGTTGAGGTTGTTGTTGAATTTGTTGGTGTTATTTAATGTTGAGGTTGTTGTTGTTTTTCAATGTTGAGGTTGTTGTTGAATTTGTTGGTGTTTTTCAATGTTTAGGTTGTTGTTGAATTTGTTGGTGTTTTTCAATTTCGAGGTTGTTGTTGAATTTGTTGGTGTTTTTCAATGTTGAAGTTGTTGTTGAATTTGTTGGTGTTTTTCAATGTTGAGGTTGTTGTTGTTTTTCAATGCTGAGGTTGTTGTTGAATTTGTTGGTGTTTTTCAATGTTGAGGTTGTTGTTGAATTTGTTGGTGTTTTTCAATGTTGAGGCTGTTGTTGTTTTTCAATGTTGAGGTTGTTGTTGAATTTGTTGGTGTTTTTCAATGTTGAGGTTGTTGTTGTTTTTCAATCTTGAGGTTGTTGTTGAATTTGTTGGTGTTTTTCAATGTTGAGTTTGTTGTTGAATTTGTTGGTGTTTTTCAATGATGAGGTTGTTGTTGTTTTTCAATGTTGAGGTTGTTGAATTTGTGGGTGTTTTTCAATCTTGAGTTTGTTGTTGAATTTGTTGGTGTTTTTCAATGTTGAGGTTGTTGTTGAATTTGTTGGTGTTTTTCAATGTTGAGGTTGTTGTTATTTTTCAATGTTGAGGTTGTTGTTGAATTTGTTGGTGTTTTTCAATGTTGAGGTTGTTGTTGAATTTGTTGGTGTTTTACAATGTTGAGGTTGTTGTTGAATTTGTTGGTGTTTTTCAATGTTGAGGTTGTTGTTGTTTTTAAATGTTGAGGTTGTTGTTGAATTTGCTGGTGTTTTTTCAATTTTGAGGTTGTTGGTGTTGTTCAATGTTGAGGTTGATTTTTAATTTGAGGGTGTCTTTCAATGTCGAGGTTGTCGTTGAATTTGATGGTGTTTTTCAATGTTGAGGTTGTTGTTGTTTTTCAATGTTGAGGTTGTTGTTGAATTTGTTGGTGTTTTTCAATGTTGAGGTTGTTGTTGAACTTGTTGGTGTTTTTAAATGTTGAGGTTGTTGTTGAATTTGTTGGTGTTTTGCAATGTTGAGGTTGTTGTTGATTTTCAATGTTGAGGTTGTTGTTGAATTTGTTGGTGTTTTTCAATGTTGAGGATTTGTTGTTTTTCAATGTTGAGGTTGTTGTTGTATTTGTTGGTGTTTTTCAATTTCGAGGTTGTTGTTGAATTTGTTGGTGTTTTTCAATGTTGAAGTTGTTGTTGAATTTGTCGGTGTTTTTCAATGTTGAGGTTGTTGTTGTTTTTCAATGTTGAGGTTGTTGTTGAATTTGTTGGTGTTTTTCAATGTTGAGGTTGTTGTTGTTTTTCAATGCTGAGGTTGTTGTTGAATTTGTTGGTGTTTTTCAATGTTGAGGCTGTTGTTGAATTTCTTGGTGTTTTTCAATGTTGAGGTTGTTGTTGTTTTTCAATGTTGAGGTTGTTGTTGAATTTGTTGGTGTTTTTCAATGTTGAGGTTGTTGATTTGTTCCAATGTTGAGGTTGTTGTTGAATTTGTTAGTGTTTTTCAATGTTGAGGTTGTTGTTGAATTTGTTGGTGTTTTTCAATGTTGAGGTTGTTGTTATTTTTCAATGTTGAGGTTGTTGTTGAGTTTGTTGGTGTTTTTCAATGTTGAGGTTGTTGTTGAATTTGTTGCTGTTTTTCAATGTTGAGGTTGTTGTTGAATTTGTTGGTGTTTTTCAATGTTGAGGTTGTTGCTGTTTTTCAATGTTGAGGTTGTTGTTGAATTTGTTGGTGTTTTTCAACGTTGAGGTTGTTGTTGAATTTGTTGTTGTTTTTCAAAGTTGAGGGTGTTGTTGTTTTTCAATGTTGAGGTTGTTGTTGAATTTGTTGGTGTTTTTCAATGTTTAGGTTGTTGTTGAATTTGTTGGTGTTTTTCAATTTCGAGGTTGTTCTTGAATTTGTTGGTGTTTTTCAATGTTGAAGTTGTTGTTGAATTTGTTGGTGTTTTTCAATGTTGAGGTTGTTGTTGTTTTTCATTGCTGAGGTTGTTGTTGAATTTGTTGGTGTTTTTCAATGTTGAGGTTGTTGTTGAATTTGTTGGTGTTTTTTCAATGTTGAGGTTGTTGTTGTTTTTCAATGTTGAGGTTGTTGTTGAATTTGTTGGTGTTTTTCAATGTTGAGGTTGTTGTTGTTTTTCAAAGTTGAGGTTGTTGTTGAATTTGTTGGAGTTTTTCAATGTTGAGTTTGTTGTTGTTTTTCAATGTTGAGGTTGTTGTTGAATTTGTTGGTGTTTTTCAATGTTGAGGTTGTTATTGTTTTTCAATGTTGAGGTTTCTGTTGAATTTGTTGGTGTTTTTCAATGTTGAGGTTGTTGTTGTTTTTCAATCTTGAGGTTGTTGTTGAATTTGTTGGTGTTTTTCAATGTTGAGGTTGTTGTTGAATTTGTTGGTGTTTTTCAATGATGAGGTTGTTGTTGTTTTTCAATGTTGAGGTTGTTGAATTTGTGGGTGTTTTTCAGTCTTGAGTTTGTTGTTGAAATTGTTGGTGTTTTTCAATGTTGAGGTTGTTGTTGAATTTGTTGGTGTTTTTCAATGTTGAGGTTGTTGTTATTTTTCAATGTTGAGGTTGTTGTTGAGTTTGTTGGTGTTTTTCAATGTTGAGGTTGTTGTTGAATTTGTTGGTGTTTTTCAATGTTGAGGTTGTTGTTGAATTTGTTGGTGTTTTTCAATTTTGAGGTTGTTGTTGTTTTTCAATGTTGAGGTTGTTGTTGAATTTGTTGGTGTTTTTCAATGTTGAGATTGTTGTTGTTTTTCAATGTTGAGGTTGTTGTTCAATTTGTTGGTGTTTTTAAATGTTGAGGTTGTTGTTGAATTTGTTGGTGTTTTGCAATGTTGAGGTTGTTGTTGTTTTTCAATGTTGAGGTTGTTGTTGAATTTGTTGGTGTTTTTCAATGTTGAGGTTTTTGTTGTTTTTCAATGTTGAGGTTGTTGTTGTATTTGTTGGTGTTTTTCAATTTCGAGGTTGTTGTTGAATTTGTTGGTGTTTTTCAATGTTGAAGTTGTTGTTGAATTTGTCGGTGTTTTTCAATGTTGAGGTTGTTGTTGTTTTTCAATGTTGAGGTTGTTGTTGAATTTGTTGGTGTTTTTCAATGTTTAGGTTGTTGTTGAATTTGTTGGTGTTTTTCAATGTTGAAGTTGTTGTTGAATTTGTCGGTGTTTTTCAATGTTGAGGTTGTTGTTGTTTTTCCATGTTGAGGTTGTTGTTGAATTTGTTGGTGTTTTTCAATGTTGAGGTTGTTGTTGTTTTTCAATGCTGAGGTTGTTGTTGAATTTGTTGGTGTTTTTCAATGTTGAGGTTGTTGTTGAATTTGTTGGTGTTTTTCAATGTTGAGGTTGTTGTTGTTTTTCAATGTTGAGGTTGTTGTTGAATTTGTTGGTGTTTTTTCAATGTTGAGGTTGTTGATGTTTTCCAATGTTGAGGTTGTTGTTGAATTTGTTAGTGTTTTTCAATGTTGAGGTTGTTGTTGAATTTGTTGGTGTTTTTCAATGTTGAGGTTGTTGTTATTTTTCAATGTTGAGGTTGTTGTTGAGTTTGTTGGTGTTTTTCAATGTTGAGGTTGTTGTTGAATTTGTTGGTGTTTTTCAATGTTGAGGTTGTTGTTGAATTTGTTGGTGTTTTTCAATGTTGAGGTTGTTGTTGTTTTTCAATGTTGAGGTTGTTGTTGAATTTGTTGGTGTTTTTCAACGTTGAGGTTGTTGTTGAATTTGTTGTTGTTTTTCAATGTTGAGGTTGTTGTTGTTTTTCAATGTTGAGGTTGTTGTTGAATTTGTTGGTGTTTTTCAATGTTTAGGTTGTTGTTGAATTTGTTGGTGTTTTTCAATTTCGAGGTTGTTGTTGTTTTTCAATGTTGTGGTTGTTGTTGAATTTGTTGGTGTTTTTCAATGTTGAGGTTGTTGTTGAATTTGTTGGTGTTTTTCAATGTTGAGGTTGTTGTTGTTTTTCAATGTTGAGGTTGTTGTTGAATTTGTTGGTGTTTTTCAACGTTGAGGTTGTTGTTGAATTTGTTGGTGTTATTTAATGTTGAGGTTGTTGTTGTTTTTCAATGTTGAGGTTGTTGTTGAATTTGTTGGTGTTTTTCAATGTTTAGGTTGTTGTTGAATTTGTTGGTGTTTTTCAATTTCGAGGTTGTTGTTGAATTTGTTGGTGTTTTTCAATGTTGAAGTTGTTGTTGAATTTGTTGGTGTTTTTCAATGTTGAGGTTGTTGTTGTTTTTCAATGCTGAGGTTGTTGTTGAATTTGTTGGTGTTTTTCAATGTTGAGGTTGTTGTTGAATTTGTTGGTGTTTTTCAATGTTGAGGTTGTTGTTGTTTTTCAATGTTGAGGTTGTTGTTGAATTTGTTGGTGTTTTTCAATGTTGAGGTTGTTGTTGTTTTTCAATCTTGAGGTTGTTGTTGAATTTGTTGGTGTTTTTCAATGTTGAGTTTGTTGTTGAATTTGTTGGTGTTTTTCAATGATGAGGTTGTTGTAGTTTTTCAATGTTGAGGTTGTTGAATTTGTGGGTGTTTTTCAATCTTGAGTTTGTTGTTGAATTTGTTGGTGTTTTTCAATGTTGAGGTTGTTGTTGAATTTGTTGGTGTTTTTCAATTTTGAGGTTGTTGTTATTTTTCAATGTTGAGGCTGTTGTTGAATTTGTTGGTGTTTTTCAATGTTGAGGTTGTTGTTGAATTTGTTGGTGTTTTTCAATGTTGAGGTTGTTGTTGAATTTGTTGGTGTTTTTCAATGTTGAGGTTGTTGTTGTTTTTAAATGTTGAGGTTGTTGTTGAATTTGCTGGTGTATTTTCAATTTTGAGGTTGTTGGTGTTGTTCAATGTTGAGGTTGATTTTTAATTTGAGGGTGTCTTTCAATGTCGAGGTTGTCGTTGAATTTGTTGGTGTTTTTCAATGTTGAGGTTGTTGTTGTTTTTCAATGTTGAGGTTGTTGTTGAATTTGTTGGTGTTTTTCAATGTTGAGATTGTTGTTTTTTTTCAATGTTGAGGTTGTTGTTGAACTTGTTGGTGTTTTTAAATGTTGAGGTTGTTGTTGAATTTGTTGGTGTTTTGCAATGTTGAGGTTGTTGTTGATTTTCAATGTTGAGGTTGTTGTTGAATTTGTTGGTGTTTTTCAATGTTGAGGTTTTTGTTGTTTTTCAATGTTGAGGTTGTTGTTGTATTTGTTGGTGTTTTTCAATTTCGAGGTTGTTGTTGAATTTGTTCGTGTTTTTCAACGTTGAAGTTGTTGTTGAATTTGTCGGTGTTTTTCAATGTTGAGGTTGTTGTTGTCTTTCAATGTTGAGGTTGTTGTTGAATTTGTTGGTGTTTTTCAATGTTGAGGTTGTTGTTGTTTTTCAATGCTGAGGTTGTTGTTGAATTTGTTGGTGTTTTTCAATGTTGAGGTTGTTGTTGAATTTGTTGGTGTTTTTCAATGTTGAGGTTGTTGTTGTTTTTCAATGTTGAGGTTGTTGTTGAATTTGTTGGTGTTTTTCAATGTTGAGGTTGTTGATGTTTTCCAATGTTGAGGTTGTTGTTGAATTTGTTAGTGTTTTTCAATGTTGAGGTTGTTGTTGAATTTGTTGGTGTTTTTCAATGTTGAGGTTGTTGTTATTTTTCAATGTTGAGGTTGTTGTTGAGTTTGTTGGTTTTTTTCAATGTTGAGGTTGTTGTTGAATTTGTTGGTGTTTTTCAATGTTGAGGTTGTTGTTGAATTTGTTGGTGTTTTTCAATGTTGAGGTTGTTGTTGTTTTTCAATGTTGAGGTTGTTGTTGAATTTGTTGGTGTTTTTCAACGTTGAGGTTGTTGTTGAATTTGTTGCTGTTTTTCAATGTTGAGGTTGTTGTTGTTTTTCAATGTTGAGGTTGTTGTTGAATTTGTTGGTGTTTTTCAATGTTTAGGTTGTTGTTGAATTTGTTGGTGTTTTTCAATTTCGAGGTTGTTCTTGAATTTGTTGGTGTTTTTCAATGTTGAAGTTGTTGTTGAATTTGTTGGTGTTTTTCAATGTTGAGGTTGTTGTTGTTTTTCATTGCTGAGGTTGTTGTTGAATTTGTTGGTGTTTTTCAATGTTGAGGTTGTTGTTGAATTTGTTGGTGTTTTTCAATGTTGAGGTTGTTGTTGTTTTTCAATGTTGAGGTTGTTGTTGAATTTGTTGGTGTTTTTCAATGTTGAGGTTGTTGTTGTTTTTCAAAGTTGAGGTTGTTGTTGAATTTGTTGGAGTTTTTCAATGTTGAGTTTGTTGTTGTTTTTCAATGTTGAGGTTGTTGTTGAATTTGTTGGTGTTTTTCAATGTTGAGGTTGTTATTGTTTTTCAATGTTGAGGTTGTTGTTGAATTTGTTGGTGTTTTTCAATGTTGAGGTTGTTGTTGAATTTGTTGGTGTTTTTCAATGTTGAGGTTGTTGTTGAATTTGTTGGTGTTTTTCAATGTTGAGGTTGTTGTTGTTTTTCAATGTTGAGGTTGTTGTTGAATTTGTTGGTGTTTTTCAACGTTGAGGTTGTTGTTGAATTTGTTGGTGTTATTTAATGTTGAGGTTGTTGTTGTTTTCAATGTTGAGGTTGTTGTTGAATTTGTTGGTGTTTTTCAATGTTTAGGTTGTTGTTGAATTTGTTGGTGTTTTTCAATTTCGAGGTTGTTGTTGAATTTGTTGGTGTTTTTCAATGTTGAAGTTGTTGTTGAATTTGTTGGTGTTTTTCAATGTTGAGGTTGTTGTTGTTTTTCAATGCTGAGGTTGTTGTTGAATTTGTTGGTGTTTTTCAATGTTGAGGTTGTTGTTGAATTTGTTGGTGTTTTTCAATGTTGAGGTTGTTGTTGAATTTGTTGGTGTTTTTCAATGTTGAGGTTGTTGTTGTTTTTCAATCTTGAGGTTGTTGTTGAATTTGTTGGTGTTTTTCAATGTTGAGTTTGTTGTTGAATTTGTTGGTGTTTTTCAGTGATGAGGTTGTTGTTGTTTTTCAATGTTGAGGTTGTTGAATTTGTGGGTGTTTTTCAATCTTGAGTTTGTTGTTGAATTTGTTGGTGTTTTTCAATGTTGAGGTTGTTGTTGAATTTGTTGGTGTTTTTCAATGTTGAGGTTGTTGTTATTTTTCAATGTTGAGGTTGTTGTTGAATTTGTTGGTGTTTTTCAATGTTGAGGTTGTTGTTGAATTTGTTGGTGTTTTTACAATGTTGAGGTTGTTGTTGAATTTGTTGGTGTTTTTCAATGTTGAGGTTGTTGTTGTTTTTAAATGTTGAGGTTGTTGTTGAATTTGCTGGTGTTTTTTCAATTTTGAGGTTGTTGGTGTTGTTCAATGTTGAGGTTGATTTTTAATTTGAGGGTGTCTTTCAATGTCGAGGTTGTCGTTGAATTTGATGGTGTTTTTCAATGTTGAGGTTGTTGTTGTTTTTCAACGTTGAGGTTGTTGTTGAATTTGTTGGTGTTTTTCAATGTTGAGGTTGTTGTTGAACTTGGTGTTTTTAAATGTTGAGGTTGTTGTTGAATTTGTTGGTGTTTTGCAATGTTGAGGTTGTTGTTGATTTTCAATGTTGAGGTTGTTGTTGAATTTGTTGGTGTTTTTCAATGTTGAGGATTTGTTGTTTTTCAATGTTGAGGTTGTTGTTGTATATGTTGGTGTTTTTCAATTTCGAGGTTGTTGTTGAATTTGTTGGTGTTTTTCAATGTTGAAGTTGTTGTTGAATTTGTCGGTGTTTTTCAATGTTGAGGTTGTTGTTGTTTTTCAATGTTGAGGTTGTTGTTGAATTTGTTGGTGTTTTTCAATGTTGAGGTTGTTGTTGTTTTTCAATGTTGAGGTTGTTGTTGAATTTGTTGGTGTTTTTCAACGTTGAGGTTGTTGTTGAATTTGTTGGTGTTATTTACTGTTGAGGTTGTTGTTGTTTTTCAATGTTGAGGTTGTTGTTGTTTTTCAATGCTGAGGTTGTTGTTGAATTTGTTGGTGTTTTTCAATGTTGAGGCTGTTGTTGAATTTGTTGGTGTTTTTCAATGTTGAGGTTGTTGTTGTTTTTCAATGTTGAGGTTGTTGTTGAATTTGTTGGTGTTTTTCAATGTTGAGGTTGTTGATGTTTTCCAATGTTGAGGTTGTTGTTGAATTTGTTAGTGTTTTTCAATGTTGAGGTTGTTGTTGAATTTGTTGGTGTTTTTCAATGTTGAGGTTGTTGTTATTTTTCAATGTTGAGGTTGTTGTTGAGTTTGTTGGTGTTTTTCAATGTTGAGGTTGTTGTTGAATTTGTTGCTGTTTTTCAATGTTGAGGTTGTTGTTGAATTTGTTGGTGTTTTTCAATGTTGAGGTTGTTGTTGTTTTTCAATGTTGAGGTTGTTGTTGAATTTGTTGGTGTTTTTCAACGTTGAGGTTGTTGTTGAATTTGTTGTTGTTTTTCAATGTTGAGGGTGTTGTTGTTTTTCAATGTTGAGGTTGTTGTTGAATTTGTTGGTGTTTTTCAATGTTTAGGTTGTTGTTGAATTTGTTGGTTTTTTTCAATTTCGAGGTTGTTCTTGAATTTGTTGGTGTTTTTCAATGTTGAAGTTGTTGTTGAATTTGTTGGTGTTTTTCAATGTTGAGGTTGTTGTTGTTTTTCATTGCTGAGGTTGTTGTTGAATTTGTTGGTGTTTTTCAATGTTGAGGTTGTTGTTGAATTTGTTGGTGTTTTTCAATGTTGAGGTTGTTGTTGTTTTTCAATGTTGAGGTTGTTGTTGAATTTGTTGGTGTTTTTCAATGTTGAGTTTGTTGTTGTTTTTCAATGTTGAGGTTGTTGTTGAATTTGTTGGTGTTTTTCAATGTTGAGGTTGTTATTGTTTTTCAATGTTGAGGTTGCTGTTGAATTTGTTGGTGTTTTTCAATGTTGAGGTTGTTGTTGTTTTTCAATCTTGAGGTTGTTGTTGAATTTGTTGGTGCTTTTCAATGTTGAGGTTGTTGTTGAATTTGTTGGTGTTTTTCAATGATGAGGTTGTTGTTGTTTTTCAATGTTGAGGTTGTTGAATTTGTGGGTGTTTTTCAGTCTTGAGTTTGTTGTTGAAATTGTTGGTGTTTTTCAATGTTGAGGTTGTTGTTGAATTTGTTGGTGTTTTTCAATGTTGAGGTTGTTGTTATTTTTCAATGTTGAGGTTGTTGTTGAGTTTGTTGGTGTTTTTCAATGTTGAGGTTGTTGTTGAATTTGTTGGTGTTTTTCAATGTTGAGGTTGTTGTTGAATTTGTTGGTGTTTTTCAATTTTGAGGTTGTTGTTGTTTTTCAATGTTGAGGTTGTTGTTGAATTTGTTGGTGTTTTTCAATGTTGAGATTGTTGTTGTTTTTCAATGTTGAGGTTGTTGTTCAATTTGTTGGTGTTTTTAAATGTTGAGGTTGTTGTTGAATTTGTTGGTGTTTTGCAATGTTGAGGTTATTGTTTTTTTTCAATGTTGAGGTTGTTGTTGAATTTGTTGGTGTTTTTCAATGTTGAGGTTTTTGTTGTTTTTCAATGTTGAGGTTGTTGTTGTATTTGTTGGTGTTTTTCAATTTCGAGGTTGCTGTTGAATTTGTTGGTGTTTTTCAATGTTGAAGTTGTTGTTGAATTTGTCGGTGTTTTTCAATGTTGAGGTTGTTGTTGTTTTTCAATGTTGAGGTTGTTGTTGAATTTGTTGGTGTTTTTCAATGTTGAGGTTGTTGTTGTTTTTCAATGTTGAGGTTGTTGTTGAATTTGTTGGTGTTTTTCGATGTTGAGGTTGTTGTTGAATTTGTTGGTGTTTTTCAATGTTGAGGTTGTTGTTGTTTTTCAATGATGAGGTTGTTGTTGAAGTTGTTGGTGTTTTTCAATGTTGAGGTTGTTGATGAGTTTGTTGGTGTTTTTCAATGTTGAGGTTGTTGTTGAATTTGTTGGTGTTTTTCAATGTTGAGGTTGTTGTTATTTTTCAATGTTGACGTTGTTCTTGAGTTTGTTGGTGTTTTTCAATGTTGAGGTTGTTGTTGAATTTGTTGGTGTTTTTCAATGTTGAGGTTGTTGTTGAATTTGTTGGTGTTTTTCAATGTTGAGGTTGTTGTTGTTTTTCAATGTTGAGGTTGTTGTTGAATTTGTTGGTGTTTTTCAACGTTGAGGTTGTTGTTGAATTTGTTGGTGTTTTTCAATGTTGAGGTTGTTGTTGTTTGTCAATGTTGAGGTTGTTGTTGAATTTGTTGGTGTTTTTCAATGTTTAGGTTGTTGTTGAATTTGTTGGTGTTTTTCAATTTCGAGGTTGTTGTTGAGTTTGTTGGTGTTTTTCAATGTTGAAGTTGTTGTTGAATTTGTTGGTGTTTTTCAATGTTGAGGTTGTTGTTGTTTTTCAATGCTGAGGTTGTTGTTGAATTTGTTGGTGTTTTTCAATGTTGAGGTTGTTGTTGAATTTGTTGGTGTTTTTCAATGTTGAGGTTGTTGTTGTTTTTCAATGTTGCGGTTGTTGTTGAATTTGTTGGTGTTTTTCAATGTTGAGGTTGTTGTTGTTTTTCAATCTTGAGGTTGTTGTTGAATTTGTTGGTGTTTTTCAATGTTGAGTTTGTTGTTGAATTTGTTGGTGTTTTTCAATGATGAGGTTCTTGTTGTTTTTCAATGTTGAGGTTGTTGAATTTGAGGGTGTTTTTCAATCTTGAGTTTGTTGGAGAATTTGTTGGTGTTTTTCAATGTTGAGGTTGTTGTTGAATTTGTTGGTGTTTTTCAATGTTGAGGTTGTTGTTATTTTTCAATGTTGAGGTTGTTGTTGTTTTTCAATGTTGAGGTTGTTGAATTTGTGGGTGTTTTTCAGTCTTGAGTTTGTTGTTGAAATTGTTGGTGTTTTTCAATGTTGAGGTTGTTGTTGAATTTGTTGGTGTTTTTCAATGTTGAGGTTGTTGTTATTTTTCAATGTTGAGGTTGTTGTTGAGTTTGTTGGTGTTTTTCAATGTTGAGGTTGTTGTTGAATTTGTTGGTGTTTTTCAATGTTGAGGTTGTTGTTGAATTTGTTGGTGTTTTTCAATTTTGAGGTTGTTGTTGTTTTTCAATGTTGAGGTTGTTGTTGAATTTGTTGGTGTTTTTCAATGTTGAGATTGTTGTTGTTTTTCAATGTTGAGGTTGTTGTTCAATTTGTTGGTGTTTTTAAATGTTGAGGTTGTTGTTGAATTTGTTGGTGTTTTGCAATGTTGAGGTTATTGTTTTTTTTTCAATGTTGAGGTTGTTGTTGAATTTGTTGGTGTTTTTCAATGTTGAGGTTTTTGTTGTTTTTCAATGTTGAGGTTGTTGTTGTATTTGTTGGTGTTTTTCAATTTCGAGGTTGCTGTTGAATTTGTTGGTGTTTTTCAATGTTGAAGTTGTTGTTGAATTTGTCGGTGTTTTTCAATGTTGAGGTTGTTGTTGTTTTTCAATGTTGAGGTTGTTGTTGAATTTGTTGGTGTTTTTCGATGTTGAGGTTGTTGTTGAATTTGTTGGTGTTTTTCAATGTTGAGGTTGTTGTTGTTTTTCAATGATGAGGTTGTTGTTGAAGTTGTTGGTGTTTTTCAATGTTGAGGTTGTTGATGAGTTTGTTGGTGTTTTTCAATGTTGAGGTTGTTGTTGAATTTGTTGGTGTTTTTCAATGTTGAGGTTGTTGTTATTTTTCAATGTTGACGTTGTTCTTGAGTTTGTTGGTGTTTTTCAATGTTGAGGTTGTTGTTGAATTTGTTGGTGTTTTTCAATGTTGAGGTTGTTGTTGAATTTGTTGGTGTTTTTCAATGTTGAGGTTGTTGTTGTTTTTCAATGTTGAGGTTGTTGTTGAATTTGTTGGTGTTTTTCAACGTTGAGGTTGTTGTTGAATTTGTTGGTGTTTTTCAATGTTGAGGTTGTTGTTGTTTGTCAATGTTGAGGTTGTTGTTGAATTTGTTGGTGTTTTTCAATGTTTAGGTTGTTGTTGAATTTGTTGGTGTTTTTCAATTTCGAGGTTGTTGTTGAGTTTGTTGTTGTTTTTCAATGTTGAGGTTGTTGTTGAATTTGTTGGTGTTTTTCAATGTTGAGGTTGTTATTGTTTTTCAATGTTGAGGTTGCTGTTGAATTTGTTGGTGTTTTTCAATGTTGAGGTTGTTGTTGTTTTTCAATCTTGAGGTTGTTGTTGAATTTGTTGGTGCTTTTCAATGTTGAGGTTGTTGTTGAATTTGTTGGTGTTTTTCAATGATGAGGTTGTTGTTGTTTTTCAATGTTGAGGTTGTTGAATTTGTGGGTGTTTTTCAGTCTTGAGTTTGTTGTTGAAATTGTTGGTGTTTTTCAATGTTGAGGTTGTTGTTGAATTTGTTGGTGTTTTTCAATGTTGAGGTTGTTGTTATTTTTCAATGTTGAGGTTGTTGTTGAGTTTGTTGGTGTTTTTCAATGTTGAGGTTGTTGTTGAATTTGTTGGTGTTTTTCAATGTTGAGGTTGTTGTTGAATTTGTTGGTGTTTTTCAATTTTGAGGTTGTTGTTGTTTTTCAATGTTGAGGTTGTTGTTGAATTTGTTGGTGTTTTTCAATGTTGAGATTGTTGTTGTTTTTCAATGTTGAGGTTGTTGTTCAATTTGTTGGTGTTTTTAAATGTTGAGGTTGTTGTTGAATTTGTTGGTGTTTTGCAATGTTGAGGTTATTGTTTTTTTTCAATGTTGAGGTTGTTGTTGAATTTGTTGGTGTTTTTCAATGTTGAGGTTTTTGTTGTTTTTCAATGTTGAGGTTGTTGTTGTATTTGTTGGTGTTTTTCAATTTCGAGGTTGCTGTTGAATTTGTTGGTGTTTTTCAATGTTGAAGTTGTTGTTGAATTTGTCGGTGTTTTTCAATGTTGAGGTTGTTGTTGTTTTTCAATGTTGAGGTTGTTGTTGAATTTGTTGGTGTTTTTCAATGTTGAGGTTGTTGTTGTTTTTCAATGTTGAGGTTGTTGTTGAATTTGTTGGTGTTTTTCGATGTTGAGGTTGTTGTTGAATTTGTTGGTGTTTTTCAATGTTGAGGTTGTTGTTGTTTTTCAATGATGAGGTTGTTGTTGAAGTTGTTGGTGTTTTTCAATGTTGAGGTTGTTGATGAGTTTGTTGGTGTTTTTCAATGTTGAGGTTGTTGTTGAATTTGTTGGTGTTTTTCAATGTTGAGGTTGTTGTTATTTTTCAATGTTGACGTTGTTCTTGAGTTTGTTGGTGTTTTTCAATGTTGAGGTTGTTGTTGAATTTGTTGGTGTTTTTCAATGTTGAGGTTGTTGTTGAATTTGTTGGTGTTTTTCAATGTTGAGGTTGTTGTTGTTTTTCAATGTTGAGGTTGTTGTTGAATTTGTTGGTGTTTTTCAACGTTGAGGTTGTTGTTGAATTTGTTGGTGTTTTTCAATGTTGAGGTTGTTGTTGTTTGTCAATGTTGAGGTTGTTGTTGAATTTGTTGGTGTTTTTCAATGTTTAGGTTGTTGTTGAATTTGTTGGTGTTTTTCAATTTCGAGGTTGTTGTTGAGTTTGTTGGTGTTTTTCAATGTTGAAGTTGTTGTTGAATTTGTTGGTGTTTTTCAATGTTGAGGTTGTTGTTGTTTTTCAATGCTGAGGTTGTTGTTGAATTTGTTGGTGTTTTTCAATGTTGAGGTTGTTGTTGAATTTGTTGGTGTTTTTCAATGTTGAGGTTGTTGTTGTTTTTCAATGTTGCGGTTGTTGTTGAATTTGTTGGTGTTTTTCAATGTTGTGGTTGTTGTTGTTTTTCAATCTTGAGGTTGTTGTTGAATTTGTTGGTGTTTTTCAATGTTGAGTTTGTTGTTGAATTTGTTGGTGTTTTTCAATGATGAGGTTCTTGTTGTTTTTCAATGTTGAGGTTGTTGAATTTGAGGGTGTTTTTCAATCTTGAGTTTGTTGGAGAATTTGTTGGTGTTTTTCAATGTTGAGGTTGTTGTTGAATTTGTTGGTGTTTTTCAATGTTGAGGTTGTTGTTATTTTTCAATGTTGAGGTTGTTGTTGTTTTTCAATGTTGAGGTTGTTGAATTTGTGGGTGTTTTTCAGTCTTGAGTTTGTTGTTGAAATTGTTGGTGTTTTTCAATGTTGAGGTTGTTGTTGAATTTGTTGGTGTTTTTCAATGTTGAGGTTGTTGTTATTTTTCAATGTTGAGGTTGTTGTTGAGTTTGTTGGTGTTTTTCAATGTTGAGGTTGTTGTTGAATTTGTTGGTGTTTTTCAATGTTGAGGTTGTTGTTGAATTTGTTGGTGTTTTTCAATTTTGAGGTTGTTGTTGTTTTTCAATGTTGAGGTTGTTGTTGAATTTGTTGGTGTTTTTCAATGTTGAGATTGTTGTTGTTTTTCAATGTTGAGGTTGTTGTTCAATTTGTTGGTGTTTTTAAATGTTGAGGTTGTTGTTGAATTTGTTGGTGTTTTGCAATGTTGAGGTTATTGTTTTTTTTCAATGTTGAGGTTGTTGTTGAATTTGTTGGTGTTTTTCAATGTTGAGGTTTTTGTTGTTTTTCAATGTTGAGGTTGTTGTTGTATTTGTTGGTGTTTTTCAATTTCGAGGTTGCTGTTGAATTTGTTGGTGTTTTTCAATGTTGAAGTTGTTGTTGAATTTGTCGGTGTTTTTCAATGTTGAGGTTGTTGTTGTTTTTCAATGTTGAGGTTGTTGTTGAATTTGTTGGTGTTTTTCGATGTTGAGGTTGTTGTTGAATTTGTTGGTGTTTTTCAATGTTGAGGTTGTTGTTGTTTTTCAATGATGAGGTTGTTGTTGAAGTTGTTGGTGTTTTTCAATGTTGAGGTTGTTGATGAGTTTGTTGGTGTTTTTCAATGTTGAGGTTGTTGTTGAATTTGTTGGTGTTTTTCAATGTTGAAGTTGTTGTTATTTTTCAATGTTGACGTTGTTCTTGAGTTTGTTGGTGTTTTTCAATGTTGAGGTTGTTGTTGAATTTGTTGGTGTTTTTCAATGTTGAGGTTGTTGTTGAATTTGTTGGTGTTTTTCAATGTTGAGGTTGTTGTTGTTTTTCAATGTTGAGGTTGTTGTTGAATTTGTTGGTGTTTTTCAACGTTGAGGTTGTTGTTGAATTTGTTGGTGTTTTTCAATGTTGAGGTTGTTGTTGTTTGTCAATGTTGAGGTTGTTGTTGAATTTGTTGGTGTTTTTCAATGTTTAGGTTGTTGTTGAATTTGTTGGTGTTTTTCAATTTCGAGGTTGTTGTTGAGTTTGTTGGTGTTTTTCAATGTTGAAGTTGTTGTTGAATTTGTTGGTGTTTTTCAATGTTGAGGTTGTTGTTGTTTTTCAATGCTGAGGTTGTTGTTGAATTTGTTGGTGTTTTTCAATGTTGAGGTTGTTGTTGAATTTGTTGGTGTTTTTCAATGTTGAGGTTGTTGTTGTTTTTCAATGTTGCGGTTGTTGTTGAATTTGTTGGTGTTTTTCAATGTTGAGGTTGTTGTTGTTTTTCAATCTTGAGGTTGTTGTTGAATTTGTTGGTGTTTTTCAATGTTGAGTTTGTTGTTGAATTTGTTGGTGTTTTTCAATGATGAGGTTCTTGTTGTTTTTCAATGTTGAGGTTGTTGAATTTGAGGGTGTTTTTCAATCTTGAGTTTGTTGGAGAATTTGTTGGTGTTTTTCAATGTTGAGGTTGTTGTTGAATTTGTTGGTGTTTTTCAATGTTGAGGTTGTTGTTATTTTTCAATGTTGAGGTTGTTGTTGAGTTTGTTGGTGTTTTTCAATGTTGAGGTTGTTGTTGAATTTGTTGGTGTTTTTCAATGTTGAGGTTGTTGTTGAATTTGTTGGTGTTTTTCAATGTTGAGGTTGTTGTTGTTTTTATATGCTGAGGTTGCTGTTGAATTTGCTGGTGTATTTTCAATATTGAGGTTGTTGGTGTTGTTCAATGTTGAGGTTGATTTTTAATTTGAGGGTGTCTTTCAATGTCGAGGTTGTTGTTGAATTTGTTAGTGTTTTTCAATGTTGAGGTTGTTGTTGTTTTTCAATGTTGAGGTTGTTGTTGAATTTGTTGGTGTTTTTCAATGTTGAGATTGTTCTTGTTTTTCAATGTTGAGGTTGTTGTTGTTTTTCAATGTTGAGGTTGTTGTTGAATTTGTTGGTGTTTTTAAATGTTGAGCTTGTTGTTGAATTTGTTGTTGTTTTGCAATGTTGAAGTTGTTGTTGTTTTTCAATGTTGAGGTTGTTGTTGAATTTGTTGGTGTTTTTCAATGTTGAGGTTTTTGTTGTTTTTCAATGTTGAGGTTGTTGTTGTATTTGTTGGTGTTTTTCAATTTCGAGGTTGTTGTTGAATTTGTTGGTGTTTTTCAATGTTGAAGTTGTTGTTGAATTTGTCGGTGTTTTTCAATGTTGAGGTTGTTGTTGTTTTTCAATGTTGAGGTTGTTGTTGAATTTGTTGGTGTTTTTCAATGTTGAGGTTGTTGTTGTTTTTCAATGCTGAGGTTGTTGTTGAATTTGTTGGTGTTTTTCAATGTTGAGGTTGTTGTTGAATTTGTTGGTGTTTTTCAATGTTGAGGTTGTTGTTGTTTTTCAATGTTGAGGTTGTTGTTGAATTTGTTGGTGTTTGTCAATGTTGAGGTTGTTGTTGAATTTGTTGGTGTTTTTCAATGTTGAGGTTGTTGCTGTTTTTCAATCTTGAGGTTGTTGTTGAATTTGTTGGTGTTTTTCAATGTTGAGTTTGTTGTTGAATTTGTTGGTGTTTTTCAATGATGAGGTTGTTGTTGTTTTTCAATGTTGAGGTTCTTGAATTTGTGGGTGTTTTTCAATCGTTAGTTTGTTGTTGAATTTGTTGGTGCTTTTCAATGTTGAGGTTGTTGTTGAATTTGTTGGTGTTTTTCAATGTTGAGGTTGTTGTTATTTTTCAATGTTGAGGTTGTTGTTGAATTTGTTGGTGTTTTTCAATGTTGAGGTTGTTGTTGAATTTGTTGGTGTTTTACAATGTTGAGGTTGTTGTTGAATTTGTTGGTGTTTTTCAATGTTGAGGTTGTTGTTGTTTTTAAATGTTGAGGTTGTTGTTGAATTTGCTGGTGTTTTGTCAATTTTGAGGTTGTTGGTGTTGTTCAATGTTGAGGTTGATTTTTAATTTGAGGGTGTCTTTCAATGTCGAGGTTGTGGTTGAATTTGTTAGTGTTTTTCAATGTTGAGGTTGTTGTTGTTTTTCAATGTTGAGGTTGTTGTTGAATTTGTTGGTGTTTTTCAATGTTGAGGTTGTTGCTGAACTTGTTGGTGTTTTTAAATGTTGAGGTTGTTGTTGAATTTGTTGGTGTTTTGCAATGTTGAGGTTGTTGTTGATTTTCAATGTTGAGGTTGTTGTTGAATTTGTTGGTGTTTTTCAATGTTGAGGTTTTTGTTGTTTTTCAATGTTGAGGTTGTTGTTGTATTTGTTGGTGTTTTTCAATTTCGAGGTTGTTGTTGAATTTGTTGGTGTTTTTCAATGTTGAAGTTGTTGTTGAATTTGTCGGTGTTTTTCAATGTTGAGGTTGTTGTTGTTTTTCAATGTTGAGGTTGTTGTTGAATTTGTTGGTGTTTTTCAATGTTGAGGTTGTTGTTGTTTTTCAATGCTGAGGTTGTTGTTGAATTTGTTGGTGTTTTTCAATGTTGAGGTTGTAGTTGAATTTGTTGGTGTTTTTCAATGTTGAGGTTGTTGTTGTTTTTCAATGTTGAGGTTGTTGTTGAATTTGTTGGTGTTTTTCAATGTTGAGGTTGTTGATGTTTTCCAATGTTGAGGTTGTTGTTGAATTTGTTAGTGTTTTTCAATGTTGAGGTTGTTGTTGAATTTGTTGGTGTTTTTCAATGTTGAGGTTGTTGTTATTTTTCAATGTTGAGGTTGTTGTTGAGTTTGTTGCTGTTTTTCAATGTTGAGGTTGTTGTTGAATTTGTTGGTGTTTTTCAATGTTGAGGTTGTTGTTGAATTTGTTGGTGTTTTTCAATGTTGAGGTTGTTGTTGTTTTTCAATGTTGAGGTTGTTGTTGAATTTGTTGGTGTTTTTCAACGTTGAGGTTGTTGTTGAATTTGTTGTTGTTTTTCAATGTTGAGGGTGTTGTTGTTTTTCAATGTTGAGGTTGTTGTTGAATTTGTTGGTGTTTTTCAATGTTTAGGTTGTTGTTGAATTTGTTGGTGTTTTTCAATTTCGAGGTTGTTCTTGAATTTGCTGGTGTTTTTCAATGTTGAAGTTGTTGTTGAATTTGTTGGTGTTTTTCAATGTTGAGGTTGTTGTTGTTTTTCATTGCTGAGGTTGTTGTTGAATTTGTTGGTGTTTTTCAATGTTGAGGTTGTTGTTGAACTTGTTGGTGTTTTTCAATGTTGAGGTTGTTGTTGTTTTTCAAAGTTGAGGTTGTTGTTGAATTTGTTGGTGGTTTTCAATGTTGAGGTTGTTATTGTTTTTCAATGTTGAGGTTGTTGTTGAATTTGTTGGTGTTTTTCAATGTTGAGGTTGTTGTTGTTTTTCAATCTTGAGGTTGTTGTTGAATTTGTTGGTGTTTTTCAATGTTGAGGTTGTTGTTGAATTTGTTGGTGTTTTTCAATGATGAGGTTGTTGTTGTTTTTCAATGTTGAGGTTGTTGAATTTGTGGGTGTTTTTCAGTCTTGAGTTTGTTGTTGAAATTGGTGGTGTTTTTCAATGTTGAGGTTGTTGTTGAATTTGTTGGTGTTTTTCAATGTTGAGGTTGTTGTTATTTTTCAATGTTGAGGTTGTTGTTGAGTTTGTTGGTGTTTTTCAATGTTGAGGTTGTTGTTGAATTTGTTGGTGTTTTTCAATGTTGAGGTTGTTGTTGAATTTGTTGGTGTTTTTCAATTTTGAGGTTGTTGTTGTTTTTCAATGTTGAGGTTGTTGTTGAATTTGTTGGTGTTTTTCAATGTTGAGATTGTTGTTGTTTTTCAATGTTGAGGTTGTTGTTGAATTTGTTGGTGTTTTTAAATGTTGAGGTTGTTGTTGAATTTGTTGGTGTTTTGCAATGTTGAGGTTGTTGTTGTTTTTCAATGTTGAGGTTGTTGTTGAGTTTGTTGGTGTTTTTCAATGTTGAGGTTGTTGTTGAATTTGTTGGTGTTTTTCAACGTTGAGGTTGTTGTTGAATTTGTTGTTGTTTTTCAATGTTGAGGGTGTTGTTGTTTTTCAATGTTGAGGTTGTTGTTGAATTTGTTGGTGTTTTTCAATGTTTAGGTTGTTGTTGAATTTGTTGGTGTTTTTCAATTTCGAGGTTGTTCTTGAATTTGTTGGTGTTTTTCAATGTTGAAGTTGTTGTTGAATTTGTTGGTGTTTTTCAATGTTGAGGTTGTTGTTGTTTTTCATTGCTGAGGTTGTTGTTGAATTTGTTGGTGTTTTTCAATGTTGAGGTTGTTGTTGAACTTGTTGGTGTTTTTCAATGTTGAGGTTGTTGTTGTTTTTCAATGTTGAGGTTGTTGTTGAATTTGTTGGTGTTTTTCAATGTTGAGGTTGTTGTTGTTTTTCAAAGTTGAGGTTGTTGTTGAATTTGTTGGTGTTTTTCAATGTTGAGGTTGTTATTGTTTTTCAATGTTGAGGTTGTTGTTGAATTTGTTGGTGTTTTTCAATGTTGAGGTTGTTGTTGTTTTTCAATCTTGAGGTTGTTGTTGAATTTGTTGGTGTTTTTCAATGTTGAGGTTGTTGTTGAATTTGTTGGTGTTTTTCAATGATGAGGTTGTTGTTGTTTTTCAATGTTGAGGTTGTTGAATTTGTGGGTGTTTTTCAGTCTTGAGTTTGTTGTTGAAATTGGTGGTGTTTTTCAATGTTGAGGTTGTTGTTGAATTTGTTGGTGTTTTTCAATGTTGAGGTTGTTGTTATTTTTCAATGTTGAGGTTGTTGTTGAGTTTGTTGGTGTTTTTCAATGTTGAGGTTGTTGTTGAATTTGTTGGTGTTTTTCAATGTTGAGGTTGTTGTTGAATTTGTTGGTGTTTTTCAATTTTGAGGTTGTTGTTGTTTTTCAATGTTGAGGTTGTTGTTGAATTTGTTGGTGTTTTTCAATGTTGAGATTGTTGCTGTTTTTCAATGTTGAGGTTGTTGTTGAATTTGTTGGTGTTTTTAAATGTTGAGGTTGTTGTTGAATTTGTTGGTGTTTTGCAATGTTGAGGTTGTTGTTGTTTTTCAATGTTGAGGTTGTTGTTGAATTTGTTGGTGTTTTTCAATGTTGAGGTTGTTGTTGTTTTTCAATGTTGAGGTTGTTGTTGAATTTGTTGGTGTTTTTCAATTTTGAGGTTGTTGTTGAATTTGCTGGTGTTTTTCAATGTTGAGGTTGTTGTTGTTTTTCAATGTTGAGGTTGTTGTTGAATTTGTTGGTGTTTTTCAATGTTGAGGTTGTTGATGAGTTTGTTGGTGTTTTTCAATGTTGAGGTTGTTGTTGAATTTGTTGGTGTTTTTCAATGTTGAGGTTGTTGTTATTTTTCAATGTTGACGTTGTTGTTGAGTTTGTTGGTGTTTTTCAATGTTGAGGTTGTTGTTGAATTTGTTGGTGTTTTTCAATGTTGAGGTTGTTGTTGAATTTGTTGGTGTTTTTCAATGTTGAGGTTGTTGTTGTTTTTCAATGTTGAGGTTGTTGTTGAATTTGTTGGTGTTTTTCAACCTTGAGGTTGTTGTTGAATTTGTTGGTGTTTTTCAATGTTGAGGTTGTTGTTGTTTTTCAATGTTGAGGTTGTTGTTGAATTTGTTGGTGTTTTTCAATGTTTAGGTTGTTGTTGAATTTGTTGGTGTTTTTCAATTTCGAGGTTGTTGTTGAGTTTGTTGGTGTTTTTCAATGTTGAAGTTGTTGTTGAATTTGTTGGTGTTTTTCAATGTTGAGGTTGTTGTTGTTTTTCAATGCTGAGGTTGTTGTTGAATTTGTTGGTGTTTTTCAATGTTGAGGATGTTGTTGAATTTGTTGGTGTTTTTCAATGTTGAGGTTGTTGTTGTTTTTCAATGTTGCAGTTGTTGTTGAATTTGTTGGTGTTTTTCAATGTTGAGGTTGTTGTTGTTTTTCAATCTTGAGGTTGTTGTTGAATTTGTTGGTGTTTTTCAATGTTGAGGTTGTTGTTATTTTTCAATGTTGAGGTTGTTGTTGAGTTTGTTGGTGTTTTTCAATGTTGAGGTTGTTGTTGAATTTGTTGGTGTTTTTCAATGTTGAGGTTGTTGTTGAATTTGTTGGTGTTTTTCAATTTTGAGGTTGTTGTTGTTTTTCAATGTTGAGGTTGTTGTTGAATTTGTTGGTGTTTTTCAATGTTGAGATTGTTGTTGTTTTTCAATGTTGAGGTTGTTGTTGAATTTGTTGGTGTTTTTGAATGTTGAGGTTGTTGTTGAATTTGTTGGTGTTTTGCAATGTTGAGGTTGTTGTTGTTTTTCAATGTTGAGGTTGTTGTTGAGTTTGTTGGTGTTTTTCAATGTTGAGGTTGTTGTTGAATTTGTTGGTGTTTTTCAACGTTGAGGTTGTTGTTGAATTTGTTGTTGTTTTTCAATGTTGAGGGTGTTGTTGTTTTTCAATGTTGAGGTTGTTGTTGAATTTGTTGGTGTTTTTCAATGTTTAGGTTGTTGTTGAATTTGTTGGTGTTTTTCAATTTCGAGGTTGTTCTTGAATTTGTTGTTGTTTTTCAATGTTGAAGTTGTTGAATTTGTTGGTGTTTTTCAATGTTGAGGTTGTTGTTGTTTTTCATTGCTGAGGTTGTTGTTGAATTTGTTGGTGTTTTTCAATGTTGAGGTTGTTGTTGAACTTGTTGGTGTTTTTCAATGTTGAGGTTGTTGATGTTTTTCAATGTTGAGGTTGTTGTTGAATTTGTTGGTGTTTTTCAATGTTGAGGTTGTTGTTGTTTTTCAAAGTTGAGGTTGTTGTTGAATTTGTTGGTGTTTTTCAATGTTGAGGTTGTTATTGTTTTTCAATGTTGAGGTTGTTGTTGAATTTGTTGGTGTTTTTCAATGTTGAGGTTGTTGTTGTTTTTCAATCTTGAGGTTGTTGTTGAATTTGTTGGTGTTTTTCAATGTTGAGGTTGTTGTTGAATTTGTTGGTGTTTTTCAATGATGAGGTTGTTGTTGTTTTTCAATGTTGAGGTTGTTGAATTTGTGGGTGTTTTTCAGTCTTGAGTTTGTTGTTGAAATTGGTGGTGTTTTTCAATGTTGAGGTTGTTGTTGAATTTGTTGGTGTTTTTCAATGTTGAGGTTGTTGTTATTTTTCAATGTTGAGGTTGTTGTTGAGTTTGTTGGTGTTTTTCAATGTTGAGGTTGTTGTTGAATTTGTTGGTGTTTTTCAATGTTGAGGTTGTTGTTGAATTTGTTGGTGTTTTTCAATTTTGAGGTTGTTGTTGTTTTTCAATGTTGAGGTTGTTGTTGAATTTGTTGGTGTTTTTCAATGTTGAGATTGTTGTTGTTTTTCAATGTTGAGGTTGTTGTTGAATTTGTTGGTGTTTTTAAATGTTGAGGTTGTTGTTGAATTTGTTGGTGTTTTGCAATGTTGAGGTTGTTGTTGTTTTTCAATGTTGAGGTTGTTGTTGAATTTGTTGGTGTTTTGCAATGTTGAGGTTGTTGTTGTTTTTCAATGTTGAGGTTGTTGTTGTATTTGTTGGTGTTTTTCAATTTCGAGGTTGTTGTTGAATTTGTTGGTGTTTTTCAATGTTGAAGTTGTTGTTGAATTTGTCGGTGTTTTTCAATGTTGAGGTTGTTGTTGTTTTTCAATGTTGAGGTTGTTGTTGAATTTGTTGGTGTTTTTCAATGTTGAGGTTGTTGTTGTTTTTCAATGTTGAGGTTGTTGTTGAATTTGTTGGTGTTTTTCAATGTTGAGGTTGTTGTTGAATTTGTTGGTGTTTTTCAATGTTGAGGTTGTTGTTGTTTTTCAATGTTGAGGTTGTTGTTGAATTTGTTGGTGTTTTTCAATGTTGAGGTTGTTGATGAGTTTGTTGGTGTTTTTCAATGTTGAGGTTGTTGTTGAATTTGTTGGTGTTTTTCAATGTTGAGGTTGTTGTTATTTTTCAATGTTGACGTTGTTGTTGAGTTTGTTGGTGTTTTACAATGTTGAGGTTGTTGTTGAATTTGTTGGTGTTTTTCAATGTTGAGGTTGTTGTTGAATTTGTTGGTGTTTTTCAATGTTGAGGTTGTTGTTGTTTTTCAATGTTGAGGTTGTTGTTGAATTTGTTGGTGTTTTTCAACGTTGAGGTTGTTGTTGAATTTGTTGGTGTTTTTCAATGTTGAGGTTGTTGTTGTTTTTCAATGTTGAGGTTGTTGTTGAATTTGTTGGTGTTTTTCAATGTTTAGGTTGTTGTTGAATTTGTTGGTGTTTTTCAATATCGAGGTTGTTGTTGAGTTTGTTGGTGTTTTTCAATGTTGAAGTTGTTGTTGAATTTGTTGGTGTTTTTCAATGTTGAGGTTGTTGTTGTTTTTCAATGCTGAGGTTGTTGTTGAATTTGTTGGTGTTTTTCAATGTTGAGGTTGTTGTTGAATTTGTTGGTGTTTTTCAATGTTGAGGTTGTTGTTGTTTTTCAATGTTGCAGTTGTTGTTGAATTTGTTGGTGTTTTTCAATGTTGAGGTTGTTGTTGTTTTTCAATCTTGAGGTTGTTGTTGAATTTGTTGGTGTTTTTCAATGTTGAGTTTGTTGTTGAATTTGTTGGTGTTTTTCAATGATGAGGTTGTTGTTGTTTTTCAATGTTGAGGTTGTTGAATTTGAGGGTGTTTTTCAATCTTGAGTTTGTTGTTGAATTTGTTGGTGTTTTTCAATGTTGAGGTTGTTGTTGAATTTGTTGGTGTTTTTCAATGTTGAGGTTGTTGTTATTTTTCAATGTTGAGGTTGTTGTTGAGTTTGTTGGTGTTTTTCAATGTTGAGGTTGTTGTTGAATTTCTTGGTGTTTTTCAATGTTGAGGTTGTTGTTGAATTTGTTGGTGTTTTTCAATGTTGAGGTTGTTGTTGTTTTTTTATGCTGAGGTTGTTGTTGAATTTGCTGGTGTATTTTCAATATTGAGGTTGTTGGTGTTGTTCAATGTTGAGGTTGATTTTTAATTTGAGGGTGTCTTTCAATGTCGAGGTTGTTGTTGAATTTGTTGGTGTTTTTCAATGTTGAGGTTGTTGTTGTTTTTCAATGTTGAGGTTGTTGTTGAATTTGTTGGTGTTTTTCAATGTTGAGATTGTTGTTGTTTTTCAATGTTGAGGTTGTTGTTGTTTTTCAATGTTGAGGTTGTTGTTGAATTTGTTGGTGTTTTTAAATGTTGAGGTTGTTGTTGAATTTGTTGGTGTTTTGCAATGTTGAGGTTGTTGTTGTTTTTCAATGTTGAGGTTGTTGTTGAATTTGTTGGTGTTTTTCAATGTTGAGGTTTTTGTTGTTTTTCAATGTTGAGGTTGTTGTTGTATTTGTTGGTGTTTTTCAATTTCGAGGTTGTTGTTGAATTTGTTGGTGTTTTTCAATGTTGAAGTTGTTGTTGAATTTGTCGGTGTTTTCCAATGTTGAGGTTGTTGTTGTTTTTCAATGTTGAGGTTGTTGTTGAATTTGTTGGTGTTTTTCAATGTTGAGGTTGTTGTTGTTTTTCAAAGCTGAGGTTGTTGTTGAATTTGTTGGTGTTTTTCAATGTTGAGGTTGTTGTTGAATTTGTTGGTGTTTTTCAATGTTGAGGTTGTTGTTGTTTTTCAATGTTGAGGTTGTTGTTGAATTTGTTGGTGTTTTTCAATGTTGAGGTTGTTGATGTTTTCCAATGTTGAGGTTGTTGTTGAATTTGTTAGTGTTTTTCAATGTTGAGGTTGTTGTTGAATTTGTTGGTGTTTTTCAATGTTGAGGTTGTTGTTGTTTTTCAATCTTGAGGTTGTTGTTGAATTTGTTGGTGTTTTTCAATGTTGAGTTTGTTGTTGAATTTGTTGGTGTTTTTCAATGATGAGGTTGTTGTTGTTTTTCAATGTTGAGGTTGTTGAATTTGTGGGTGTTTTTCAATCTTGAATTTGTTGTTGAATTTGTTGGTGTTTTTCAATGTTGAGGTTGTTGTTGAATTTGTTGGTGTTTTTCAATGTTGAGGTTGTTGTTATTTTTCAATGTTGAGGTTGTTGTTGAATTTGTTGGTGTTTTTCAATGTTGAGGTTGTTGTTGAATTTGTTGGTGTTTTACAATGTTGAGGTTGTTGTTGAATTTGTTGGTGTTTTTCAATGTTGAGGTTGTTGTTGTTTTTCAATGTAGAGGTTGTTGTTGTATTTGTTGGTGTTTTACAATTTCGAGGTTGTTGTTGAATTTGTTGGTGTTTTTCAATGTTGAAGTTGTTGTTGAATTTGTTGGTGTTTTTCAATGTTGAGGTTGTTGTTGTTTTTCAATGTTGAGGTTGCTGTTGAATTTGCTGGTGTTTTTCAATGTTGAGCTTGTTGTTGAATTTGTTGGTGTTTTTCAATGTTGAGGTTGTTGTTGTTTTTCAATGTTGAGGTTGTTGTTGAATTTGTTGGTGTTTTTCAATGTTGAGTTTGTTGTTGTTTTTCAATGTTGAGGTTGTTGTTGAATTTGTTGGTGTTTTTCAATGTTGAGGTTGTTGTTGTTTTTCAATGTTGAGGTTACTGTTGAATTTGTTGGTGTTTTTCAATGTTGAGGTTGTTGTTGTTTTTCAATGTTGAGGTTGTTGTTGAATTTGTTGGAGCTTTTCAATGTTGAGGTTGTTGTTGACTTTGTTGGTGTTTTTCAATGTTGAGGTTGTTGTTGTTTTTCAATGTTGAGGTTGTTGTTGAATTTGTTGGCGTTTTTTAATGTTGAGTTTGTTGTTGAATTTGTTGGTGTTTTTCAACTTCGAGGTTGTTGTTGAATTTGTTGGTGTTTTTCAATGTTGAGGTTGTTGTTGAATTTGTTGGTGTTTTTCAATGTTGAAGTTGTTGTTGAATTTGTTGGTGTTTTTCAATGTTGAGGTTGTTGTTGTTTTTCAATGTTGAGGATGTTGTTTAATTTGTTGGTGTTTTTCAATGTTTAGTTTGTTGTTGTTTTTCAATGTTGAGGTTGTTGTTGAATTTGTTGGTGTTTTTCAATGTTGAGGTTGTTGTTGTTTTTCAATGTTGAGGTTGTTGTTGAATTTGTTGGTGTTTTTCAATGTTGAAGTTGTTGGTGTTTTTCAATGCTGAGGTTGTTGTTGAATTTGTTGGTGTTTTTCAATGTTGAGGTTGTTGTTGAATTTGTTGGTTTTTTCAATGTTGAGGTTGTTGTTGTTTTTCAATGTTGAGGTTGTTGTTGAGTTTGTTGGTGTTTTTCAATGTTGAGGTTGTTGTTGTTTTTCAAAGTTGAGGTTGTTGTTGAATTTGTTGGTGTTTTTCAATTTCGAGGTTGTTGTTGAATTTGTTGGTGTTTTTCAATGTTGAAGTTGTTGTTGAATTTGTTGGTGTTTTTCAATGTTGAGGTTGTTGTTGTTTTTCAATGTTGAGGTTGTTGTTGAATTTGTTGGTGTTTTTCAATGTTGAGGTTGTTGTTGTTTTTCAATGTTGAGGTTGTTGTTGAATTTGTTGGTGTTTTTCAATGTTGAGGTTGTTGTTGCTTTTCAATTTTGAGGTTGTTGTTGAATTTGTTGGTGTTTTTCA
Organism: Isurus oxyrinchus; assembly: GCA_026770705.1. Lineage (NCBI taxonomy): Eukaryota > Metazoa > Chordata > Chondrichthyes > Lamniformes > Lamnidae > Isurus > Isurus oxyrinchus. The sequence continues at coordinate 1,563,995 of JANJGN010000084.1, read as the reverse complement.
ATGTTGAGGTTGTTGTTGTTTTTCAAAGTTGAGGTTGTTGTTGAATTTGTTGGTGTTTTTCAATTTCGAGGTTGTTGTTGAATTTGTTGGTGTTTTTCAATGTTGAAGTTGTTGTTGAATTTGTTGGTGTTTTTCAATGTTGAGGTTGTTGTTGTTTTTCAATGTTGAGGTTGTTGTTGAATTTGTTGGTGTTTTTCAATTTTGAGGTTGTTGTTGTTTTTCAATGTTGAGGTTGTTGCTGAATTTGTTGGTGTTTTTCAATGTTGAGGTTCTTGTTGTTTTTCAATGTCGAGGTTGTTGTTGAATTTGTTGGTGTTTTTCAATGTTGAGGTTGTTGTTGTTTTTCAATGTTGAGGTTGTTGTTGTTTTTAAATGTTGAGGTTGTTGTTGAATTTGCTGGTGTTTTGCAGTGTTGAGGTTGTTGTTGTTTTTCAATGTTGAGGTTGTTGTTGAATTTGTTGGTGTTTTTCAATGTTGAGGTTGTTGTTGTTTTTCAATTTTGATGTTGTTGTTGAATCTGTTGCTGTTTTTCAATGTTGAGGTTGTTCTTTTTCAAAGTTGAGGTTGTTGTTGAATTTGTTGGTGTTTTTCAATTTCGAGGTTGTTGTTGAATTTGTTGGTGTTTTTCAATGTTGAAGTTGTTGTTGAATTTGTTGGTGTTTTTCAATGTTGAGGTTGTTGTTGTTCTTCAATGTTGAGGTTGTTGTTGAATTTGTTGGTGCTTTTCAATGTTGAGGTTGTTGTTGTTTTTCAATGCTGAGGTTGTTGTTGAATTTGTTGGTGTTTTTCAATGTTGAAGTTGTTGTTGAATTTGTTGGTGTTTTTCAATTTTGAGGTTGTTGTTGTTCTTCAATGTTGAGGTTGTTGCTGAATTTGTTGGTGTTTTTCAATGTTGAGGTTGTTGTTGTTTTTCAATGTCGAGGTTGTTGTTGAATTTGTTGGTGTTTTTCAATGTTGAGGTTGTTGTTGTTTTTCAATGCTGAGGTTGTTGTTGAATTTGTTGGTGTTTTTCAATGTTGTGATTGTTGTTGTTTTTAAAGGTTGAGGTTGTTGTGGAATTTGCTGGTGTTTTGCAATGTTGAGGTTGTTGTTGTTTTTCAATGTTGAGGTTGTTGTTGAATTTGTTGGTGTTTTTCAATGTTGAGGTTGTTGTTGTTTTTCAATGTAGAGGTTGTTGTTGTATTTGTTGGTGTTTTTCAATTTCGAGGTTGTTGTTGAATTTGTTGGTGTTTTTCAATGTTGAAGTTGTTGTTGAATTTGTTGGTGTTTTTCAATGTTGAGGTTGTTGTTGTTTTTCAATGTTGAGGTTGCTGTTGAATTTGCTGGTGTTTTTCAATGTTGAGCTTGTTGTTGAATTTGTTGGTGTTTTTCAATGTTGAGGTTGTTGTTGTTTTTCAATGTTGAGGTTGTTGTTGAATTTGTTGGTGTTTTTCAATGTTGAGTTTGTTGTTGTTTTTCAATGTTGAGGTTGTTGTTGAATTTGTTGGTGTTTTTCAATGTTGAGGTTGTTGTTGTTTTTCAATGTTGAGGTTACTGTTGAATTTGTTGGTGTTTTTCAATGTTGAGGTTGTTGTTGTTTTTCAATGTTGAGGTTGTTGTTGAATTTGTTGGAGCTTTTCAATGTTGAGGTTGTTGTTGACTTTGTTGGTGTTTTTCAATGTTGAGGTTGTTGTTGTTTTTCAATGTTGAGGTTGTTGTTGAATTTGTTGGCGTTTTTTAATGTTGAGGTTGTTGTTGAATTTGTTGGTGTTTTTCAACTTCGAGGTTGTTGTTGAATTTGTTGGTGTTTGTCAATGTTGAGGTTGTTGTTGAATTTGTTGGTGTTTTTCAATGTTGAGGTTGTTGTTGAATTTGTTGGTGTTTTTCAATGTTGAGGTTGTTGTTGTTTTTCAATGTTGAGGTTGTTGTTTAATTTGTTGGTGTTTTTCAATGTTTAGTTTGTTGTTGTTTTTCAATGTTGAGGTTGTTGTTGAATTTGTTGGTGTTTTTCAATGTTGAGGTTGTTGTTGTTTTTCAATGTTGAGGTTGTTGTTGAATTTGTTGGTGTTTTTCAATGTTGAGGTTGTTGTTGTTTTTCAATGTTGAGGTTGTTGTTGAATTTGTTGGTGTTTTTCAATGTTGAAGTTGTTGGTGTTTTTCAATGCTGAGGTTGTTGTTGAATTTGTTGGTGTTTTTCAATGTTGAGGTTGTTGTTGAATTTGTTGGTTTTTTCAATGTTGAGGTTGTTGTTGTTTTTCAATGTTGAGGTTGTTGTTGAGTTTGTTGGTGTTTTTCAATGTTGAGGTTGTTGTTGTTTTTCAAAGTTGAGGTTGTTGTTGAATTTGTTGGTGTTTTTCAATTTCGAGGTTGTTGTTGAATTTGTTGGTGTTTTTCAATGTTGAAGTTGTTGTTGAATTTGTTGGTGTTTTTCAATGTTGAGGTTGTTGTTGTTTTTCAATGTTGAGGTTGTTGTTGAATTTGTTGGTGTTTTTCAATGTTGAGGTTGTTGTTGTTTTTCAATGTTGAGGTTGTTGTTGAATTTGTTGGTGTTTTTCAATGTTGAGGTTGTTGTTGCTTTTCAATTTTGAGGTTGTTGTTGAATTTGTTGGTGTTTTTCAATGTTGAGGTTGTTGTTGTTTTTCAAAGTTGAGGTTGTTGTTGAATTTGTTGGTGTTTTTCAATTTCGAGGTTGTTGTTGAATTTGTTGGTGTTTTTCAATGTTGAAGTTGTTGTTGAATTTGTTGGTGTTTTTCAATGTTGAGGTTGTTGTTGTTTTTCAATGTTGAGGTTGTTGTTGAATTTGTTGGTGTTTTTCAATGTTGAGGTCGTTGTTGTTTTTCAATGCTGAGGTTGTTGTTGAATTTGTTGGTGTTTTTCAATGTTGAAGTTGTTGTTGAATTTGTTGGTGTTTTTCAATTTTGAGGTTGTTGTTGTTTTTCAATGTTGAGGTTGTTGCTGAATTTGTTGGTGTTTTTCAATGTTGAGGTTCTTGTTGTTTTTCAATGTCGAGGTTGTTGTTGAATTTGTTGGTGTTTTTCAATGTTGAGGTTGTTGTTGTTTTTCAATGTTGAGGTTGTTGTTGAATTTGTTGGTGTTTTTCAATGTTGTGATTGTTGTTGAATTTGTTGGTGTTTTTCAATGATGAGGTTATTGTTGTTTTTCAATGTTGAGGTTGTTGTTGAATTTGTTGGTGTTTTTCAATGTTGAGGTTGTTGTTGTTTTTCAATGCTGAGGTTGTTGTTGAATTTGTTGGTGTTTTTCAATGTTGAGGTTGTTGTTGAATTTGTTGGTGTTTTTCAATGTTGAGGTTGTTGTTGTTTTTCAATGCTGAGGTTGATGTTGAATTTGTTGGTGTTTTTCAATGTTTAGGTTGTTGTTGTTTTTCAATGTTGAGGTTGTTGTTGAATTTGTTGGTGTTTTTCAATTTCGAGGTTGTTGTTGAATTTGTTGGTGTTTTTCAATGTTGAAGTTGTTGTTGAATTTGTTGGTGTTTTTCAATGTTGAGGTTGTTGTTGTTCTTCAATGTTGAGGTTGTTGTTGAATTTGTTGGTGCTTTTCAATGTTGAGGTTGTTGTTGTTTTTCAATGCTGAGGTTGTTGTTGAATTTGTTGGTGTTTTTCAATGTTGAAGTTGTTGTTGAATTTGTTGGTGTTTTTCAATTTTGAGGTTGTTGTTGTTCTTCAATGTTGAGGTTGTTGCTGAATTTGTTGGTGTTTTTCAATGTTGAGGTTGTTGTTGTTTTTCAATGTCGAGGTTGTTGTTGAATTTGTTGGTGTTTTTCAATGTTGAGGTTGTTGTTGTTTTTCAATGCTGAGGTTGTTGTTGAATTTGTTGGTGTTTTTCAATGTTGTGATTGTTGTTGTTTTTAAAGGTTGAGGTTGTTGTGGAATTTGCTGGTGTTTTGCAATGTTGAGGTTGTTGTTGTTTTTCAATGTTGAGGTTGTTGTTGAATTTGTTGGTGTTTTTCAATGTTGAGGTTGTTGTTGTTTTTCAATGTAGAGGTTGTTGTTGTATTTGTTGGTGTTTTTCAATTTCGAGGTTGTTGTTGAATTTGTTGGTGTTTTTCAATGTTGAAGTTGTTGTTGAATTTGTTGGTGTTTTTCAATGTTGAGGTTGTTGTTGTTTTTCAATGTTGAGGTTGCTGTTGAATTTGCTGGTGTTTTTCAATGTTGAGCTTGTTGTTGAATTTGTTGGTGTTTTTCAATGTTGAGGTTGTTGTTGTTTTTCAATGTTGAGGTTGTTGTTGAATTTGTTGGTGTTTTTCAATGTTGAGTTTGTTGTTGTTTTTCAATGTTGAGGTTGTTGTTGAATTTGTTGGTGTTTTTCAATGTTGAGGTTGTTGTTGTTTTTCAATGTTGAGGTTACTGTTGAATTTGTTGGTGTTTTTCAATGTTGAGGTTGTTGTTGTTTTTCAATGTTGAGGTTGTTGTTGAATTTGTTGGAGCTTTTCAATGTTGAGGTTGTTGTTGACTTTGTTGGTGTTTTTCAATGTTGAGGTTGTTGTTGTTTTTCAATGTTGAGGTTGTTGTTGAATTTGTTGGCGTTTTTTAATGTTGAGGTTGTTGTTGAATTTGTTGGTGTTTTTCAACTTCGAGGTTGTTGTTGAATTTGTTGGTGTTTGTCAATGTTGAGGTTGTTGTTGAATTTGTTGGTGTTTTTCAATGTTGAGGTTGTTGTTGAATTTGTTGGTGTTTTTCAATGTTGAGGTTGTTGTTGTTTTTCAATGTTGAGGTTGTTGTTTAATTTGTTGGTGTTTTTCAATGTTTAGTTTGTTGTTGTTTTTCAATGTTGAGGTTGTTGTTGAATTTGTTGGTGTTTTTCAATGTTGAGGTTGTTGTTGTTTTTCAATGTTGAGGTTGTTGTTGAATTTGTTGGTGTTTTTCAATGTTGAGGTTGTTGTTGTTTTTCAATGTTGAGGTTGTTGTTGAATTTGTTGGTGTTTTTCAATGTTGAAGTTGTTGGTGTTTTTCAATGCTGAGGTTGTTGTTGAATTTGTTGGTGTTTTTCAATGTTGAGGTTGTTGTTGAATTTGTTGGTTTTTTCAATGTTGAGGTTGTTGTTGTTTTTCAATGTTGAGGTTGTTGTTGAGTTTGTTGGTGTTTTTCAATGTTGAGGTTGTTGTTGTTTTTCAAAGTTGAGGTTGTTGTTGAATTTGTTGGTGTTTTTCAATTTCGAGGTTGTTGTTGAATTTGTTGGTGTTTTTCAATGTTGAAGTTGTTGTTGAATTTGTTGGTGTTTTTCAATGTTGAGGTTGTTGTTGTTTTTCAATGTTGAGGTTGTTGTTGAATTTGTTGGTGTTTTTCAATGTTGAGGTTGTTGTTGTTTTTCAATGTTGAGGTTGTTGTTGAATTTGTTGGTGTTTTTCAATGTTGAGGTTGTTGTTGCTTTTCAATTTTGAGGTTGTTGTTGAATTTGTTGGTGTTTTTCAATGTTGAGGTTGTTGTTGTTTTTCAAAGTTGAGGTTGTTGTTGAATTTGTTGGTGTTTTTCAATTTCGAGGTTGTTGTTGAATTTGTTGGTGTTTTTCAATGTTGAAGTTGTTGTTGAATTTGTTGGTGTTTTTCAATGTTGAGGTTGTTGTTGTTTTTCAATGTTGAGGTTGTTGTTGAATTTGTTGGTGTTTTTCAATGTTGAGGTCGTTGTTGTTTTTCAATGCTGAGGTTGTTGTTGAATTTGTTGGTGTTTTTCAATGTTGAAGTTGTTGTTGAATTTGTTGGTGTTTTTCAATTTTGAGGTTGTTGTTGTTTTTCAATGTTGAGGTTGTTGCTGAATTTGTTGGTGTTTTTCAATGTTGAGGTTCTTGTTGTTTTTCAATGTCGAGGTTGTTGTTGAATTTGTTGGTGTTTTTCAATGTTGAGGTTGTTGTTGTTTTTCAATGTTGAGGTTGTTGTTGAATTTGTTGGTGTTTTTCAATGTTGTGATTGTTGTTGTTTTTAAATGTTGAGGTTGTTGTTGAATTTGCTGGTGTTTTGCAGTGTTGAGGTTGTTGTTGTTTTTCAATGTTGAGGTTGTTGTTGAATTTGTTGGTGTTTTTCAATGTTGAGGTTGTTGTTGTTTTTCAATGTACAGGTTGTTGTTGTATTTGTTGGTGTTTTTCAATGTTGAGGTTGTTGTTGAATTTGTTGGTGTTTTTCAATGTTGAAGTTGTTGTTGAATTTGTTGGTGTTTTTCAATGTTGAGGTTGTTGTTGTTTTTCAATGTTGAGGTTGCTGTTGAATTTGCTGGTGTTTTTCAATGTTGAGGTTGTTGATGTTTTTCAATGCTGAGGTTGTTGTTGAATTTGTTGGTGTTTTTCAATGTTGAGGTTGTTGTTGAATTTGATGGTGTTTTTCAACGTTGAGGTTGTTGTTGTTTTTCAATGTTGAGGTTGTTGTTGAATTTGTTGGTGTTTTTCAATGTTTAGGTTGTTGTTGTTTTTCAATGTTGAGGTTGTTGTTGAATTTGTTGGTGTTTTTCAATGTTGAGGTTGTTGTTGAATTTGTTGGTGTTTTTCAATGTTGAGGTTGTTGTTGTTTTTCAATGTTGAGGTTGTTGTTGAATTTGTTGGTGTTTTTCAATGTTGAGTTTGTTGCTGTTTTTCAATGTTGAGGTTGTTGTTGAATTTGTTGGTGTTTTTCAATGTTGAGGTTGTTGTTGTTTTTCAATGTTGAGGTTACTGTTGAATTTGTTGGTGTTTTTCAATGTTGAGGTTGTTGCTGTTTTTCAATGTTGAGGTTGTTGTTGAATTTGTTGGTGCTTTTCAATGTTGAGGTTGTTGTTGACTTTGTTGGTGTTTTTCAATGTTGAGGTTGTTGTTGTTTTTCAATGATGAGGTTGTTGTTGAATTTGTTGGCGTTTTTCAATGTTGAGTTTGTTGTTGAATTTGTTGGTGTTTTTCAACGTCGAGGTTGTTGTTGAATTTGTTGGTGTTTTTCAATGTTGAGGTTGTTGTTGAATTTGTTGGTGTTTTTCAATGTTGAGGTTGTTGTTGTTTTTCAATGTTGAGGTTGTTGTTTAATTTGTTGTTGTTTTTCAATGTTTAGTTTGTTGTTGTTTTTCAATGTTGAGGTTGTTGTTGAATTTGTTGGTGTTTTTCAATGTTGAGGTTGTTGTTGTTTTTCAATGTTGAGGTTGTTGTTGAATTTGTTGGTGTTTTTCAATGTTGAGGTTGTTGTTGTTTTTCAATGTTGAGGTTGTTGTTGAATTTGTTGGTGTTTTTCAATGTTGAGGCTGTTGTTGAATTTGTTGGTGTTTTTCAATGTTGAGGTTGTTGTTGTTTTTCAATGTTGAGGTTGTTGTTGAGTTTGTTGGTGTTTTTCAATGTTGAGGTTGTTGTTGAATTTGTTGGTGTTTTTCAATGTTGAGGTTGTTGTTGAATTTGTTGGTGTTTTTCAATGTTGAGGTTGTTGTTGTTTTTCAATGTTGAGGTTGTTGTTGAGTTTGTTGGTGTTTTTCAATGTTGAGGTTGTTGTTGAATTTGTTGGTGTTTTTCAATGTTGAGGTTGTTGTTGAATTTGTTGGTGTTTTTCAATGCTGAGGTTGTTGTTGTTTTTAAATGTTGGGGTTGTTGTTGAATTTGTTGGTGTTTTTCAATTTTGAGGATGTTGTTGTTTTTCAATGTTGAGGTTGTTGTTGAATTTGTTGGTGTTTTTCCATGATGAGGTTGTTGCTGTTTTTCAAAGTTCAGGTTGTTGTTGAATTTGTTGGTGTTTTTCAATGTCGGGGTTGTTGTTGAATTTGTTGGTGTTTTTCTATGTTGAATTTTTTGTTGAAGTTGTTGGTGTTTTTCAATGTTGAGGTTGTTGTTTTTCAATGTTGAGGTTGTTGTTGAATTTGTTGGCGTTTTTAAATGTTGAGGTTGTTGTTGAATTTGTTGGTGTTTTCAATGTTGATGTTTTTGTTGAATTTGTTGGTGTTTTTCAATGTTGAGGTTGTGGTTGTTTTTCAATGTTGAGGTTGTTGTTGAATTTGATGGTGTTTTTCAATGTCGAGGTTGTTGTTGAATTTGTTGGTGTTTTTCAATGTTGAAGTTGTTGTTGAATTTGTTAGTGTTTTTCAATGTTGAGATGTTGTTGCTGTTTTTCAATGTTGTGGTTGTTGTTGAATTTGTTGGTGTTTTTCAATGTTGAGGTTGTTGTTGAATTTGTTGGTGTTTTTCAATGTTGAGGTTGTTGTTGAATTCTTTGGTGTTTTTCAATTTTGAGGTTGTTGTTGAATTTGTTGGTGTTTTTCAATTTTGAGGTTGTTGTTATTTTTCAATGTTGAGGTTGTTGTTGAGTTTGTTGGTGTTTTTCAATGTTGAGGTTGTTGTTGAATTTGTTGGTGTTTTTCAATCTTGAGGTTGTTGTTGAAATTGTTGGTGTTTTTCAATGTTGAGGTTGTTGTTGTTTTTAAATGTTGAGGTTGTTGTTGAATTTGTTGGTGTTTTTTCAATTTTGAGGTTGTTGGTGTTTTTCAATGTTGAGGTTGATTTTGAATTTGAGGGTGTTTTTCAATGTCGAGGTTGTTGTTGAATTTGTTGGTGTTTTTCAATGTGGAGGTTGTTGTTGTTTTTCAATGTTGAGGTTGTTGTTGAATTTGTTGGTGTTTTTCAATGTTGAGATTGATGTTGTTTTTCAATGTTGAGGTTGTTGTTGAAATTGTTGGTGTTTTTCAATTTCGAGGTTGTTGTTGAATTTGTTGGTGTTTTTCAATGTTGAAGTTGTTGTTGAATTTGTTGGTGTTTTTCAATGTTGAGGTTGTTGTTGTTTTTCAATGTTGAGGTTGTTGTTGAATTTGTTGGTGCTTTTCAATGTTGAGGTTGTTGTTGTTTTTCAATGTTGAGGTTGTTGTTGAATTTGTTGGTGTTTTTCAATGTTGAGGTTGTTGTTGCTTTTCAATTTTGAGGTTGTTGTTGAATTTGTTGGTGTTTTTCAATGTTGAGGTTGTTGTTGTTTTTCAAAGTTGAGGTTGTTGTTGAATTTGTTGGTGTTTTTCAATTTCGAGGTTGTTGTTGAATTTGTTGGTGTTTTTCAATGCTGAAGTTGTTGTTGAATTTGTTGGTGTTTTTCAATGTTGAGGTTGTTGTTGTTTTTCAATGTTGAGGTTGTTGTTGAATTTGTTGGTGTTTTTCAATGTTGAGGTCGTTGTTGTTTTTCAATGCTGAGGTTGTTGTTGAATTTGTAGGTGTTTTTCAATGTTGAAGTTGTTGTTGAATTTGTTGGTGTTTTTCAATGTTGAGGTTGTTGTTGTTTTTCAATGTTGAGGTTGTTGCTGAATTTCTTGGTGTTTTTCAATGTTGAGGTTCTTGTTGTTTTTCAATGTCGAGGTTGTTGTTGAATTTGTTGGTGTTTTTCAATGTTGAGGTTGTTGTTGTTTTTCAATGTTGAGGTTGTTGTTGAATTTGTTGGTGTTTTTCAATGTTGTGATTGTTGTTGTTTTTAAATGTTGAGGTTGTTGTTGAATTTGTTGGTGTTTTTCAATGTTGAGGTTGTTGTTGTTTTTCAATGTAGAGGTTGTTGTTGTATTTGTTGGTGTTTTTCAATTTCGAGGTTGTTGTTGAATTTGTTGGTGTTTTTCAATGTTGAAGTTGTTGTTGAATTTGTTGGTGTTTTTCAATGTTGAGGTTGTTGTTGTTTTTCAATGTTGAGGTTGCTGTTGAATTTGCTGGTGTTTTTCAATGTTGAGGTTGTTGATGTTTTTCAATGCTGAGGTTGTTGTTGAATTTGTTGGTGTTTTTCAATGTTGAGGTTGTTGTTGAATTTGTTGGTGTTTTTCAATGTTGAGGTTGTTGTTGTTTTTCAATGTTGAGGTTGTTGTTGAATTTGTAGGTGTTTTTCAATGTTTAGGTTGTTGTTGTTTTTCAATGTTGAGGTTGTTGTTGAATTTGTTGGTGTTTTTCAATGTTGAGGTTGTTGTTGAATTTCTTGGTTTTTTTCAATGTTGAGGTTGTTGTTGTTTTTCAATGTTGAGGTTGTTGTTGAATTTGTTGGTGTTTTTCAATGTTGAGTTTGTTGCTGTTTTTCAATGTTGAGGTTGTTGTTGAATTTGTTGGTGTTTTTCAATGTTGAGGTTGTTGTTGTTTTCCAATGTTGAGGTTACTGTTGAATTTGTTGGTGTTTTTCAATGTTGAGGTTGTTGTTGTTTTTCAATGTTGAGGTTGTTGTTGAATTTGTTGGTGCTTTTCAATGTTGAGGTTGTTGTTGACTTTGTTGGTGTTTTTCAATGTTGAGGTTGTTGTTGTTTTTCAATGTTGAGGTTGTTGTTGAATTTGTTGGCGTTTTTCAATGTTGAGTTTGTTGTTGAAATTGTTGGTGTTTTTCAACGTCGAGGTTGTTGTTGAATTTGTTGGTGTTTTTCAATGTTGAGGTTGTTGTTGAATTTGTTGGTGTTTTTCAATGTTGAGGTTGTTGTTGTTTTTCAATGTTGAGGTTGTTGTTTAATTTGTTGGTGTTTTTCAATGTTTAGTTTGTTGTTGTTTTTCAATGTTGAGGTTGTTGTTGAATTTGTTGGTGTTTTTCAATGTTGAGGTTGTTGTTGTTTTTCAATGTTGTGGTTGTTGTTGAATTTGTTGGTGTTTTTCAATGTTGAGGTTGTTGGTGTTTTTCAATGCTGAGGTTGTTGTTGAATTTGTTGGTGTTTTTCAATGTTGAGGCTGTTGTTGAATTTGTTGGTGTTTTTCAATGTTGAGGTTGTTGTTGTTTTTCAATGTTGAGGTTGTTGTTGAGTTTGTTGGTGTTTTTCAATGTTGAGGTTGTTGTTGAATTTGTTGGTGTTTTTCAATGTTGAGGTTGTTGTTGAATTTGTTGGTGTTTTTCAATGTTGAGGTTGTTGTTGTTTTTCAATGTTGAGGTTGTTGTTGAGTTTGTTGGTGTTTTTCAATGTTGAGGTTGTTGTTGAATTTGTTGGTGTTTTTCAATGTTGAGGTTGTTGTTGAATTTGTTGGTGTTTTTCAATGCTGAGGTTGTTGTTGTTTTTAAATGTTGGGGTTGTTGTTGAATTTGTTGGTGTTTTTCAATTTTGAGGATGTTGTTGTTTTTCAATGTTGAGGTTGTTGTTGAATTTGTTGGTGTTTTTCCATGATGAGGTTGTTGCTGTTTTTCAAAGTTCAGGTTGTTGTTGAATTTGTTGGTGTTTTTCAATGTCGGGGTTGTTGTTGAATTTGTTGGTGTTTTTCTATGTTGAATTTTTTGTTGAATTTGTTGGTGGTTTTCAATGTTGAGGTTGTTGTTTTTCAATGTTGAGGTTGTTGTTGAATTTGTTGGCGTTTTTAAATGTTGAGGTTGTTGTTGAATTTGTTGGTGTTTTCAATGTTGATGTTTTTGTTGAATTTGTTGGTGTTTTTCAATGTTGAGTTGTGGTTGTTTTTCAATGTTGAGGTTGTTGTTGAATTTGATGGTGTTTTTCAATGTCGAGGTTGTTGTTGAATTTCTTGGTGTTTTTGAATGTTGAAGTTGTTGTTGAATTTGTTGGTGTTTTTCAATGTTGAGATGTTGTTGCTGTTTTTCAATGTTGAGGTTGTTGTTGAATTTGTTGGTGTTTTTCAATGTTGAGGTTGTTGTTGAATTTGTTGGTGTTTTTCAATGTTGAGGTTGTTGTTGAATTCTTTGGTGTTTTTCAATTTTGAGGTTGTTGTTGAATTTGTTGGTGTTTTTCAATGTTGAGTTTGTTGTTATTTTTCAATGTTGAGGTTGTTGTTGAGTTTGTTGTTGTTTTTCAATGTTGAGGTTGTTGTTGAATTTGTTGGTGTTTTTCAATGTTGAGGTTGTTGTTGAATTTGTTGGTGTTTTTCAATGTTGAGGTTGTTGTTGTTTTTAAATGTTGAGGTTGTTGTTGAATTTGTTGGTGTTTTTTCAATTTTGAGGTTGTTGGTGTTTTTCGATGTTGAGGTTGATTTTGAATTTGAGGGTGTTTTTCAATGTCGAGGTTGTTGTTGAATTTGTTGGTGTTTTTCAATGTGGAGGTTGTTGTTGTTTTTCAATGTTGAGGTTGTTGTTGAATTTGTTGGTGTTTTTCAATGTTGAGATGGTTGTTGTTTTTCAATGTTGAGGTTGTTGTTGAAATTGTTGGTGTTTTTAAATGTTGAGGTTGTTGTTGAATTTGCTGGTGTTTTGCAATGTTGAGGTTGTTGTTGTTTTTCAATGTTGAGGTTGTTGTTGAATTTGTTGGTGTTTTTCAATTTGAGGTTGTTGTTGTTTTTCAATGTTGAGGTTGTTGTTGTATTTGTTGGTGTTTTTCAATTTCGAGGTTGTTGTTGAATTTGTTGGTGTTTTTCAATGTTGAGGTTGTTGTTGGTTTTCAATGTTGAGGTTGTTGTTGAATTTGTTGGTGTTTTTCAATGTTTAGGTTGTTGTTGTTTTTCACTGTTGAGGTTGTTGTTGAATTTGTTGGTGTTTTTCAACGTTGAGGTTGTTGTTGAATTTGTTGGTGTTTTTCAATGTTGAGGTTGTTGTTGTTTTTCAATGTTGAGGTTGTTGTTGAATTTGTTGGTGTTTTTCAATGTTGAGTTTGTTGTTGTTTTTCAATGTTGAGGTTGTTGTTGAATTTGTTCGTGTTTTTCAATGTTGAGGTTGTTGTTGTTTTTCAATGTTGAGGTTGTTGTTGAATTTGTTGGTGTTTTTCAATGTTGAGGTTGTTGTTGTTTTTCAATGTTGAGGTTGTTGTTGAATTTGTTGGTGCTTTTCAATGTGGAGATTGTTGTTGAATTTGTTGGTGTTTTTCAATGTTGAGGTTGTTGTTGTTTTTCAATGTTGAGGTTGTTGTTGAATTTGTTGGTGTTTTTCAATGTTGAGTTTGTTCTTGAATTTGTTGGTGTTTTTCAATTTCGAGGTTGTTGTTGAATTTGTTGGTGTTTTTCAATGTTGAGGTTGTTGTTGTTTTTCAATGTTAAGGTTGTTGTTGAATTTGTTGGTGTTTTTCAATGTTTAGTTTGTTGCTGTTTTTCAATGTTGAGGTTGTTGTTGAATTTGTTGGTGTTTTTCAATGTTGAGGTTGTTGTTGTTTTTCAATTTTGATGTTGTTGTTGAATCTGTTGCTGTTTTTCAATGTTGAGGTTGTTGTTTTTCAAAGTTGAGGTTGTTGTTGAATTTGTTGGTGTTTTTCAATTTCGAGGTTGTTGTTGAATTTGTTGGTGTTTTTCAATGTTGAAGTTGTTGTTGAATTTGTTGGTGTTTTTCAATGTTGAGGTTGTTGTTGTTCTTCAATGTTGAGGTTGTTGTTGAATTTGTTGGTGCTTTTCAATGTTGAGGTTGTTGTTGTTTTTCAATGCTGAGGTTGTTGTTGAATTTGTTGGTGTTTTTCAATGTGGAAGTTGTTGTTGAATTTGTTGGTGTTTTTCAATGTTGAGGTTGTTGTTGTTTTTCAATGTTGAGGTTGTTGTTGAATTTGATTGTGTTTTTCAGTTTTGAGATGGTTGTTGTTTTTCAATGTTGAGGTTGTTGTTGAATTTGTTGGTGTTTTTAAATGTTGAGGTTGTTGTTGTTTTTCAATGTTGAGGTTGTTGTTGAATTTGCTGGTGTTTTGCAATGTTGAAGTTGTTGTTGTTTTTCAATGTTGAGGTTGTTGTTGAATTTGTTGGTGTTTTTCAATGTTGAGGTTGTTGTTGTTTTTCAATGTTGAGGTTGTTGTTGTATTTGTTGGTGTTTTTCAATTTCGAGGTTGTTGTTGAATTTGTTGGTGTTTTTCAATGTTGAAGTTGTTGTTGAATTTGTTGGTGTTTTTCAATGTTGAGGTTGTTGTTGTTTTTCAATGTTGAGGTTGTTTTTGAATTTGTTGGTATTTTTCAATGTTGAGGTTGTTGTTGAATTTGTTTGTGTTTTTCAATGTTGAGATGATTGTTGTTTTTCAATGTTGAGGTTGTTGTTGAATTTGTTGGTGTTTTACAATGTTGAGGTTGTTGTTGTTTTTCAATGTTGAGGTTGTTGTTGAATTTGTTTGTGTTTTTCAATGTTGAGATGGTTGTTGTTTTTCAATGTTGAGGTTGTTGTTGAAATTGTTGGTGTTTTTAAATGTTGAGGTTGTTGTTGAATTTGCTGGTGTTTTGCAATGTTGAGGTTGTTGTTGTTTTTCAATGTTGAGGTTGTTGTTGAATTTGTTGGTGTTTTTCAATTTGAGGTTGTTGTTGTTTTTCAATGTTGAGGTTGTTGTTTTATTTGTTGGTGTTTTTCAATTTCGAGGTTGTTGTTGAATTTGTTGCTGTTTTTCAATGTTGAGGTTGTTGTTGTTTTTCAATGTTGAGGTTGTTGTTGAATTTGTTGGTGTTTTTCAATGTTTAGGTTGTTGTTGTTTTTCACTGTTGAGGTTGTTGTTGAATTTGTTGGTGTTTTTCAACGTTGAGGTTGTTGTTGAATTTGTTGGTGTTTTTCAATGTTGAGGTTGTTGTTGTTTTTCAATGTTGAGGTTGTTGTTGAATTTGTTGGTGTTTTTCAATGTTGAGGTTGTTGTTGTTTTTCACTGTTGAGGTTGTTGTTGAATTTGTTGGCGTTTTTCAATGTTGAGTTTGTTGTTGAATTTGTTGGTGTTTTTCAACGTCGAGGTTGTTGTTGAATTTGTTGGTGTTGTTCAATGTTGAGGTTGTTGTTGAATTTGTTGGTGTTTTTCAATGTTGAGGTTGTTGTTGTTTTTCAATGTTGAGGTTGTTGTTTAATTTGTTGGTGTTTTTCAATGTTTAGTTTGTTGTTGTTTTTCAATGTTGAGGTTGTTGTTGAATTTGTTGGTGTTTTTCAATGTTGAGGTTGTTGTTGTTTTTCAATGTTGAGGTTGTTGTTGAATTTGTTGGTGTTTTTCAATGTTGAGGTTGTTGGTGTTTTTCAATGCTGAGGTTGTTGTTGAATTTGTTGGTGTTTTTCAATGTTGAGGCTGTTGTTGAATTTGTTGGTGTTTTTCAATGTTGAGGTTGTTGTTGTTTTTCAATGTTGAGGTTGTTGTTGAGTTTGTTGGTGTTTTTCAATGTTGAGGTTGTTGTTGAATTTGTTGGTGTTTTTCAATGTTGAGGTTGTTGTTGAATTTGTTGGTGTTTTTCAATGTTGAAGTTGTTGTTGAATTTGTTGGTGTTTTTCAATGTTGAGGTTGTTGTTGTTTTTCAATGTTGAGGTTGTTGTTGAATTTGTTGGTGTTTTTCAATGTTGAGGTTGTTGTTGTTTTTCAATGTTGAGGTTGTTGTTGAATTTGTTGGTGTTTTTCAATGTTGAGGTTGTTGTTGCTTTTCAATTTTGAGGTTGTTGTTGAATTTGTTGGTGTTTTTCAATGTTGAGGTTGTTGTTGTTTTTCAAAGTTGAGGTTGTTGTTGAATTTGTTGGTGTTTTTCAATTTCGAGGTTGTTGTTGAATTTGTTGGTGTTTTTCAATGTTGAAGTTGTTGTTGAATTTGTTGGTGTTTTTCAATGTTGAGGTTGTTGTTGTTTTTCAATGTTGAGGTTGTTGTTGAATTTGTTGGTGTTTTTCAATGTTGAGGTCGTTGTTGTTTTTCAATGCTGAGGTTGTTGTTGAATTTGTTGGTGTTTTTCAATGTTGAAGTTGTTGTTGAATTTGTTGGTGTTTTTCAATTTTGAGGTTGTTGTTGTTTTTCAATGTTGAGGTTGTTGCTGAATTTGTTGGTGTTTTTCAATGTTGAGGTTCTTGTTGTTTTTCAATGTCGAGGTTGTTGTTGAATTTGTTGGTGTTTTTCAATGTTGAGGTTGTTGTTGTTTTTCAATGTTGAGGTTGTTGTTGAATTTGTTGGTGTTTTTCAATGTTGTGATTGTTGTTGTTTTTAAATGTTGAGGTTGTTGTTGAATTTGCTGGTGTTTTGCAGTGTTGAGGTTGTTGTTGTTTTTCAATGTTGAGGTTGTTGTTGAATTTGTTGGTGTTTTTCAATGTTGAGGTTGTTGTTGTTTTTCAATGTACAGGTTGTTGTTGTATTTGTTGGTGTTTTTCAATGTTGAGGTTGTTGTTGAATTTGTTGGTGTTTTTCAATGTTGAAGTTGTTGTTGAATTTGTTGGTGTTTTTCAATGTTGAGGTTGTTGTTGTTTTTCAATGTTGAGGTTGCTGTTGAATTTGCTGGTGTTTTTCAATGTTGAGGTTGTTGATGTTTTTCAATGCTGAGGTTGTTGTTGAATTTGTTGGTGTTTTTCAATGTTGAGGTTGTTGTTGAATTTGATGGTGTTTTTCAACGTTGAGGTTGTTGTTGTTTTTCAATGTTGAGGTTGTTGTTGAATTTGTTGGTGTTTTTCAATGTTTAGGTTGTTGTTGTTTTTCAATGTTGAGGTTGTTGTTGAATTTGTTGGTGTTTTTCAATGTTGAGGTTGTTGTTGAATTTGTTGGTGTTTTTCAATGTTGAGGTTGTTGTTGTTTTTCAATGTTGAGGTTGTTGTTGAATTTGTTGGTGTTTTTCAATGTTGAGTTTGTTGCTGTTTTTCAATGTTGAGGTTGTTGTTGAATTTGTTGGTGTTTTTCAATGTTGAGGTTGTTGTTGTTTTTCAATGTTGAGGTTACTGTTGAATTTGTTGGTGTTTTTCAATGTTGAGGTTGTTGCTGTTTTTCAATGTTGAGGTTGTTGTTGAATTTGTTGGTGCTTTTCAATGTTGAGGTTGTTGTTGACTTTGTTGGTGTTTTTCAATGTTGAGGTTGTTGTTGTTTTTCAATGATGAGGTTGTTGTTGAATTTGTTGGCGTTTTTCAATGTTGAGTTTGTTGTTGAATTTGTTGGTGTTTTTCAACGTCGAGGTTGTTGTTGAATTTGTTGGTGTTTTTCAATGTTGAGGTTGTTGTTGAATTTGTTGGTGTTTTTCAATGTTGAGGTTGTTGTTGTTTTTCAATGTTGAGGTTGTTGTTTAATTTGTTGTTGTTTTTCAATGTTTAGTTTGTTGTTGTTTTTCAATGTTGAGGTTGTTGTTGAATTTGTTGGTGTTTTTCAATGTTGAGGTTGTTGTTGTTTTTCAATGTTGAGGTTGTTGTTGAATTTGTTGGTGTTTTTCAATGTTGAGGTTGTTGTTGTTTTTCAATGTTGAGGTTGTTGTTGAATTTGTTGGTGTTTTTCAATGTTGAGGCTGTTGTTGAATTTGTTGGTGTTTTTCAATGTTGAGGTTGTTGTTGTTTTTCAATGTTGAGGTTGTTGTTGAGTTTGTTGGTGTTTTTCAATGTTGAGGTTGTTGTTGAATTTGTTGGTGTTTTTCAATGTTGAGGTTGTTGTTGAATTTGTTGGTGTTTTTCAATGTTGAGGTTGTTGTTGTTTTTCAATGTTGAGGTTGTTGTTGAGTTTGTTGGTGTTTTTCAATGTTGAGGTTGTTGTTGAATTTGTTGGTGTTTTTCAATGTTGAGGTTGTTGTTGAATTTGTTGGTGTTTTTCAATGCTGAGGTTGTTGTTGTTTTTAAATGTTGGGGTTGTTGTTGAATTTGTTGGTGTTTTTCAATTTTGAGGATGTTGTTGTTTTTCAATGTTGAGGTTGTTGTTGAATTTGTTGGTGTTTTTCCATGATGAGGTTGTTGCTGTTTTTCAAAGTTCAGGTTGTTGTTGAATTTGTTGGTGTTTTTCAATGTCGGGGTTGTTGTTGAATTTGTTGGTGTTTTTCTATGTTGAATTTTTTGTTGAAGTTGTTGGTGTTTTTCAATGTTGAGGTTGTTGTTTTTCAATGTTGAGGTTGTTGTTGAATTTGTTGGCGTTTTTAAATGTTGAGGTTGTTGTTGAATTTGTTGGTGTTTTCAATGTTGATGTTTTTGTTGAATTTGTTGGTGTTTTTCAATGTTGAGGTTGTGGTTGTTTTTCAATGTTGAGGTTGTTGTTGAATTTGATGGTGTTTTTCAATGTCGAGGTTGTTGTTGAATTTGTTGGTGTTTTTCAATGTTGAAGTTGTTGTTGAATTTGTTAGTGTTTTTCAATGTTGAGATGTTGTTGCTGTTTTTCAATGTTGTGGTTGTTGTTGAATTTGTTGGTGTTTTTCAATGTTGAGGTTGTTGTTGAATTTGTTGGTGTTTTTCAATGTTGAGGTTGTTGTTGAATTCTTTGGTGTTTTTCAATTTTGAGGTTGTTGTTGAATTTGTTGGTGTTTTTCAATTTTGAGGTTGTTGTTATTTTTCAATGTTGAGGTTGTTGTTGAGTTTGTTGGTGTTTTTCAATGTTGAGGTTGTTGTTGAATTTGTTGGTGTTTTTCAATCTTGAGGTTGTTGTTGAAATTGTTGGTGTTTTTCAATGTTGAGGTTGTTGTTGTTTTTAAATGTTGAGGTTGTTGTTGAATTTGTTGGTGTTTTTTCAATTTTGAGGTTGTTGGTGTTTTTCAATGTTGAGGTTGATTTTGAATTTGAGGGTGTTTTTCAATGTCGAGGTTGTTGTTGAATTTGTTGGTGTTTTTCAATGTGGAGGTTGTTGTTGTTTTTCAATGTTGAGGTTGTTGTTGAATTTGTTGGTGTTTTTCAATGTTGAGATTGATGTTGTTTTTCAATGTTGAGGTTGTTGTTGAAATTGTTGGTGTTTTTCAATTTCGAGGTTGTTGTTGAATTTGTTGGTGTTTTTCAATGTTGAAGTTGTTGTTGAATTTGTTGGTGTTTTTCAATGTTGAGGTTGTTGTTGTTTTTCAATGTTGAGGTTGTTGTTGAATTTGTTGGTGCTTTTCAATGTTGAGGTTGTTGTTGTTTTTCAATGTTGAGGTTGTTGTTGAATTTGTTGGTGTTTTTCAATGTTGAGGTTGTTGTTGCTTTTCAATTTTGAGGTTGTTGTTGAATTTGTTGGTGTTTTTCAATGTTGAGGTTGTTGTTGTTTTTCAAAGTTGAGGTTGTTGTTGAATTTGTTGGTGTTTTTCAATTTCGAGGTTGTTGTTGAATTTGTTGGTGTTTTTCAATGCTGAAGTTGTTGTTGAATTTGTTGGTGTTTTTCAATGTTGAGGTTGTTGTTGTTTTTCAATGTTGAGGTTGTTGTTGAATTTGTTGGTGTTTTTCAATGTTGAGGTCGTTGTTGTTTTTCAATGCTGAGGTTGTTGTTGAATTTGTAGGTGTTTTTCAATGTTGAAGTTGTTGTTGAATTTGTTGGTGTTTTTCAATGTTGAGGTTGTTGTTGTTTTTCAATGTTGAGGTTGTTGCTGAATTTCTTGGTGTTTTTCAATGTTGAGGTTCTTGTTGTTTTTCAATGTCGAGGTTGTTGTTGAATTTGTTGGTGTTTTTCAATGTTGAGGTTGTTGTTGTTTTTCAATGTTGAGGTTGTTGTTGAATTTGTTGGTGTTTTTCAATGTTGTGATTGTTGTTGTTTTTAAATGTTGAGGTTGTTGTTGAATTTGTTGGTGTTTTTCAATGTTGAGGTTGTTGTTGTTTTTCAATGTAGAGGTTGTTGTTGTATTTGTTGGTGTTTTTCAATTTCGAGGTTGTTGTTGAATTTGTTGGTGTTTTTCAATGTTGAAGTTGTTGTTGAATTTGTTGGTGTTTTTCAATGTTGAGGTTGTTGTTGTTTTTCAATGTTGAGGTTGCTGTTGAATTTGCTGGTGTTTTTCAATGTTGAGGTTGTTGATGTTTTTCAATGCTGAGGTTGTTGTTGAATTTGTTGGTGTTTTTCAATGTTGAGGTTGTTGTTGAATTTGTTGGTGTTTTTCAATGTTGAGGTTGTTGTTGTTTTTCAATGTTGAGGTTGTTGTTGAATTTGTAGGTGTTTTTCAATGTTTAGGTTGTTGTTGTTTTTCAATGTTGAGGTTGTTGTTGAATTTGTTGGTGTTTTTCAATGTTGAGGTTGTTGTTGAATTTCTTGGTTTTTTTCAATGTTGAGGTTGTTGTTGTTTTTCAATGTTGAGGTTGTTGTTGAATTTGTTGGTGTTTTTCAATGTTGAGTTTGTTGCTGTTTTTCAATGTTGAGGTTGTTGTTGAATTTGTTGGTGTTTTTCAATGTTGAGGTTGTTGTTGTTTTCCAATGTTGAGGTTACTGTTGAATTTGTTGGTGTTTTTCAATGTTGAGGTTGTTGTTGTTTTTCAATGTTGAGGTTGTTGTTGAATTTGTTGGTGCTTTTCAATGTTGAGGTTGTTGTTGACTTTGTTGGTGTTTTTCAATGTTGAGGTTGTTGTTGTTTTTCAATGTTGAGGTTGTTGTTGAATTTGTTGGCGTTTTTCAATGTTGAGTTTGTTGTTGAAATTGTTGGTGTTTTTCAACGTCGAGGTTGTTGTTGAATTTGTTGGTGTTTTTCAATGTTGAGGTTGTTGTTGAATTTGTTGGTGTTTTTCAATGTTGAGGTTGTTGTTGTTTTTCAATGTTGAGGTTGTTGTTTAATTTGTTGGTGTTTTTCAATGTTTAGTTTGTTGTTGTTTTTCAATGTTGAGGTTGTTGTTGAATTTGTTGGTGTTTTTCAATGTTGAGGTTGTTGTTGTTTTTCAATGTTGTGGTTGTTGTTGAATTTGTTGGTGTTTTTCAATGTTGAGGTTGTTGGTGTTTTTCAATGCTGAGGTTGTTGTTGAATTTGTTGGTGTTTTTCAATGTTGAGGCTGTTGTTGAATTTGTTGGTGTTTTTCAATGTTGAGGTTGTTGTTGTTTTTCAATGTTGAGGTTGTTGTTGAGTTTGTTGGTGTTTTTCAATGTTGAGGTTGTTGTTGAATTTGTTGGTGTTTTTCAATGTTGAGGTTGTTGTTGAATTTGTTGGTGTTTTTCAATGTTGAGGTTGTTGTTGTTTTTCAATGTTGAGGTTGTTGTTGAGTTTGTTGGTGTTTTTCAATGTTGAGGTTGTTGTTGAATTTGTTGGTGTTTTTCAATGTTGAGGTTGTTGTTGAATTTGTTGGTGTTTTTCAATGCTGAGGTTGTTGTTGTTTTTAAATGTTGGGGTTGTTGTTGAATTTGTTGGTGTTTTTCAATTTTGAGGATGTTGTTGTTTTTCAATGTTGAGGTTGTTGTTGAATTTGTTGGTGTTTTTCCATGATGAGGTTGTTGCTGTTTTTCAAAGTTCAGGTTGTTGTTGAATTTGTTGGTGTTTTTCAATGTCGGGGTTGTTGTTGAATTTGTTGGTGTTTTTCTATGTTGAATTTTTTGTTGAATTTGTTGGTGTTTTTCAATGTTGAGGTTGTTGTTTTTCAATGTTGAGGTTGTTGTTGAATTTGTTGGCGTTTTTAAATGTTGAGGTTGTTGTTGAATTTGTTGGTGTTTTCAATGTTGATGTTTTTGTTGAATTTGTTGGTGTTTTTCAATGTTGAGTTGTGGTTGTTTTTCAATGTTGAGGTTGTTGTTGAATTTGATGGTGTTTTTCAATGTCGAGGTTGTTGTTGAATTTCTTGGTGTTTTTGAATGTTGAAGTTGTTGTTGAATTTGTTGGTGTTTTTCAATGTTGAGATGTTGTTGCTGTTTTTCAATGTTGAGGTTGTTGTTGAATTTGTTGGTGTTTTTCAATGTTGAGGTTGTTGTTGAATTTGTTGGTGTTTTTCAATGTTGAGGTTGTTGTTGAATTCTTTGGTGTTTTTCAATTTTGAGGTTGTTGTTGAATTTGTTGGTGTTTTTCAATGTTGAGTTTGTTGTTATTTTTCAATGTTGAGGTTGTTGTTGAGTTTGTTGTTGTTTTTCAATGTTGAGGTTGTTGTTGAATTTGTTGGTGTTTTTCAATGTTGAGGTTGTTGTTGAATTTGTTGGTGTTTTTCAATGTTGAGGTTGTTGTTGTTTTTAAATGTTGAGGTTGTTGTTGAATTTGTTGGTGTTTTTTCAATTTTGAGGTTGTTGGTGTTTTTCGATGTTGAGGTTGATTTTGAATTTGAGGGTGTTTTTCAATGTCGAGGTTGTTGTTGAATTTGTTGGTGTTTTTCAATGTGGAGGTTGTTGTTGTTTTTCAATGTTGAGGTTGTTGTTGAATTTGTTGGTGTTTTTCAATGTTGAGATGGTTGTTGTTTTTCAATGTTGAGGTTGTTGTTGAAATTGTTGGTGTTTTTAAATGTTGAGGTTGTTGTTGAATTTGCTGGTGTTTTGCAATGTTGAGGTTGTTGTTGTTTTTCAATGTTGAGGTTGTTGTTGAATTTGTTGGTGTTTTTCAATTTGAGGTTGTTGTTGTTTTTCAATGTTGAGGTTGTTGTTGTATTTGTTGGTGTTTTTCAATTTCGAGGTTGTTGTTGAATTTGTTGGTGTTTTTCAATGTTGAGGTTGTTGTTGGTTTTCAATGTTGAGGTTGTTGTTGAATTTGTTGGTGTTTTTCAATGTTTAGGTTGTTGTTGTTTTTCACTGTTGAGGTTGTTGTTGAATTTGTTGGTGTTTTTCAACGTTGAGGTTGTTGTTGAATTTGTTGGTGTTTTTCAATGTTGAGGTTGTTGTTGTTTTTCAATGTTGAGGTTGTTGTTGAATTTGTTGGTGTTTTTCAATGTTGAGTTTGTTGTTGTTTTTCAATGTTGAGGTTGTTGTTGAATTTGTTCGTGTTTTTCAATGTTGAGGTTGTTGTTGTTTTTCAATGTTGAGGTTGTTGTTGAATTTGTTGGTGTTTTTCAATGTTGAGGTTGTTGTTGTTTTTCAATGTTGAGGTTGTTGTTGAATTTGTTGGTGCTTTTCAATGTGGAGATTGTTGTTGAATTTGTTGGTGTTTTTCAATGTTGAGGTTGTTGTTGTTTTTCAATGTTGAGGTTGTTGTTGAATTTGTTGGTGTTTTTCAATGTTGAGTTTGTTCTTGAATTTGTTGGTGTTTTTCAATTTCGAGGTTGTTGTTGAATTTGTTGGTGTTTTTCAATGTTGAGGTTGTTGTTGTTTTTCAATGTTAAGGTTGTTGTTGAATTTGTTGGTGTTTTTCAATGTTTAGTTTGTTGCTGTTTTTCAATGTTGAGGTTGTTGTTGAATTTGTTGGTGTTTTTCAATGTTGAGGTTGTTGTTGTTTTTCAATTTTGATGTTGTTGTTGAATCTGTTGCTGTTTTTCAATGTTGAGGTTGTTGTTTTTCAAAGTTGAGGTTGTTGTTGAATTTGTTGGTGTTTTTCAATTTCGAGGTTGTTGTTGAATTTGTTGGTGTTTTTCAATGTTGAAGTTGTTGTTGAATTTGTTGGTGTTTTTCAATGTTGAGGTTGTTGTTGTTCTTCAATGTTGAGGTTGTTGTTGAATTTGTTGGTGCTTTTCAATGTTGAGGTTGTTGTTGTTTTTCAATGCTGAGGTTGTTGTTGAATTTGTTGGTGTTTTTCAATGTGGAAGTTGTTGTTGAATTTGTTGGTGTTTTTCAATGTTGAGGTTGTTGTTGTTTTTCAATGTTGAGGTTGTTGTTGAATTTGATTGTGTTTTTCAGTTTTGAGATGGTTGTTGTTTTTCAATGTTGAGGTTGTTGTTGAATTTGTTGGTGTTTTTAAATGTTGAGGTTGTTGTTGTTTTTCAATGTTGAGGTTGTTGTTGAATTTGCTGGTGTTTTGCAATGTTGAAGTTGTTGTTGTTTTTCAATGTTGAGGTTGTTGTTGAATTTGTTGGTGTTTTTCAATGTTGAGGTTGTTGTTGTTTTTCAATGTTGAGGTTGTTGTTGTATTTGTTGGTGTTTTTCAATTTCGAGGTTGTTGTTGAATTTGTTGGTGTTTTTCAATGTTGAAGTTGTTGTTGAATTTGTTGGTGTTTTTCAATGTTGAGGTTGTTGTTGTTTTTCAATGTTGAGGTTGTTTTTGAATTTGTTGGTATTTTTCAATGTTGAGGTTGTTGTTGAATTTGTTTGTGTTTTTCAATGTTGAGATGATTGTTGTTTTTCAATGTTGAGGTTGTTGTTGAATTTGTTGGTGTTTTACAATGTTGAGGTTGTTGTTGTTTTTCAATGTTGAGGTTGTTGTTGAATTTGTTTGTGTTTTTCAATGTTGAGATGGTTGTTGTTTTTCAATGTTGAGGTTGTTGTTGAAATTGTTGGTGTTTTTAAATGTTGAGGTTGTTGTTGAATTTGCTGGTGTTTTGCAATGTTGAGGTTGTTGTTGTTTTTCAATGTTGAGGTTGTTGTTGAATTTGTTGGTGTTTTTCAATTTGAGGTTGTTGTTGTTTTTCAATGTTGAGGTTGTTGTTTTATTTGTTGGTGTTTTTCAATTTCGAGGTTGTTGTTGAATTTGTTGCTGTTTTTCAATGTTGAGGTTGTTGTTGTTTTTCAATGTTGAGGTTGTTGTTGAATTTGTTGGTGTTTTTCAATGTTTAGGTTGTTGTTGTTTTTCACTGTTGAGGTTGTTGTTGAATTTGTTGGTGTTTTTCAACGTTGAGGTTGTTGTTGAATTTGTTGGTGTTTTTCAATGTTGAGGTTGTTGTTGTTTTTCAATGTTGAGGTTGTTGTTGAATTTGTTGGTGTTTTTCAATGTTGAGGTTGTTGTTGTTTTTCACTGTTGAGGTTGTTGTTGAATTTGTTGGCGTTTTTCAATGTTGAGTTTGTTGTTGAATTTGTTGGTGTTTTTCAACGTCGAGGTTGTTGTTGAATTTGTTGGTGTTGTTCAATGTTGAGGTTGTTGTTGAATTTGTTGGTGTTTTTCAATGTTGAGGTTGTTGTTGTTTTTCAATGTTGAGGTTGTTGTTTAATTTGTTGGTGTTTTTCAATGTTTAGTTTGTTGTTGTTTTTCAATGTTGAGGTTGTTGTTGAATTTGTTGGTGTTTTTCAATGTTGAGGTTGTTGTTGTTTTTCAATGTTGAGGTTGTTGTTGAATTTGTTGGTGTTTTTCAATGTTGAGGTTGTTGGTGTTTTTCAATGCTGAGGTTGTTGTTGAATTTGTTGGTGTTTTTCAATGTTGAGGCTGTTGTTGAATTTGTTGGTGTTTTTCAATGTTGAGGTTGTTGTTGTTTTTCAATGTTGAGGTTGTTGTTGAGTTTGTTGGTGTTTTTCAATGTTGAGGTTGTTGTTGAATTTGTTGGTGTTTTTCAATGTTGAGGTTGTTGTTGAATTTGTTGGTGTTTTTCAATGTTGAGGTTGTTGTTGTTTTTCAATGATGAGGTTGTTGTTGAGTTTGTTGGTGTTTTTCAATGTTGAGGTTGTTGTTGAATTTGTTGGTGTTTTTCAATGTTGAGGTTGTTGTTGTTTTTCAATGCTGAGGTTGTTGTTGAATTTGTTGGTGTTTTTGAATGTTGAAGTTGTTGTTGAATTTGTTGGTGTTTTTCAATGTTGAGGTTGTTGTTGTTTTTCAATGTTGAGGTTGTTGTTGAATTTGATTGTGTTTTTCAATGTTGAGATGGTTGTTGTTTTTCAATGTTGAGGTTGTTGTTGAATTTGTTGGTGTTTTTAAATGTTGAGGTTGTTGTTGTTTTTCAATGTTGAGGTTGTTGTTGAATTTGCTGGTGTTTTGCAATGTTGAGGTTGTTGTTGTTTTTCAATGTTGAGGTTGTTGTTGAATTTGTTGGTGTTTTTCAATGTTGAGGTTGTTGTTGTTTTTCAATGTTGAGGTTGTTGTTGTATTTGTTGGTGTTTTTCAATTTCGAGGTTGTTGTTGAATTTGTTGGTGTTTTTCAATGTTGAAGTTGTTGTTGAATTTGTTGGTGTTTTTCAATGTTGAGGTTGTTGTTGTTTTTCAATGTTGAGGTTGTTTTTGAATTTGTTGGTGTTTTTCAATGTTGAGGTTGTTGTTGAATTTGTTTGTGTTTTTCAATGTTGAGATGATTGTTGTTTTTCAATGTTGAGGTTGTTGTTGAATTTGTTGGTGTTTTACAATGTTGAGGTTGTTGTTGTTTTTCAATGTTGAGGTTGTTGTTGAATTTGTTTGTGTTTTTCAATGTTGAGATGGTTGTTGTTTTTCAATGTTGAGGTTGTTGTTGAAATTGTTGGTGTTTTTAAATGTTGAGGTTGTTGTTGAATTTGCTGGTGTTTTGCAATGTTGAGGTTGTTGTTGTTTTTCAATGTTGAGGTTGTTGTTGAATTTGTTGGTGTTTTTCAATTTGAGGTTGTTGTTGTTTTTCAATGTTGAGGTTGTTGTTGTATTTGTTGGTGTTTTTCAATTTCGAGGTTGTTGTTGAATTTGTTGGTGTTTTTCAATGTTGAGGTTGTTGTTGTTTTTCAATGTTGAGGTTGTTGTTGAATTTGTTGGTGTTTTTCAATGTTTAGGTTGTTGTTGTTTTTCACTGTTGAGGTTGTTGTTGAATTTGTTGGTGTTTTTCAACGTTGAGGTTGTTGTTGAATTTGTTGGTGTTTTTCAATGTTGAGGTTGTTGTTGTTTTTCAATGTTGAGGTTGCTGTTGAATTTGCTGGTGTTTTTCAATGTTGAGGTTGTTGATGTTTTTCAATGCTGAGGTTGTTGTTGAATTTGTTGGTGTTTTTCAATGTTGAGGTTGTTGTTGAATTTGTTGGTGTTTTTCAATGTTGAGGTTGTTGTTGTTTTTCAATGTTGAGGTTGTTGTTGAATTTGTTGGTGTTTTTCAATGTTTAGGTTGTTGTTGTTTTTCAATGTTGAGGTTGTTGTTGAATTTGTTGGTGTTTTTCAATGTTGAGGTTGTTGTTGAATTTGTTGGTGTTGTTCAATGTTGAGGTTGTTGTTGAATTTGTTGGTGTTTTTCAATGTTGAGGTTGTTGTTGTTTTTCAATGTTGAGGTTGTTGTTTAATTTGTTGGTGTTTTTCAATGTTTAGTTTGTTGTTGTTTTTCAATGTTGAGGTTGTTGTTGAATTTGTTGGTGTTTTTCAATGTTGAGGTTGTTGTTGTTTTTCAATGTTGAGGTTGTTGTTGAATTTGTTGGTGTTTTTCAATGTTGAGGTTGTTGGTGTTTTTCAATGCTGAGGTTGTTGTTGAATTTGTTGGTGTTTTTCAATGTTGAGGCTGTTGTTGAATTTGTTGGTGTTTTTCAATGTTGAGGTTGTTGTTGTTTTTCAATGTTGAGGTTGTTGTTGAGTTTGTTGGTGTTTTTCAATGTTGAGGTTGTTGTTGAATTTGTTGGTGTTTTTCAATGTTGAGGTTGTTGTTGAATTTGTTGGTGTTTTTCAATGTTGAGGTTGTTGTTGTTTTTCAATGATGAGGTTGTTGTTGAGTTTGTTGGTGTTTTTCAATGTTGAGGTTGTTGTTGAATTTGTTGGTGTTTTTCAATGTTGAGGTTGTTGTTGTTTTTCAATGCTGAGGTTGTTGTTGAATTTGTTGGTGTTTTTGAATGTTGAAGTTGTTGTTGAATTTGTTGGTGTTTTTCAATGTTGAGGTTGTTGTTGTTTTTCAATGTTGAGGTTGTTGTTGAATTTGATTGTGTTTTTCAATGTTGAGATGGTTGTTGTTTTTCAATGTTGAGGTTGTTGTTGAATTTGTTGGTGTTTTTAAATGTTGAGGTTGTTGTTGTTTTTCAATGTTGAGGTTGTTGTTGAATTTGCTGGTGTTTTGCAATGTTGAGGTTGTTGTTGTTTTTCAATGTTGAGGTTGTTGTTGAATTTGTTGGTGTTTTTCAATGTTGAGGTTGTTGTTGTTTTTCAATGTTGAGGTTGTTGTTGTATTTGTTGGTGTTTTTCAATTTCGAGGTTGTTGTTGAATTTGTTGGTGTTTTTCAATGTTGAAGTTGTTGTTGAATTTGTTGGTGTTTTTCAATGTTGAGGTTGTTGTTGTTTTTCAATGTTGAGGTTGTTTTTGAATTTGTTGGTGTTTTTCAATGTTGAGGTTGTTGTTGAATTTGTTTGTGTTTTTCAATGTTGAGATGATTGTTGTTTTTCAATGTTGAGGTTGTTGTTGAATTTGTTGGTGTTTTACAATGTTGAGGTTGTTGTTGTTTTTCAATGTTGAGGTTGTTGTTGAATTTGTTTGTGTTTTTCAATGTTGAGATGGTTGTTGTTTTTCAATGTTGAGGTTGTTGTTGAAATTGTTGGTGTTTTTAAATGTTGAGGTTGTTGTTGAATTTGCTGGTGTTTTGCAATGTTGAGGTTGTTGTTGTTTTTCAATGTTGAGGTTGTTGTTGAATTTGTTGGTGTTTTTCAATTTGAGGTTGTTGTTGTTTTTCAATGTTGAGGTTGTTGTTGTATTTGTTGGTGTTTTTCAATTTCGAGGTTGTTGTTGAATTTGTTGGTGTTTTTCAATGTTGAGGTTGTTGTTGTTTTTCAATGTTGAGGTTGTTGTTGAATTTGTTGGTGTTTTTCAATGTTTAGGTTGTTGTTGTTTTTCACTGTTGAGGTTGTTGTTGAATTTGTTGGTGTTTTTCAACGTTGAGGTTGTTGTTGAATTTGTTGGTGTTTTTCAATGTTGAGGTTGTTGTTGTTTTTCAATGTTGAGGTTGCTGTTGAATTTGCTGGTGTTTTTCAATGTTGAGGTTGTTGATGTTTTTCAATGCTGAGGTTGTTGTTGAATTTGTTGGTGTTTTTCAATGTTGAGGTTGTTGTTGAATTTGTTGGTGTTTTTCAATGTTGAGGTTGTTGTTGTTTTTCAATGTTGAGGTTGTTGTTGAATTTGTTGGTGTTTTTCAATGTTTAGGTTGTTGTTGTTTTTCAATGTTGAGGTTGTTGTTGAATTTGTTGGTGTTTTTCAATGTTGAGGTTGTTGTTGAATTTGTTGGCGTTTTTCAATGTTGAGTTTGTTGTTGAATTTGTTGGTGTTTTTCAACGTCGAGGTTGTTGTTGAATTTGTTGGTGTTGTTCAATGTTGAGGTTGTTGTTGAATCTGTTGGTGTTTTTCAATGTTGAGGTTGTTGTTGTTTTTCAATGTTGAGGTTGTTGTTTAATTTGTTGGTGTTTTTCAATGTTTAGTTTGTTGTTGTTTTTCAATGTTGAGGTTGTTGTTGAATTTGTTGGTGTTTTTCAATGTTGAGGTTGTTGTTGTTTTTCAATGTTGAGGTTGTTGTTGAATTTGTTGGTGTTTTTCAATGTTGAGGTTGTTGGTGTTTTTCAATGCTGAGGTTGTTGTTGAATTTGTTGGTGTTTTTCAATGTTGAGGCTGTTGTTGAATTTGTTGGTGTTTTTCAATGTTGAGGTTGTTGTTGTTTTTCAATGTTGAGGTTGTTGTTGAATTTGTTGGTGTTTTTCAATGTTGAGGTTGTTGTTGAATTTGTTGGTGTTTTTCAATGTTGAGGTTGTTGTTGAATTTGTTGGTGTTTTTCAATGTTGAGGTTGTTGTTGTTTTTCAATGATGAGGTTGTTGTTGAGTTTGTTGGTGTTTTTCAATGTTGAGGTTGTTGTTGAATTTGTTGGTGTTTTTCAATGTTGAGGTTGTTGTTGTTTTTCAATGTTGAGGTTGTTGTTGAATTTGTTGGTGTTTTTCAATGTTTAGGTTGTTGTTGTTTTTCAATGTTGAGGTTGTTGTTGAATTTGTTGGTGTTTTTCAATGTTGAGGTTGTTGTTGAATTTGTTGGTGTTTTTCAATGTTGAGGTTGTTGTTGTTTTTCAATGTTGAGGTTGTTGTTGAATTTGTTGGTGTTTTTCAATGTTGAGTTTGTTGCTGTTTTTCAATGTTGAGGTTGTTGTTGAATTTGTTGGTGTTTTTCAATGTTGAGGTTGTTGTTGTTTTTCAATGTTGAGGTTACTGTTGAATTTGTTGGTGTTTTTCAATGTTGAGGTTGTTGTTGTTTTTCAATGTTGAGGTTGTTGTTGAATTTGTTGGTGCTTTTCAATGTTGAGGTTGTTGTTGACTTTGTTGCTGTTTTTCAATGTTGAGGTTGTTGTTGTTTTTCAATGTTGAGGTTGTTGTTGAATTTGTTGGCGTTTTTCAATGTTGAGTTTGTTGTTGAATTTGTTGGTGTTTTTCAACGTCGAGGTTGTTGTTGAATTTGTTGGTGTTTTTCAATGTTGAGGTTGTTGTTGAATTTGTTGGTGTTTTTAAATGTTGAGGTTGTTGTTGTTTTTCAATGTTGAGGTTGTTGTTTAATTTGATGGTGTTTTTCAATGTTTAGTTTGTTGTTGTTTTTCAATGTTGAGGTTGTTGTTGAATTTGTTGGTGTTTTTCAATGTTGAGGTTGTTGTTGTTTTTCAATGTTGAGGTTGTTGTTGAATATGTTGGTGTTTTTCAATGTTGAGGTTGTTGGTGTTTTTCAATGCTGAGGTTGTTGTTGAATTTGTTGGTGTTTTTCAATGTTGAGGCTGTTGTTGAATTTGTTGGTGTTTTTCAATGTTGAGGTTGTTGTTGTTTTTCAATGTTGAGGTTACTGTTGAATTTGTTGGTGTTTTTCAATGTTGAGGTTGTTGCTGTTTTTCAATGTTGAGGTTGTTGTTGAATTTGTTGGTGTTTTTCAATTTCGAGGTTGTTGTTGAATTTGTTGGTGTTTTTCAATGTTGAAGTTGTTGTTGAATTTGTTGGTGTTTTTCAATGTTGAGGTTGTTGTTGTTCTTCAATGTTGAGGTTGTTGTTGAATTTGTTGGTGCTTTTCAATGTTGAGGTTGTTGTTGTTTTTCAATGCTGAGGTTGTTGTTGAATTTGTTGGTGTTTTTCAATGTTGAAGTTGTTGTTGAATTTGTTGGTGTTTTTCAATGTTGAGGTTGTTGTTGTTTTTCAATGTTGAGGTTGTTGTTGAATTTGTTGGTGTTTTTCAATGTTGAGGTTGTTGTTGTTTTTCAATGTTGAGGTTGTTGTTGTATTTGTTGGTGTTTTTCAATTTCGAGGTTGTTGTTGAATTTGTTGGTGTTTTTCAATGTTGAAGTTGTTGTTGAATTTGTTGGTGTTTTTCAATGTTGAGGTTGTTGTTGTTTTTCAATGTTGAGGTTGTTTTTGAATTTGTTGGTGTTTTTCAATGTTGAGGTTGTTGTTGAATTTGTTTGTGTTTTTCAATGTTGAGATGATTGTTGTTTTTCAATGTTGAGGTTGTTGTTGAATTTGTTGGTGTTTTACAATGTTGAGGTTGTTGTTGTTTTTCAATGTTGAGGTTGTTGTTGAATTTGTTTGTGTTTTTCAATGTTGAGATGGTTGTTGTTTTTCAATGTTGAGGTTGTTGTTGAAATTGTTGGTGTTTTTAAATGTTGAGGTTGTTGTTGAATTTGCTGGTGTTTTGCAATGTTGAGGTTGTTGTTGTTTTTCAATGTTGAGGTTGTTGTTGAATTTGTTGGTGTTTTTCAATTTGAGGTTGTTGTTGTTTTTCAATGTTGAGGTTGTTGTTGTATTTGTTGGTGTTTTTCAATTTCGAGGTTGTTGTTGAATTTGTTGGTGTTTTTCAATGTTGAGGTTGTTGTTGTTTTTCAATGTTGAGGTTGTTGTTGAATTTGTTGGTGTTTTTCAATGTTTAGGTTGTTGTTGTTTTTCACTGTTGAGGTTGTTGTTGAATTTGTTGGTGTTTTTCAACGTTGAGGTTGTTGTTGAATTTGTTGGTGTTTTTCAATGTTGAGGTTGTTGTTGTTTTTCAATGTTGAGGTTGCTGTTGAATTTGCTGGTGTTTTTCAATGTTGAGGTTGTTGATGTTTTTCAATGCTGAGGTTGTTGTTGAATTTGTTGGTGTTTTTCAATGTTGAGGTTGTTGTTGAATTTGTTGGTGTTTTTCAATGTTGAGGTTGTTGTTGTTTTTCAATGTTGAGGTTGTTGTTGAATTTGTTGGTGTTTTTCAATGTTTAGGTTGTTGTTGTTTTTCAATGTTGAGGTTGTTGTTGAATTTGTTGGTGTTTTTCAATGTTGAGGTTGTTGTTGAATTTGTTGGCGTTTTTCAATGTTGAGTTTGTTGTCGAATTTGTTGGTGTTTTTCAACGTCGAGGTTGTTGTTGAATTTGTTGGTGTTGTTCAATGTTGAGGTTGTTGTTGAATTTGTTGGTGTTTTTCAATGTTGAGGTTGTTGTTGTTTTTCAATGTTGAGGTTGTTGTTTAATTTGTTGGTGTTTTTCAATGTTTAGTTTGTTGTTGTTTTTCAATGTTGAGGTTGTTGTTGAATTTGTTGGTGTTTTTCAATGTTGAGGTTGTTGTTGTTTTTCAATGTTGAGGTTGTTGTTGAATTTGTTGGTGTTTTTCAATGTTGAGGTTGTTGGTGTTTTTCAATGCTGAGGTTGTTGTTGAATTTGTTGGTGTTTTTCAATGTTGAGGCTGTTGTTGAATTTGTTGGTGTTTTTCAATGTTGAGGTTGTTGTTGTTTTTCAATGTTGAGGTTGTTGTTGAATTTGTTGGTGTTTTTCAATGTTGAGGTTGTTGTTGAATTTGTTGGTGTTTTTCAATGTTGAGGTTGTTGTTGTTTTTCAATGATGAGGTTGTTGTTGAGTTTGTTGGTGTTTTTCAATGTTGAGGTTGTTGTTGAATTTGTTGGTGTTTTTCAATGTTGAGGTTGTTGTTGTTTTTCAATGCTGAGGTTGTTGTTGAATTTGTTGGTGTTTTTCAATGTTGAAGTTGTTGTTGAATTTGTTGGTGTTTTTCAATGTTGAGGTTGTTGTTGTTTTTCAATGTTGAGGTTGTTGTTGAATTTGATTGTGTTTTTCAATGTTGAGATGGTTGTTGTTTTTCAATGTTGAGGTTGTTGTTGAATTTGTTGGTGTTTTTAAATGTTGAGGTTGTTGTTGTTTTTCAATGTTGAGGTTGTTGTTGAATTTGCTGGTGTTTTGCAATGTTGAGGTTGTTGTTGTTTTTCAATGTTGAGGTTGTTGTTGAATTTGTTGGTGTTTTTCAATGTTGAGGTTGTTGTTGTTTTTCAATGTTGAGGTTGTTGTTGTATTTGTTGGTGTTTTTCAATTTCGAGGTTGTTGTTGAATTTGTTGGTGTTTTTCCATGTTGAAGTTGTTGTTGAATTTGTTGGTGTTTTTCAATGTTGAGGTTGTTGTTGTTTTTCAATGTTGAGGTTGTTTTTGAATTTGTTGGTGTTTTTCAATGTTGAGGTTGTTGTTGAATTTGTTTGTGTTTTTCAATGTTGAGATGATTGTTGTTTTTCAATGTTGAGGTTGTTGTTGAATTTGTTGGTGTTTTACAATGTTGAGGTTGTTGTTGTTTTTCAATGTTGAGGTTGTTGTTGAATTTGTTTGTGTTTTTCAATGTTTAGATGGTTGTTGTTTTTCAATGTTGAGGTTGTTGTTGAAATTGTTGGTGTTTTTAAATGTTGAGGTTGTTGTTGAATTTGCTGGTGTTTTGCAATGTTGAGGTTGTTGTTGTTTTTCAATGTTGAGGTTGTTGTTGAATTTGTTGGTGTTTTTCAATTTGAGGTTGTTGTTGTTTTTCAATGTTGAGGTTGTTGTTGTATTTGTTGGTGTTTTTCAATTTCGAGGTTGTTGTTGAATTTGTTGGTGTTTTTCAATGTTGAGGTTGTTGTTGTTTTTCAATGTTGAGGTTGTTGTTGAATTTGTTGGTGTTTTTCAATGTTTAGGTTGTTGTTGTTTTTCACTGTTGAGGTTGTTGTTGAATTTGTTGGTGTTTTTCAACGTTGAGGTTGTTGTTGAATTTGTTGGTGTTTTTCAATGTTGAGGTTGTTGTTGTTTTTCAATGTTGAGGTTGCTGTTGAATTTGCTGGTGTTTTTCAATGTTGAGGTTGTTGATGTTTTTCAATGCTGAGGTTGTTGTTGAATTTGTTGGTGTTTTTCAATGTTGAGGTTGTTGTTGAATTTGTTGGTGTTTTTCAATGTTGAAGTTGTTGTTGTTTTTCAATGTTGAGGTTGTTGTTGAATTTGTTGGTGTTTTTCAATGTTTAGGTTGTTGTTGTTTTTCAATGTTGAGGTTGTTGTTGAATTTGTTGGTGTTTTTCAATGTTGAGGTTGTTGTTGAATTTGTTGGCGTTTTTCAATGTTGAGTTTGTTGTTGAATTTGTTGGTGTTTTTCAACGTCGAGGTTGTTGTTGAATTTGTTGGTGTTGTTCAATGTTGAGGTTGTTGTTGAATTTGTTGGTGTTTTTCAATGTTGAGGTTGTTGTTGTTTTTCAATGTTGAGGTTGTTGTTTAATTTGTTGGTGTTTTTCAATGTTTAGTTTGTTGTTGTTTTTCAATGTTGAGGTTGTTGTTGAATTTGTTGGTGTTTTTCAATGTTGAGGTTGTTGTTGTTTTTCAATGTTGAGGTTGTTGTTGAATTTGTTGGTGTTTTTCAATGTTGAGGTTGTTGGTGTTTTTCAATGCTGAGGTTGTTGTTGAATTTGTTGGTGTTTTTCAATGTTGAGGCTGTTGTTGAATTTGTTGGTGTTTTTCAATGTTGAGGTTGTTGTTGTTTTTCAATGTTGAGGTTGTTGTTGAGTTTGTTGGTGTTTTTCAATGTTGAGGTTGTTGTTGAATTTGTTGGTGTTTTTCAATGTTGAGGTTGTTGTTGAATTTGTTGGTGTTTTTCAATGTTGAGGTTGTTGTTGTTTTTCAATGATGAGGTTGTTGTTGAGTTTGTTGGTGTTTTTCAATGTTGAGGTTGTTGTTGAATTTGTTGGTGTTTTTCAATGTTGAGGTTGTTGTTGTTTTTCAATGTTGAGGTTGTTGTTGAATTTGTTGGTGTTTTTCAATGTTTAGGTTGTTGTTGTTTTTCAATGTTGAGGTTGTTGTTGAATTTGTTGGTGTTTTTCAATGTTGAGGTTGTTGTTGAATTTGTTGGTGTTTTTCAATGTTGAGGTTGTTGTTGTTTTTCAATGTTGAGGTTGTTGTTGAATTTGTTGGTGTTTTTCAATGTTGAGTTTGTTGCTGTTTTTCAATGTTGAGGTTGTTGTTGAATTTGTTGGTGTTTTTCAATGTTGAGGTTGTTGTTGTTTTTCAATGTTGAGGTTACTGTTGAATTTGTTGGTGTTTTTCAATGTTGAGGTTGTTGTTGTTTTTCAATGTTGAGGTTGTTGTTGAATTTGTTGGTGCTTTTCAATGTTGAGGTTGTTGTTGACTTTGTTGGTGTTTTTCAATGTTGAGGTTGTTGTTGTTTTTCAATGTTGAGGTTGTTGTTGAATTTGTTGGCGTTTTTCAATGTTGAGTTTGTTGTTGAATTTGTTGGTGTTTTTCAACGTCGAGGTTGTTGTTGAATTTGTTGGTGTTTTTCAATGTTGAGGTTGTTGTTGAATTTGTTGGTGTTTTTCAATGTTGAGGTTGTTGTTGTTTTTCAATGTTGAGGTTGTTGTTTAATTTGATGGTGTTTTTCAATGTTTAGTTTGTTGTTGTTTTTCAATGTTGAGGTTGTTGTTGAATTTGTTGGTGTTTTTCAATGTTGAGGTTGTTGTTGTTTTTCAATGTTGAGGTTGTTGTTGAATTTGTTGGTGTTTTTCAATGTTGAGGTTGTTGGTGTTTTTCAATGCTGAGGTTGTTGTTGAATTTGTTGGTGTTTTTCAATGTTGAGGCTGTTGTTGAATTTGTTGGTGTTTTTCAATGTTGAGGTTGTTGTTGTTTTTCAATGTTGAGGTTACTGTTGAATTTGTTGGTGTTTTTCAATGTTGAGGTTGTTGCTGTTTTTCAATGTTGAGGTTGTTGTTGAATTTGTTGGTGTTTTTCAATTTCGAGGTTGTTGTTGAATTTGTTGGTGTTTTTCAATGTTGAAGTTGTTGTTGAATTTGTTGGTGTTTTTCAATGTTGAGGTTGTTGTTGTTCTTCAATGTTGAGGTTGTTGTTGAATTTGTTGGTGCTTTTCAATGTTGAGGTTGTTGTTGTTTTTCAATGCTGAGGTTGTTGTTGAATTTGTTGGTGTTTTTCAATGTTGAAGTTGTTGTTGAATTTGTTGGTGTTTTTCAATGTTGAGGTTGTTGTTGTTTTTCAATGTTGAGGTTGTTGTTGAATTTGATTGTGTTTTTCAATGTTGAGATGGTTGTTGTTTTTCAATGTTGAGGTTGTTGTTGAATTTGTTGGTGTTTTTAAATGTTGAGGTTGTTGTTGTTTTTCAATGTTGAGGTTGTTGTTGAATTTGCTGGTGTTTTGCAATGTTGAGGTTGTTGTTGTTTTTCAATGTTGAGGTTGTTGTTGAATTTGTTGGTGTTTTTCAATGTTGAGGTTGTTGTTGTTTTTCAATGTTGAGGTTGTTGTTGAATTTGTTGGTGTTTTTCAATGTTGAAGTTGTTGTTGAATTTGTTGGTGTTTTTCAATGTTGAGGTTGTTGTTGTTTTTCAATGTTGAGGTTGTTTTTGAATTTGTTGGTGTTTTTCAACGTTGAGGTTGTTGTTGAATTTGTTTGTGTTTTTCAATGTTGAGATGATTGTTGTTTTTCAATGTTGAGGTTGTTGTTGAATTTGTTGGTGTTTTACAATGTTGAGGTTGTTGTTGTTTTTCAATGTTGAGGTTGTTGTTGAATTTGTTTGTGTTTTTCAATGTTGAGATGGTTGTTGTTTTTCAATGTTGAGGTTGTTGTTGAAATTGTTGGTGTTTTTAAATGTTGAGGTTGTTGTTGAATTTGCTGGTGTTTTGCAATGTTGAGGTTGTTGTTGTTTTTCAATGTTGAGGTTGTTGTTGAATTTGTTGGTGTTTTTCAATTTGAGGTTGTTGTTGTTTTTCAATGTTGAGGTTGTTGTTGTATTTGTTGGTGTTTTTCAATTTCGAGGTTGTTGTTGAATTTGTTGGTGTTTTTCAATGTTGAGGTTGTTGTTGTTTTTCAATGTTGAGGTTGTTGTTGAATTTGTTGGTGTTTTTCAATGTTTAGGTTGTTGTTGTTTTTCACTGTTGAGGTTGTTGTTGAATTTGTTGGTGTTTTTCAACGTTGAGGTTGTTGTTGAATTTGTTGGTGTTTTTCAATGTTGAGGTTGTTGTTGTTTTTCAATGTTGAGGTTGCTGTTGAATTTGCTGGTGTTTTTCAATGTTGAGGTTGTTGATGTTTTTCAATGCTGAGGTTGTTGTTGAATTTGTTGGTGTTTTTCAATGTTGAGGTTGTTGTTGAATTTGTTGGTGTTTTTCAATGTTGAGGTTGTTGTTGTTTTTCAATGTTGAGGTTGTTGTTGAATTTGTTGGTGTTTTTCAATGTTGAGGTTGTTGTTGAATTTGTTTGTGTTTTTCAATGTTGAGATGATTGTTGTTTTTCAATGTTGAGGTTGTTGTTGAATTTGTTGGTGTTTTACAATGTTGAGGTTGTTGTTGTTTTTCAATGTTGAGGTTGTTGTTGAATTTGTTTGTGTTTTTCAATGTTGAGATGGTTGTTGTTTTTCAATGTTGAGGTTGTTGTTGAAATTGTTGGTGTTTTTAAATGTTGAGGTTGTTGTTGAATTTGCTGGTGTTTTGCAATGTTGAGGTTGTTGTTGTTTTTCAATGTTGAGGTTGTTGTTGAATTTGTTGGTGTTTTTCAATTTGAGGTTGTTGTTGTTTTTCAATGTTGAGGTTGTTGTTGTATTTGTTGGTGTTTTTCAATTTCGAGGTTGTTGTTGAATTTGTTGGTGTTTTTCAATGTTGAGGTTGTTGTTGTTTTTCAATGTTGAGGTTGTTGTTGAATTTGTTGGTGTTTTTCAATGTTTAGGTTGTTGTTGTTTTTCACTGTTGAGGTTGTTGTTGAATTTGTTGGTGTTTTTCAACGTTGAGGTTGTTGTTGAATTTGTTGGTGTTTTTCAATGTTGAGGTTGTTGTTGTTTTTCAATGTTGAGGTTGCTGTTGAATTTGCTGGTGTTTTTCAATGTTGAGGTTGTTGATGTTTTTCAATGCTGAGGTTGTTGTTGAATTTGTTGGTGTTTTTCAATGTTGAGGTTGTTGTTGAATTTGTTGGTGTTTTTCAATGTTGAGGTTGTTGTTGTTTTTCAATGTTGAGGTTGTTGTTGAATTTGTTGGTGTTTTTCAATGTTTAGGTTGTTGTTGTTTTTCAATGTTGAGGTTGTTGTTGAATTTGCTGGTGTTTTTCAATGTTGAGGTTGTTGTTGAATTTGTTGGCGTTTTTCAATGTTGAGTTTGTTGTTGAATTTGTTGGTGTTTTTCAACGTCGAGGTTGTTGTTGAATTTGTTGGTGTTGTTCAATGTTGAGGTTGTTGTTGAATTTGTTGGTGTTTTTCAATGTTGAGGTTGTTGTTGTTTTTCAATGTTGAGGTTGTTGTTTAATTTGTTGGTGTTTTTCAATGTTTAGTTTGTTGTTGTTTTTCAATGTTGAGGTTGTTGTTGAATTTGTTGGTGTTTTTCAATGTTGAGGTTGTTGTTGTTTTTCAATGTTGAGGTTGTTGTTGAATTTGTTGGTGTTTTTCAATGTTGAGGTTGTTGGTGTTTTTCAATGCTGAGGTTGTTGTTGAATTTGTTGGTGTTTTTCAATGTTGAGGCTGTTGTTGAATTTGTTGGTGTTTTTCAATGTTGAGGTTGTTGTTGTTTTTCAATGTTGAGGTTGTTGTTGAATTTGTTGGTGTTTTTCAATGTTGAGGTTGTTGTTGAATTTGTTGGTGTTTTTCAATGTTGAGGTTGTTGTTGTTTTTCAATGATGAGGTTGTTGTTGAGTTTGTTGGTGTTTTTCAATGTTGAGGTTGTTGTTGAATTTGTTGGTGTTTTTCAATGTTGAGGTTGTTGTTGTTTTTCAATGCTGAGGTTGTTGTTGAATTTGTTGGTGTTTTTCAATGTTGAAGTTGTTGTTGAATTTGTTGGTGTTTTTCAATGTTGAGGTTGTTGTTGTTTTTCAATGTTGAGGTTGTTGTTGAATTTGATTGTGTTTTTCAATGTTGAGATGGTTGTTGTTTTTCAATGTTGAGGTTGTTGTTGAATTTGTTGGTGTTTTTAAATGTTGAGGTTGTTGTTGTTTTTCAATGTTGAGGTTGTTGTTGAATTTGCTGGTGTTTTGCAATGTTGAGGTTGTTGTTGTTTTTCAATGTTGAGGTTGTTGTTGAATTTGTTGGTGTTTTTCAATGTTGAGGTTGTTGTTGTTTTTCAATGTTGAGGTTGTTGTTGTATTTGTTGGTGTTTTTCAATTTCGAGGTTGTTGTTGAATTTGTTGGTGTTTTTCAATGTTGAAGTTGTTGTTGAATTTGTTGGTGTTTTTCAATGTTGAGGTTGTTGTTGTTTTTCAATGTTGAGGTTGTTTTTGAATTTGTTGGTGTTTTTCAATGTTGAGGTTGTTGTTGAATTTGTTTGTGTTTTTCAATGTTGAGATGATTGTTGTTTTTCAATGTTGAGGTTGTTGTTGAATTTGTTGGTGTTTTACAATGTTGAGGTTGTTGTTGTTTTTCAATGTTGAGGTTGTTGTTGAATTTGTTTGTGTTTTTCAATGTTGAGATGGTTGTTGTTTTTCAATGTTGAGGTTGTTGTTGAAATTGTTGGTGTTTTTAAATGTTGAGGTTGTTGTTGAATTTGCTGGTGTTTTGCAATGTTGAGGTTGTTGTTGTTTTTCAATGTTGAGGTTGTTGTTGAATTTGTTGGTGTTTTTCAATTTGAGGTTGTTGTTGTTTTTCAATGTTGAGGTTGTTTTTGTATTTGTTGGTGTTTTTCAATTTCGAGGTTGTTGTTGAATTTGTTGGTGTTTTTCAATGTTGAGGTTGTTGTTGTTTTTCAATGTTGAGGTTGTTGTTGAATTTGTTGGTGTTTTTCAATGTTTAGGTTGTTGTTGTTTTTCACTGTTGAGGTTGTTGTTGAATTTGTTGGTGTTTTTCAACGTTGAGGTTGTTGTTGAATTTGTTGGTGTTTTTCAATGTTGAGGTTGTTGTTGTTTTTCAATGTTGAGGTTGCTGTTGAATTTGCTGGTGTTTTTCAATGTTGAGGTTGTTGATGTTTTTCAATGCTGAGGTTGTTGTTGAATTTGTTGGTGTTTTTCAATGTTGAGGTTGTTGTTGAATTTGTTGGTGTTTTTCAATGTTGAGGTTGTTGTTGTTTTTCAATGTTGAGGTTGTTGTTGAATTTGTTGGTGTTTTTCAATGTTTAGGTTGTTGTTGTTTTTCAATGTTGAGGTTGTTGTTGAATTTGTTGGTGTTTTTCAATGTTGAGGTTGTTGTTGAATTTGTTGGCGTTTTTCAATGTTGAGTTTGTTGTTGAATTTGTTGGTGTTTTTCAACGTCGAGGTTGTTGTTGAATTTGTTGGTGTTGTTCAATGTTGAGGTTGTTGTTGAATTTGTTGGTGTTTTTCAATGTTGAGGTTGTTGTTGTTTTTCAATGTTGAGGTTGTTGTTTAATTTGTTGGTGTTTTTCAATGTTTAGTTTGTTGTTGTTTTTCAATGTTGAGGTTGTTGTTGAATTTGTTGGTGTTTTTCAATGTTGAGGTTGTTGTTGTTTTTCAATGTTGAGGTTGTTGTTGAATTTGTTGGTGTTTTTCAATGTTGAGGTTGTTGGTGTTTTTCAATGCTGAGGTTGTTGTTGAATTTGTTGGTGTTTTTCAATGTTGAGGCTGTTGTTGAATTTGTTGGTGTTTTTCAATGTTGAGGTTGTTGTTGTTTTTCAATGTTGAGGTTGTTGTTGAGTTTGTTGGTG
Organism: Isurus oxyrinchus; assembly: GCA_026770705.1. Lineage (NCBI taxonomy): Eukaryota > Metazoa > Chordata > Chondrichthyes > Lamniformes > Lamnidae > Isurus > Isurus oxyrinchus. The sequence continues at coordinate 1,524,113 of JANJGN010000084.1, read as the reverse complement.
TTTTTCAATGTTGAGGTTGCTGTTGAATTTGTTGGTGTTTTTCAATGTTGAGGTTGTTGTTGAATTTGTTGGTGTTTTTCAATGTTGAGGTTGTTGTTGTTTTTCAATGATGAGGTTGTTGTTGAGTTTGTTGGTGTTTTTCAATGTTGAGGTTGTTGTTGAATTTGTTGGTGTTTTTCAATGTTGAGGTTGTTGTTGTTTTTCAATGTTGAGGTTGTTGTTGAATTTGTTGGTGTTTTTCAATGTTTAGGTTGTTGTTGTTTTTCAATGTTGAGGTTGTTGTTGAATTTGTTGGTGTTTTTCAATGTTGAGGTTGTTGTTGAATTTGTTGGTGTTTTTCAATGTTGAGGTTGTTGTTGTTTTTCAATGTTGAGGTTGTTGTTGAATTTGTTGGTGTTTTTCAATGTTGAGTTTGTTGCTGTTTTTCAATGTTGAGGTTGTTGTTGAATTTGTTGGTGTTTTTCAATGTTGAGGTTGTTGTTGTTTTTCAATGTTGAGGTTACTGTTGAATTTGTTGGTGTTTTTCAATGTTGAGGTTGTTGTTGTTTTTCAATGTTGAGGTTGTTGTTGAATTTGTTGGTGCTTTTCAATGTTGAGGTTGTTGTTGACTTTGTTGGTGTTTTTCAATGTTGAGGTTGTTGTTGTTTTTCAATGTTGAGGTTGTTGTTGAATTTGTTGGCGTTTTTCAATGTTGAGTTTGTTGTTGAATTTGTTGGTGTTTTTCAACGTCGAGGTTGTTGTTGAATTTGTTGGTGTTTTTCAATGTTGAGGTTGTTGTTGAATTTGTTGGTGTTTTTCAATGTTGAGGTTGTTGTTGTTTTTCAATGTTGAGGTTGTTGTTTAATTTGATGGTGTTTTTCAATGTTTAGTTTGTTGTTGTTTTTCAATGTTGAGGTTGTTGTTGAATTTGTTGGTGTTTTTCAATGTTGAGGTTGTTGTTGTTTTTCAATGTTGAGGTTGTTGTTGAATTTGTTGGTGTTTTTCAATGTTGAGGTTGTTGGTGTTTTTCAATGCTGAGGTTGTTGTTGAATTTGTTGGTGTTTTTCAATGTTGAGGCTGTTGTTGAATTTGTTGGTGTTTTTCAATGTTGAGGTTGTTGTTGTTTTTCAATGTTGAGGTTACTGTTGAATTTGTTGGTGTTTTTCAATGTTGAGGTTGTTGCTGTTTTTCAATGTTGAGGTTGTTGTTGAATTTGTTGGTGTTTTTCAATTTCGAGGTTGTTGTTGAATTTGTTGGTGTTTTTCAATGTTGAAGTTGTTGTTGAATTTGTTGGTGTTTTTCAATGTTGAGGTTGTTGTTGTTCTTCAATGTTGAGGTTGTTGTTGAATTTGTTGGTGCTTTTCAATGTTGAGGTTGTTGTTGTTTTTCAATGCTGAGGTTGTTGTTGAATTTGTTGGTGTTTTTCAATGTTGAAGTTGTTGTTGAATTTGTTGGTGTTTTTCAATGTTGAGGTTGTTGTTGTTTTTCAATGTTGAGGTTGTTGTTGAATTTGATTGTGTTTTTCAATGTTGAGATGGTTGTTGTTTTTCAATGTTGAGGTTGTTGTTGAATTTGTTGGTGTTTTTAAATGTTGAGGTTGTTGTTGTTTTTCAATGTTGAGGTTGTTGTTGAATTTGCTGGTGTTTTGCAATGTTGAGGTTGTTGTTGTTTTTCAATGTTGAGGTTGTTGTTGAATTTGTTGGTGTTTTTCAATGTTGAGGTTGTTGTTGTTTTTCAATGTTGAGGTTGTTGTTGTATTTGTTGGTGTTTTTCAATTTCGAGGTTGTTGTTGAATTTGTTGGTGTTTTTCAATGTTGAAGTTGTTGTTGAATTTGTTGGTGTTTTTCAATGTTGAGGTTGTTGTTGTTTTTCAATGTTGAGGTTGTTTTTGAATTTGTTGGTGTTTTTCAATGTTAAGGTTGTTGTTGAATTTGTTTGTGTTTTTCAATGTTGAGATGATTGTTGTTTTTCAATGTTGAGGTTGTTGTTGAATTTGTTGGTGTTTTACAATGTTGAGGTTGTTGTTGTTTTTCAATGTTGAGGTTGTTGTTGAATTTGTTTGTGTTTTTCAATGTTGAGATGGTTGTTGTTTTTCAATGTTGAGGTTGTTGTTGAAATTGTTGGTGTTTTTAAATGTTGAGGTTGTTGTTGAATTTGCTGGTGTTTTGCAATGTTGAGGTTGTTGTTGTTTTTCAATGTTGAGGTTGTTGTTGAATTTGTTGGTGTTTTTCAATTTGAGGTTGTTGTTGTTTTTCAATGTTGAGGTTGTTGTTGTATTTGTTGGTGTTTTTCAATTTCGAGGTTGTTGTTGAATTTGTTGGTGTTTTTCAATGTTGAGGTTGTTGTTGTTTTTCAATGTTGAGGTTGTTGTTGAATTTGTTGGTGTTTTTCAATGTTTAGGTTGTTGTTGTTTTTCACTGTTGAGGTTGTTGTTGAATTTGTTGGTGTTTTTCAACGTTGAGGTTGTTGTTGAATTTGTTGGTGTTTTTCAATGTTGAGGTTGTTGTTGTTTTTCAATGTTGAGGTTGCTGTTGAATTTGCTGGTGTTTTTCAATGTTGAGGTTGTTGATGTTTTTCAATGCTGAGGTTGTTGTTGAATTTGTTGGTGTTTTTCAATGTTGAGGTTGTTGTTGAATTTGTTGGTGTTTTTCAATGTTGAGGTTGTTGTTGTTTTTCAATGTTGAGGTTGTTGTTGAATTTGTTGGTGTTTTTCAATGTTTAGGTTGTTGTTGTTTTTCAATGTTGAGGTTGTTGTTGAATTTGTTGGTGTTTTTCAATGTTGAGGTTGTTGTTGAATTTGTTGGCGTTTTTCAATGTTGAGTTTGTTGTTGAATTTGTTGGTGTTTTTCAACGTCGAGGTTGTTGTTGAATTTGTTGGTGTTGTTCAATGTTGAGGTTGTTGTTGAATTTGTTGGTGTTTTTCAATGTTGAGGTTGTTGTTGTTTTTCAATGTTGAGGTTGTTGTTTAATTTGTTGGTGTTTTTCAATGTTTAGTTTGTTGTTGTTTTTCAATGTTGAGGTTGTTGTTGAATTTGTTGGTGTTTTTCAATGTTGAGGTTGTTGTTGTTTTTCAATGTTGAGGTTGTTGTTGAATTTGTTGGTGTTTTTCAATGTTGAGGTTGTTGGTGTTTTTCAATGCTGAGGTTGTTGTTGAATTTGTTGGTGTTTTTCAATGTTGAGGCTGTTGTTGAATTTGTTGGTGTTTTTCAATGTTGAGGTTGTTGTTGTTTTTCAATGTTGAGGTTGTTGTTGAGTTTGTTGGTGTTTTTCAATGTTGAGGTTGTTGTTGAATTTGTTGGTGTTTTTCAATGTTGAGGTTGTTGTTGAATTTGTTGGTGTTTTTCAATGTTGAGGTTGTTGTTGTTTTTCAATGATGAGGTTGTTGTTGAGTTTGTTGGTGTTTTTCAATGTTGAGGTTGTTGTTGAATTTGTTGGTGTTTTTCAATGTTGAGGTTGTTGTTGAATTTGTTGGTGTTTTTCAATGCTGAGGTTGTTGTTGTTTTTAAATGTTGGGGTTGTTGTTGAATTTGTTGGTGTTTTTCAATTTTGAGGATGTTGTTGTTTTTCAATGTTGAGGTTGTTGTTGAATTTGTTGGTGTTTTTCCATGATGAGGTTGTTGCTGTTTTTCAAAGTTCAGGTTGCTGTTGAATTTGTTGGTGTTTTTCAATGTCGGGGTTGTTGTTGAATTTGTTGGTGTTTTTCTATGTTGAATTTTTTGTTGAATTTGTTGGTGTTTTTCAATGTTGAGGTTGTTGTTTTTCAATGTTGAGGTTGTTGTTGAATTTGTTGGCGTTTTTAAATGTTGAGGTTGTTGTTGAATTTGTTGGTGTTTTCAATGTTGATGTTTTTGTTGAATTTGTTGGTGTTTTTCAATGTTGAGGTTGTTGTTGTTTTTCAATGTTGAGGTTGTTGTTGAATTTGATGGTGTTTTTCGATGTCGAGGTTGTTGTTGAATTTGTTGGTGTTTTTCAATGTTGAAGTTGTTGTTGAATTTGTTGGTGTTTTTCAATGTTGAGATGTTGTTGCTGTTTTTCAATGTTGAGGTTGTTGTTGAATTTGTTGGTGTTTTTCAATGTTGAGGTTGTTGTTGAATTTGTTGGTGTTTTTCAATGTTGAGGTTGTTGTTGAATTCTTTGGTGTTTTTCAATTTTGAGGTTGTTGTTGAATTTGTTGGTGTTTTTCAATGTTGAGGTTGTTGTTATTTTTCAATGTTGAGGTTGTTGTTGAGTTTGTTGTTGTTTTTCAATGTTGAGGTTGTTGTTGAATTTGTTGGTGTTTTTCAATGTTGAGGTTGTTGTTGAATTTGTTGGTGTTTTTCAATGTTGAGGTTGTTGTTGTTTTTAAATGTTGAGGTTGTTGTTGAATTTGTTGGAGTTTTTTCAATTTTGAGGTTGTTGGTGTTTTTCAATGTTGAGGTTGATTTTGAATTTGAGGGTGTTTTTCAATGTCGAGGTTGTTGTTGAATTTGTTGGTGTTTTTCAATGTGGAGGTTGTTGTTGTTTTTCAATGTTGAGGTTGTTTTTGAATTTGTTGGTGTTTTTCAATGTTGAGATGGTTGTTGTTTTTCAATGTTGAGGTTGTTGTTGAAATTGTTGGTGTTTTTCAATTTCGAGGTTGTTGTTGAATTTGTTGGTGTTTTTCAATGTTGAAGTTGTTGTTGAATTTGTTGGTGTTTTTCAATGTTGAGGTTGTTGCTGAATTTGTTGGTGTTTTTCAATGTTGAGGTTCTTGTTGTTTTTCAATGTCGAGGTTGTTGTTGAATTTGTTGGTGTTTTTCAATGTTGAGGTTGTTGTTGTTTTTCAATGTTGAGGTTGTTGTTGTATTTGTTGGTGTTTTTCAATGTTGTGATTGTTGTTGTTTTTAAATGTTGAGGTTGTTGTTGAATTTGCTGGTGTTTTGCAATGTTGAGGTTGTTGTTGTTTTTCAATGTTGAGGTTGTTGTTGAATTTGTTGGTGTTTTTCAATGTAGAGGTTGTTGTTGTTTTTCAATGTAGAGGTTGTTGTTGTATTTGTTGGTGTTTTTCAATTTCGAGGTTGTTGTTGAATTTGTTGGTGTTTTTCAATGTTGAAGTTGTTGTTGAATTTGTTGGTGTTTTTCAATGTTGAGGTTGTTGTTGTTTTTCAATGTTGAGGTTGCTGTTGAATTTGCTGGTGTTTTTCAATGTTGAGGTTGTTGATGTTTTTCAATGCTGAGGTTGTTGTTGAATTTGTTGGTGTTTTTCAATGTTGAGGTTGTTGTTGAATTTGTTGGTGTTTTTCAATGATGAGGTTGTTGTTGTTTTTCAATGTTGAGGTTGTTGTTGAATTTGTAGGTGTTTTTCAATGTTTAGGTTGTTGTTGTTTTTCAATGTTGAGGTTGTTGTTGAATTTGTTGGTGTTTTTCAATGTTGAGGTTGTTGTTGAATTTGTTGGTGTTTTTCAATGTTGAGGTTGTTGTTGTTTTTCAATGTTGAGGTTGTTGTTGAATTTGTTGGTGTTTTTCAATGTTGAGTTTGATGCTGTTTTTCAATGTTGAGGTTGTTGTTGAATTTGTTGGTGTTTTTCAATGTTGAGGTTGTTGTTGTTTTTCAATGTTGAGTTTACTGTTGAATTTGTTGGTGTTTTTCAATGTTGAGGTTGTTGTTGTTTTTCAATGTTGAGGTTGTTGTTGAATTTGTTGGTGCTTTTCAATGTTGAGGTTGTTGTTGACTTTGTTGGTGTTTTTCAATGTTGAGGTTCTTGTTGTTTTTCAATGTTGAGGTTGTTGTTGAATTTGTTGGCGTTTTTCAATGTTGAGTTTGTTGTTGAATTTGTTGGTGTTTTTCAACGTCGCGGTTGTTGTTGAATTTGTTGGTGTTTTTCAATGTTGAGGTTGTTGTTGAATTTGTTGGTGTTTTTCAATGTTGAGGTTGTTTTTGTTTTTCAATGTTGAGGTTGTTGTTTAATTTGTTGGTGTTTTTCAATGTTGAGGTTGTTGTTGTTTTTCAATGTTGAGGTTGTTGTTGAATTTGTTGGTGTTTTTCAATGTTGAGGTTGTTGGTGTTTTTCAATGCTGAGGTTGTTGTTGAATTTGTTGGTGTTTTTCAATGTTGAGGCTGTTGTTGAATTTGTTGGTGTTTTTCAATGTTGAGGTTGTTGTTGTTTTTCAATGTTGAGGTTGTTGTTGAGTTTGTTGGTGTTTTTCAATGTTGAGGTTGTTGTTGAATTTGTTGGTGTTTTTCAATGTTGAGGTTGTTGTTGAATTTGTTGGTGTTTTTCAATGTTGAGGTTGTTGTTGTTTTTCAATGTTGAGGTTGTTGTTGAGTTTGTTGGTGTTTTTCAATGTTGAGGTTGTTGTTGAATTTGTTGGTGTTTTTCAATGTTGAGGCTGTTGTTGAATTTGTTGGTGTTTTTCAATGCTGAGGTTGTTGTTGTTTTTAAATGTTGGGGTTGTTGTTGAATTTGTTGGTGTTTTTCAATTTTGAGGATGTTGTTGTTTTTCAATGTTGAGGTTGTTGTTGAATTTGTTGGTGTTTTTCCATGATGAGGTTGTTGCTGTTTTTCAAAGTTCAGGTTGTTGTTGAATTTGTTGGTGTTTTTCAATGTCGGTGTTGTTGTTGAATTTGTTGGTGTTTTTCTATGTTGAATTTTTTGTTGAATTTGTTGGTGTTTTTCAATGTTGAGGTTGTTGTTTTTCAATGTGGAGGTTGTTGTTGAATTTGTTGGCGTTTTTAAATGTTGAGGTTGTTGTTGAATTTGTTGGTGTTTTCAATGTTGATGTTTTTGTTGAATTTGTTGGTGTTTTTCAATGTTGAGGTTGTTGTTGTTTTTCAATGTTGAGGTTGTTGTTGAATTTGATGGTGTTTTTCAATGTCGAGGTTGTTGTTGAATTTGTTGGTGTTTTTCAATGTTGAAGTTGTTGTTGAATTTGTTGGTGTTATTCAATGTTGAGATGTTGTTGCTGTTTTTCAATGTTGAGGTTGTTGTTGAATTTGTTGGTGTTTTTCAATGTTGAGGTTGTTGTTGAATTTGTTGGTGTTTTTCAATGTTGAGGTTGTTGTTGAATTCTTTGGTGTTTTTCAATGTTGAGGTTGTTGTTGAATTTGTTGGTGTTTTTCAATGTTGAGGTTGTTGTTATTTTTCAATGTTGAGGTTGTTGTTGAGTTTGTTGTTGTTTTTCAATGTTGAGGTTGTTGTTGAATTTGTTGGTGTTTTTCAATGTTGAGGTTGTTGTTGAATTTGTTGGTGTTTTTCAATGTTGAGGTTGTTGTTGTTTTTAAATGTTGAGGTTGTTGTTGAATTTGTTGGTGTTTTTTCAATTTTGAGGTTGTTGGTGTTTTTCAATGTTGAGGTTGATTTTGAATCTGAGGGTGTTTTTCAATGTCGAGGTTGTTGTTGAATTTGTTGGTGTTTTTCAATGTGGAGGTTGTTGTTGTTTTTCAATGTTGAGGTTGTTGTTGAATTTGTTGGTGTTTTTCAATGTTGAGATGGTTGTTGTTTTTCAATGTTGAGGTTGTTGTTGAAATTGTTGGTGTTTTTAAATGTTGAGGTTGTTGTTGAATTTGCTGGTGTTTTGCAATGTTGAGGTTGTTGTTGTTTTTCAATGTTGAGGTTGTTGTTGAATTTGTTGGTGTTTTTCAATTTGAGGTTGCTGTTGTTTTTGAATGTTGAGGTTGTTGTTGTATTTGTTGGTGTTTTTCAATTTCGAGGTTGTTGTTGAATTTGTTGGTGTTTTTCAATGTTGAGGTTGTTGTTGTTTTTCAATGTTGAGGTTGTTGTTGAATTTGTTGGTGTTTTTCAATGTTTAGGTTGTTGTTGTTTTTCACTGTTGAGGTTGTTGTTGAATTTGTTGGTGTTTTTCAACGTTGAGGTTGTTGTTGAATTTGTTGGTGTTTTTCAATGTTGAGGTTGTTGTTGTTTTTTAATGTTGAGGTTGTTGTTGAATTTGTTGGTGTTTTTCAATGTTGAGTTTGTTGTTGTTTTTCAATGTTGAGGTGGTTGTTGAATTTGTTGGTGTTTTTCAATGTTGAGGTTGTTGTTGTTTTTCAATGTTGAGGTTGTTGTTGAATTTGTTGGTGTTTTTCAATGTTGAGGTTGTTGTTGTTTTTCAATGTTGAGGTTGTTGTTGAATTTGTTGGTGCTTTTCAATTTGGAGATTGTTTGTTGAATTTGTTGGTGTTTTTCAATTTCGAGGTTGTTGTTGAATTTGCTGTTGTTTTTCAATGTTGAGGTTGTTGTTGTTTTTCAATGTTAAAGTTGTTGTTGAATTTGTTGGTGTTTTACAATGTTTAGTTTGTTGTTGTTTTTCAATGTTGAGGTTGTTGTTGAATTTGTTGGTGTTTTTCAATGTTGAGGTTGTTGTTTTTCAAAGTTGAGGTTGTTGTTGAATTTGTTGGTGTTTTTCAATTTCGAGGTTGTTGTTGAATTTGTTGGTGTTTTTCAATGTTGAAGTTGTTGTTGAATTTGTTGGTGTTTTTCAATGTTGAGGTTGTTGTTGTTTTTCAATGTTGAGGTTGTTGTTGAATTTGTTGGTGTTTTTCAATGTTGAGGTTGTTGTTGTTTTTCAATGCTGAGGTTGTTGTTGAATTTGTTGGCGTTTTTCAATGTTGAAGTTGTTGTTGAATTTGTTGGTGTTTTTCAATGTTGAGGTTGTTGTTGTTTTTCAATGTTGAGGTTGTTGTTGAATTTGTTTGTGTTTTTCAATGTTGAGATGGTTGTTGTTTTTCAATGTTGAGGTTGTTGTTGAATTTGTTGGTGTTTTTAAATGTTGAGGTTGTTGTTGAATTTGCTGGTGTTTTGCAATGTTGAGGTTGTTGTTGTTTTTCAATGTTGAGGTTGTTGTTGAATTTGTTGGTGTTTTTCAAAGTTGAGGTTGTTGTTGTTTTTCAATGTTGAGGTTGTTGTTGTATTTGTTGGTGTTTTTCAATTTCGAGGTTGTTGTTGAATTTGTTGGTGTTTTTCAATGTTGAAGTTGTTGTTGAATTTGTTGGTGTTTTTCAATGTTGAGGTTGTTGTTGTTTTTCAATGTTGAGGTTGTTGTTGAATTTGTTGGTGTTTTTCAATGTTGAGGTTGTTGTTGAATTTCTTTGTGTTTTTCAATGTTGAGATGGTTGTTGTTTTTCAATGTTGAGGTTGTTGTTGAATTTGTTGGTGTTTTACAATGTTGAGGTTGTTGTTGTTTTTCAATGTTGAGGTTGTTGTTGAATTTGTTGGTGTTTTTCAATGTTTAGGTTGTTGTTGTTTTTCAATGTTGAGGTTGTTGTTGAATTTGTTGGTGTTTTTCAACGTTGAGGTTGTTGTTGAATTTGTTGGTGTTTTTCAATGTTGAGGTTGTTGTTGTTTTTCAATGTTGAGGTTGATGTTGAATTTGTTGGTGTTTTTCAATGTTGAGTTTGTTGTTGTTTTTCAATGTTGAGGTTGTTGTTGAATTTGTTGGTGTTTTTCAATGTTGAGATTGTTGTTGAATTTGTTGGTGTTTTTCAATGTTGAGGTTGTTGTTGTTTTTTAATGTTGAGGTTGTTGTTGAATTTGTTGGTGTTTTTCAATGTTGAGTTTGTTGTTGAATTTGTTGGTGTTTTTCAATGTTGAGGTTGTTGTTGAATTTGTTGGTGCTTTTCAATGTTGAGATTGTTGTTGAATTTGTTGGTGTTTTTCAATGTTGAGGTTGTTGTTGTTTTTCAATGTTGAGGTTGTTGTTGAATTTGTTGGTGTTTTTCAATGTTGAGTTTGTTGTTGAATTTGTTGGTGTTTTTCAATTTCGAGGTTGTTGTTGAATTTGTTAGTGTTTTTCAATGTTGTGGTTGTTGTTGAATTTGTTGGTGTTTTTCAATGTTGAGGTTGTTGTTGAATTTGTTGGTGTTTTTCAATGTTGAGGTTGTTGTTGTTTTTCAATGTTGAGGTTGTTGTTGAATTTGTTGGTGTTTTTCAATGTTTAGTTTGTTGTTGTTTTTCAATGTTGAGGTTGTTGTTGAATTTGTTGGTGTTTTTCAATGTTGAGGTTGTTGTTGTTTTTCAAAGTTGAGGTTGTTGTTGAATTTGTTGGTGTTTTTCCATTTCGAGGTTGTTGTTGAATTTGTTGGTGTTTTTCAATGTTGAAGTTGTTGTTGAATTTGTTGGTGTTTTTCAATGTTGAGGTTGTTGTTGTTTTTCAATGCTGAGGTTGTTTTTGAATTTGTTGGTGTTTTTCAATGTTGAAGTTGTTGTTGAATTTGTTGGTGTTTTTCAATGTTGAGGTTGTTGTTGTTATTCAATGTTGAGGTTGTTGTTGAATTTGTTGGTGTTTTTCAATGTTGAGGTTGTTGTTGTTTTTCAATGTTGAGGTTGTTGTTGAATTTGTTGGTGTTTTTCAATTTCGAGGTTGTTGTTGAATTTGTTTGTGTTTTTCAATGTTGAGGTTGTTGTTGTTTTTCAATGTTGAGGTTATTGTTGAATTTGTTGGAGTTTTTCAATGTTGAGGTTGTTGTTGTTTTTCAATGTTGAGGTTGTTGTTGAATTTGTTGGTGTTTTTCAATGTTGAGTTTGTTGTTGTTTTTCAATGTTGAGGTTGTTGTTGAATTTGTTGGTGTTTTCAATGTTGAGGTTGTTGTTGTTTTTCAATGTTGAGGTTGTTGTTGAATTTGTTGGTGTTTTTCAATGTTGAGGTTGTTGTTGTTTTTCAATCTTGAGGTTGTTGTTGAATTTGTTGGTGTTTTTCAATGTTGAGGTTGTTGTTGAATTTGTTGGTGTTTTTCAATGATGAGGTTGTTGTTGTTTTTCAATGTTGAGTTTGTTGAATTTGTGGGTGTTTTTCAATGTTGAGTTTGTTGTTGAAGTTGTTGGTGTTTTTCAATGTTGAGGTTGTTGTTGAATTTATTGGTGTTTTTCAATGTTGAGGTTGTTGTTATTTTTCAATGTTGAGGTTGTTGTTGAGTTTGTTGGTGTTTTTCAATGTTGAGGTTGTTGTTGAATTTGTTGGTGTTTTTCAATGTTGAGGTTGTTGTTGAATTTGTTGGTGTTTTTCAATGTTGAGGTTGTTGTTGTTTTTAAATTTTGAGGTTCTTGTTGAATTTGCTGGTGTTTTTTCAATTTTGAGGTTGTTGGTGTTGTTCAATGTTGAGGTTGATTTTTAATTTGAGGGTGTTTTTCAATGTCGAGGTTGTTGTTGGATTTGTTGGTGTTTTCCAATGTTGAGGTTGTTGTTGTTTTTCAATGTTGAGGTTGTTGTTGAATTTGTTGGTGTTTTTCAATGTTGAGATTGGTGTTGTTTTTCAATGTTGAGGTTGTTGTTGAATTTGTTGGTGTTTTTAAATGTTGAGGTTGTTGTTGAATTTGTTGGTGTTTTGCAATGTTGAGGTTGTTGTTGTTTTTCAATGTTGAGGTTGTTGTTGAATTTGTTGGTGTTTTTCAATGTTGAGGTTGTTGATGTTTTTCAATGTTGAGGTTTTTGTTGAATTTGTTGGTGTTTTTAAATGTTGAGGTTGTTGTTGAATTTGCTGGTGTTTTGCAATGTTGAGGTTGTTGTTGTTTTTCAATGTTGAGGTTGTTGTTGAATTTGTTGGTGTTTTTCAATGTTGAGGTTGTTGTTGTTTTTCAATGTTGAGGTTGTTGTTGTATTTGTTGGTGTTTTTCAATTTCGAGGTTGTTGTTGAATTTGTTGGTGTTTTTCAATGTTGAAGTTGTTGTTGAATTTGTTGGTGTTTTTCAATGTTGAGGTTGTTGTTGTTTTTCAATGTTGAGGTTGTTGTTGAATTTGTTGGTGTTTTTCAATGTTGAGGTTGTTGTTGAATTTCTTTGTGTTTTTCAATGTTGAGATGGTTGTTGTTTTTCAATGTTGAGGTTGTTGTTGAATTTGTTGGTGTTTTACAATGTTGAGGTTGTTGTTGTTTTTCAATGTTGAGGTTGTTGTTGAATTTGTTGGTGTTTTTCAATGTTTAGGTTGTTGTTGTTTTTCAATGTTGAGGTTGTTGTTGAATTTGTTGGTGTTTTTCAACGTTGAGGTTGTTGTTGAATTTGTTGGTGTTTTTCAATGTTGAGGTTGTTGTTGTTTTTCAATGTTGAGGTTGATGTTGAATTTGTTGGTGTTTTTCAATGTTGAGTTTGTTGTTGTTTTTCAATGTTGAGGTTGTTGTTGAATTTGTTGGTGTTTTTCAATGTTGAGATTGTTGTTGAATTTGTTGGTGTTTTTCAATGTTGAGGTTGTTGTTGTTTTTCAATGTTGAGGTTGTTGTTGAATTTGTTGGTGTTTTTCAATGTTGAGTTTGTTGTTGAATTTGTTGGTGTTTTTCAATGTTGAGGTTGTTGTTGAATTTGTTGGTGCTTTTCAATGTTGAGATTGTTGTTGAATTTGTTGGTGTTTTTCAATGTTGAGGTTGTTGTTGTTTTTCAATGTTGAGGTTGTTGTTGAATTTGTTGGTGTTTTTCAATGTTGAGTTTGTTGTTGCATTTGTTGGTGTTTTTCAATTTCGAGGTTGTTGTTGAATTTGTTAGTGTTTTTCAATGTTGAGGTTGTTGTTGAATTTGTTGGTGTTTTTCAATGTTGAGGTTGTTGTTGAATTTGTTGGTGTTTTTCAATGTTGAGGTTGTTGTTGTTTTTCAATGTTGAGGTTGTTGTTGAATTTGTTGGTGTTTTTCAATGTTTAGTTTGTTGTTGTTTTTCAATGTTGAGGTTGTTGTTGAATTTGTTGGTGTTTTTCAATGTTGAGGTTGTTGTTGTTTTTCAAAGTTGAGGTTGTTGTTGAATTTGTTGGTGTTTTTCAATTTCGAGGTTGTTGTTGAATTTGTTGGTGTTTTTCAATGTTGAAGTTGTTGTTGAATTTGTTGGTGTTTTTCAATGTTGAGGTTGTTGTTGTTTTTCAATGCTGAGGTTGTTTTTGAATTTGTTGGTGTTTTTCAATGTTGAAGTTGTTGTTGAATTTGTTGGTGTTTTTCAATGTTGAGGTTCTTGTTGTTATTCAATGTTGAGGTTGTTGTTGAATTTGTTGGTGTTTTTCAATGTTGAGGTTGTTGTTGTTTTTCAATGTTGAGGTTGTTGTTGAATTTGTTGGTGTTTTTCAATTTCGAGGTTGTTGTTGAATTTGTTTGTGTTTTTCAATGTTGAGGTTGTTGTTGTTTTTCAATGTTGAGGTTATTGTTGAATTTGTTGGAGTTTTTCAATGTTGAGGTTGTTGTTGTTTTTCAATGTTGAGGTTGTTGTTGAATTTGTTGGTGTTTTTCAATGTTGAGTTTGTTGTTGTTTTTCAATGTTGAGGTTGTTGTTGAATTTGTTGGTGTTTTCAATGTTGAGGTTGTTGTTGTTTTTCAATGTTGAGGTTGTTGTTGAATTTGTTGGTGTTTTTCAATGTTGAGGTTGTTGTTGTTTTTCAATCTTGAGGTTGTTGTTGAATTTGTTGGTGTTTTTCAATGTTGAGGTTGTTGTTGAATTTGTTGGTGTTTTTCAATGATGAGGTTGTTGTTGTTTTTCAATGTTGTGGTTGTTGAATTTGTGGGTGTTTTTCAATGTTGAGTTTGTTGTTGAAGTTGTTGGTGTTTTTCAATGTTGAGGTTGTTGTTGAATTTATTGGTGTTTTTCAATGTTGAGGTTGTTGTTATTTTTCAATGTTGAGGTTGTTGTTGAGTTTGTTGGTGTTTTTCAATGTTGAGGTTGTTGTTGAATTTGTTGCTGTTTTTCAATGTTGAGGTTGTTGTTGAATTTGCTGGTGTTTTTTCAATTTTGAGGTTGTTGGTGTTGTTCAATGTTGAGGTTGATTTTTAATTTGAGGGTGTTTTTCAATGTCGAGGTTGTTGTTGGATTTGTTGGTGTTTTCCAATGTTGAGGTTGTTGTTGTTTTTCAATGTTGAGGTTGTTGTTGAATTTGTTGGTGTTTTTCAATGTTGAGATTGGTGTTGTTTTTCAATGTTGAGGTTGTTGTTGAATTTGTTGGTGTTTTTAAATGTTGAGGGTGTTGTTGAATTTGTTGGTGTTTTGCAATGTTGAGGTTGTTGTTGTTTTTCAATGTTGAGGTTGTTGTTGAATTTGTTGGTGTTTTTCAATGTTGAGGTTGTTGATGTTTTCCAATGTTGAGGTTGTTGTTGAATTTGTTGGTGTTTTTCAATGTTGAGGTTGTTGTTGAATTTGTTGGTGTTTTTCAATGTTGAGGTTGTTGTTATTTTTCAATGTTGAGGTTGTTGTTGAGTTTGTTGGTGTTTTTCAATGTTGAGGTTGTTGTTGAATTTGTTGGTGTTTTTCAATGTTGAGGTTGTTGTTGAATTTGTTGCTGTTTTTCAGTGTTGAGGTTGTTGTTGGTTTTCAATGTTGAGGTTGTTGTTGAATTTGTTGGTGTTTTTCAACGTTGAGGTTGTTGTTGAATTTGTTGGTGTTTTTCAATGTTGAGGTTATTGTTTTTCAATGTTGAGGTTGTTGTTGAATTTGTTGGTGTTTTTCAATGTTTAGGTTGTTGTTGAATTTGTTGGTGTTTTTCAATTTCGAGGTTGTTGTTGAATATGTTGGTGTTTTTCAATGTTGAAGTTGTTGTTGAATTTGTTGGTGTTTTTCAATGTTGCGGTTGTTGTTGTTTTTCAATGCTGATGTTGTTGTTGAATTTGTTGGTGTTTTTCAATGTTGAGGTTGTTGTTGAATTTGTTGGTGTTTTTCAATGTTGAGGTTGTTGTTGTTTTTCAATGTTGAGGTTGTTGTTGAATTTGTTGGTGTTTTTCAATGTTGAGGTTGTTGTTGTTTTTCAATGTTAAGGTTGTTGTTGAATTTGTTGGTGTTTTTCAATGTTTAGTTTGTTGTTGTTTTTCAATGTTGAGGTTGTTGTTGAATTTGTTGGTGTTTTTCAATGCTGAGGTTGTTGTTGTTTTTCAATTTTGAGGTTGTTGTTGAATTTGTTGCTGTTTTTCAATGTTGAGGTTGTTGTTTTTCAAAGTTGAGGTTGTTGTTGAATTTGTTGGTGTTTTTCAATTTCGAGGTTGTTGTTGAATTTGTTGGTGTTTTTCAATGTTGAAGTTGTTGTTGAATTTGTTGGTGTTTTTCAATGTTGAGGTTGTTGTTGTTTTTCAATGTTGAGGTTGTTGTTGAATTTGTTGGTGTTTTTCAATGTTGAGGTTGTTGTTGTTTTTCAATGCTGAGGTTGTTGTTGAATTTGTTGGTGTTTTTCAATGTTGAAGTTGTTTTTGAATTTGTTGGTGTTTTTCAATGTTGAGGTTGTTGTTGTTTTTCAATGTTGAGGTTGTTGTTGAATTTGTTTGTGTTTTTCAATGTTGAGATGGTTGTTGTTTTTCAATGTTGAGGTTGTTGTTGAATTTGTTGGTGTTTTTAAATGTTGAGGTTCTTGTTGAATTTGCTGGTGTTTTGCAATGTTGAGGTTGTTGTTGTTTTTCAATGTTGAGGTTGTTGTTGAATTTGTTGGTGTTTTTCAATGTTGAGGTTGTTGTTGTTTTTCAATGTTGAGGTTGTTGTTGAATTTGTTGGTGTTTTTCAATGTTGAGGTTGTTGTTGAATTTGTTGCTGTTTTTCAGTGTTGAGGTTGTTGTTGGTTTTCAATGTTGAGGTTGTTGTTGAATTTGTTGGTGTTTTTCAACGTTGAGGTTGTTGTTGAATTTGTTGGTGTTTTTCAATGTTGAGGTTATTGTTTTTCAATGTTGAGGTTGTTGTTGAATTTGTTGGTGTTTTTCAATGTTTAGGTTGTTGTTGAATTTGTTGGTGTTTTTCAATTTCGAGGTTGTTGTTGAATATGTTGGTGTTTTTCAATGTTGAAGTTGTTGTTGAATTTGTTGGTGTTTTTCAATGTTGCGGTTGTTGTTGTTTTTCAATGCTGATGTTGTTGTTGAATTTGTTGGTGTTTTTCAATGTTGAGGTTGTTGTTGAATTTGTTGGTGTTTTTCAATGTTGAGGTTGTTGTTGTTTTTCAATGTTGAGGGTGTTGTTGAATTTGCTGGTGTTTTTTCAATTTTGAGGTTGTTGGTGTTGTTCAATGTTGAGGTTGATTTTTAATTTGAGGGTGTTTTTCAATGTCGAGGTTGTTGTTGGATTTGTTGGTGTTTTCCAATGTTGAGGTTGTTGTTGTTTTTCAATGTTGAGGTTGTTGTTGAATTTGTTGGTGTTTTTCAATGTTGAGATTGGTGTTGTTTTTCAATGTTGAGGTTGTTGTTGAATTTGTTGGTGTTTTTAAATGTTGAGGGTGTTGTTGAATTTGTTGGTGTTTTGCAATGTTGAGGTTGTTGTTGTTTTTCAATGTTGAGGTTGTTGTTGAATTTGTTGGTGTTTTTCAATGTTGAGGTTGTTGATGTTTTCCAATGTTGAGGTTGTTGTTGAATTTGTTGGTGTTTTTCAATGTTGAGGTTGTTGTTGAATTTGTTGGTGTTTTTCAATGTTGAGGTTGTTGTTATTTTTCAATGTTGAGGTTGTTGTTGAGTTTGTTGGTGTTTTTCAATGTTGAGGTTGTTGTTGAATTTGTTGGTGTTTTTCAATGTTGAGGTTGTTGTTGAATTTGTTGCTGTTTTTCAGTGTTGAGGTTGTTGTTGGTTTTCAATGTTGAGGTTGTTGTTGAATTTGTTGGTGTTTTTCAACGTTGAGGTTGTTGTTGAATTTGTTGGTGTTTTTCAATGTTGAGGTTATTGTTTTTCAATGTTGAGGTTGTTGTTGAATTTGTTGGTGTTTTTCAATGTTTAGGTTGTTGTTGAATTTGTTGGTGTTTTTCAATTTCGAGGTTGTTGTTGAATATGTTGGTGTTTTTCAATGTTGAAGTTGTTGTTGAATTTGTTGGTGTTTTTCAATGTTGCGGTTGTTGTTGTTTTTCAATGCTGATGTTGTTGTTGAATTTGTTGGTGTTTTTCAATGTTGAGGTTGTTGTTGAATTTGTTGGTGTTTTTCAATGTTGAGGTTGTTGTTGTTTTTCAATGTTGAGGTTGTTGTTGAATTTGTTGGTGTTTTTCAATGTTGAGGTTGTTGTTGTTTTTCAATGTTAAGGTTGTTGTTGAATTTGTTGGTGTTTTTCAATGTTTAGTTTGTTGTTGTTTTTCAATGTTGAGGTTGTTGTTGAATTTGTTGGTGTTTTTCAATGCTGAGGTTGTTGTTGTTTTTCAATTTTGAGGTTGTTGTTGAATTTGTTGCTGTTTTTCAATGTTGAGGTTGTTGTTTTTCAAAGTTGAGGTTGTTGTTGAATTTGTTGGTGTTTTTCAATTTCGAGGTTGTTGTTGAATTTGTTGGTGTTTTTCAATGTTGAAGTTGTTGTTGAATTTGTTGGTGTTTTTCAATGTTGAGGTTGTTGTTGTTTTTCAATGTTGAGGTTGTTGTTGAATTTGTTGGTGTTTTTCAATGTTCAGGTTGTTGATGTTTTTCAATGTTGAGGTTTTTGTTGAATTTGTTGGTGTTTTTAAATGTTGAGGTTGTTGTTGAATTTGCTGGTGTTTTGCAATGTTGAGGTTGTTGTTGTTTTTCAATGTTGAGGTTGTTGTTGAATTTGTTGGTGTTTTTCAATGTTGAGGTTGTTGTTGTTTTTCAATGTTGAGGTTGTTGTTGTATTTGTTGGTGTTTTTCAATTTCGAGGTTGTTGTTGAATTTGTTGGTGTTTTTCAATGTTGAAGTTGTTGTTGAATTTGTTGGTGTTTTTCAATGTTGAGGTTGTTGTTGTTTTTCAATGTTGAGGTTGTTGTTGAATTTGTTGGTGTTTTTCAATGTTGAGGTTGTTGTTGAATTTCTTTGTGTTTTTCAATGTTGAGATGGTTGTTGTTTTTCAATGTTGAGGTTGTTGTTGAATTTGTTGGTGTTTTACAATGTTGAGGTTGTTGTTGTTTTTCAATGTTGAGGTTGTTGTTGAATTTGTTGGTGTTTTTCAATGTTTAGGTTGTTGTTGTTTTTCAATGTTGAGGTTGTTGTTGAATTTGTTGGTGTTTTTCAACGTTGAGGTTGTTGTTGAATTTGTTGGTGTTTTTCAATGTTGAGGTTGTTGTTGTTTTTCAATGTTGAGGTTGATGTTGAATTTGTTGGTGTTTTTCAATGTTGAGTTTGTTGTTGTTTTTCAATGTTGAGGTTGTTGTTGAATTTGTTGGTGTTTTTCAATGTTGAGATTGTTGTTGAATTTGTTGGTGTTTTTCAATGTTGAGGTTGTTGTTGTTTTTCAATGTTGAGGTTGTTGTTGAATTTGTTGGTGTTTTTCAATGTTGAGTTTGTTGTTGAATTTGTTGGTGTTTTTCAATGTTGAGGTTGTTGTTGAATTTGTTGGTGCTTTTCAATGTTGAGATTGTTGTTGAATTTGTTGGTGTTTTTCAATGTTGAGGTTGTTGTTGTTTTTCAATGTTGAGGTTGTTGTTGAATTTGTTGGTGTTTTTCAATGTTGAGTTTGTTGTTGCATTTGTTGGTGTTTTTCAATTTCGAGGTTGTTGTTGAATTTGTTAGTGTTTTTCAATGTTGAGGTTGTTGTTGAATTTGTTGGTGTTTTTCAATGTTGAGGTTGTTGTTGAATTTGTTGGTGTTTTTCAATGTTGAGGTTGTTGTTGTTTTTCAATGTTGAGGTTGTTGTTGAATTTGTTGGTGTTTTTCAATGTTTAGTTTGTTGTTGTTTTTCAATGTTGAGGTTGTTGTTGAATTTGTTGGTGTTTTTCAATGTTGAGGTTGTTGTTGTTTTTCAAAGTTGAGGTTGTTGTTGAATTTGTTGGTGTTTTTCAATTTCGAGGTTGTTGTTGAATTTGTTGGTGTTTTTCAATGTTGAAGTTGTTGTTGAATTTGTTGGTGTTTTTCAATGTTGAGGTTGTTGTTGTTTTTCAATGCTGAGGTTGTTTTTGAATTTGTTGGTGTTTTTCAATGTTGAAGTTGTTGTTGAATTTGTTGGTGTTTTTCAATGTTGAGGTTGTTGTTGTTATTCAATGTTGAGGTTGTTGTTGAATTTGTTGGTGTTTTTCAATGTTGAGGTTGTTGTTGTTTTTCAATGTTGAGGTTGTTGTTGAATTTGTTGGTGTTTTTCAATTTCGAGGTTGTTGTTGAATTTGTTTGTGTTTTTCAATGTTGAGGTTGTTGTTGTTTTTCAATGTTGAGGTTATTGTTGAATTTGTTGGAGTTTTTCAATGTTGAGGTTGTTGTTGTTTTTCAATGTTGAGGTTGTTGTTGAATTTGTTGGTGTTTTTCAATGTTGAGTTTGTTGTTGTTTTTCAATGTTGAGGTTGTTGTTGAATTTGTTGGTGTTTTCAATGTTGAGGTTGTTGTTGTTTTTCAATGTTGAGGTTGTTGTTGAATTTGTTGGTGTTTTTCAATGTTGAGGTTGTTGTTGTTTTTCAATCTTGAGGTTGTTGTTGAATTTGTTGGTGTTTTTCAATGTTGAGGTTGTTGTTGAATTTGTTGGTGTTTTTCAATGATGAGGTTGTTGTTCTTTTTCAATGTTGAGGTTGTTGAATTTGTGGGTGTTTTTCAATGTTGAGTTTGTTGTTGAAGTTGTTGGTGTTTTTCAATGTTGAGGTTGTTGTTGAATTTATTGGTGTTTTTCAATGTTGAGGTTGTTGTTATTTTTCAATGTTGAGGTTGTTGTTGAGTTTGTTGGTGTTTTTCAATGTTGAGGTTGTTGTTGAATTTGTTGCTGTTTTTCAATGTTGAGGTTGTTGTTGAATTTGTTGGTGTTTTTCAATGTTGAGGTTGTTGTTGTTTTTAAATTTTGAGGTTCTTGTTGAATTTGCTGGTGTTTTTTCAATTTTGAGGTTGTTGGTGTTGTTCAATGTTGAGGTTGATTTTTAATTTGAGGGTGTTTTTCAATGTCGAGGTTGTTGTTGGATTTGTTGGTGTTTTCCAATGTTGAGGTTGTTGTTGTTTTTCAATGTTGAGGTTGTTGTTGAATTTGTTGGTGTTTTTCAATGTTGAGATTGGTGTTGTTTTTCAATGTTGAGGTTGTTGTTGAATTTGTTGGTGTTTTTAAATGTTGAGGGTGTTGTTGAATTTGTTGGTGTTTTGCAATGTTGAGGTTGTTGTTGTTTTTCAATGTTGAGGTTGTTGTTGAATTTGTTGGTGTTTTTCAATGTTGAGGTTGTTGATGTTTTCCAATGTTGAGGTTGTTGTTGAATTTGTTGGTGTTTTTCAATGTTGAGGTTGTTGTTGAATTTGTTGGTGTTTTTCAATGTTGAGGTTGTTGTTATTTTTCAATGTTGAGGTTGTTGTTGAGTTTGTTGGTGTTTTTCAATGTTGAGGTTGTTGTTGAATTTGTTGGTGTTTTTCAATGTTGAGGTTGTTGTTGAATTTGTTGCTGTTTTTCAATGTTGAGGTTGTTGTTGGTTTTCAATGTTGAGGTTGTTGTTGAATTTGTTGGTGTTTTTCAACGTTGAGGTTGTTGTTGAATTTGTTGGTGTTTTTCAATGTTGAGGTTATTGTTTTTCAATGTTGAGGTTGTTGTTGAATTTGTTGGTGTTTTTCAATGTTTAGGTTGTTGTTGAATTTGTTGGTGTTTTTCAATTTCGAGGTTGTTGTTGAATATGTTGGTGTTTTTCAATGTTGAAGTTGTTGTTGAATTTGTTGGTGTTTTTCAATGTTGCGGTTGTTGTTGTTTTTCAATGCTGATGTTGTTGTTGAATTTGTTGGTGTTTTTCAATGTTGAGGTTGTTGTTGTTTTTCAATGTTGAGGTTGTTGTTGAATTTGTTGGTGTTTTTCAATGTTGAGGTTGTTGTTGTTTTTCAATGTTAAGGTTGTTGTTGAATTTGTTGGTGTTTTTCAATGTTTAGTTTGTTGTTGTTTTTCAATGTTGAGGTTGTTGTTGAATTTGTTGGTGTTTTTCAATGCTGAGGTTGTTGTTGTTTTTCAATTTTGAGGTTGTTGTTGAATTTGTTGCTGTTTTTCAATGTTGAGGTTGTTGTTTTTCAAAGTTGAGGTTGTTGTTGAATTTGTTGGTGTTTTTCAATTTCGAGGTTGTTGTTGAATTTGTTGGTGTTTTTCAATGTTGAAGTTGTTGTTGAATTTGTTGGTGTTTTTCAATGTTGAGGTTGTTGTTGTTTTTCAATGTTGAGGTTGTTGTTGAATTTGTTGGTGTTTTTCAATGTTGAGGTTGTTGTTGTTTTTCAATGCTGAGGTTGTTGTTGAATTTGTTGGTGTTTTTCAATGTTGAAGTTGTTGTTGAATTTGTTGGTGTTTTTCAATGTTGAGGTTGTTGTTGTTTTTCAATGTTGAGGTTGTTGTTGAATTTGTTTGTGTTTTTCAATGTTGAGATGGTTGTTGTTTTTCAATGTTGAGGTTGTTGTTGAATTTGTTGGTGTTTTTAAATGTTGAGGTTCTTGTTGAATTTGCTGGTGTTTTGCAATGTTGAGGTTGTTGTTGTTTTTCAATGTTGAGGTTGTTGTTGAATTTGTTGGTGTTTTTCAATGTTGAGGTTGTTGTTGTTTTTCAATGTTGAGGTTGTTGTTGTAATTGTTGGTGTTTTTCAATTTCGAGGTTGTTGTTGAATTTGTTGGTGTTTTTCAATGTTGAGGTTGTTGTTATTTTTCAATGTTGAGGTTGTTGTTGAGTTTGTTGGTGTTTTTCAATGTTGAGGTTGTTGTTGAATTTGTTGTTGTTTTTCAATCTTGAGGTTGTTGTTGAATTTGTTGCTGTTTTTCAGTGTTGAGGTTGTTGTTGGTTTTCAATGTTGAGGTTGTTGTTGAATTTGTTGGTGTTTTTCAACGTTGAGGTTGTTGTTGAATTTGTTGGTGTTTTTCAATGTTGAGGTTATTGTTTTTCAATGTTGAGGTTGTTGTTGAATTTGTTGGTGTTTTTCAATGTTTAGGTTGTTGTTGAATTTGTTGGTGTTTTTCAATTTCGAGGTTGTTGTTGAATATGTTGGTGTTTTTCAATGTTGAAGTTGTTGTTGAATTTGTTGGTGTTTTTCAATGTTGCGGTTGTTGTTGTTTTTCAATGCTGATGTTGTTGTTGAATTTGTTGGTGTTTTTCAATGTTGAGGTTGTTGTTGAATTTGTTGGTGTTTTTCAATGTTGAGGTTGTTGTTGTTTTTCAATGTTGAGGTTGTTGTTGAATTTGCTGGTGTTTTTTCAATTTTGAGGTTGTTGGTGTTGTTCAATGTTGAGGTTGATTTTTAATTTGAGGGTGTTTTTCAATGTCGAGGTTGTTGTTGGATTTGTTGGTGTTTTCCAATGTTGAGGTTGTTGTTGTTTTTCAATGTTGAGGTTGTTGTTGAATTTGTTGGTGTTTTTCAAGTTGAGATTGGTGTTGTTTTTCAATGTTGAGGTTGTTGTTGAATTTGTTGGTGTTTTTAAATGTTGAGGGTGTTGTTGAATTTGTTGGTGTTTTGCAATGTTGAGGTTGTTGTTGTTTTTCAATGTTGAGGTTGTTGTTGAATTTGTTGGTGTTTTTCAATGTTGAGGTTGTTGATGTTTTCCAATGTTGAGGTTGTTGTTGAATTTGTTGGTGTTTTTCAATGTTGAGGTTGTTGTTGAATTTGTTGGTGTTTTTCAATGTTGAGGTTGTTGTTATTTTTCAATGTTGAGGTTGTTGTTGAGTTTGTTGGTGTTTTTCAATGTTGAGGTTGTTGTTGAATTTGTTGGTGTTTTTCAATGTTGAGGTTGTTGTTGAATTTGTTGCTGTTTTTCAGTGTTGAGGTTGTTGTTGGTTTTCAATGTTGAGGTTGTTGTTGAATTTGTTGGTGTTTTTCAACGTTGAGGTTGTTGTTGAATTTGTTGGTGTTTTTCAATGTTGAGGTTATTGTTTTTCAATGTTGAGGTTGTTGTTGAATTTGTTGGTGTTTTTCAATGTTTAGGTTGTTGTTGAATTTGTTGGTGTTTTTCAATTTCGAGGTTGTTGTTGAATATGTTGGTGTTTTTCAATGTTGAAGTTGTTGTTGAATTTGTTGGTGTTTTTCAATGTTGCGGTTGTTGTTGTTTTTCAATGCTGATGTTGTTGTTGAATTTGTTGGTGTTTTTCAATGTTGAGGTTGTTGTTGAATTTGTTGGTGTTTTTCAATGTTGAGGTTGTTGTTGTTTTTCAATGTTGAGGTTGTTGTTGAATTTGTTGGTGTTTTTCAATGTTGAGGTTGTTGTTGTTTTTCAATGTTAAGGTTGTTGTTGAATTTGTTGGTGTTTTTCAATGTTTAGTTTGTTGTTGTTTTTCAATGTTGAGGTTGTTGTTGAATTTGTTGGTGTTTTTCAATGCTGAGGTTGTTGTTGTTTTTCAATTTTGAGGTTGTTGTTGAATTTGTTGCTGTTTTTCAATGTTGAGGTTGTTGTTTTTCAAAGTTGAGGTTGTTGTTGAATTTGTTGGTGTTTTTCAATTTCGAGGTTGTTGTTGAATTTGTTGGTGTTTTTCAATGTTGAAGTTGTTGTTGAATTTGTTGGTGTTTTTCAATGTTGAGGTTGTTGTTGTTTTTCAATGTTGAGGTTGTTGTTGAATTTGTTGGTGTTTTTCAATGTTGAGGTTGTTGTTGTTTTTCAATGCTGAGGTTGTTGTTGAATTTGTTGGTGTTTTTCAATGTTGAAGTTGTTGTTGAATTTGTTGGTGTTTTTCAATGTTGAGGTTGTTGTTGTTTTTCAATGTTGAGGTTGTTGTTGAATTTGTTTGTGTTTTTCAATGTTGAGATGGTTGTTGTTTTTCAATGTTGAGGTTGTTGTTGAATTTGTTGGTGTTTTTAAATGTTGAGGTTCTTGTTGAATTTGTTGGTGTTTTGCAATGTTGAGGTTGTTGTTGTTTTTCAATGTTGAGGTTGTTGTTGAATTTGTTGGTGTTTTTCAATGTTGAGGTTGTTGTTGTTTTTCAATGTTGAGGTTGTTGTTGTAATTGTTGGTGTTTTTCAATTTCGAGGTTGTTGTTGAATTTGTTGGTGTTTTTCAATGTTGAGGTTGTTGTTATTTTTCAATGTTGAGGTTGTTGTTGAGTTTGTTGGTCTTTTTCAATGTTGAGGTTGTTGTTGAATTTGTTGGTGTTTTTCAATGTTGAGGTTGTTGTTGAATTTGTTGCTGTTTTTCAGTGTTGAGGTTGTTGTTGGTTTTCAATGTTGAGGTTGTTGTTGAATTTGTTGGTGTTTTTCAACGTTGAGGTTGTTGTTGAATTTGTTGGTGTTTTTCAATGTTGAGGTTATTGTTTTTCAATGTTGAGGTTGTTGTTGAATTTGTTGGTGTTTTTCAATGTTTAGGTTGTTGTTGAATTTGTTGGTGTTTTTCAATTTCGAGGTTGTTGTTGAATATGTTGGTGTTTTTCAATGTTGAAGTTGTTGTTGAATTTGTTGGTGTTTTTCAATGTTGCGGTTGTTGTTGTTTTTCAATGCTGATGTTGTTGTTGAATTTGTTGGTGTTTTTCAATGTTGAGGTTGTTGTTGAATTTGTTGGTGTTTTTCAATGTTGAGGTTGTTGTTGTTTTTCAATGTTGAGGTTGTTGTTGAATTTGTTGGTGTTTTTCAATGTTGAGGTTGTTGTTGTTTTTCAATGTTGAGGTTGTTGTTGAATTTGTTGGTGTTTTTCAATGTTGAGTTTGTTGTTGTTTTTCAATGTTGAGGTTGTTGTTGAATTTGTTGGTGTTTTTCAATGTTGAGGTTGTTGTTGTTTTTCAATGTTAAGGTTGTTGTTGAATTTGTTGGTGTTTTTCAATGTTTAGTTTGTTGTTGTTTTTCAATGTTGAGGTTGTTGTTGAATTTGTTGGTGTTTTTCAATGTTGAGGTTGTTGTTGTTTTTCAATTTTGAGGTTGTTGTTGAATTTGTTGCTGTTTTTCAATGTTGAGGTTGTTGTTTTTCAAAGTTGAGGTTGTTGTTGAATTTGTTGGTGTTTTTCAATTTCGAGGTTGTTGTTGAATTTGTTGGTGTTTTTCAATGTTGAAGTTGTTGTTGAATTTGTTGGTGTTTTTCAATGTTGAGGTTGTTGTTGTTTTTCAATGTTAAGGTTGTTGTTGAATTTGTTGGTGTTTTTCAATGTTTAGTTTGTTGTTGTTTTTCAATGTTGAGGTTGTTGTTGAATTTGTTGGTGTTTTTCAATGTTGAGGTTGTTGTTGTTTTTCAATTTTGAGGTTGTTGTTGAATTTGTTGGTGTTTTTCAATGTTGAGGTTGTTGTTTTTCAAAGTTGAGGTTGTTGTTGTAATTGTTGGTGTTTTTCAATTTCGAGGTTGTTGTTGAATTTGTTGGTGTTTTTCAATGTTGAGGTTGTTGTTATTTTTCAATGTTGAGGTTGTTGTTGAGTTTGTTGGTGTTTTTCAATGTTGAGGTTGTTGTTGAATTTGTTTGTGTTTTTCAATGTTGAGGTTGTTGTTGAATTTGTTGCTGTTTTTCAGTGTTGAGGTTGTTGTTGGTTTTCAATGTTGAGGTTGTTGTTGAATTTGTTGGTGTTTTTCAACGTTGAGGTTGTTGTTGAATTTGTTGGTGTTTTTCAATGTTGAGGTTATTGTTTTTCAATGTTGAGGTTGTTGTTGAATTTGTTGGTGTTTTTCAATGTTTAGGTTGTTGTTGAATTTGTTGGTGTTTTTCAATTTCGAGGTTGTTGTTGAATATGTTGGTGTTTTTCAATGTTGAAGTTGTTGTTGAATTTGTTGGTGTTTTTCAATGTTGCGGTTGTTGTTGTTTTTCAATGCTGATGTTGTTGTTGAATTTGTTGGTGTTTTTCAATGTTGAGGTTGTTGTTGAATTTGTTGGTGTTTTTCAATGTTGAGGTTGTTGTTGTTTTTCAATGTTGAGGTTGTTGTTGAATTTGTTGGTGTTTTTCAATGTTGAGGTTGTTGTTGTTTTTCAATGTTGAGGTTGTTGTTGAATTTGTTGGTGTTTTTCAATGTTGAGTTTGTTGTTGTTTTTCAATGTTGAGGTTGTTGTTGAATTTGTTGGTGTTTTTCAATGTTGAGGTTGTTGTTGTTTTTCAATGTTAAGGTTGTTGTTGAATTTGTTGGTGTTTTTCAATGTTTAGTTTGTTGTTGTTTTTCAATGTTGAGGTTGTTGTTGAATTTGTTGGTGTTTTTCAATGTTGAGGTTGTTGTTGTTTTTCAATTTTGAGGTTGTTGTTGAATTTGTTGCTGTTTTTCAATGTTGAGGTTGTTGTTTTTCAAAGTTGAGGTTGTTGTTGAATTTGTTGGTGTTTTTCAATTTCGAGGTTGTTGTTGAATTTGTTGGTGTTTTTCAATGTTGAAGTTGTTGTTGAATTTGTTGGTGTTTTTCAATGTTGAGGTTGTTGTTGTTTTTCAATGTTGAGGTTGTTGTTGAATTTGTTGGTGTTTTTCAATGTTGAGGTTGTTGTTGTTTTTCAATGCTGAGGTTGTTGTTGAATTTGTTGGTGTTTTTCAATGTTGAAGTTGTTGTTGAATTTGTTGGTGTTTTTCAATGTTGAGGTTGTTGTTGTTTTTCAATGTTGAGGTTGTTGTTGAATTTGTTTGTGTTTTTCAATCTTGAGATGGTTGTTGTTTTTCAATGTTGAGGTTGTTGTTGAATTTGTTGGTGTTTTTAAATGTTGAGGTTCTTGTTGAATTTGCTGGTGTTTTGCAATGTTGAGGTTGTTGTTGTTTTTCAATGTTGAGGTTGTTGTTGAATTTGTTGGTGTTTTTCAATGTTGAGGTTGTTGTTGTTTTTCAATGTTGAGGTTGTTGTTGTAATTGTTGGTGTTTTTCAATTTCGAGGTTGTTGTTGAATTTGTTAGTGTTTTTCAATGTTGAAGTTGTTGTTGAATTTGTTGGTGTTTTTCAATGTTGAGGTTGTTGTTGTTTTTCAATGTTGAGGTTGTTGTTGAATTTGTTGGTGTTTTTCAATGTTGAGGTTGTTGTTGAATTTGTTTGTGTTTTTCAATGTTGAGATGGTTGTTGTTTTTCAATGTTGAGGTTGTTGTTGAATTTGTTGGTGTTTTACAAGGTTGAGGTTGTTGTTGTTTTTCAATGTTGAGGTTGTTGTTGAATTTGTTGGTGTTTTTCAATGTTTAGGTTGTTGTTGTTTTTCAATGTTGAGGTTGTTGTTGAATTTGTTGGTGATTTTCAACGTTGAGGTTGTTGTTGAATTTGTTGGTGTTTTTCAATGTTGAGGTTGTTGTTGTTTTTCAATGTTGAGGTTGATGTTGAATTTGTTGGTGCTTTTCAATGTTGAGTTTGTTGTTGTTTTTCAATGTTGAGGTTGTTGTTGAATTTGTTGGTGTTTTTCAATGTTGAGGTTTTGGTTGTTTTTCAATGTTGAGGTTGTTGTTGAATTTGTTGATGCTTTTCAATGTTGAGATTGTTGTTGAATTTGTTGGTGTTTTTCAATGTTGAGGTTGTTGTTGTTTTTCAATGTTGAGGTTGTTGTTGAATTTGTTGGTGTTTTTCAATGTTGAGTTTGTTGTTGAATTTGTTGGTGTTTTTCAATGTTGAGGTTGTTGTTGAATTTGTTAGTGTTTTTCAATGTTGAGGTTGTTGTTGAATTTGTTGGTGTTTTTCAATGTTGAGGTTGTTGTTGAATTTGTTGGTGTTTTTCAATGTTGAGGTTGTTGTTGTTTTTCAATGTTGAGGTTGTTGTTGAATTTGTTGGTGTTTTTCAATGTTTAGTTTGTTGTTGTTTTTCAATGTTGAGGTTGTTGTTGAATTTGTTGGTGTTTTTCAATGTTGAGGTTGTTGTTGTTTTTCAATTTTGAGGTTGTTGTTGAATTTGTTGGTGTTTTTCAATGTTGAGGTTGTTGTTGTTTTTCAAAGTTGAGGTTGTTGTTGAATTTGTTGGTGTTTTTCAATTTCGAGGTTGTTGTTGAATTTGTTGGTGTTTTTCAATGTTGAAGTTGTTGTTGAATTTGTTGGTGTTTTTCAATGTTGAGGTTGTTGTTGTTTTTCAATGCTGAGGTTGTTGTTGAATTTGTTGGTGTTTTTCAATGTTGAAGTTGTTGTTGAATTTGTTGGTGTTTTTCAATGTTGAGGTTGTTGTTGTTTTTCAATGTTGAGGTTGTTGTTGAATTTGTTGGTGTTTTTCAATGTTGAGGTTGTTGTTGTTTTTCAATGTTGAGGTTGTTGTTGAATTTGTTGGTGTTTTTCAATTTCGAGGTTGTTGTTGAATTTGTTTGTGTTTTTCAATGTTGAGGTTGTTGTTGTTTTTCAATGTTGAGGTTATTGTTGAATTTGTTGGAGTTTTTCAATGTTGAGGTTGTTGTTGTTTTTCAATGTTGAGGTTGTTGTTGAATTTGTTGGTGTTCTTCAATGTTGAGTTTGTTGTTGTTTTTCAATGTTGAGGTTGTTGTTGAATTTGTTGGTGTTTTTCAATGTTGAGGTTGTTGTTGTTTTTCAATGTTGAGGTTGTTGTTGAATTTGTTGGTGTTTTTCAATGTTGAGGTTGTTGTTGTTTTTCAATGTTGAGGTTGTTGAATTTGTGGGTGTTTTTCAA
Source organism: Isurus oxyrinchus (assembly GCA_026770705.1). NCBI lineage: Eukaryota > Metazoa > Chordata > Chondrichthyes > Lamniformes > Lamnidae > Isurus > Isurus oxyrinchus. Next base: position 1,495,969 of record JANJGN010000084.1, on the reverse strand, counting down.
TGTTGAGTTTGTTGTTGAACTTGATGGTGTTTTTCAATGTTGAGGTTGTTGTTGAATTTGTTGGTGTTTTTCAATGTTGAGGTTGTTGTTATTTTTCAATGTTGAGGTTGTTGTTGAGTTTGTTGGTGTTTTTCAATGTTGAGGTTGTTGTTGAATTTGTTGGTGTTTTTCAATGTTGAGGTTGTTGTTGAATTTGTTGGTGTTTTTCAATGTTGAGGTTGTTGTTGTTTTTCAATGTTGAGGTTGTTGAATTTGTGGGTGTTTTTCAATGTTGAGTTTGTTGTTGAAGTTGATGGTGTTTTTCAATGTTGAGGTTGTTGTTGAATTTGTTGGTGTTTTTCAATGTTGAGGTTGTTGTTATTTTTCAATGTTGAGGATGTTGTTGAGTTTGTTGGTGTTTTTCAATGTTGAGGTTGTTGTTGAATTTGTTGGTGTTTTTCAATGTTGAGGTTGTTGTTGAATTTGTTGGTGTTTTTCAATGTTGAGGTTGTTGTTGTTTTTAAATGTTGAGGTTGTTGTTGAATTTGCTGGTGTTTTTTCAATTTTGAGGTTGTTGGTGTTGTTCAATGTTGAGGTTGATTTTTAATTTGAGGGTGTTTTTCAATGTCGAGGTTGTTGTTGAATTTGTTGGTGTTTTTCAATGTTGAGGTTGTTGTTGTTTTTCAATGTTGAGGTTGTTGTTGAATTTGTTGGTGCTTTTCAATGTTGAGATTGGTGTTGTTTTTCAATGTTGAGGTTGTTGTTGAATGTGTTGGTGTTTTTAAATGTTGAGGTTGTTGTTGAATTTGTTGATGTTTTGCAATGTTGAGGTTGTTGTTGTTTTTCAATGTTGAGGTTGTTGTTGAATTTGTTGGTGTTTTTCAATGTTGAGGTTGTTGTTGTTTTTCAATGTTGAGGTTGTTGTTGAATTTGTTGGTGTTTTTCAATGTTGAGGTTGTTGTTGAATTTGATTGTGTTTTTCAATGTTGAGATGGTTGTTGTTTTTCAATGTTGAGGTTGTTGTTGAATTTGTTGGTGTTTTACAAGGTTGAGGTTGTTGTTGTTTTTCAATGTTGAGGTTGTTGTTGAATTTGTTGGTGTTTTTCAATGTTTAGGTTGTTGTTGTTTTTCAATGTTGAGGTTGTTGTTGAATTTGTTGGTGATTTTCAACGTTGAGGTTGTTGTTGAATTTGTTGGTGTTTTTCAATGTTGAGGTTGTTGTTGTTTTTCAATGTTGAGGTTGATGTTGAATTTGTTGGTGCTTTTCAATGTTGAGTTTGTTGTTGTTTTTCAATGTTGAGGTTGTTGTTGAATTTGTTGGTGTTTTTCAATGTTGAGGTTTTGGTTGTTTTTCAATGTTGAGGTTGTTGTTGAATTTGTTGATGCTTTTCAATGTTGAGATTGTTGTTGAATTTGTTGGTGTTTTTCAATGTTGAGGTTGTTGTTGTTTTTCAATGTTGAGGTTGTTGTTGAATTTGTTGGTGTTTTTCAATGTTGAGTTTGTTGTTGAATTTGTTGGTGTTTTTCAATGTTGAGGTTGTTGTTGAATTTGTTAGTGTTTTTCAATGTTGAGGTTGTTGTTGAATTTGTTGGTGTTTTTCAATGTTGAGGTTGTTGTTGAATTTGTTGGTGTTTTTCAATGTTGAGGTTGTTGTTGTTTTTCAATGTTGAGGTTGTTGTTGAATTTGTTGGTGTTTTTCAATGTTTAGTTTGTTGTTGTTTTTCAATGTTGAGGTTGTTGTTGAATTTGTTGGTGTTTTTCAATGTTGAGGTTGTTGTTGTTTTTCAATGTTGAGGTTGTTGTTGAATTTGTTGGTGTTTTTCAATGTTGAGGTTGTTGTTGTTTTTCAAAGTTGGGGTTGTTGTTGAATTTGTTGGTGTTTTTCAATTTCGAGGTTGTTGTTGAATTTGTTGGTGTTTTTCAATGTTGAAGTTGTTGTTGAATTTGTTGGTGTTTTTCAATGTTGAGGTTGTTGTTGTTTTTCAATGCTGAGGTTGTTGTTGAATTTGTTGGTGTTTTTCAATGTTGAAGTTGTTGTTGAATTTGTTGGTGTTTTTCAATGTTGAGGTTGTTGTTGTTTTTCAATGTTGAGGTTGTTGTTGAATTTGTTGGTGTTTTTCAATGTTGAGGTTGTTGTTGTTTTTCAATGTTGAGGTTGTTGTTGAATTTGTTGGTGTTTTTCAATTTCGAGGTTGTTGTTGAATTTGTTTGTGTTTTTCAATGTTGAGGTTGTTGTTGTTTTTCAATGTTGAGGTTATTGTTGAATTTGTTGGAGTTTTTCAATGTTGAGCTTGTTGTTGTTTTTCAATGTTGAGGTTGTTGTTGAATTTGTTGGTGTTCTTCAATGTTGAGTTTGTTGTTGTTTTTCAATGTTGAGGTTGTTGTTGAATTTGTTGGTGTTTTTCAATGTTGAGGTTGTTGTTGTTTTTCAATGTTGAGGTTGTTGTTGAATTTGTTGGTGTTTTTCAATGTTGAGGTTGTTGTTGTTTTTCAATGTTGAGGTTGTTGAATTTGTGGGTCTTTTTCAATGTTGAGTTTGTTGTTGAACTTGATGGTGTTTTTCAATGTTGAGGTTGTTGTTGAATTTGTTGGTGTTTTTCAATGTTGAGGTTGTTGTTATTTTTCAATGTTGAGGTTGTTGTTGAGTTTGTTGGTGTTTTTCAATGTTGAGGTTGTTGTTGAATTTGTTGGTGTTTTTCAATGTTGAGGTTGTTGTTGAATTTGTTGGTGTTTTTCAATGTTGAGGTTGTTGTTGTTTTTCAATGTTGAGGTTGTTGAATTTGTGGGTGTTTTTCAATGTTGAGTTTGTTGTTGAAGTTGATGGTGTTTTTCAATGTTGAGGTTGTTGTTGAATTTGTTGGTGTTTTTCAATGTTGAGGTTGTTGTTATTTTTCAATGTTGAGGTTGTTGTTGAGTTTGTTGGTGTTTTTCAATGTTGAGGTTGTTGTTGAATTTGTTGGTGTTTTTCAATGTTGAGGTTGTTGTTGAATTTGTTGGTGTTTTTCAATGTTGAGGTTGTTGTTGTTTTTAAATGTTGAGGTTGTTGTTGAATTGCTGGTGTTTTTTCAATTTTGAGGTTGTTGGTGTTGTTCAATGTTGAGGTTGATTTTTAATTTGAGGGTGTTTTTCAATGTCGAGGTTGTTGTTGAATTTGTTGGTGTTTTTCAATGTTGAGGTTGTTGTTGTTTTTCAATGTTGAGGTTGTTGTTGAATTTGTTGGTGTTTTTCAATGTTGAGATTGGTGTTGTTTTTCAATGTTGAGGTTGTTGTTGAATGTGTTGGTGTTTTTAAATGTTGAGGTTGTTGTTGAATTTGTTGATGTTTTGCAATGTTGAGGTTGTTGTTGTTTTTCAATGTTGAGGTTGTTGTTGAATTTGTTGGTGTTTTTTCAATGTTGAGGTTGTTGATGTTTTCCAATGTTGAGGTTGTTGTTGAATTCGTTGGTGTTTTTCAATGTTGAGGTTGTTGTTGAATTTGTTGGTGTTTTTCAATGTTGAGGTTGTTGTTATTTTTCAATGTTGAGGTTGTTGTTGAGTTTGTTGGTGTTTTTCAATGTTGAGGTTGTTGTTGAATTTGTTGGTGTTTTTCAATGTTGAGGTTGTTGTTGAATTTGTTGGTGTTTTTCAATGTTGAGGTTGTTGTTGTTTTTCAATGTTGAGGTTGTTGTTGAATTTGTTGGTGTTTTTCAACGTTGAGGTTGTTGTTGAATTTGTTGGTGTTTTTCAATGTTGAGGTTATTGTTTTTCAATGTTGAGGTTGTTGTTGAATTTGTTGGTGTTTTTCAATGTTTAGGTTGTTGTTGAATTTGTTGGTGTTTTTCAATTTCGAGGTTGTTGTTGAATATGTTGGTGTTTTTCAATGTTGAAGTTGTTGTTGAATTTGTTGGTGTTTTTCAATGTTGCGGTTGTTGTTGTTTTTCAATGCTGAGGTTGTTGTTGAATTTGTTGGTGTTTTTCAATGTTGAGGTTGTTGTTGAATTTGTTGGTGTTTTTCAATGTTGAGGTTGTTGTTGTTTTTCAATGTTGAGGTTGTTGTTGAATTTGTTGGTGTTTTTCAATGTTGAGTTTGTTGTTGTTTTTCAATGTTGAGGTTGTTGTTGAATTTGTTGGTGTTTTTCAATGTTGAGGTTGTTGTTGTTTTTCAATGTTAAGGTTGTTGTTGAATTTGTTGGTGTTTTTCAATGTTTAGTTTGTTGTTGTTTTTCAATGTTGAGGTTGTTGTTGAATTTGTTGGTGTTTTTCAATGTTGAGGTTGTTGTTGTTTTTCAATTTTGAGGTTGTTGTTGAATTTGTTGCTGTTTTTCAATGTTGAGGTTCTTGTTTTTCAAAGTTGAGGTTGTTGTTGAATTTGTTGGTGTTTTTCAATTTCGAGGTTGTTGTTGAATTTGTTGGTGTTTTTCAATGTTGAAGTTGTTGTTGAATTTGTTGGTGTTTTTCAATGTTGCGGTTGTTGTTGTTTTTCAATGCTGAGGTTGTTGTTGAATTTGTTGGTGTTTTTCAATGTTGAAGTTGTTGTTGAATTTGTTGGTGTTTTTTCAATGTTGAGGTTGTTGTTGTTTTTCAATGTTGAGGTTGTTGTTGAATTTGTTTGTGTTTTTCAATGTTGAGATGGTTGTTGTTTTTCAATGTTGAGGTTGTTGTTGAATTTGTTGGTGTTTTTAAATGTTGAGGTTCTTGTTGAATTTGCTGGTGTTTTGCAATGTTGAGGTTGTTGTTGTTTTTCAATGTTGAGGTTGTTGTTGAATTTGTTGGTGTTTTTCAATGTTGAGGTTGTTGTTGTTTTTCAATGTTGAGGTTGTTGTTGTAATTGTTGGTGTTTATCAATTTCGAGGTTGTTGTTGAATTTGTTGGTGTTTTTCAATGTTAAAGTTGTTGTTGAATTTGTTGGTGTTTTTCAATGTTGAGGTTGTTGTTGTTTTTCAATGTTGAGGTTGTTGTTGAATTTGTTGGTGTTTTTCAATGTTGAGGTTGTTGTTGAATTTGTTTGTGTTTTTCAATGTTGAGATGGTTGTTGTTTTTCAATGTTGAGGTTCTTGTTGAATTTGTTGGTGTTTTACAATGTTGAGGTTGTTGTTGTTTTTCAATGTTGAGGTTGTTGTTGAATTTGTTGGTGTTTTTCAATGTTTAGGTTGTTGTTGTTTTTTCAATGTTGAGGTTGTTGTTGAATTTGTTGGTGATTTTCAACGTTGAGGTTGTTGTTGAATTTGTTGGTGTTTTTCAATGTTGAGGTTGTTGTTGTTTTTCAATGTTGAGGTTGATGTTGAATTTGTTGGTGTTTTTCAATGTTGAGTTTGTTGTTGTTTTTCAATGTTGAGGTTGTTGTTGAATTTGTTGGTGTTTTTCAATGTTGAGGTTTTGGTTGTTTTTCAATGTTGAGGTTGTTGTTGAATTTGTTGATGCTTTTCAATGTTGAGATTGTTGTTGAATTTGTTGGTGTTTTTCAATGTTGAGGTTGTTGTTGTTTTTCAATGTGGAGGTTGTTGTTGAATTTGTTGGTGTTTTTCAATGTTGAGTTTGTTGTTGAATTTGTTGGTGTTTTTCAATTTCGAGGTTGTTGTTGAATTTGTTAGTGTTTTTCAATGTTGAGGTTGTTGTTGAATTTGTTGGCGTTTTTCAATGTTGAGGTTGTTGTTGAATTTGTTGGTGTTTTTCAATGTTGAGGTTGTTGTTGTTTTTCAATGTTGAGGTTGTTGTTGAATTTGTTGGTGTTTTTCAATGTTTAGTTTGTTGTTGTTTTTCAATGTTGAGGTTGTTGTTGAATTTGTTGGTGTTTTTCAATGTTGAGGTTGTTGTTGTTTTTCAAAGTTGAGGTTGTTGTTGAATTTGTTGGTGTTTTTCAATTTCGAGGTTGTTGTTGAATTTGTTGGTGTTTTTCAATGTTGAAGTTGTTGTTGAATTTGTTGGTGTTTTTCAATGTTGAGGTTGTTGTTGAATTTGTTGGTGTTTTTCAATGTTGAGGTTGTTGTTATTTTTCAATGTTGAGGTTGTTGTTGAGTTTGTTGGTGTTTTTCAATGTTGAGGTTGTTGTTGAATTTGTTGGTGTTTTTCAATGTTGAGGTTGTTGTTGAATTTGTTGGTGTTTTTCAATGTTGAGGTTGTTGTTGTTTTTCAATGTTGAGGTTGTTGTTGAATTTGTTGGTGTTTTTCAACGTTGAGGTTGTTGTTGAATTTGTTGGTGTTTTTCAATGTTGAGGTTATTGTTTTTCAATGTTGAGGTTGTTGTTGAATTTGTTGGTGTTTTTCAATGTTTAGGTTGTTGTTGAATTTGTTGGTGTTTTTCAATTTCGAGGTTGTTGTTGAATATGTTGGTGTTTTTCAATGTTGAAGTTGTTGTTGAATTTGTTGGTGTTTTTCAATGTTGCGGTTGTTGTTGTTTTTCAATGCTGAGGTTGTTGTTGAATTTGTTGGTGTTTTTCAATGTTGAGGTTCTTGTTGAATTTGTTGGTGTTTTTCAATGTTGAGGTTGTTGTTGTTTTTCAATGTTGAGGTTGTTGTTGAATTTGTTGGTGTTTTTCAATGTTGAGTTTGTTGTTGTTTTTCAATGTTGAGGTTGTTGTTGAATTTGTTGGTGTTTTTCAATGTTGAGGTTGTTGTTAATTTTCAATGTTAAGGTTGTTGTTGAATTTGTTGGTGTTTTTCAATGTTTAGTTTGTTGTTGTTTTTCAATGTTGAGGTTGTTGTTGAATTTGTTGGTGTTTTTCAATGTTGAGGTTGTTGTTGTTTTTCAATTTTGAGGTTGTTGTTGAATTTGTTGCTGTTTTTCAATGTTGAGGTTCTTGTTTTTCAAAGTTGAGGTTGTTGTTGAATTTGTTGGTGTTTTTCAATTTCGAGGTTGTTGTTGAATTTGTTGGTGTTTTTCAATGTTGAAGTTGTTGTTGAATTTGTTGGTGTTTTTCAATGTTGAGGTTGTTGTTGTTTTTCAATGCTGAGGTTGTTGTTGAATTTGTTGCTGTTTTTCAATGTTGAAGTTGTTGTTGAATTTGTTGGTGTTTTTCAATGTTGAGATGGTTGTTGTTTTTCAATGTTGAGGTTGTTGTTGAATTTGTTGGTGTTTTTAAATGTTGAGGTTCTTGTTGAATTTGCTGGTGTTTTGCAATGTTGAGGTTGTTGTTGTTTTTCAATGTTGAGGTTGTTGTTGAATTTGTTGGTGTTTTTCAATGTTGAGGTTGTTGTTGTTTTTCAATGTTGAGGTTGTTGTTGTAATTGTTGGTGTTTTTCAATTTCGAGGTTGTTGTTGAATTTGTTGGTGTTTTTCAATGTTAAAGTTGTTGTTGAATTTGTTGGTGTTTTTCAATGTTGAGGTTGTTGTTGTTTTTCAATGTTGAGGTTGTTGTTGAATTTGTTGGTGTTTTTCAATGTTGAGGTTGTTGTTGAATTTGTTTGTGTTTTTCAATGTTGAGATGGTTGTTGTTTTTCAATGTTGAGGTTCTTGTTGAATTTGTTGGTGTTTTACAATGTTGAGGTTGTTGTTGTTTTTCAATGTTGAGGTTGTTGTTGAATTTGTTGGTGTTTTTCAATGTTTAGGTTGTTGTTGTTTTTCAATGTTGAGGTTGTTGTTGAATTTGTTGGTGATTTTCAACGTTGAGGTTGTTGTTGAATTTGTTGGTGTTTTTCAATGTTGAGGTTGTTGTTGTTTTTCAATGTTGAGGTTGATGTTGAATTTGTTGGTGTTTTTCAATGTTGAGTTTGTTGTTGTTTTTCAATGTTGAGGTTGTTGTTGAATTTGTTGGTGTTTTTCAATGTTGAGGTTTTGGTTGTTTTTCAATGTTGAGGTTGTTGTTGAATTTGTTGATGCTTTTCAATGTTGAAGTTGTTGTTGAATTTGTTGGTGTTTTTCAATGTTGCGGTTGTTGTTGTTTTTCAATGCTGAGGTTGTTGTTGAATTTGTTGGTGTTTTTCAATGTTGAGGTTCTTGTTGAATTTGTTGGTGTTTTTCAATGTTGAGGTTGTTGTTGTTTTTCAATGTTGAGGTTGTTGTTGAATTTGTTGGTGTTTTTCAATGTTGAGGTTGTTGTTAATTTTCAATGTTAAGGTTGTTGTTGAATTTGTTGGTGTTTTTCAATGTTTAGTTTGTTGTTGTTTTTCAATGTTGAGGTTGTTGTTGAATTTGTTGGTGTTTTTCAATGTTGAGGTTGTTGTTGTTTTTCAATTTTGAGGTTGTTGTTGAATTTGTTGCTGTTTTTCAATGTTGAGGTTCTTGTTTTTCAAAGTTGAGGTTGTTGTTGAATTTGTTGGTGTTTTTCAATTTCGAGGTTGTTGTTGAATTTGTTGGTGTTTTTCAATGTTGAAGTTGTTGTTGAATTTGTTGGTGTTTTTCAATGTTGAGGTTGTTGTTGTTTTTCAATGCTGAGGTTGTTGTTGAATTTGTTGCTGTTTTTCAATGTTGAAGTTGTTGTTGAATTTGTTGGTGTTTTTCAATGTTGAGATGGTTGTTGTTTTTCAATGTTGAGGTTGTTGTTGAATTTGTTGGTGTTTTTAAATGTTGAGGTTCTTGTTGAATTTGCTGGTGTTTTGCAATGTTGAGGTTGTTGTTGTTTTTCAATGTTGAGGTTGTTGTTGAATTTGTTGGTGTTTTTCAATGTTGAGGTTGTTGTTGTTTTTCAATGTTGAGGTTTTTGTTGTAATTGTTGGTGTTTTTCAATTTCGAGGTTGTTGTTGAATTTGTTGGTGTTTTTCAATGTTAAAGTTGTTGTTGAATTTGTTGGTGTTTTTCAATGTTGAGGTTGTTGTTGTTTTTCAATGTTGAGGTTGTTGTTGAATTTGTTGGTGTTTTTCAATGTTGAGGTTGTTGTTGAATTTGTTTGTGTTTTTCAATGTTGAGATGGTTGTTGTTTTTCAATGTTGAGGTTCTTGTTGAATTTGTTGGTGTTTTACAATGTTGAGGTTGTTGTTGTTTTTCAATGTTGAGGTTGTTGTTGAATTTGTTGGTGTTTTTCAATGTTTAGGTTGTTGTTGTTTTTCAATGTTGAGGTTGTTGTTGAATTTGTTGGTGATTTTCAACGTTGAGGTTGTTGTTGAATTTGTTGGTGTTTTTCAATGTTGAGGTTGTTGTTGTTTTTCAATGTTGAGGTTGATGTTGAATTTGTTGGTGTTTTTCAATGTTGAGTTTGTTGTTGTTTTTCAATGTTGAGGTTGTTGTTGAATTTGTTGGTGTTTTTCAATGTTGAGGTTTTGGTTGTTTTTCAATGTTGAGGTTGTTGTTGAATTTGTTGATGCTTTTCAATGTTGAGATTGTTGTTGAATTTGTTGGTGTTTTTCAATGTTGAGGTTGTTGTTGTTTTTCAATGTGGAGGTTGTTGTTGAATTTGTTGGTGTTTTTCAATGTTGAGTTTGTTGTTGAATTTGTTGGTGTTTTTCAATTTCGAGGTTGTTGTTGAATTTGTTAGTGGTTTTCAATGTTGAGGTTGTTGTTGAATTTGTTGGTGTTTTTCAATGTTGAGGTTGTTGTTGAATTTGTTGGTGTTTTTCAATGTTGAGGTTGTTGTTGTTTTTCAATGTTGAGGTTGTTGTTGAATTTGTTGGTGTTTTTCAATGTTTAGTTTGTTGTTGTTTTTCAATGTTGAGGTTGTTGTTGAATTTGTTGGTGTTTTTCAATGTTGAGGTTGTTGTTGTTTTTCAAAGTTGAGGTTGTTGTTGAATTTGTTGGTGTTTTTCAATTTCGAGGTTGTTGTTGAATTTGTTGGTGTTTTTCAATGTTGAAGTTGTTGTTGAATTTGTTGGTGTTTTTCAATGTTGAGGTTGTTGTTGTTTTTCAATGCTGAGGTTGTTGTTGAATTTGTTGGTGTTTTTCAATGTTGAAGTTGTTGTTGAATTTGTTGGTGTTTTTCAATGTTGCGGTTGTTGTTGTTTTTCAATGTTGAGGTTGTTGTTGAATTTGTTGGTGTTTTTCAGTGTTGAGGTTGTTGTTGTTTTTCAATGTTGAGGTTGTTGTTGAATTTGTTGGTGTTTTTCAATTTCGAGGTTGTTTTTGAATTTGTTTGTGTTTTTCAATGTTGAGGTTGTTGTTGTTTTTCAATGTTGAGGTTATTGTTGAATTTGTTGGAGTTTTTCAATGTTGAGGTTGCTGTTGTTTTTCAATGTTGAGGTTGTTGTTGAATTTGTTGGTGTTCTTCAATGTTGAGTTTGTTGTTGTTTTTCAATGTTGAGGTTGTTGTTGAATTTGTTGGTGTTTTTCAATGTTGAGGTTGTTGTTGTTTTTCAATGTTGAGGTTGTTGTTGAATTTGTTGGTGTTTTTCAATGTTGAGGTTGTTGTTGTTTTTCAATGTTGAGGTAGTTGTTGAATTTGTTGGTGTTTTTCAATGTTGAGGTTGTTGTTGAATTTGTTGGTGTTTTTCAATGATGAGGTTGTTGTTGTTTTTCAATGTTGAGGTTGTTGAATTTGTGGGTGTTTTTCAATGTTGAGTTTGTTGTTGAAGTTGATGGTGTTTTTCCATGTTGCGGTTGTTGTTGAATTTGTTGGTGTTTTTCAATGTTGAGGTTGTTGTTATTTTTCAATGTTGAGGTTGTTGTTGAGTTTGTTGGTGTATTTCAATGTTGAGGTTGTTGTTGAATTTGTTGGTGTTTTTCAATGTTGAGGTTGTTGTTGAATTTGTTGGTGTTTTTCAATGTTGAGGTTGTTGTTGTTTTTAAATGTTGAGGTTGTTGTTGAATTTGCTGGTGTTTTTTCAATTTTGAGGTTGTTGGTGTTGTTCAATGTTGAGGTTGATTTTTAATTTGAGGGTGTTTTTCAATGTCGAGGTTGTTGTTGAATTTGTTGGTGTTTTTCAATGTTGAGGTTGTTGTTGTTTTTCAATGTTGAGGTTGTTGTTGAATTTGTTGGTGTTTTTCAATGTTGAGATTGGTGTTGTTTTTCAATGTTGAGGTTGTTGTTGAATGTGTTGGTGTTTTTAAATGTTGAGGTTGTTGTTGAATTTGTTGGTGTTTTGCAATGTTGAGGTTGTTGTTGTTTTTCAATGTTGAGGTTGTTGTTGAATTTGTTGGTGTTTTTCAATGTTGAGGTTGTTGATGCTTTCCAATGTTGAGGTTGTTGTTGAATTCGTTGGTGTTTTTCAATGTTGAGGTTGTTGTTGAATTTGTTGGTGTTTTTCAATGTTGAGGTTGTTGTTATTTTTCAATGTTGAGGTTGTTGTTGAGTTTGTTGGTGTTTTTCAATGTTGAGGTTGTTGTTGAATTTGTTGGTGTTTTTCAATGTTGAGGTTGTTGTTGAATTTGTTGGTGTTTTTCAATGTTGAGGTTGTTGTTGTTTTTCAATGTTGAGGTTGTTGTTGAATTTGTTGGTGTTTTTCAACGTTGAGGTTGTTGTTGAATTTGTTGGTGTTTTTCAATGTTGAGGTTATTGTTTTTCAATGTTGTTGTTGTTGTTGAATTTGTTGGTGTTTTTCAATGTTTAGGTTGTTGTTGAATTTGTTGGTGTTTTTCAATTTCGAGGTTGTTGTTGAATATGTTGGTGTTTTTCAATGTTGAAGTTGTTGTTGAATTTGTTGGTGTTTTTCAATGTTGCGGTTGTTGTTGTTTTTCAATGCTGAGGTTGTTGTTGAATTTGTTGGTGTTTTTCAATGTTGAGGTTGTTTTTGAATTTGTTGGTGTTTTTCAATGTTGAGATTGTTGTTGTTTTTCAATGTTGAGGTTGTTGTTGAATTTGTTGGTGTTTTTCAATGTTGAGTTTGTTGTTGTTTTTCAATGTTGAGGTTGTTGTTGAATTTGTTGGTGTTTTTCAATGTTGAGGATGTTGTTGTTTTTCAATGTTAAGGTTGTTGTTGAATTTGTTGGTGTTTTTCAATGTTTAGTTTGTTGTTGTTTTTCAATGTTGAGGTTGTTGTTGAATTTGTTGGTGTTTTTCAATGTTGAGGTTGTTGTTGTTTTTCAATTTTGAGGTTGTTGTTGAATTTGTTGCTGTTTTTCAATGTTGAGGTTCTTGTTTTTCAAAGTTGAGGTTGTTGTTGAATTTGTTGGTGTTTTTCAATTTCGAGGTTGTTGTTGAATTTGTTGGTGTTTTTCAATGTTGAAGTTGTTGTTGAATTTGTTGGTGTTTTTCAATGTTGAGGTTGTTGTTGTTTTTCAATGCTGAGGTTGTTGTTGAATTTGTTGGTGTTTTTCAATGTTGAAGTTGTTGTTGAATTTGTTGGTGTTTTTCAATGTTGAGGTTGTTGTTGTTTTTCAATGTTGAGGTTGTTGTTGAATTTGTTTGTGTTTTTCAATGTTGAGATGGTTGTTGTTTTTCAATGTTGAGGTTGTTGTTGAATTTGTTGGTGTTTTTAAATGTTGAGGTTCTTGTTGAATTTGCTGGTGTTTTGCAATGTTGAGGTTGTTGTTGTTTTTCAATGTTGAGGTTGTTGTTGAATTTGTTGGTGTTTTTCAATGTTGAGGTTGTTGTTGTTTTTCAATGTTGAGGTTGTTGTTGTTTTTCAATGTTGAGGTTCTTGTTGAATTTGTTGGTGTTTTACAATGTTGAGGTTGTTGTTGTTTTTCAATGTTGAGGTTGTTGTTGAATTTGTTGGTGTTTTTCAATGTTTAGGTTGTTGTTGTTTTTCAATGTTGAGGTTGTTGTTGAATTTGTTGGTGATTTTCAACGTTGAGGTTGTTGTTGAATTTGTTGGTGTTTTTCAATGTTGAGGTTGTTGTTGTTTTTCAATGTTGAGGTTGATGTTGAATTTGTTGGTGTTTTTCAATGTTGAGTTTGTTGTTGTTTTTCAATGTTGAGGTTGTTGTTGAATTTGTTGGTGTTTTTCAATGTTGAGGTTTTGGTTGTTCTTCAATGTTGAGGTTGTTGTTGAATTTGTTGATGCTTTTCAATGTTGAGATTGTTGTTGAATTTGTTGGTGTTTTTCAATGTTGAGGTTGTTGTTGTTTTTCAATGTGGAGGTTGTTGTTGAATTTGTTGGTGTTTTTCAATGTTGAGTTTGTTGTTGAATTTGTTGGTGTTCTTCAATTTCGAGGTTGTTGTTGAATTTGTTAGTGTTTTTCAATGTTGAGGTTGTTGTTGAATTTGTTGGTGTTTTTCAATGTTGAGGTTGTTGTTGAATTTGTTGGTGTTTTTCAATGTTGAGGTTGTTGTTGTTTTTCAATGTTGAGGTTGTTGTTGAATTTGTTGGTGTTTTTCAATGTTTAGTTTGTTGTTGTTTTTCAATGTTGAGGTTGTTGTTGAATTTGTTGGTGTTTTTCAATGTTGAGGTTGTTGTTGTTTTTCAATTTTGAGGTTGTTGTTGAATTTGTTGGTGTTTTTCAATGTTGAGGTTGTTGTTGTTTTTCAAAGTTGAGGTTGTTGTTGAATTTGTTGGTGTTTTTCATTTTCGAGGTTGTTGTTGAATTTGTTGGTGTTTTTCAATGTTGAAGTTGTTGTTGAATTTGTTGGTGTTCTTCAATTTCGAGGTTGTTGTTGAATTTGTTAGTGTTTTTCAATGTTGAGGTTGTTGTTGAATTTGTTGGTGTTTTTCAATGTTGAGGTTGTTGTTGAATTTGTTGGTGTTTTTCAATGTTGAGGTTGTTGTTGTTTTTCAATGTTGAGGTTGTTGTTGAATTTGTTGGTGTTTTTCAATGTTTAGTTTGTTGTTGTTTTTCAATGTTGAGGTTGTTGTTGAATTTGTTGGTGTTTTTCAATGTTGAGGTTGTTGTTGTTTTTCAATTTTGAGGTTGTTGTTGAATTTGTTGGTGTTTTTCAATGTTGAGGTTGTTGTTGTTTTTCAAAGTTGAGGTTGTTGTTGAATTTGTTGGTGTTTTTCAATTTCGAGGTTGTTGTTGAATTTGTTGGTGTTTTTCAATGTTGAAGTTGTTGTTGAATTTGTTGGTGTTTTTCAATGTTGAAGTTGTTGTTGAATTTGTTGGTGTTTTTCAATGTTGAGGTTGTTGTTGTTTTTCAATGTTGAGGTTGTTGTTGAATTTGTTGGTGTTTTTCAATGTTGAGGTTGTTGTTGTTTTTCAATGTTGAGGTTGTTGTTGAATTTGTTGGTGTTTTTCAATTTCGAGGTTGTTGTTGAATTTGTTTGTGTTTTTCAATGTTGAGGTTGTTGTTGTTTTTCAATGTTGAGGTTATTGTTGAATTTGTTGGAGTTTTTCAATGTTGAGGTTGTTGTTGTTTTTCAATGTTGAGGTTGTTGTTGAATTTGTTGGTGTTTTTCAATGTTGAGTTTGTTGTTGTTTTTCAATGTTGAGGTTGTTGTTGAATTTGTTGATGTTTTTCAATGTTGAGGTTGTTGTTGTTTTTCAATGTTGAGGTTGTTGTTGAATTTGTTGGTGTTTTTCAATGTTGAGGTTGTTGTTGTTTTTCAATCTTGAGGTAGTTGTTGAATTTGTTGGTGTTTTTCAATGTTGAGGTTGTTGTTGAATTTGTTGGTGTTTTTCAATGATGAGGTTGTTGTTGTTTTTCAATGTTGATGTTGTTGAATTTGTGGGTGTTTTTCAATGTTGAGTTTGTTGTTGAAGTTGATGGTGTTTTTCAATGTTGAGGTTGTTGTTGAATTTGTTGGTGTTTTTCAATGTTGAGGTTGTTGTTATTTTTCAATGTTGAGGTTGTTGTTGAGTTTGTTGGTGTTTTTCAATGTTGAGGTTGTTGTTGAATTTGTTGGTGTTTTTCAATGTTGATGTTGTTGTTGAATTTGTTGGTGTTTTTCAATGTTGAGGTTGTTGTTGTTTTTAAATGTTGAGGTTGTTGTTGAATTTGCTGGTGTTTTTTCAATTTTGAGGTTGTTGGTGTTGTTCAATGTTGAGGTTGATTTTTAATTTGAGGGTGTTTTTCAATGTCGAGGTTGTTGTTGAATTTGTTGGTGTTTTTCAATGTTGAGGTTGTTGTTGTTTTTCAATGTTGAGGTTGTTGTTGAATTTGTTGGTGTTTTTCAATGTTGAGATTGGTGTTGTTTTTCAATGTTGAGGTTGTTGTTGAAAGTGTTGGTGTTTTTAAATGTTGAGGTTGTTGTTGAATTTGTTGGTGTTTTGCAATGTTGAGGTTGTTGTTGTTTTTCAATGTTGAGGCTGTTGTTGAATTTGTTGGTGTTTTTCAATGTTGAGGTTGTTGATGTTTTCCAATGTTGAGGTTGTTGTTGAATTCGTTGGTGTTTTTCAATGTTGAGGTTGTTGCTGAATTTGTTGGTGTTTTTCAATGTTGAGGTTGTTGTTATTTTTCAATGTTGAGGTTGTTGTTGAGTTTGTTGGTGTTTTTCAATGCTGAGGTTGTTGTTGAATTTGTTGGTGTTTTTCAATGTTGAGGTTGTTGTTGAATTTGTTGGTGTTTTTCAATGTTGAGGTTGTTGTTGTTTTTCAATGTTGAGGTTGTTGTTGAATTTGTTGGTGTTTTTCAATGTTGAGGTTGTTGTTGAATTTGTTGGTGTTTTTCAATGTTGAGGTTGTTGTTGTTTTTCAATGTTGAGGTTGTTGTTGAATTTGTTGGTGTTTTTCAATGTTTAGTTTGTTGTTGTTTTTCAATGTTGAGGTTGTTGTTGAATTTGTTGGTGTTTTTCAATGTTGAGGTTGTTGTTGTTTTTCAAAGTTGAGGTTGTTGTTGAATTTGTTGGTGTTTTTCAATTTCGAGGTTGTTGTTGAATTTGTTGGTGTTTTTCAATGTTGAAGTTGTTGTTTAATTTGTTGGTGTTTTTCAATGTTGAGGTTGTTGTTGTTTTTCAATGCTGAGGTTGTTGTTGAATTTGTTGGTGTTTTTCAATGTTGAAGTTGTTGTTGAATTTGTTGGTGTTTTTCAATGTTGAGGTTGTTGTTGTTTTTCAATGTTGAGGTTGTTGTTGAATTTGTTGGTGTTTTTCAGTGTTGAGGTTGTTGTTGTTTTTCAATGTTGAGGTTGTTGTTGAATTTGTTGGTGTTTTTCAATTTCGAGGTTGTTGTTGAATTTGTTTGTGTTTTTCAATGTTGAGGTTGTTGTTGTTTTTCAATGTTGAGGTTATTGTTGAATTTGTTGGAGTTTTTCAATGTTGAGGTTGTTGTTGTTTTTCAATGTGGAGGTTGTTGTTGAATTTGTTGGTGGTTTTCAATGTTGAGTTTGTTGTTGAATTTGTTGGTGTTTTTCAATTTCGAGGTTGTTGTTGAATTTGTTAGTGGTTTTCAATGTTGAGGTTGTTGTTGAATTTGTTGGTGTTTTTCAATGTTGAGGTTGTTGTTGAATTTGTTGGTGTTTTTCAATGTTGAGGTTGTTGTTGTTTTTCAATGTTGAGGTTGTTGTTGAATTTGTTGGTGTTTTTCAATGTTTAGTTTGTTGTTGTTTTTCAATGTTGAGGTTGTTGTTGAATTTGTTGGTGTTTTTCAATGTTGAGGTTGTTGTTGTTTTTCAAAGTTGAGGTTGTTGTTGAATTTGTTGGTGTTTTTCAATTTCGAGGTTGTTGTTGAATTTGTTGGTGTTTTTCAATGTTGAAGTTGTTGTTGAATTTGTTGGTGTTTTTCAATGTTGAGGTTGTTGTTGTTTTTCAATGCTGAGGTTGTTGTTGAATTTGTTGGTGTTTTTCAATGTTGAAGTTGTTGTTGAATTTGTTGGTGTTTTTCAATGTTGCGGTTGTTGTTGTTTTTCAATGTTGAGGTTGTTGTTGAATTTGTTGGTGTTTTTCAGTGTTGAGGTTGTTGTTGTTTTTCAATGTTGAGGTTGTTGTTGAATTTGTTGGTGTTTTTCAATTTCGAGGTTGTTTTTGAATTTGTTTGTGTTTTTCAATGTTGAGGTTGTTGTTGTTTTTCAATGTTGAGGTTATTGTTGAATTTGTTGGAGTTTTTCAATGTTGAGGTTGCTGTTGTTTTTCAATGTTGAGGTTGTTGTTGAATTTGTTGGTGGTCTTCAATGTTGAGTTTGTTGTTGTTTTTCAATGTTGAGGTTGTTGTTGAATTTGTTGGTGTTTTTCAATGTTGAGGTTGTTGTTGTTTTTCAATGTTGAGGTTGTTGTTGAATTTGTTGGTGTTTTTCAATGTTGAGGTTGTTGTTGTTTTTCAATGTTGAGGTAGTTGTTGAATTTGTTGGTGTTTTTCAATGTTGAGGTTGTTGTTGAATTTGTTGGTGTTTTTCAATGATGAGGTTGTTGTTGTTTTTCAATGTTGAGGTTGTTGAATTTGTGGGTGTTTTTCAATGTTGAGTTTGTTGTTGAAGTTGATGGTGTTTTTCAATGTTGAGGTTGTTGTTGAATTTGTTGGTGTTTTTCAATGTTGAGGTTGTTGTTATTTTTCAATGTTGAGGTTGTTGTTGAGTTTGTTGGTGTATTTCAATGTTGAGGTTGTTGTTGAATTTGTTGGTGTTTTTCAATGTTGAGGTTGTTGTTGAATTTGTTGGTGTTTTTCAATGTTGAGGTTGTTGTTGTTTTTAAATGTTGAGGTTGTTGTTGAATTTGCTGGTGTTTTTTCAATTTTGAGGTTGTTGGTGTTGTTCAATGTTGAGGTTGATTTTTAATTTGAGGGTGTTTTTCAATGTCGAGGTTGTTGTTGAATTTGTTGGTGTTTTTCAATGTTGAGGTTGTTGTTGTTTTTCAATGTTGAGGTTGTTGTTGAATTTGTTGGTGTTTTTCAATGTTGAGATTGGTGTTGTTTTTCAATGTTGAGGTTGTTGTTGAATGTGTTGGTGTTTTTAAATGTTGAGGTTGTTGTTGAATTTGTTGGTGTTTTGCAATGTTGAGGTTGTTGTTGTTTTTCAATGTTGAGGTTGTTGTTGAATTTGTTGGTGTTTTTCAATGTTGAGGTTGTTGATGCTTTCCAATGTTGAGGTTGTTGTTGAATTCGTTGGTGTTTTTCAATGTTGAGGTTGTTGTTGAATTTGTTGGTGTTTTTCAATGTTGAGGTTGTTGTTATTTTTCAATGTTGAGGTTGTTGTTGAGTTTGTTGGTGTTTTTCAATGTTGAGGTTGTTGTTGAATTTGTTGGTGTTTTTCAATGTTGAGGTTGTTGTTGAATTTGTTGGTGTTTTTCAATGTTGAGGTTGTTGTTGTTTTTCAATGTTGAGGTTGTTGTTGAATTTGTTGGTGTTTTTCAACGTTGAGGTTGTTGTTGAATTTGTTGGTGTTTTTCAATGTTGAGGTTATTGTTTTTCAATGTTGTTGTTGTTGTTGAATTTGTTGGTGTTTTTCAATGTTTAGGTTGTTGTTGAATTTGTTGGTGTTTTTCAATTTCGAGGTTGTTGTTGAATATGTTGGTGTTTTTCAATGTTGAAGTTGTTGTTGAATTTGTTGGTGTTTTTCAATGTTGCGGTTGTTGTTGTTTTTCAATGCTGAGGTTGTTGTTGAATTTGTTGGTGTTTTTCAATGTTGAGGTTGTTGTTGAATTTGTTGGTGTTTTTCAATGTTGAGATTGTTGTTGTTTTTCAATGTTGAGGTTGTTGTTGAATTTGTTGGTGTTTTTCAATGTTGAGTTTGTTGTTGTTTTTCAATGTTGAGGTTGTTGTTGAATTTGTTGGTGTTTTTCAATGTTGAGGTTGTTGTTGTTTTTCAATGTTAAGGTTGTTGTTGAATTTGTTGGTGTTTTTCAATGTTTAGTTTGTTGTTGTTTTTCAATGTTGAGGTTGTTGTTGAATTTGTTGGTGTTTTTCAATGTTGAGGTTGTTGTTGTTTTTCAATTTTGAGGTTGTTGTTGAATTTGTTGCTGTTTTTCAATGTTGAGGTTCTTGTTTTTCAAAGTTGAGGTTGTTGTTGAATTTGTTGGTGTTTTTCAATTTCGAGGTTGTTGTTGAATTTGTTGGTGTTTTTCAATGTTGAAGTTGTTGTTGAATTTGTTGGTGTTTTTCAATGTTGAGGTTGTTGTTGTTTTTCAATGCTGAGGTTGTTGTTGAATTTGTTGGTGTTTTTCAATGTTGAAGTTGTTGTTGAATTTGTTGGTGTTTTTCAATGTTGAGGTTGTTGTTGTTTTTCAATGTTGAGGTTGTTGTTGAATTTGTTTGTGTTTTTCAATGTTGAGATGGTTGTTGTTTTTCAATGTTGAGGTTGTTGTTGAATTTGTTGGTGTTTTTAAATGTTGAGGTTCTTGTTGAATTTGCTGGTGTTTTGCAATGTTGAGGTTGTTGTTGTTTTTCAATGTTGAGGTTGTTGTTGAATTTGTTGGTGTTTTTCAATGTTGAGGTTGTTGTTGTTTTTCAATGTTGAGGTTGTTGTTGTTTTTCAATGTTGAGGTTCTTGTTGAATTTGTTGGTGTTTTACAATGTTGAGGTTGTTGTTGTTTTTCAATGTTGAGGTTGTTGTTGAATTTGTTGGTGTTTTTCAATGTTTAGGTTGTTGTTGTTTTTCAATGTTGAGGTTGTTGTTGAATTTGTTGGTGATTTTCAACGTTGAGGTTGTTGTTGAATTTGTTGGTGTTTTTCAATGTTGAGGTTGTTGTTGTTTTTCAATGTTGAGGTTGATGTTGAATTTGTTGGTGTTTTTCAATGTTGAGTTTGTTGTTGTTTTTCAATGTTGAGGTTGTTGTTGAATTTGTTGGTGTTTTTCAATGTTGAGGTTTTGGTTGTTCTTCAATGTTGAGGTTGTTGTTGAATTTGTTGATGCTTTTCAATGTTGAGATTGTTGTTGAATTTGTTGGTGTTTTTCAATGTTGAGGTTGTTGTTGTTTTTCAATGTGGAGGTTGTTGTTGAATTTGTTGGTGTTTTTCAATGTTGAGTTTGTTGTTGAATTTGTTGGTGTTCTTCAATTTCGAGGTTGTTGTTGAATTTGTTAGTGTTTTTCAATGTTGAGGTTGTTGTTGAATTTGTTGGTGTTTTTCAATGTTGAGGTTGTTGTTGAATTTGTTGGTGTTTTTCAATGTTGAGGTTGTTGTTGTTTTTCAATGTTGAGGTTGTTGTTGAATTTGTTGGTGTTTTTCAATGTTTAGTTTGTTGTTGTTTTTCAATGTTGAGGTTGTTGTTGAATTTGTTGGTGTTTTTCAATGTTGAGGTTGTTGTTGTTTTTCAATTTTGAGGTTGTTGTTGAATTTGTTGGTGTTTTTCAATGTTGAGGTTGTTGTTGTTTTTCAAAGTTGAGGTTGTTGTTGAATTTGTTGGTGTTTTTCAATTTCGAGGTTGTTGTTGAATTTGTTGGTGTTTTTCAATGTTGAAGTTGTTGTTGAATTTGTTGGTGTTCTTCAATTTCGAGGTTGTTGTTGAATTTGTTAGTGTTTTTCAATGTTGAGGTTGTTGTTGAATTTGTTGGTGTTTTTCAATGTTGAGGTTGTTGTTGAATTTGTTGGTGTTTTTCAATGTTGAGGTTGTTGTTGTTTTTCAATGTTGAGGTTGTTGTTGAATTTGTTGGTGTTTTTCAATGTTTAGTTTGTTGTTGTTTTTCAATGTTGAGGTTGTTGTTGAATTTGTTGGTGTTTTTCAATGTTGAGGTTGTTGTTGTTTTTCAATTTTGAGGTTGTTGTTGAATTTGTTGGTGTTTTTCAATGTTGAGGTTGTTGTTGTTTTTCAAAGTTGAGGTTGTTGTTGAATTTGTTGGTGTTTTTCAATTTAAAGGTTGTTGTTGAATTTGTTGGTGTTTTTCAATGTTGAAGTTGTTGTTGAATTTGTTGGTGTTTTTCAATGTTGAAGTTGTTGTTGAATTTGTTGGTGTTTTTCAATGTTGAGGTTGTTGTTGTTTTTCAATGTTGAGGTTGTTGTTGAATTTGTTGGTGTTTTTCAATGTTGAGGTTGTTGTTGTTTTTCAATGTTGAGGTTGTTGTTGAATTTGTTGGTGTTTTTCAATTTCGAGGTTGTTGTTGAATTTGTTTGTGTTTTTCAATGTTGAGGTTGTTGTTGTTTTTCAATGTTGAGGTTATTGTTGAATTTGTTGGAGTTTTTCAATGTTGAGGTTGTTGTTGTTTTTCAATGTTGAGGTTGTTGTTGAATTTGTTGGTGTTTTTCAATGTTGAGTTTGTTGTTGTTTTTCAATGTTGAGGTTGTTGTTGAATTTGTTGGTGTTTTTCAATGTTGAGGTTGTTGTTGTTTTTCAATGTTGAGGTTGTTGTTGAATTTGTTGGTGTTTTTCAATGTTGAGGTTGTTGTTGTTTTTCAATCTTGAGGTAGTTGTTGAATTTGTTGGTGTTTTTCAATGTTGAGGTTGTTGTTGAATTTGTTGGTGTTTTTCAATGATGAGGTTGTTGTTGTTTTTCAATGTTGATGTTGTTGAATTTGTGGGTGTATTTCAATGTTGAGTTTGTTGTTGAAGTTGATGGTGTTTTTCAATGTTGAGGTTGTTGTTGAATTTGTTGGTGTTTTTCAATGTTGAGGTTGTTGTTATTTTTCAATGTTGAGGTTGTTGTTGAGTTTGTTGGTGTTTTTCAATGTTGAGGTTGTTGTTGAATTTGTTGGTGTTTTTCAATGTTGATGTTGTTGTTGAATTTGTTGGTGTTTTTCAATGTTGAGGTTGTTGTTGTTTTTAAATGTTGAGGTTGTTGTTGAATTTGCTGGTGTTTTTTCAATTTTGAGGTTGTTGGTGTTGTTCAATGTTGAGGTTGATTTTTAATTTGAGGGTGTTTTTCAATGTCGAGGTTGTTGTTGAATTTGTTGGTGTTTTTCAATGTTGAGGTTGTTGTTGTTTTTCAATGTTGAGGTTGTTGTTGAATTTGTTGGTGTTTTTCAATGTTGAGATTGGTGTTGTTTTTCAATGTTGAGGTTGTTGTTGAAAGTGTTGGTGTTTTTAAATGTTGAGGTTATTGTTGAATTTGTTGGTGTTTTGCAATGTTGAGGTTGTTGTTGTTTTTCAATGTTGAGGCTGTTGTTGAATTTGTTGGTGTTTTTCAATGTTGAGGTTGTTGATGTTTTCCAATGTTGAGGTTGTTGTTGAATTCGTTGGTGTTTTTCAATGTTGAGGTTGTTGCTGAATTTGTTGGTGTTTTTCAATGTTGAGGTTGTTGTTATTTTTCAATGTTGAGGTTGTTGTTGAGTTTGTTGGTGTTTTTCAATGCTGAGGTTGTTGTTGAATTTGTTGGTGTTTTTCAATGTTGAGGTTGTTGTTGAATTTGTTGGTGTTTTTCAATGTTGAGGTTGTTGTTGTTTTTCAATGTTGAGGTTGTTGTTGAATTTGTTGGTGTTTTTCAATGTTGAGGTTGTTGTTGAATTTGTTGGTGTTTTTCAATGTTGAGGTTGTTGTTGTTTTTCAATGTTGAGGTTGTTGTTGAATTTGTTGGTGTTTTTCAATGTTTAGTTTGTTGTTGTTTTTCAATGTTGAGGTTGTTGTTGAATTTGTTGGTGTTTTTCAATGTTGAGGTTGTTGTTGTTTTTCAAAGTTGAGGTTGTTGTTGAATTTGTTGGTGTTTTTCAATTTCGAGGTTGTTGTTGAATTTGTTGGTGTTTTTCAATGTTGAAGTTGTTGTTTAATTTGTTGGTGTTTTTCAATGTTGAGGTTGTTGTTGTTTTTCAATGCTGAGGTTGTTGTTGAATTTGTTGCTGTTTTTCAATGTTGAAGTTGTTGTTGATTTTGTTGGTGTTTTTCAATGTTGAGGTTGTTGTTGTTTTTCAATGTTGAGGTTGTTGTTGAATTTGTTGGTGTTTTTCAGTGTTGAGGTTGTTGTTGTTTTTCAATGTTGAGGTTGTTGTTGAATTTGTTGGTGTTTTTCAAATTCGAGGTTGTTGTTGAATTTGTTTGTGTTTTTCAATGTTGAGGTTGTTGTTGTTTTTCAATGTTGAGGTTATTGTTGAATTTGTTGGAGTTTTTCAATGTTGAGGTTGTTGTTGTTTTTCAATGTTGAGGTTGTTGTTGAATTTGTTGGTGTTCTTCAATGTTGAGTTTGTTGTTGTTTTTCAATGTTGAGGTTGTTGTTGAATTTGTTGGTGTTTTTCAATGTTGAGGTTGTTGTTGTTTTTCAATGTTGAGGTTGTTGTTGAATTTGTTGGTGTTTTTCAATGTTGAGGTTGTTGTTGTTTTTCAATGTTGAGGTAGTTGTTGAATTTGTTGGTGTTTTTCAATGTTGAGGTTGTTGTTGAATTTGTTGGTGTTTTTCAATGATGAGGTTGTTGTTGTTTTTCAATGTTGAGGTTGTTGAATTTGTGGGTGTTTTTCAATGTTGAGTTTGTTGTTGAAGTTGATGGTATTTTCAATGTTGAGGTTGTTGTTGAATTTGTTGGTGTTTTTCAATGTTGAGGTTGTTGTTATTTTTCAATGTTGAGGTTGATGTTGAGTTTGTTGGTGTTTTTCAATGTTGAGGTTGTTGTTGAATTTGTTGGTGTTTTTCAATGTTGAGGTTGTTGTTGAATTTGTTGGTGTTTTTCAATGTTGAGGTTGTTGTTGTTTTTAAATGTTGAGGTTGTTGTTGAATTTGCTGGTGTTTTTTCAATTTTGAGGTTGTTGGTGTTGTTCAATGTTGAGGTTGATTTTTAATTTGAGGGTGTTTTTCAATGTCGAGGTTGTTGTTGAATTTGTTGGTGTTTTTCAATGTTGAGGTTGTTGTTGTTTTTCAATGTTGAGGTTGTTGTTGAATTTGTTGGTGTTTTTCAATGTTGAGATTGGTGTTGTTTTTCAATGTTGAGGTTGTTGTTGAATGTGTTGGTGTTTTTAAATGTTGAGGTTGTTGTTGAATTTGTTGGTGTTTTGCAATGTTGAGGTTGTTGTTGTTTTTCAATGTTGAGGTTGTTGTTGAATTTGTTGGTGTTTTTCAATGTTGAGGTTGTTGATGTTTTCCAATGTTGAGGTTGTTGTTGAATTCGTTGGTGTTTTTCAATGTTGAGGTTGTTGTTGAATTTGTTGGTGTTTTTCAATGTTGAGGTTGTTGTTATTTTTCAATGTTGAGGTTGTTGTTGAGTTTGTTGGTGTTTTTCAATGTTGAGGTTGTTGTTGAATTTGTTGGTGTTTTTCAATGTTGAGGTTGTTGTTGAATTTGTTGGTGTTTTTCAATGTTGAGGTTGTTGTTGTTTTTCAATGTTGAGGTTGTTGTTGAATTTGTTGGTGTTTTTCAACGTTGAGGTTGTTGTTGAATTTGTTGGTGTTTTTCAATGTTGAGGTTATTGTTTTTCAATGTTGAGGTTGTTGTTGAATTTGTTGGTGTTTTTCAATGTTTAGGTTGTTGTTGAATTTGTTGGTGTTTTTCAATTTCGAGGTTGTTGTTGAATATGTTGGTGTTTTTCAATGTTGAAGTTGTTGTTGAATTTGTTGGTGTTTTTCAATGTTGCGGTTGTTGTTGTTTTTCAATGCTGAGGTTGTTGTTGAATTTGTTGGTGTTTTTCAATGTTGAGGTTGTTGTTGAATTTGTTGGTGTTTTTCAATGTTGAGGTTGTTGTTGTTTTTCAATGTTGAGGTTGTTGTTGAATTTGTTGGTGTTTTTCAATGTTGAGTTTGTTGTTGTTTTTCAATGTTGAGGTTGTTGTTGAATTTGTTGGTGTTTTTCAATGTTGAGGTTGTTGTTGTTTTTCAATGTTAAGGTTGTTGTTGAATTTGTTGGTGTTTTTCAATGTTTAGTTTGTTGTTGTTTTTCAATGTTGAGGTTGTTGTTGAATTTGTTGGTGTTTTTCAATGTTGAGGTTGTTGTTGTTTTTCAATTTTGAGGTTGTTGTTGAATTTGTTGCTGTTTTTCAATGTTGAGGTTCTTGTTTTTCAAAGTTGAGGTTGTTGTTGAATTTGTTGGTGTTTTTCAATTTCGAGGTTGTTGTTGAATTTGTTGGTGTTTTTCAATGTTGAAGTTGTTGTTGAATTTGTTGGTGTTTTTCAATGTTGAGGTTGTTGTTGTTTTTCAATGCTGAGGTTGTTGTTGAATTTGTTGGTGTTTTTCAATGTTGAAGTTGTTGTTGAATTTGTTGGTGTTTTTCAATGTTGAGGTTGTTGTTGTTTTTCAATGTTGAGGTTGTTGTTGAATTTGTTTGTGTTTTTCAATGTTGAGATGGTTGTTGTTTTTCAATGTTGAGGTTGTTGTTGAATTTGTTGGTGTTTTTAAATGTTGAGGTTCTTGTTGAATTTGCTGGTGTTTTGCAATGTTGAGGTTGTTGTTGTTTTTCAATGTTGAGGTTGTTGTTGAATTTGTTGGTGTTTTTCAATGTTGAGGTTGTTGTTGTTTTTCAATGTTGAGGTTGTTGTTGTAATTGTTGGTGTTTTTCAATTTCGAGGTTGTTGTTGAATTTGTTGGTGTTTTTCAATGTTAAAGTTGTTGTTGAATTTGTTGGTGTTTTTCAATGTTGAGGTTGTTGTTGTTTTTCAATGTTGAGGTTGTTGTTGAATTTGTTGGTGTTTTTCAATGTTGAGGTTGTTGTTGAATTTGTTTGTGTTTTTCAATGTTGAGATGGTTGTTGTTTTTCAATGTTGAGGTTCTTGTTGAATTTGTTGGTGTTTTACAATGTTGAGGTTGTTGTTGTTTTTCAATGTTGAGGTTGTTGTTGAATTTGTTGGTGTTTTTCAATGTTTAGGTTGTTGTTGTTTTTCAATGTTGAGGTTGTTGTTGAATTTGTTGGTGATTTTCAACGTTGAGGTTGTTGTTGAATTTGTTGGTGTTTTTCAATGTTGAGGTTGTTGTTGTTTTTCAATGTTGAGGTTGATGTTGAATTTGTTGGTGTTTTTCAATGTTGAGTTTGTTGTTGTTTTTCAATGTTGAGGTTTTTGTTGAATTTGTTGGTGTTTTTCAATGTTGAGGTTTTGGTTGTTTTTCAATGTTGAGGTTGTTGTTGAATTTGTTGATGCTTTTCAATGTTGAGATTGTTGTTGAATTTGTTGGTGTTTTTCAATGTTGAGGTTGTTGTTGTTTTTCAATGTGGAGGTTGTTGTTGAATTTGTTGGTGTTTTTCAATGTTGAGGCTGTTGTTGAATTTGTTGGTGTTTTTCAATGTTGAGGTTGTTGATGTTTTCCAATGTTGAGGTTGTTGTTGAATTCGTTGGTGTTTTTCAATGTTGAGGTTGTTGCTGAATTTGTTGGTGTTTTTCAATGTTGAGGTTGTTGTTATTTTTCAATGTTGAGGTTGTTGTTGAGTTTGTTGGTGTTTTTCAATGCTGAGGTTGTTGTTGAATTTGTTGGTGTTTTTCAATGTTGAGGTTGTTGTTGAATTTGTTGGTGTTTTTCAATGTTGAGGTTGTTGTTGTTTTTCAATGTTGAGGTTGTTGTTGAATTTGTTGGTGTTTTTCAATGTTGAGGTTGTTGTTGAATTTGTT
This sequence comes from Isurus oxyrinchus, assembly GCA_026770705.1. Lineage (NCBI taxonomy): Eukaryota > Metazoa > Chordata > Chondrichthyes > Lamniformes > Lamnidae > Isurus > Isurus oxyrinchus. Next base: position 1,470,022 of record JANJGN010000084.1, on the reverse strand, counting down.
GGTGTTTTTCAATGTTGAGGTTGTTGTTGTTTTTCAATGTTGAGGTTGTTGTTGAATTTGTTGGTGTTTTTCAATGTTTAGTTTGTTGTTGTTTTTCAATGTTGAGGTTGTTGTTGAATTTGTTGGTGTTTTTCAATGTTGAGGTTGTTGTTGTTTTTCAAAGTTGAGGTTGTTGTTGAATTTGTTGGTGTTTTTCAATTTCGAGGTTGTTGTTGAATTTGTTGGTGTTTTTCAATGTTGAAGTTGTTGTTTAATTTGTTGGTGTTTTTCAATGTTGAGGTTGTTGTTGTTTTTCAATGCTGAGGTTGTTGTTGAATTTGTTGCTGTTTTTCAATGTTGAAGTTGTTGTTGATTTTGTTGGTGTTTTTCAATGTTGAGGTTGTTGTTGTTTTTCAATGTTGAGGTTGTTGTTGAATTTGTTGGTGTTTTTCAGTGTTGAGGTTGTTGTTGTTTTTCAATGTTGAGGTTGTTGTTGAATTTGTTGGTGTTTTTCAAATTCGAGGTTGTTGTTGAATTTGTTTGTGTTTTTCAATGTTGAGGTTGTTGTTGTTTTTCAATGTTGAGGTTATTGTTGAATTTGTTGGAGTTTTTCAATGTTGAGGTTGTTGTTGTTTTTCAATGTTGAGGTTGTTGTTGAATTTGTTGGTGTTCTTCAATGTTGAGTTTGTTGTTGTTTTTCAATGTTGAGGTTGTTGTTGAATTTGTTGGTGTTTTTCAATGTTGAGGTTGTTGTTGTTTTTCAATGTTGAGGTTGTTGTTGAATTTGTTGGTGTTTTTCAATGTTGAGGTTGTTGTTGTTTTTCAATGTTGAGGTAGTTGTTGAATTTGTTGGTGTTTTTCAATGTTGAGGTTGTTGTTGAATTTGTTGGTGTTTTTCAATGATGAGGTTGTTGTTGTTTTTCAATGTTGAGGTTGTTGAATTTGTGGGTGTTTTTCAATGTTGAGTTTGTTGTTGAAGTTGATGGTATTTTCAATGTTGAGGTTGTTGTTGAATTTGTTGGTGTTTTTCAATGTTGAGGTTGTTGTTATTTTTCAATGTTGAGGTTGATGTTGAGTTTGTTGGTGTTTTTCAATGTTGAGGTTGTTGTTGAATTTGTTGGTGTTTTTCAATGTTGAGGTTGTTGTTGAATTTGTTGGTGTTTTTCAATGTTGAGGTTGTTGTTGTTTTTAAATGTTGAGGTTGTTGTTGAATTTGCTGGTGTTTTTTCAATTTTGAGGTTGTTGGTGTTGTTCAATGTTGAGGTTGATTTTTAATTTGAGGGTGTTTTTCAATGTCGAGGTTGTTGTTGAATTTGTTGGTGTTTTTCAATGTTGAGGTTGTTGTTGTTTTTCAATGTTGAGGTTGTTGTTGAATTTGTTGGTGTTTTTCAATGTTGAGATTGGTGTTGTTTTTCAATGTTGAGGTTGTTGTTGAATGTGTTGGTGTTTTTAAATGTTGAGGTTGTTGTTGAATTTGTTGGTGTTTTGCAATGTTGAGGTTGTTGTTGTTTTTCAATGTTGAGGTTGTTGTTGAATTTGTTGGTGTTTTTCAATGTTGAGGTTGTTGATGTTTTCCAATGTTGAGGTTGTTGTTGAATTCGTTGGTGTTTTTCAATGTTGAGGTTGTTGTTGAATTTGTTGGTGTTTTTCAATGTTGAGGTTGTTGTTATTTTTCAATGTTGAGGTTGTTGTTGAGTTTGTTGGTGTTTTTCAATGTTGAGGTTGTTGTTGAATTTGTTGGTGTTTTTCAATGTTGAGGTTGTTGTTGAATTTGTTGGTGTTTTTCAATGTTGAGGTTGTTGTTGTTTTTCAATGTTGAGGTTGTTGTTGAATTTGTTGGTGTTTTTCAACGTTGAGGTTGTTGTTGAATTTGTTGGTGTTTTTCAATGTTGAGGTTATTGTTTTTCAATGTTGAGGTTGTTGTTGAATTTGTTGGTGTTTTTCAATGTTTAGGTTGTTGTTGAATTTGTTGGTGTTTTTCAATTTCGAGGTTGTTGTTGAATATGTTGGTGTTTTTCAATGTTGAAGTTGTTGTTGAATTTGTTGGTGTTTTTCAATGTTGCGGTTGTTGTTGTTTTTCAATGCTGAGGTTGTTGTTGAATTTGTTGGTGTTTTTCAATGTTGAGGTTGTTGTTGAATTTGTTGGTGTTTTTCAATGTTGAGGTTGTTGTTGTTTTTCAATGTTGAGGTTGTTGTTGAATTTGTTGGTGTTTTTCAATGTTGAGTTTGTTGTTGTTTTTCAATGTTGAGGTTGTTGTTGAATTTGTTGGTGTTTTTCAATGTTGAGGTTGTTGTTGTTTTTCAATGTTAAGGTTGTTGTTGAATTTGTTGGTGTTTTTCAATGTTTAGTTTGTTGTTGTTTTTCAATGTTGAGGTTGTTGTTGAATTTGTTGGTGTTTTTCAATGTTGAGGTTGTTGTTGTTTTTCAATTTTGAGGTTGTTGTTGAATTTGTTGCTGTTTTTCAATGTTGAGGTTCTTGTTTTTCAAAGTTGAGGTTGTTGTTGAATTTGTTGGTGTTTTTCAATTTCGAGGTTGTTGTTGAATTTGTTGGTGTTTTTCAATGTTGAAGTTGTTGTTGAATTTGTTGGTGTTTTTCAATGTTGAGGTTGTTGTTGTTTTTCAATGCTGAGGTTGTTGTTGAATTTGTTGGTGTTTTTCAATGTTGAAGTTGTTGTTGAATTTGTTGGTGTTTTTCAATGTTGAGGTTGTTGTTGTTTTTCAATGTTGAGGTTGTTGTTGAATTTGTTTGTGTTTTTCAATGTTGAGATGGTTGTTGTTTTTCAATGTTGAGGTTGTTGTTGAATTTGTTGGTGTTTTTAAATGTTGAGGTTCTTGTTGAATTTGCTGGTGTTTTGCAATGTTGAGGTTGTTGTTGTTTTTCAATGTTGAGGTTGTTGTTGAATTTGTTGGTGTTTTTCAATGTTGAGGTTGTTGTTGTTTTTCAATGTTGAGGTTGTTGTTGTAATTGTTGGTGTTTTTCAATTTCGAGGTTGTTGTTGAATTTGTTGGTGTTTTTCAATGTTAAAGTTGTTGTTGAATTTGTTGGTGTTTTTCAATGTTGAGGTTGTTGTTGTTTTTCAATGTTGAGGTTGTTGTTGAATTTGTTGGTGTTTTTCAATGTTGAGGTTGTTGTTGAATTTGTTTGTGTTTTTCAATGTTGAGATGGTTGTTGTTTTTCAATGTTGAGGTTCTTGTTGAATTTGTTGGTGTTTTACAATGTTGAGGTTGTTGTTGTTTTTCAATGTTGAGGTTGTTGTTGAATTTGTTGGTGTTTTTCAATGTTTAGGTTGTTGTTGTTTTTCAATGTTGAGGTTGTTGTTGAATTTGTTGGTGATTTTCAACGTTGAGGTTGTTGTTGAATTTGTTGGTGTTTTTCAATGTTGAGGTTGTTGTTGTTTTTCAATGTTGAGGTTGATGTTGAATTTGTTGGTGTTTTTCAATGTTGAGTTTGTTGTTGTTTTTCAATGTTGAGGTTTTTGTTGAATTTGTTGGTGTTTTTCAATGTTGAGGTTTTGGTTGTTTTTCAATGTTGAGGTTGTTGTTGAATTTGTTGATGCTTTTCAATGTTGAGATTGTTGTTGAATTTGTTGGTGTTTTTCAATGTTGAGGTTGTTGTTGTTTTTCAATGTGGAGGTTGTTGTTGAATTTGTTGGTGTTTTTCAATGTTGAGTTTGTTGTTGAATTTGTTGGTGTTCTTCAATTTCGAGGTTGTTGTTGAATTTGTTAGTGTTTTTCAATGTTGAGGTTGTTGTTGAATTTGTTGGTGTTTTTCAATGTTGAGGTTGTTGTTGAATTTGTCGGTGTTTTTCAATGTTGAGGTTGTTGTTGTTTTTCAATGTTGAGGTTGTTGTTGAATTTGTTGGTGTTTTTCAATGTTTAGTTTGTTGTTGTTTTTCAATGTTGAGGTTGTTGTTGAATTTGTTGGTGTTTTTCAATGTTGAGGTTGTTGTTGTTTTTCAATTTTGAGGTTGTTGTTGAATTTGTAGGTGTTTTTCAATGTTGAGGTTGTTGTTGTTTTTCAAAGTTGAGGTTGTTGTTTAATTTGTTGGTGTTTTTCAATTTCGAGGTTGTTGTTGAATTTGTTGGTGTTTTTCAATGTTGAAGTTGTTGTTGAATTTGTTGGTGTTTTTCAATGTTGAGGTTGTTGTTGTTTTTCAATGCTGAGGTTGTTGTTGACTTTGTTGGTGTTTTTCAATGTTGAAGTTGTTGTTGAATTTGTTGGTGTTTTTCAATGTTGAGGTTGTTGTTGTTTTTCAATGTTGAGGTTGTTGTTGAATTTGTTGGTGTTTTTCAATGTTGAGGTTGTTGTTGTTTTTCAATGTTGAGGTTGTTGTTGAATTTGTTGGTGTTTTTCAATTTCGAGGTTGTTGTTGAATTTGTTTGTTTTTTTCAATGTTGAGGTTGTTGTTGTTTTTCAATGTTGAGGTTATTGTTGAATTTGTTGGAGTTTTTCAATGTTGAGGTTGTTGTTGTTTTTCAATGTTGAGGTTGTTGTTGAATTTGTTGGTGTTTTTCAATGTTGAGTTTGTTGTTGTTTTTCAATGTTGAGGTTGTTGTTGAATTTGTTGGTGTTTTTCAATGTTGAGGTTGTTGTTGTTTTTCAATGTTGAGGTTGTTGTTGAATTTGTTGGTGTTTTTCAATGTTGAGGTTGTTGTTGTTTTTCAATCTTGAGGTAGTTGTTGAATTTGTTGGTGTTTTTCAATGTTGAGGTTGTTGTTGAATTTGTTGGTGTTTTTCAATGATGAGGTTGTTGTTGTTTTTCAATGTTGAGGTTGTTGAATTTGTGGGTGTTTTTCAATGTTGAGTTTGTTGCTGAAGTTGATGGTGTTTTTCAATGTTGAGGTTGTTGTTGAATTTGTTGGTGTTTTTCAATGTTGAGGTTGTTGTTATTTTTCAATGTTGAGGTTGTTGTTGAGTTTGTTGGTGTTTTTCAATGTTGAGGTTGTTGTTGAATTTGTTGGTGTTTTTCAATGTTGAGGTTGTTGTTGAATTTGTTGGTGTTTTTCAATGTTGAGGTTGTTGTTGTTTTTAAATGTTGAGGTTGTTGTTGAATTTGCTGGTGTTTTTTCAATTTTGAGGTTGTTGGTGTTGTTCAATGTTGAGGTTGATTTTTAATTTGAGGGTGTTTTTCAATGTCGAGGTTGTTGTTGAATTTGTTGGTGTTTTTCAATGTTGAGGTTGTTGTTGTTTTTCAATGTTGAGGTTGTTGTTGAATTTGTTGGTGTTTTTCAATGTTGAGATTGGTGTTGTTTTTCAATGTTGAGGTTGTTGTTGAAAGTGTTGGTGTTTTTAAATGTTGAGGTTGTTGTTGAATTTGTTGGTGTTTTGCAATGTTGAGGTTGTTGTTGTTTTTCAATGTTGAGGTTGTTGTTGAATTTGTTGGTGTTTTTCAATGTTGAGGTTGTTGATGTTTTCCAATGTTGAGGTTGTTGTTGAATTCGTTGGTGTTTTTCAATGTTGAGGTTGTTGCTGAATTTGTTGGTGTTTTTCAATGTTGAGGTTGTTGTTATTTTTCAATGTTGAGGTTGTTGTTGAGTTTGTTGGTGTTTTTCAATGCTGAGGTTGTTGTTGAATTTGTTGGTGTTTTTCAATGTTGAGGTTGTTGTTGAATTTGTTGGTGTTTTTCAATGTTGAGGTTGTTGTTGTTTTTCAATGTTGAGGTTGTTGTTGAATTTGTTGGTGTTTTTCAACGTTGAGGTTGTTGTTGAATTTGTTGGTGTTTTTCAATGTTGAGGTTATTGTTTTTCAATGTTGAGGTTGTTGTTGAATTTGTTGGTGTTTTTCAATGTTTAGGTTGTTGTTGAATTTGTTGGTGTTTTTCAATTTCGAGGTTGTTGTTGAATATGTTGGTGTTTTTCAATGTTGAAGTTGTTGTTGAATTTGTTGGTGTTTTTCAATGTTGCGGTTGTTGTTGTTTTTCAATGCTGAGGTTGTTGTTGAATTTGTTGGTGTTTTTCAATGTTGAGGTTGTTGTTGAATTTGTTGGTGTTTTTCAATGTTGAGGTTGGTGTTGTTTTTCAATGTTGAGGTTGTTGTTGAATTTGTTGGTGTTTTTCAATGTTGAGGTTGTTGTTGTTTTTCAATGTTGAGGTTGTTGTTGAATTTGTTGGTGTTTTTCAATGTTGAGTTTGTTGTTGTTTTTCAATGTTGAGGTTGTTGCTGAATTTGTTGGTGTTTTTCAATGTTGAGGTTGTTGTTGTTTTTCAATGTTGAGGTTGTTGTTGAATTTGTTGGTGTTTTTCAATGTTGAGGTTGTTGTTGTTTTTCAATCTTGAGGTTGTTGTTGAATTTGTTGGTGTTTTTCATTGTTGAGGTTGTTGTTGAATTTGTTGGTGTTTTTCAATGATGAGGTTGTTGTTGTTTTTCAATGTTGAGGTTGTTGAATTTGTGGGTGTTTTTCAATCTTGAGTTTGTTGTTGAATTTGTTGGTGTTTTTCAATGTTGAGGTTGTTGTTGAATTTGTTGGTGTTTTTCAATGTTGAGGTTGTTGTTATTTTTCAATGTTGAGGTTGTTGTTGAGTTTGTTGGTGTTTTTCAATGTTGAGGTTGTTGTTGAATTTGTTGGTGTTTTTCAATGTTGAGGTTGTTGTTGAATTTGTTGGTGTTTTGCAATGTTGAGGTTGTTGTTGTTTTTCAATGTTGAGGTTGTTGTTGAATTTGATGGTGTTTTTCAATGTTGAGGTTTTTGTTGTTTTTCAATGTTGAGGTTGTTGTTGTATTTGTTGGTATTTTTCAATTTCGAGGTTGTTGTTGAATTTTTTGGTGTTTTTCAATGTTGAAGTTGTTGTTGAATTTGTCGGTGTTTTTCAATGTTCAGGTTGTTGTTGTTTTTCAATGTTGAGGTTGTTGTTGAATTTGTGGGTGTTTTTCAATGTTGAGGTTGTTGTTGTTTTTCAATGCTGAGGTTGTTGTTGAATTTGTTCGTGTTTTTCAATGTTGAGGTTTTTGTTGAATTTGTTGGTGTTTTTCAATGTTGAGGTTGTTGTTGTTTTTCAATGTTGAGGTTGTTGTTGAATTTGTTGGTGTTTTTCAATGTTGAGGTTGTTGATGTTTTCCAATGTTGAGGTTGTTGTTGAATTTGTTGGTGTTTTTCAATGTTGAGGTTGTTGTTGAATTTGTTGGTGTTTTTCAATGTTGAGGTTGTTGTTGAATTTGTTGGTGTTTTTCAATGTTGAGGTTGTTGTTGAATTTGTTGGTGTTTTTCAATTTTGAGGTTGTTGTTGTTTTTAAATGTTGAGGTTGTTGTTGAATTTGCTGGTGTTTTTTCAATTTTGAGGTTGTTGGTGTTGTTCAATGTTGAGGTTGATTTTTAATTTGAGGGTGTTTTTCAATGTCGAGGTTGTTGTTGAATTTGTTGGTGTTTTTCAATGTTGAGGTTGTTGTTGTTTTTCAATGTTGAGGTTGTTGTTGAATTTGTTGGTGTTTTTCAATGTTGAGGTTGTTGATGTTTTCCAATGTTGAGGTTGTTGTTGAATTTGTTGGTGTTTTTCAATGTTGAGGTTGTTGTTGAATTTGTTGGTGTTTTTCAATGTTGAGGTTGTTGTTGAATTTGTTGGTGTTTTTCAATTTTGGGGTTGTTGTTGTTTTTAAATGTTGAGGTTGTTGTTGAATTTGCTGGTGTTTTTTCAATTTTGAGGTTGTTGGTGTTGTTCAATGTTGAGGTTGATTTTTAATTTGAGGGTGTTTTTCAATGTCGAGGTTGTTGTTGAATTTGTTGGTGTTTTTCAATGTTGAGATTGGTGTTGTTTTTCAATGTTGAGGTTGTTGTTGAATTTGTTGGTGTTTTTAAATGTTGAGGTTGTTGTTGAATTTGTTGGTGTTTTGCAATGTTGAGGTTGTTGTTGTTTTTCAATGTTGAGGTTGTTGTTGAATTTGTTGGTGTTTTTCAATGTTGAGGTTGTTGATGTTTTCCAATGTTGAGGTTGTTGTTGAATTTGTTGGTGTTTTTCAATGTTGAGGTTGTTGATGTTTTCCAATGTTGAGGTTGTTGTTGAATTTGTTAGTGTTTTCCAATGTTGAGGTTGTTGTTATTTTTCAATGTTGAGGTTGTTGTTGAGTTTGTTGGTGTTTTTCAATGTTGAGGTTGTTGTTGAATTTGTTGGTGTTTTTCAATGTTGAGGTTGTTGTTGAATTTGTTGGTGTTTTTCAACGTTGAGGTTGTTGTTGAATTTGTTGTTGTTTTTCAATGTTGAGGTTGTTGTTGTTTTTCAATGTTGAGGTTGTTGTTGGATTTGTTGGTGTTTTTCAATGTTTAGGTTGTTGTTGAATTTGTTGGTGTTTTTCAATGTTGAAGTTGTTGTTGAATTTGTCGGTGTTTTTCAATGTTGAGGTTGTTGTTGTTTTTCCATGTTGAGGTTGTTGTTGAATTTGTTGGTGTTTTTCAATGTTGAGGTTGTTGTTGTTTTTCAATGCTGAGGTTGTTGTTGAATTTGTTGGTGTTTTTCAATGTTGAGGTTGTTGTTGAATTTGTTGGTGTTTTTCAATGTTGAGGTTGTTGTTGTTTTTCAATGTTGAGGTTGTTGTTGAATTTGTTGGTGTTTTTCAATGTTGAGGTTGTTGATGTTTTCCAATGTTGAGGTTGTTGTTGAATTTGTTAGTGTTTTTCAATGTTGAGGTTGTTGTTGAATTTGTTGGTGTTTTTCAATGATGAGGTTGTTGTTATTTTTCAATGTTGAGGTTGTTGTTGAGTTTGTTGGTGTTTTTCAATGTTGAGGTTGTTGTTGAATTTGTTGGTGTTTTTCAATGTTGAGGTTGTTGTTGAATTTGTTGGTGTTTTTCAATGTTGAGGTTGTTGTTGTTTTTCAATGTTGAGGTTGTTGTTGAATTTGTTGGTGTTTTTCAACGTTGAGGTTGTTGTTGAATTTGTTGTTGTTTTTCAATGTTGAGGTTGTTGTTGTTTTTCAATGTTGAGGTTGTTGTTGAATTTGTTGGTGTTTTTCAATGTTTAGGTTGTTGTTGAATTTGTTGGTGTTTTTCAATTTCGAGGTTGTTGTTGTTTTTCAATGTTGTGGTTGTTGTTGAATTTGTTGGTGTTTTTCAATTTTGAGGTTGTTGTTGAATTTGTTGGTGTTTTTCAATGTTGAGGTTGTTGTTGTTTTTCAATGTTGAGGTTGTTGTTGAATTTGTTGGTGTTTTTCAACGTTGAGGTTGTTGTTGAATTTGTTGGTGTTATTTAATGTTGAGGTTGTTGCTGTTTTTCAATGTTGAGGTTGTTGTTGAATTTGTTGGTGTTTTTCAATGTTTAGGTTGTTGTTGAATTTGTTGGTGTTTTTCAATTTCGAGGTTGTTGTTGAATTTGTTGGTGTTTTTCAATGTTGAAGTTGTTGTTGAATTTGTTGGTGTTTTTCAATGTTGAGGTTGTTGTTGTTTTTCAATGCTGAGGTTGTTGTTGAATTTGTTGGTGTTTTTCAATGTTGAGGTTGTTGTTGAATTTGTTGGTGTTTTTCAATGTTGAGGTTGTTGTTGTTTTTCAATGTTGAGGTTGTTGTTGAATTTGTTGGTGTTTTTCAATGTTGAGGTTGTTGTTGTTTTTCAATCTTGTGGTTGTTGTTGAATTTGTTGGTGTTTTTCAATGTTGAGTTTGTTGTTGAATTTGTTGGTGTTTTTCAATGATGAGGTTGTTGTAGTTTTTCAATGTTGAGGTTGTTGAATTTGTGGGTGTTTTTCAATCTTGAGTTTGTTGTTGAATTTGTTGGTGTTTTTCAATGTTGAGGTTCTTGTTGAATTTGTTGGTGTTTTTCAATGTTGAGGTTGTTGTTATTTTTCAATGTTGAGGTTGTTGTTGAATTTGTTGGTGTTTTTCAATGTTGAGGTTGTTGTTGAATTTGTTGGTGTTTTTCAATGTTGAGGTTGTTGTTGAATTTGTTGGTGTTTTTCAATGTTGAGGTTGTTGTTGTTTTTAAATGTTGAGGTTGTTGTTGAATTTGCTGGTGTATTTTCAATTTTGAGGTTGTTGGTGTTGTTCAATGTTGAGGTTGATTTTTAATTTGAGGGTGTCTTTCAATGTCGAGGTTGTCGTTGAATTTGTTGGTGTTTTTCAATGTTGAGGTTGTTGTTGTTTTTCAATGTTGAGGTTGTTGTTGAATTTGTTGGTGTTTTTCAATGTTGAGATTGTTGTTGTTTTTCAATGTTGAGGTTGTTGTTGAACTTGTTGGTGTTTTTAAAAGTTGAGGTTGTTGTTGAATTTGTTGGTGTTTTGCAATGTTGAGGTTGTTGTTGATTTTCAATGTTGAGGTTGTTGTTGAATTTGTTGGTGTTTTTCAATGTTGAGGTTTTTGTTGTTTTTCAATGTTGAGGTTGTTGTTGTATTTGTTGGTGTTTATCAATTTCGAGGTTGTTGTTGAATTTGTTCGTGTTTTTCAATGTTGAAGTTGTTGTTGAATTTGTCGGTGTTTTTCAATGTTGAGGTTGTTGTTGTCTTTCAATGTTGAGGTTGTTGTTGAATTTGTTGGTGTTTTTCAATGTTGAGGTTGTTGTTGTTTTTCAATGCTGAGGTTGTTGTTGAATTTGTTGGTGTTTTTCAATGTTGAGGTTGTTGTTGAATTTGTTGGTGTTTTTCAATGTTGAGGTTGTTGTTGTTTTTCAATGTTGAGGTTGTTGTTGAATTTGTTGGTGTTTTTCAATGTTGAGGTTGTTGATGTTTTCCAATGTTGAGGTTGTTGTTGAATTTGTTAGTGTTTTTCAAAGTTGAGGTTGTTGTTGAATTTGTTGGTGTTTTTCAATGTTGAGGTTGTTGTTATTTTTCAATGTTGAGGTTGTTGTTGAGTTTGTTGGTGTTTTTCAATGTTGAGGTTGTTGTTGAATTTGTTGGTGTTTTTCAATGTTGAGGTTGTTGTTGAATTTGTTTTTGTTTTTCAATGTTGAGGTTGTTGTTATTTTTCAATGTTGAGGTTGTTGTTGAATTTGTTGGTGTTTTTCAACGTTGAGGTTGTTGTTGAATTTGTTGCTGTTTTTCAATGTTGAGGTTGTTGTTGTTTTTCAATGTTGAGGTTGTTGTTGAATTTGTTGGTGTTTTTCAATGTTTAGGTTGTTGTTGAATTTGTTGGTGTTTTTCAATTTCGAGGTTGTTCTTGAATTTGTTGGTGTTTTTCAATGTTGAAGTTGTTGTTGAATTTGTTGGTGTTTTTCAATGTTGAGGTTGTTGTTGTTTTTCATTGCTGAGGTTGTTGTTGAATTTGTTGGTGTTTTTCAATGTTGAGGTTGTTGTTGAATTTGTTGGTGTTTTTCAATGTTGAGGTTGTTGTTGTTTTTCAATGTTGAGGTTGTTGTTGAATTTGTTGGTGTTTTTCAATGTTGAGGTTGTTGTTGTTTTTCAAAGTTGAGGTTGTTGTTGAAATTGTTGGAGTTTTTCAATGTTGAGTTTGTTGTTGTTTTTCAATGTTGAGGTTGTTGTTGAATTTGTTGGTGTTTTTCAATGTTGAGGTTGTTATTGTTTTTCAATGTTGAGGTTGTTGTTGAATTTGTTGGTGTTTTTCAATGTTGAGGTTGTTGTTGAATTTGTTGGTGTTTTTCAATGTTGAGGTTGTTGTTGAATTTGTTGGTGTTTTTCAATGTTGAGGTTGTTGTTGTTTTTCAATGTTGAGGTTGTTGTTGAATTTGTTGGTGTTTTTCAACGTTGAGGTTGTTGTTGAATTTGTTGGTGTTATTTAATGTTGAGGTTGTTGTTGTTTTTCAATGTTGAGGTTGTTGTTGAATTTGTTGGTGTTTTTCAATGTTTAGGTTGTTGTTGAATTTGTTGGTGTTTTTCAATTTCGAGGTTGTTGTTGAATTTGTTGGTGTTTTTCAATGTTGAAGTTGTTGTTGAATTTGTTGGTGTTTTTCAATGTTGAGGTTGTTGTTGTTTTTCAATGCTGAGGTTGTTGTTGAATTTGTTGGTGTTTTTCAATGTTGAGGTTGTTGTTGAATTTGTTGGTGTTTTTCAATGTTGAGGTTGTTGTTGTTTTTCAATGTTGAGGTTGTTGTTGAATTTGTTGGTGTTTTTCAATGTTGAGGTTGTTGTTGTTTTTCAATCTTGAGGTTGTTGTTGAATTTGTTGGTGTTTTTCAATGTTGAGTTTGATGTTGAATTTGTTGGTGTTTTTCAAAGATGAGGTTGTTGTTGTTTTTCAATGTTGAGGTTGTTGAATTTGTGGGTGTTTTTCAATCTTGAGTTTGTTGTTGAATTTGTTGGTGTTTTTCAATGTTGAGGTTGTTGTTGAATTTGTTGGTGTTTTTCAATGTTGAGGTTGTTGTTATTTTTCAATGTTGAGGTTGTTGTTGAATTTGTTGGTGTTTTTCAATGTTGAGGTTGTTGTTGAATTTGTTGGTGTTTTACAATGTTGAGGTTGTTGTTGAATTTGTTGGTGTTTTTCAATGTTGAGGTTGTTGTTGTTTTTAAATGTTGAGGTTGTTGTTGAATTTGCTGGTGTTTTTTCAATTTTGAGGTTGTTGGTGTTGTTCAATGTTGAGGTTGATTTTTAATTTGAGGGTGTCTTTCAATGTCGAGGTTGTCGTTGAATTTGATGGTGTTTTTCAATGTTGAGGTTGTTGTTGTTTTTCAATGTTGAGGTTGTTGTTGAATTTGTTGGTGTTTTTCAATGTTGAGGTTGTTGTTGAACTTGTTGGTGTTTTTAAATGTTGAGGTTGTTGTTGAATTTGTTGGTGTTTTGCAATGTTGAGGTTGTTGTTGATTTTCAATGTTGAGGTTGTTGTTGAATTTGTTGGTGTTTTTCAATGTTGAGGATTTGTTGTTTTTCAATGTTGAGGTTGTTGTTGTATTTGTTGGTGTTTTTCAATTTCGAGGTTGTTGTTGAATTTGTTGGTGTTTTTCAATGTTGAAGTTGTTGTTGAATTTGTCGGTGTTTTTCAATGTTGAGGTTGTTGTTGTTTTTCAATGTTGAGGTTGTTGTTGAATTTGTTGGTGTTTTTCAATGTTGAGGTTGTTGTTGTTTTTCAATGCTGAGGTTGTTGTTGAATTTGTTGGTGTTTTTCAATGTTGAGGCTGTTGTTGAATTTCTTGGTGTTTTTCAATGTTGAGGTTGTTGTTGTTTTTCAATGTTGAGGTTGTTGTTGAATTTGTTGGTGTTTTTCAATGTTGAGGTTGTTGATTTGTTCCAATGTTGAGGTTGTTGTTGAATTTGTTAGTGTTTTTCAATGTTGAGGTTGTTGTTGAATTTGTTGGTGTTTTTCAATGTTGAGGTTGTTGTTATTTTTCAATGTTGAGGTTGTTGTTGAGTTTGTTGGTGTTTTTCAATGTTGAGGTTGTTGTTGAATTTGTTGCTGTTTTTCAATGTTGAGGTTGTTGTTGAATTTGTTGGTGTTTTTCAATGTTGAGGTTGTTGCTGTTTTTCAATGTTGAGGTTGTTGTTGAATTTGTTGGTGTTTTTCAACGTTGAGGTTGTTGTTGAATTTGTTGTTGTTTTTCAATGTTGAGGGTGTTGTTGTTTTTCAATGTTGAGGTTGTTGTTGAATTTGTTGGTGTTTTTCAATGTTTAGGTTGTTGTTGAATTTGTTGGTGTTTTTCAATTTCGAGGTTGTTCTTGAATTTGTTGGTGTTTTTCAATGTTGAAGTTGTTGTTGAATTTGTTGGTGTTTTTCAATGTTGAGGTTGTTGTTGTTTTTCATTGCTGAGGTTGTTGTTGAATTTGTTGGTGTTTTTCAATGTTGAGGTTGTTGTTGAATTTGTTGGTGTTTTTCAATGTTGAGGTTGTTGTTGTTTTTCAATGTTGAGGTTGTTGTTGAATTTGTTGGTGTTTTTCAATGTTGAGGTTGTTGTTGTTTTTCAAAGTTGAGGTTGTTGTTGAATTTGTTGGAGTTTTTCAATGTTGAGTTTGTTGTTGTTTTTCAATGTTGAGGTTGTTGTTGAATTTGTTGGTGTTTTTCAATGTTGAGGTTGTTATTGTTTTTCAATGTTGAGGTTTCTGTTGAATTTGTTGGTGTTTTTCAATGTTGAGGTTGTTGTTGTTTTTCAATCTTGAGGTTGTTGTTGAATTTGTTGGTGTTTTTCAATGTTGAGGTTGTTGTTGAATTTGTTGGTGTTTTTCAATGATGAGGTTGTTGTTGTTTTTCAATGTTGAGGTTGTTGAATTTGTGGGTGTTTTTCAGTCTTGAGTTTGTTGTTGAAATTGTTGGTGTTTTTCAATGTTGAGGTTGTTGTTGAATTTGTTGGTGTTTTTCAATGTTGAGGTTGTTGTTATTTTTCAATGTTGAGGTTGTTGTTGAGTTTGTTGGTGTTTTTCAATGTTGAGGTTGTTGTTGAATTTGTTGGTGTTTTTCAATGTTGAGGTTGTTGTTGAATTTGTTGGTGTTTTTCAATTTTGAGGTTGTTGTTGTTTTTCAATGTTGAGGTTGTTGTTGAATTTGTTGGTGTTTTTCAATGTTGAGATTGTTGTTGTTTTTCAATGTTGAGGTTGTTGTTCAATTTGTTGGTGTTTTTAAATGTTGAGGTTGTTGTTGAATTTGTTGGTGTTTTGCAATGTTGAGGTTGTTGTTGTTTTTCAATGTTGAGGTTGTTGTTGAATTTGTTGGTGTTTTTCAATGTTGAGGTTTTTGTTGTTTTTCAATGTTGAGGTTGTTGTTGTATTTGTTGGTGTTTTTCAATTTCGAGGTTGTTGTTGAATTTGTTGGTGTTTTTCAATGTTGAAGTTGTTGTTGAATTTGTCGGTGTTTTTCAATGTTGAGGTTGTTGTTGTTTTTCAATGTTGAGGTTGTTGTTGAATTTGTTGGTGTTTTTCAATGTTTAGGTTGTTGTTGAATTTGTTGGTGTTTTTCAATGTTGAAGTTGTTGTTGAATTTGTCGGTGTTTTTCAATGTTGAGGTTGTTGTTGTTTTTCCATGTTGAGGTTGTTGTTGAATTTGTTGGTGTTTTTCAATGTTGAGGTTGTTGTTGTTTTTCAATGCTGAGGTTGTTGTTGAATTTGTTGGTGTTTTTCAATGTTGAGGTTGTTGTTGAATTTGTTGGTGTTTTTCAATGTTGAGGTTGTTGTTGTTTTTCAATGTTGAGGTTGTTGTTGAATTTGTTGGTGTTTTTCAATGTTGAGGTTGTTGATGTTTTCCAATGTTGAGGTTGTTGTTGAATTTGTTAGTGTTTTTCAATGTTGAGGTTGTTGTTGAATTTGTTGGTGTTTTTCAATGTTGAGGTTGTTGTTATTTTTCAATGTTGAGGTTGTTGTTGAGTTTGTTGGTGTTTTTCAATGTTGAGGTTGTTGTTGAATTTGTTGGTGTTTTTCAATGTTGAGGTTGTTGTTGAATTTGTTGGTGTTTTTCAATGTTGAGTTTGTTGTTGTTTTTCAATGTTGAGGTTGTTGTTGAATTTGTTGGTGTTTTTCAACGTTGAGGTTGTTGTTGAATTTGTTGTTGTTTTTCAATGTTGAGGTTGTTGTTGTTTTTCAATGTTGAGGTTGTTGTTGAATTTGTTGGTGTTTTTCAATGTTTAGGTTGTTGTTGAATTTGTTGGTGTTTTTCAATTTCGAGGTTGTTGTTGTTTTTCAATGTTGTGGTTGTTGTTGAATTTGTTGGTGTTTTTCAATGTTGAGGTTGTTGTTGAATTTGTTGGTGTTTTTCAATGTTGAGGTTGTTGTTGTTTTTCAATGTTGAGGTTGTTGTTGAATTTGTTGGTGTTTTTCAACGTTGAGGTTGTTGTTGAATTTGTTGGTGTTATTTAATGTTGAGGTTGTTGTTGTTTTTCAATGTTGAGGTTGTTGTTGAATTTGTTGGTGTTTTTCAATGTTTAGGTTGTTGTTGAATTTGTTGGTGTTTTTCAATTTCGAGGTTGTTGTTGAATTTGTTGGTGTTTTTCAATGTTGAAGTTGTTGTTGAATTTGTTGGTGTTTTTCAATGTTGAGGTTGTTGTTGTTTTTCAATGCTGAGGTTGTTGTTGAATTTGTTGGTGTTTTTCAATGTTGAGGTTGTTGTTGAATTTGTTGGTGTTTTTCAATGTTGAGGTTGTTGTTGTTTTTCAATGTTGAGGTTGTTGTTGAATTTGTTGGTGTTTTTCAATGTTGAGGTTGTTGTTGAATTTGTTGGTGTTTTTCAATGTTGAGGTTGTTGTTATTTTTCAATGTTGAGGTTGTTGTTGAATTTGTTGGTGTTTTTCAATGTTGAGGTTGTTGTTGAATTTGTTGGTGTTTTTCAATGTTGAGGTTGTTGTTGAATTTGTTGGTGTTTTTCAATGTTGGGGTTGTTGTTGTTTTTAAATGTTGAGGTTGTTGTTGAATTTGCTGGTGTATTTTCAATTTTGAGGTTGTTGGTGTTGTTCAATGTTGAGGTTGATTTTTAATTTGAGGGTGTCTTTCAATGTCGAGGTTGTCGTTGAATTTGTTGGTGTTTTTCAATGTTGAGGTTGTTGTTGTTTTTCAATGTTGAGGTTGTTGTTGAATTTGTTGGTGTTTTTCAATGTTGAGATTGTTGTTGTTTTTCAATGTTGAGGTTGTTGTTGAACTTGTTGGTGTTTTTAAATGTTGAGGTTGTTGTTGAATTTGTTGGTGTTTTGCAATGTTGAGGTTGTTGTTGATTTTCAATGTTGAGGTTGTTGTTGAATTTGTTGGTGTTTTTCAATGTTGAGGTTTTTGTTGTTTTTCAATGTTGAGGTTGTTGTTGTATTTGTTGGTGTTTTTCAATTTCGAGGTTGTTGTTGAATTTGTTCGTGTTTTTCAATGTTGAAGTTGTTGTTGAATTTGTCGGTGTTTTTCAATGTTGAGGTTGTTGTTGTCTTTCAATGTTGAGGTTGTTGTTGAATTTGTTGGTGATTTTCAATGTTGAGGTTGTTGTTGTTTTTCAATGCTGAGGTTGTTGTTGAATTTGTTGGTGTTTTTCAATGTTGAGGTTGTTGTTGAATTTGTTGGTGTTTTTCAAAGTTGAGGTTGTTGTTGTTTTTCAATGTTGAGGTTGTTGTTGAATTTGTTGGTGTTTTTCAATGTTGAGGTTGTTGATGTTTTCCAATGTTGAGGTTGTTGTTGAATTTGTTAGTGTTTTTCAATGTTGAGGTTGTTGTTGAATTTGTTGGTGTTTTTCAATGTTGAGGTTGTTGTTATTTTTCAATGTTGAGGTTGTTGTTGAGTTTGTTGGTTTTTTTCAATGTTGAGGTTGTTGTTGAATTTGTTGGTGTTTTTCAATGTTGAGGTTGTTGTTGAATTTGTTGGTGTTTTTCAATGTTGAGGTTGTTGTTGTTTTTCAATGTTGAGGTTGTTGTTGAATTTGTTGGTGTTTTTCAACGTTGAGGTTGTTGTTGAATTTGTTGCTGTTTTTCAATGTTGAGGTTGTTGTTGTTTTTCAATGTTGAGGTTGTTGTTGAATTTGTTGGTGTTTTTCAATGTTTAGGTTGTTGTTGAATTTGTTGGTGTTTTTCAATTTCGAGGTTGTTCTTGAATTTGTTGGTGTTTTTCAATGTTGAAGTTGTTGTTGAATTTGTTGGTGTTTTTCAATGTTGAGGTTGTTGTTGTTTTTCATTGCTGAGGTTGTTGTTGAATTTGTTGGTGTTTTTCAATGTTGAGGTTGTTGTTGAATTTGTTGGTGTTTTTCAATGTTGAGGTTGTTGTTGTTTTTCAATGTTGAGGTTGTTGTTGAATTTGTTGGTGTTTTTCAATGTTGAGGTTGTTGTTGTTTTTCAAAGTTGAGGTTGTTGTTGAATTTGTTGGAGTTTTTCAATGTTGAGTTTGTTGTTGTTTTTCAATGTTGAGGTTGTTGTTGAATTTGTTGGTGTTTTTCAATGTTGAGGTTGTTATTGTTTTTCAATGTTGAGGTTGTTGTTGAATTTGTTGGTGTTTTTCAATGTTGAGGTTGTTGTTGAATTTGTTGGTGTTTTTCAATGTTGAGGTTGTTGTTGAATTTGTTGGTGTTTTTCAATGTTGAGGTTGTTGTTGTTTTTCAATGTTGAGGTTGTTGTTGAATTTGTTGGTGTTTTTCAACGTTGAGGTTGTTGTTGAATTTGTTGGTGTTATTTAATGTTGAGGTTGTTGTTGTTTTTCAATGTTGAGGTTGTTGTTGAATTTGTTGGTGTTTTTCAATGTTTAGGTTGTTGTTGAATTTGTTGGTGTTTTTCAATTTCGAGGTTGTTGTTGAATTTGTTGGTGTTTTTCAATGTTGAAGTTGTTGTTGAATTTGTTGGTGTTTTTCAATGTTGAGGTTGTTGTTGTTTTTCAATGCTGAGGTTGTTGTTGAATTTGTTGGTGTTTTTCAATGTTGAGGTTGTTGTTGAATTTGTTGGTGTTTTTCAATGTTGAGGTTGTTGTTGTTTTTCAATGTTGAGGTTGTTGTTGAATTTGTTGGTGTTTTTCAATGTTGAGGTTGATGTTGTTTTTCAATCTTGAGGTTGTTGTTGAATTTGTTGGTGTTTTTCAATGTTGAGTTTGTTGTTGAATTTGTTGGTGTTTTTCAGTGATGAGGTTGTTGTTGTTTTTCAATGTTGAGGTTGTTGAATTTGTGGGTGTTTTTCAATCTTGAGTTTGTTGTTGAATTTGTTGGTGTTTTTCAATGTTGAGGTTGTTGTTGAATTTGTTGGTGTTTTTCAATGTTGAGGTTGTTGTTATTTTTCAATGTTGAGGTTGTTGTTGAATTTGTTGGTGTTTTTCAATGTTGAGGTTGTTGTTGAATTTGTTGGTGTTTTACAATGTTGAGGTTGTTGTTGAATTTGTTGGTGTTTTTCAATGTTGAGGTTGTTGTTGTATTTGTTGGTGTTTATCAATTTCGAGGTTGATGTTGAATTTGTTCGTGTTTTTCAATGTTGAAGTTGTTGTTGAATTTGTCGGTGTTTTTCAATGTTGAGGTTGTTGTTGTCTTTCAATGTTGAGGTTGTTGTTGAATTTGTTGGTGTTTTTCAATGTTGAGGTTGTTGTTGTTTTTCAATGCTGAGGTTGTTGTTGAATTTGTTGGTGTTTTTCAATGTTGAGGTTGTTGTTGAATTTGTTGGTGTTTTTCAATGTTGAGGTTGTTGTTGTTTTTCAATGTTGAGGTTGTTGTTGAATTTGTTGGTGTTTTTCAATGTTGAGGTTGTTGATGTTTTCCAATGTTGAGGCTGTTGTTGAATTTGTTAGTGTTTTTCAAAGTTGAGGTTGTTGTTGAATTTGTTGGTGTTTTTCAATGTTGAGGTTGTTGTTATTTTTCAATGTTGAGGTTGTTGTTGAGTTTGTTGGTGTTTTTCAATGTTGAGGTTGTTGTTGAATTTGTTGGTGTTTTTCAATGTTGAGGTTGTTGTTGAATTTGTTTTTGTTTTTCAATGTTGAGGTTGTTGTTATTTTTCAATGTTGAGGTTGTTGTTGAATTTGTTGGTGTTTTTCAACGTTGAGGTTGTTGT
This sequence comes from Isurus oxyrinchus, assembly GCA_026770705.1. Taxonomy (NCBI): domain Eukaryota; kingdom Metazoa; phylum Chordata; class Chondrichthyes; order Lamniformes; family Lamnidae; genus Isurus; species Isurus oxyrinchus. The sequence continues at coordinate 1,450,775 of JANJGN010000084.1, read as the reverse complement.
TGAATTTGTTGCTGTTTTTCAATGTTGAGGTTGTTGTTGTTTTTCAATGTTGAGGTTGTTGTTGAATTTGTTGGTGTTTTTCAATGTTTAGGTTGTTGTTGAATTTGTTGGTGTTTTTCAATTTCGAGGTTGTTCTTGAATTTGTTGGTGTTTTTCAATGTTGAAGTTGTTGTTGAATTTGTTGGTGTTTTTCAATGTTGAGGTTGTTGTTGTTTTTCATTGCTGAGGTTGTTGTTGAATTTGTTGGTGTTTTTCAATGTTGAGGTTGTTGTTGAATTTGTTGGTGTTTTTCAATGTTGAGGTTGTTGTTGTTTTTCAATGTTGAGGTTGTTGTTGAATTTGTTGGTGTTTTTCAATGTTGAGGTTGTTGTTGTTTTTCAAAGTTGAGGTTGTTGTTGAAATTGTTGGAGTTTTTCAATGTTGAGTTTGTTGTTGTTTTTCAATGTTGAGGTTGTTGTTGAATTTGTTGGTGTTTTTCAATGTTGAGGTTGTTATTGTTTTTCAATGTTGAGGTTGTTGTTGAATTTGTTGGTGTTTTTCAATGTTGAGGTTGTTGTTGAATTTGTTGGTGTTTTTCAATGTTGAGGTTGTTGTTGAATTTGTTGGTGTTTTTCAATGTTGAGGTTGTTGTTGTTTTTCAATGTTGAGGTTGTTGTTGAATTTGTTGGTGTTTTTCAACGTTGAGGTTGTTGTTGAATTTGTTGGTGTTATTTAATGTTGAGGTTGTTGTTGTTTTTCAATGTTGAGGTTGTTGTTGAATTTGTTGGTGTTTTTCAATGTTTAGGTTGTTGTTGAATTTGTTGGTGTTTTTCAATTTCGAGGTTGTTGTTGAATTTGTTGGTGTTTTTCAATGTTGAAGTTGTTGTTGAATTTGTTGGTGTTTTTCAATGTTGAGGTTGTTGTTGTTTTTCAATGCTGAGGTTGTTGTTGAATTTGTTGGTGTTTTTCAATGTTGAGGTTGTTGTTGAATTTGTTGGTGTTTTTCAATGTTGAGGTTGTTGTTGTTTTTCAATGTTGAGGTTGTTGTTGAATTTGTTGGTGTTTTTCAATGTTGAGGTTGTTGTTGTTTTTCAATCTTGAGGTTGTTGTTGAATTTGTTGGTGTTTTTCAATGTTGAGTTTGTTGTTGAATTTGTTGGTGTTTTTCAATGATGAGGTTGTTGTTGTTTTTCAATGTTGAGGTTGTTGAATTTGTGGGTGTTTTTCAATCTTGAGTTTGTTGTTGAATTTGTTGGTGTTTTTCAATGTTGAGGTTGTTGTTGAATTTGTTGGTGTTTTTCAATGTTGAGGTTGTTGTTATTTTTCAATGTTGAGGTTGTTGTTGAATTTGTTGGTGTTTTTCAATGTTGAGGTTGTTGTTGAATTTGTTGGTGTTTTACAATGTTGAGGTTGTTGTTGAATTTGTTGGTGTTTTTCAATGTTGAGGTTGTTGTTGTTTTTAAATGTTGAGGTTGTTGTTGAATTTGCTGGTGTTTTTTCAATTTTGAGGTTGTTGGTGTTGTTCAATGTTGAGGTTGATTTTTAATTTGAGGGTGTCTTTCAATGTCGAGGTTGTCGTTGAATTTGATGGTGTTTTTCAATGTTGAGGTTGTTGTTGTTTTTCAATGTTGAGGTTGTTGTTGAATTTGTTGGTGTTTTTCAATGTTGAGGTTGTTGTTGAACTTGTTGGTGTTTTTAAATGTTGAGGTTGTTGTTGAATTTGTTGGTGTTTTGCAATGTTGAGGTTGTTGTTGATTTTCAATGTTGAGGTTGTTGTTGAATTTGTTGGTGTTTTTCAATGTTGAGGATTTGTTGTTTTTCAATGTTGAGGTTGTTGTTGTATTTGTTGGTGTTTTTCAATTTCGAGGTTGTTGTTGAATTTGTTGGTGTTTTTCAATGTTGAAGTTGTTGTTGAATTTGTCGGTGTTTTTCAATGTTGAGGTTGTTGTTGTTTTTCAATGTTGAGGTTGTTGTTGAATTTGTTGGTGTTTTTCAATGTTGAGGTTGTTGTTGTTTTTCAATGCTGAGGTTGTTGTTGAATTTGTTGGTGTTTTTCAATGTTGAGGCTGTTGTTGAATTTCTTGGTGTTTTTCAATGTTGAGGTTGTTGTTGTTTTTCAATGTTGAGGTTGTTGTTGAATTTCTTGGTGTTTTTCAATGTTGAGGTTGTTGATTTGTTCCAATGTTGAGGTTGTTGTTGAATTTGTTAGTGTTTTTCAATGTTGAGGTTGTTGTTGAATTTGTTGGTGTTTTTCAATGTTGAGGTTGTTGTTATTTTTCAATGTTGAGGTTGTTGTTGAGTTTGTTGGTGTTTTTCAATGTTGAGGTTGTTGTTGAATTTGTTGCTGTTTTTCAATGTTGAGGTTGTTGTTGAATTTGTTGGTGTTTTTCAATGTTGAGGTTGTTGCTGTTTTTCAATGTTGAGGTTGTTGTTGAATTTGTTGGTGTTTTTCAACGTTGAGGTTGTTGTTGAATTTGTTGTTGTTTTTCAAAGTTGAGGGTGTTGTTGTTTTTCAATGTTGAGGTTGTTGTTGAATTTGTTGGTGTTTTTCAATGTTTAGGTTGTTGTTGAATTTGTTGGTGTTTTTCAATTTCGAGGTTGTTCTTGAATTTGTTGGTGTTTTTCAATGTTGAAGTTGTTGTTGAATTTGTTGGTGTTTTTCAATGTTGAGGTTGTTGTTGTTTTTCATTGCTGAGGTTGTTGTTGAATTTGTTGGTGTTTTTCAATGTTGAGGTTGTTGTTGAATTTGTTGGTGTTTTTCAATGTTGAGGTTGTTGTTGTTTTTCAATGTTGAGGTTGTTGTTGAATTTGTTGGTGTTTTTCAATGTTGAGGTTGTTGTTGTTTTTCAAAGTTGAGGTTGTTGTTGAATTTGTTGGAGTTTTTCAATGTTGAGTTTGTTGTTGTTTTTCAATGTTGAGGTTGTTGTTGAATTTGTTGGTGTTTTTCAATGTTGAGGTTGTTATTGTTTTTCAATGTTGAGGTTTCTGTTGAATTTGTTGGTGTTTTTCAATGTTGAGGTTGTTGTTGTTTTTCAATCTTGAGGTTGTTGCTGAATTTGTTGGTGTTTTTCAATGTTGAGGTTGTTGTTGAATTTGTTGGTGTTTTTCAATGATGAGGTTGTTGTTGTTTTTCAATGTTGAGGTTGTTGAATTTGTGGGTGTTTTTCAGTCTTGAGTTTGTTGTTGAAATTGTTGGTGTTTTTCAATGTTGAGGTTGTTGTTGAATTTGTTGGTGTTTTTCAATGTTGAGGTTGTTGTTATTTTTCAATGTTGAGGTTGTTGTTGAGTTTGTTGGTGTTTTTCAATGTTGAGGTTGTTGTTGAATTTGTTGGTGTTTTTCAATGTTGAGGTTGTTGTTGAATTTGTTGGTGTTTTTCAATTTTGAGGTTGTTGTTGTTTTTCAATGTTGAGGTTGTTGTTGAATTTGTTGGTGTTTTTCAATGTTGAGATTGTTGTTGTTTTTCAATGTTGAGGTTGTTGTTCAATTTGTTGGTGTTTTTAAATGTTGAGGTTGTTGTTGAATTTGTTGGTGTTTTGCAATGTTGAGGTTGTTGTTGTTTTTCAATGTTGAGGTTGTTGTTGAATTTGTTGGTGTTTTTCAATGTTGAGGTTTTTGTTGTTTTTCAATGTTGAGGTTGTTGTTGTATTTGTTGGTGTTTTTCAATTTCGAGGTTGTTGTTGAATTTGTTGGTGTTTTTCAATGTTGAAGTTGTTGTTGAATTTGTCGGTGTTTTTCAATGTTGAGGTTGTTGTTGTTTTTCAATGTTGAGGTTGTTGTTGAATTTGTTGGTGTTTTTCAATGTTTAGGTTGTTGTTGAATTTGTTGGTGTTTTTCAATGTTGAAGTTGTTGTTGAATTTGTCGGTGTTTTTCAATGTTGAGGTTGTTGTTGTTTTTCCATGTTGAGGTTGTTGTTGAATTTGTTGGTGTTTTTCAATGTTGAGGTTGTTGTTGTTTTTCAATGCTGAGGTTGTTGTTGAATTTGTTGGTGTTTTTCAATGTTGAGGTTGTTGTTGAATTTGTTGGTGTTTTTCAATGTTGAGGTTGTTGTTGTTTTTCAATGTTGAGGTTGTTGTTGAATTTGTTGGTGTTTTTCAATGTTGAGGTTGTTGATGTTTTCCAATGTTGAGGTTGTTGTTGAATTTGTTAGTGTTTTTCAATGTTGAGGTTGTTGTTGAATTTGTTGGTGTTTTTCAATGTTGAGGTTGTTGTTATTTTTCAATGTTGAGGTTGTTGTTGAGTTTGTTGGTGTTTTTCAATGTTGAGGTTGTTGTTGAATTTGTTGGTGTTTTTCAATGTTGAGGTTGTTGTTGAATTTGTTGGTGTTTTTCAATGTTGAGGTTGTTGTTGTTTTTCAATGTTGAGGTTGTTGTTGAATTTGTTGGTGTTTTTCAACGTTGAGGTTGTTGTTGAATTTGTTGTTGTTTTTCAACGTTGAGGTTGTTGTTGTTTTTCAATGTTGAGGTTGTTGTTGAATTTGTTGGTGTTTTTCAATGTTTAGGTTGTTGTTGAATTTGTTGGTGTTTTTCAATTTCGAGGTTGTTGTTGTTTTTCAATGTTGTGGTTGTTGTTGAATTTGTTGGTGTTTTTCAATGTTGAGGTTGTTGTTGAATTTGTTGGTGTTTTTCAATGTTGAGGTTGTTGTTGTTTTTCAATGTTGAGGTTGTTGTTGAATTTGTTGGTGTTTTTCAACGTTGAGGTTGTTGTTGAATTTGTTGGTGTTATTTAATGTTGAGGTTGTTGTTGTTTTTCAATGTTGAGGTTGTTGTTGAATTTGTTGGTGTTTTTCAATGTTTAGGTTGTTGTTGAATTTGTTGGTGTTTTTCAATTTCGAGGTTGTTGTTGAATTTGTTGGTGTTTTTCAATGTTGAAGTTGTTGTTGAATTTGTTGGTGTTTTTCAATGTTGAGGTTGTTGTTGTTTTTCAATGCTGAGGTTGTTGTTGAATTTGTTGGTGTTTTTCAATGTTGAGGTTGTTGTTGAATTTGTTGGTGTTTTTCAATGTTGAGGTTGTTGTTGTTTTTCAATGTTGAGGTTGTTGTTGAATTTGTTGGTGTTTTTCAATGTTGAGGTTGTTGTTGTTTTTCAATCTTGAGGTTGTTGTTGAATTTGTTGGTGTTTTTCAATGTTGAGTTTGTTGTTGAATTTGTTGGTGTTTTTCAATGATGAGGTTGTTGTAGTTTTTCAATGTTGAGGTTGTTGAATTTGTGGGTGTTTTTCAATCTTGAGTTTGTTGTTGAATTTGTTGGTGTTTTTCAATGTTGAGGTTGTTGTTGAATTTGTTGGTGTTTTTCAATTTTGAGGTTGTTGTTATTTTTCAATGTTGAGGCTGTTGTTGAATTTGTTGGAGTTTTTCAATGTTGAGGTTGTTGTTGAATTTGTTGGTGTTTTTCAATGTTGAGGTTGTTGTTGAATTTGTTGGTGTTTTTCAATGTTGAGGTTGTTGTTGTTTTTAAATGTTGAGGTTGTTGTTGAATTTGCTGGTGTATTTTCAATTTTGAGGTTGTTGGTGTTGTTCAATGTTGAGGTTGATTTTTAATTTGAGGGTGTCTTTCAATGTCGAGGTTGTCGTTGAATTTGTTGGTGTTTTTCAATGTTGAGGTTGTTGTTGTTTTTCAATGTTGAGGTTGTTGTTGAATTTGTTGGTGTTTTTCAATGTTGAGATTGTTGTTGTTTTTCAATGTTGAGGTTGTTGTTGAACTTGTTGGTGTTTTTAAATGTTGAGGTTGTTGTTGAATTTGTTGGTGTTTTGCAATGTTGAGGTTGTTGTTGATTTTCAATGTTGAGGTTGTTGTTGAATTTGTTGGTGTTTTTCAATGTTGAGGTTTTTGTTGTTTTTCAATGTTGAGGTTGTTGTTGTATTTGTTGGTGTTTTTCAATTTCGAGGTTGTTGTTGAATTTGTTCGTGTTTTTCAACGTTGAAGTTGTTGTTGAATTTGTCGGTGTTTTTCAATGTTGAGGTTGTTGTTGTCTTTCAATGTTGAGGTTGTTGTTGAATTTGTTGGTGTTTTTCAATGTTGAGGTTGTTGTTGTTTTTCAATGCTGAGGTTGTTGTTGAATTTGTTGGTGTTTTTCAATGTTGAGGTTGTTGTTGAATTTGTTGGTGTTTTTCAATGTTGAGGTTGTTGTTGTTTTTCAATGTTGAGGTTGTTGTTGAATTTGTTGGTGTTTTTCAATGTTGAGGTTGTTGATGTTTTCCAATGTTGAGGTTGTTGTTGAATTTGTTAGTGTTTTTCAATGTTGAGGTTGTTGTTGAATTTGTTGGTGTTTTTCAATGTTGAGGTTGTTGTTATTTTTCAATGTTGAGGTTGTTGTTGAGTTTGTTGGTTTTTTTCAATGTTGAGGTTGTTGTTGAATTTGTTGGTGTTTTTCAATGTTGAGGTTGTTGTTGAATTTGTTGGTGTTTTTCAATGTTGAGGTTGTTGTTGTTTTTCAATGTTGAGGTTGTTGTTGAATTTGTTGGTGTTTTTCAACGTTGAGGTTGTTGTTGAATTTGTTGCTGTTTTTCAATGTTGAGGTTGTTGTTGTTTTTCAATGTTGAGGTTGTTGTTGAATTTGTTGGTGTTTTTCAATGTTTAGGTTGTTGTTGAATTTGTTGGTGTTTTTCAATTTCGAGGTTGTTCTTGAATTTGTTGGTGTTTTTCAATGTTGAAGTTGTTGTTGAATTTGTTGGTGTTTTTCAATGTTGAGGTTGTTGTTGTTTTTCATTGCTGAGGTTGTTGTTGAATTTGTTGGTGTTTTTCAATGTTGAGGTTGTTGTTGAATTTGTTGGTGTTTTTCAATGTTGAGGTTGTTGTTGTTTTTCAATGTTGAGGTTGTTGTTGAATTTGTTGGTGTTTTTCAATGTTGAGGTTGTTGTTGTTTTTCAAAGTTGAGGTTGTTGTTGAATTTGTTGGAGTTTTTCAATGTTGAGTTTGTTGTTGTTTTTCAATGTTGAGGTTGTTGTTGAATTTGTTGGTGTTTTTCAATGTTGAGGTTGTTATTGTTTTTCAATGTTGAGGTTGTTGTTGAATTTGTTGGTGTTTTTCAATGTTGAGGTTGTTGTTGAATTTGTTGGTGTTTTTCAATGTTGAGGTTGTTGTTGAATTTGTTGGTGTTTTTCAATGTTGAGGTTGTTGTTGTTTTTCAATGTTGAGGTTGTTGTTGAATTTGTTGGTGTTTTTCAACGTTGAGGTTGTTGTTGAATTTGTTGGTGTTATTTAATGTTGAGGTTGTTGTTGTTTTTCAATGTTGAGGTTGTTGTTGAATTTGTTGGTGTTTTTCAATGTTTAGGTTGTTGTTGAATTTGTTGGTGTTTTTCAATTTCGAGGTTGTTGTTGAATTTGTTGGTGTTTTTCAATGTTGAAGTTGTTGTTGAATTTGTTGGTGTTTTTCAATGTTGAGGTTGTTGTTGTTTTTCAATGCTGAGGTTGTTGTTGAATTTGTTGGTGTTTTTCAATGTTGAGGTTGTTGTTGAATTTGTTGGTGTTTTTCAATGTTGAGGTTGTTGTTGAATTTGTTGGTGTTTTTCAATGTTGAGGTTGTTGTTGTTTTTCAATCTTGAGGTTGTTGTTGAATTTGTTGGTGTTTTTCAATGTTGAGTTTGTTGTTGAATTTGTTGGTGTTTTTCAGTGATGAGGTTGTTGTTGTTTTTCAATGTTGAGGTTGTTGAATTTGTGGGTGTTTTTCAATCTTGAGTTTGTTGTTGAATTTGTTGGTGTTTTTCAATGTTGAGGTTGTTGTTGAATTTGTTGGTGTTTTTCAATGTTGAGGTTGTTGTTATTTTTCAATGTTGAGGTTGTTGTTGAATTTGTTGGTGTTTTTCAATGTTGAGGTTGTTGTTGAATTTGTTGGTGTTTTACAATGTTGAGGTTGTTGTTGAATTTGTTGGTGTTTTTCAATGTTGAGGTTGTTGTTGTTTTTAAATGTTGAGGTTGTTGTTGAATTTGCTGGTGTTTTTTCAATTTTGAGGTTGTTGGTGTTGTTCAATGTTGAGGTTGATTTTTAATTTGAGGGTGTCTTTCAATGTCGAGGTTGTCGTTGAATTTGATGGTGTTTTTCAATGTTGAGGTTGTTGTTGTTTTTCAATGTTGAGGTTGTTGTTGAATTTGTTGGTGTTTTTCAATGTTGAGGTTGTTGTTGAACTTGGTGTTTTTAAATGTTGAGGTTGTTGTTGAATTTGTTGGTGTTTTGCAATGTTGAGGTTGTTGTTGATTTTCAATGTTGAGGTTGTTGTTGAATTTGTTGGTGTTTTTCAATGTTGAGGATTTGTTGTTTTTCAATGTTGAGGTTGTTGTTGTATATGTTGGTGTTTTTCAATTTCGAGGTTGTTGTTGAATTTGTTGGTGTTTTTCAATGTTGAAGTTGTTGTTGAATTTGTCGGTGTTTTTCAATGTTGAGGTTGTTGTTGTTTTTCAATGTTGAGGTTGTTGTTGAATTTGTTGGTGTTTTTCAATGTTGAGGTTGTTGTTGTTTTTCAATGCTGAGGTTGTTGTTGAATTTGTTGGTGTTTTTCAATGTTGAGGCTGTTGTTGAATTTGTTGGTGTTTTTCAATGTTGAGGTTGTTGTTGTTTTTCAATGTTGAGGTTGTTGTTGAATTTGTTGGTGTTTTTCAATGTTGAGGTTGTTGATGTTTTCCAATGTTGAGGTTGTTGTTGAATTTGTTAGTGTTTTTCAATGTTGAGGTTGTTGTTGAATTTGTTGGTGTTTTTCAATGTTGAGGTTGTTGTTATTTTTCAATGTTGAGGTTGTTGTTGAGTTTGTTGGTGTTTTTCAATGTTGAGGTTGTTGTTGAATTTGTTGCTGTTTTTCAATGTTGAGGTTGTTGTTGAATTTGTTGGTGTTTTTCAATGTTGAGGTTGTTGTTGTTTTTCAATGTTGAGGTTGTTGTTGAATTTGTTGGTGTTTTTCAACGTTGAGGTTGTTGTTGAATTTGTTGTTGTTTTTCAATGTTGAGGGTGTTGTTGTTTTTCAATGTTGAGGTTGTTGTTGAATTTGTTGGTGTTTTTCAATGTTTAGGTTGTTGTTGAATTTGTTGGTTTTTTTCAATTTCGAGGTTGTTCTTGAATTTGTTGGTGTTTTTCAATGTTGAAGTTGTTGTTGAATTTGTTGGTGTTTTTCAATGTTGAGGTTGTTGTTGTTTTTCATTGCTGAGGTTGTTGTTGAATTTGTTGGTGTTTTTCAATGTTGAGGTTGTTGTTGAATTTGTTGGTGTTTTTCAATGTTGAGGTTGTTGTTGTTTTTCAATGTTGAGGTTGTTGTTGAATTTGTTGGTGTTTTTCAATGTTGAGTTTGTTGTTGTTTTTCAATGTTGAGGTTGTTGTTGAATTTGTTGGTGTTTTTCAATGTTGAGGTTGTTATTGTTTTTCAATGTTGAGGTTGCTGTTGAATTTGTTGGTGTTTTTCAATGTTGAGGTTGTTGTTGTTTTTCAATCTTGAGGTTGTTGTTGAATTTGTTGGTGCTTTTCAATGTTGAGGTTGTTGTTGAATTTGTTGGTGTTTTTCAATGATGAGGTTGTTGTTGTTTTTCAATGTTGAGGTTGTTGAATTTGTGGGTGTTTTTCAGTCTTGAGTTTGTTGTTGAAATTGTTGGTGTTTTTCAATGTTGAGGTTGTTGTTGAATTTGTTGGTGTTTTTCAATGTTGAGGTTGTTGTTATTTTTCAATGTTGAGGTTGTTGTTGAGTTTGTTGGTGTTTTTCAATGTTGAGGTTGTTGTTGAATTTGTTGGTGTTTTTCAATGTTGAGGTTGTTGTTGAATTTGTTGGTGTTTTTCAATTTTGAGGTTGTTGTTGTTTTTCAATGTTGAGGTTGTTGTTGAATTTGTTGGTGTTTTTCAATGTTGAGATTGTTGTTGTTTTTCAATGTTGAGGTTGTTGTTCAATTTGTTGGTGTTTTTAAATGTTGAGGTTGTTGTTGAATTTGTTGGTGTTTTGCAATGTTGAGGTTATTGTTTTTTTTCAATGTTGAGGTTGTTGTTGAATTTGTTGGTGTTTTTCAATGTTGAGATTTTTGTTGTTTTTCAATGTTGAGGTTGTTGTTGTATTTGTTGGTGTTTTTCAATTTCGAGGTTGCTGTTGAATTTGTTGGTGTTTTTCAATGTTGAAGTTGTTGTTGAATTTGTCGGTGTTTTTCAATGTTGAGGTTGTTGTTGTTTTTCAATGTTGAGGTTGTTGTTGAATTTGTTGGTGTTTTTCAATGTTGAGGTTGTTGTTGTTTTTCAATGTTGAGGTTGTTGTTGAATTTGTTGGTGTTTTTCGATGTTGAGGTTGTTGTTGAATTTGTTGGTGTTTTTCAATGTTGAGGTTGTTGTTGTTTTTCAATGATGAGGTTGTTGTTGAAGTTGTTGGTGTTTTTCAATGTTGAGGTTGTTGATGAGTTTGTTGGTGTTTTTCAATGTTGAGGTTGTTGTTGAATTTGTTGGTGTTTTTCAATGTTGAGGTTGTTGTTATTTTTCAATGTTGACGTTGTTCTTGAGTTTGTTGGTGTTTTTCAATGTTGAGGTTGTTGTTGAATTTGTTGGTGTTTTTCAATGTTGAGGTTGTTGTTGAATTTGTTGGTGTTTTTCAATGTTGAGGTTGTTGTTGTTTTTCAATGTTGAGGTTGTTGTTGAATTTGTTGGTGTTTTTCAACGTTGAGGTTGTTGTTGAATTTGTTGGTGTTTTTCAATGTTGAGGTTGTTGTTGTTTGTCAATGTTGAGGTTGTTGTTGAATTTGTTGGTGTTTTTCAATGTTTAGGTTGTTGTTGAATTTGTTGGTGTTTTTCAATTTCGAGGTTGTTGTTGAGTTTGTTGGTGTTTTTCAATGTTGAAGTTGTTGTTGAATTTGTTGGTGTTTTTCAATGTTGAGGTTGTTGTTGTTTTTCAATGCTGAGGTTGTTGTTGAATTTGTTGGTGTTTTTCAATGTTGAGGTTGTTGTTGAATTTGTTGGTGTTTTTCAATGTTGAGGTTGTTGTTGTTTTTCAATGTTGCGGTTGTTGTTGAATTTGTTGGTGTTTTTCAATGTTGAGGTTGTTGTTGTTTTTCAATCTTGAGGTTGTTGTTGAATTTGTTGGTGTTTTTCAATGTTGAGTTTGTTGTTGAATTTGTTGGTGTTTTTCAATGATGAGGTTCTTGTTGTTTTTCAATGTTGAGGTTGTTGAATTTGAGGGTGTTTTTCAATCTTGAGTTTGTTGGAGAATTTGTTGGTGTTTTTCAATGTTGAGGTTGTTGTTGAATTTGTTGGTGTTTTTCAATGTTGAGGTTGTTGTTATTTTTCAATGTTGAGGTTGTTGTTGTTTTTCAATGTTGAGGTTGTTGAATTTGTGGGTGTTTTTCAGTATTGAGTTTGTTGTTGAAATTGTTGGTGTTTTTCAATGTTGAGGTTGTTGTTGAATTTGTTGGTGTTTTTCAATGTTGAGGTTGTTGTTATTTTTCAATGTTGAGGTTGTTGTTGAGTTTGTTGGTGTTTTTCAATGTTGAGGTTGTTGTTGAATTTGTTGGTGTTTTTCAATGTTGAGGTTGTTGTTGAATTTGTTGTTGTTTTTCAATTTTGAGGTTGTTGTTGTTTTTCAATGTTGAGGTTGTTGTTGAATTTGTTGGTGTTTTTCAATGTTGAGATTGTTGTTGTTTTTCAATGTTGAGGTTGTTGTTCAATTTGTTGGTGTTTTTAAATGTTGAGGTTGTTGTTGAATTTGTTGGTGTTTTGCAATGTTGAGGTTATTGTTTTTTTTCAATGTTGAGGTTGTTGTTGAATTTGTTGGTGTTTTTCAATGTTGAGGTTTTTGTTGTTTTTCAATGTTGAGGTTGTTGTTGTATTTGTTGGTGTTTTTCAATTTCGAGGTTGCTGTTGAATTTGTTGGTGTTTTTCAATGTTGAAGTTGTTGTTGAATTTGTCGGTGTTTTTCAATGTTGAGGTTGTTGTTGTTTTTCAATGTTGAGGTTGTTGTTGAATTTGTTGGTGTTTTTCAATGTTGAGGTTGTTGTTGTTTTTCAATGTTGAGGTTGTTGTTGAATTTGTTGGTGTTTTTCGATGTTGAGGTTGTTGTTGAATTTGTTGGTGTTTTTCAATGTTGAGGTTGTTGTTGTTTTTCAATGATGAGGTTGTTGTTGAAGTTGTTGGTGTTTTTCAATGTTGAGGTTGTTGATGAGTTTGTTGGTGTTTTTCAATGTTGAGGTTGTTGTTGAATTTGTTGGTGTTTTTCAATGTTGAGGTTGTTGTTATTTTTCAATGTTGACGTTGTTCTTGAGTTTGTTGGTGTTTTTCAATGTTGAGGTTGTTGTTGAATTTGTTGGTGTTTTTCAATGTTGAGGTTGTTGTTGAATTTGTTGGTGTTTTTCAATGTTGAGGTTGTTGTTGTTTTTCAATGTTGAGGTTGTTGTTGAATTTGTTGGTGTTTTTCAACGTTGAGGTTGTTGTTGAATTTGTTGGTGTTTTTCAATGTTGAGGTTGTTGTTGTTTGTCAATGTTGAGGTTGTTGTTGAATTTGTTGGTGTTTTTCAATGTTTAGGTTGTTGTTGAATTTGTTGGTGTTTTTCAATTTCGAGGTTGTTGTTGAGTTTGTTGGTGTTTTTCAATGTTGAAGTTGTTGTTGAATTTGTTGGTGTTTTTCAATGTTGAGGTTGTTGTTGTTTTTCAATGCTGAGGTTGTTGTTGAATTTGTTGGTGTTTTTCAATGTTGAGGTTGTTGTTGAATTTGTTGGTGTTTTTCAATGTTGAGGTTGTTGTTGTTTTTCAATGTTGCGGTTGTTGTTGAATTTGTTGGTGTTTTTCAATGTTGAGGTTGTTGTTGTTTTTCAATCTTGAGGTTGTTGTTGAATTTGTTGGTGTTTTTCAATGTTGAGTTTGTTGTTGAATTTGTTGGTGTTTTTCAATGATGAGGTTCTTGTTGTTTTTCAATGTTGAGGTTGTTGAATTTGAGGGTGTTTTTCAATCTTGAGTTTGTTGGAGAATTTGTTGGTGTTTTTCAATGTTGAGGTTGTTGTTGAATTTGTTGGTGTTTTTCAATGTTGAGGTTGTTGTTATTTTTCAATGTTGAGGTTGTTGTTGAGTTTGTTGGTGTTTTTCAATGTTGAGGTTGTTGTTGAATTTGTTGGTGTTTTTCAATGTTGAGGTTGTTGTTGAATTTGTTGGTGTTTTTCAATGTTGAGGTTGTTGTTGTTTTTATATGCTGAGGTTGCTGTTGAATTTGCTGGTGTATTTTCAATATTGAGGTTGTTGGTGTTGTTCAATGTTGAGGTTGATTTTTAATTTGAGGGTGTCTTTCAATGTCGAGGTTGTTGTTGAATTTGTTAGTGTTTTTCAATGTTGAGGTTGTTGTTGTTTTTCAATGTTGAGGTTGTTGTTGAATTTGTTGGTGTTTTTCAATGTTGAGATTGTTCTTGTTTTTCAATGTTGAGGTTGTTGTTGTTTTTCAATGTTGAGGTTGTTGTTGAATTTGTTGGTGTTTTTAAATGTTGAGCTTGTTGTTGAATTTGTTGTTGTTTTGCAATGTTGAAGTTGTTGTTGTTTTTCAATGTTGAGGTTGTTGTTGAATTTGTTGGTGTTTTTCAATGTTGAGGTTTTTGTTGTTTTTCAATGTTGAGGTTGTTGTTGTATTTGTTGGTGTTTTTCAATTTCGAGGTTGTTGTTGAATTTGTTGGTGTTTTTCAATGTTGAAGTTGTTGTTGAATTTGTCGGTGTTTTTCAATGTTGAGGTTGTTGTTGTTTTTCAATGTTGAGGTTGTTGTTGAATTTGTTGGTGTTTTTCAATGTTGAGGTTGTTGTTGTTTTTCAATGCTGAGGTTGTTGTTGAATTTGTTGGTGTTTTTCAATGTTGAGGTTGTTGTTGAATTTGTTGGTGTTTTTCAATGTTGAGGTTGTTGTTGTTTTTCAATGTTGAGGTTGTTGTTGAATTTGTTGGTGTTTGTCAATGTTGAGGTTGTTGTTGAATTTGTTGGTGTTTTTCAATGTTGAGGTTGTTGCTGTTTTTCAATCTTGAGGTTGTTGTTGAATTTGTTGGTGTTTTTCAATGTTGAGTTTGTTGTTGAATTTGTTGGTGTTTTTCAATGATGAGGTTGTTGTTGTTTTTCAATGTTGAGGTTCTTGAATTTGTGGGTGTTTTTCAATCGTTAGTTTGTTGTTGAATTTGTTGGTGCTTTTCAATGTTGAGGTTGTTGTTGAATTTGTTGGTGTTTTTCAATGTTGAGGTTGTTGTTATTTTTCAATGTTGAGGTTGTTGTTGAATTTGTTGGTGTTTTTCAATGTTGAGGTTGTTGTTGAATTTGTTGGTGTTTTACAATGTTGAGGTTGTTGTTGAATTTGTTGGTGTTTTTCAATGTTGAGGTTGTTGTTGTTTTTAAATGTTGAGGTTGTTGTTGAATTTGCTGGTGTTTTGTCAATTTTGAGGTTGTTGGTGTTGTTCAATGTTGAGGTTGATTTTTAATTTGAGGGTGTCTTTCAATGTCGAGGTTGTGGTTGAATTTGTTAGTGTTTTTCAATGTTGAGGTTGTTGTTGTTTTTCAATGTTGAGGTTGTTGTTGAATTTGTTGGTGTTTTTCAATGTTGAGGTTGTTGCTGAACTTGTTGGTGTTTTTAAATGTTGAGGTTGTTGTTGAATTTGTTGGTGTTTTGCAATGTTGAGGTTGTTGTTGATTTTCAATGTTGAGGTTGTTGTTGAATTTGTTGGTGTTTTTCAATGTTGAGGTTTTTGTTGTTTTTCAATGTTGAGGTTGTTGTTGTATTTGTTGGTGTTTTTCAATTTCGAGGTTGTTGTTGAATTTGTTGGTGTTTTTCAATGTTGAAGTTGTTGTTGAATTTGTCGGTGTTTTTCAATGTTGAGGTTGTTGTTGTTTTTCAATGTTGAGGTTGTTGTTGAATTTGTTGGTGTTTTTCAATGTTGAGGTTGTTGTTGTTTTTCAATGCTGAGGTTGTTGTTGAATTTGTTGGTGTTTTTCAATGTTGAGGTTGTAGTTGAATTTGTTGGTGTTTTTCAATGTTGAGGTTGTTGTTGTTTTTCAATGTTGAGGTTGTTGTTGAATTTGTTGGTGTTTTTCAATGTTGAGGTTGTTGATGTTTTCCAATGTTGAGGTTGTTGTTGAATTTGTTAGTGTTTTTCAATGTTGAGGTTGTTGTTGAATTTGTTGGTGTTTTTCAATGTTGAGGTTGTTGTTATTTTTCAATGTTGAGGTTGTTGTTGAGTTTGTTGCTGTTTTTCAATGTTGAGGTTGTTGTTGAATTTGTTGGTGTTTTTCAATGTTGAGGTTGTTGTTGAATTTGTTGGTGTTTTTCAATGTTGAGGTTGTTGTTGTTTTTCAATGTTGAGGTTGTTGTTGAATTTATTGGTGTTTTTCAACGTTGAGGTTGTTGTTGAATTTGTTGTTGTTTTTCAATGTTGAGGGTGTTGTTGTTTTTCAATGTTGAGGTTGTTGTTGAATTTGTTGGTGTTTTTCAATGTTTAGGTTGTTGTTGAATTTGTTGGTGTTTTTCAATTTCGAGGTTGTTCTTGAATTTGCTGGTGTTTTTCAATGTTGAAGTTGTTGTTGAATTTGTTGGTGTTTTTCAATGTTGAGGTTGTTGTTGTTTTTCATTGCTGAGGTTGTTGTTGAATTTGTTGGTGTTTTTCAATGTTGAGGTTGTTGTTGAACTTGTTGGTGTTTTTCAATGTTGAGGTTGTTGTTGTTTTTCAAAGTTGAGGTTGTTGTTGAATTTGTTGGTGGTTTTCAATGTTGAGGTTGTTATTGTTTTTCAATGTTGAGGTTGTTGTTGAATTTGTTGGTGTTTTTCAATGTTGAGGTTGTTGTTGTTTTTCAATCTTGAGGTTGTTGTTGAATTTGTTGGTGTTTTTCAATGTTGAGGTTGTTGTTGAATTTGTTGGTGTTTTTCAATGATGAGGTTGTTGTTGTTTTTCAATGTTGAGGTTGTTGAATTTGTGGGTGTTTTTCAGTCTTGAGTTTGTTGTTGAAATTGGTGGTGTTTTTCAATGTTGAGGTTGTTGTTGAATTTGTTGGTGTTTTTCAATGTTGAGGTTGTTGTTATTTTTCAATGTTGAGGTTGTTGTTGAGTTTGTTGGTGTTTTTCAATGTTGAGGTTGTTGTTGAATTTGTTGGTGTTTTTCAATGTTGAGGTTGTTGTTGAATTTGTTGGTGTTTTTCAATTTTGAGGTTGTTGTTGTTTTTCAATGTTGAGGTTGTTGTTGAATTTGTTGGTGTTTTTCAATGTTGAGATTGTTGTTGTTTTTCAATGTTGAGGTTGTTGTTGAATTTGTTGGTGTTTTTAAATGTTGAGGTTGTTGTTGAATTTGTTGGTGTTTTGCAATGTTGAGGTTGTTGTTGTTTTTCAATGTTGAGGTTGTTGTTGAGTTTGTTGGTGTTTTTCAATGTTGAGGTTGTTGTTGAATTTGTTGGTGTTTTTCAACGTTGAGGTTGTTGTTGAATTTGTTGTTGTTTTTCAATGTTGAGGGTGTTGTTGTTTTTCAATGTTGAGGTTGTTGTTGAATTTGTTGGTGTTTTTCAATGTTTAGGTTGTTGTTGAATTTGTTGGTGTTTTTCAATTTCGAGGTTGTTCTTGAATTTGTTGGTGTTTTTCAATGTTGAAGTTGTTGTTGAATTTGTTGGTGTTTTTCAATGTTGAGGTTGTTGTTGTTTTTCATTGCTGAGGTTGTTGTTGAATTTGTTGGTGTTTTTCAATGTTGAGGTTGTTGTTGAACTTGTTGGTGTTTTTCAATGTTGAGGTTGTTGTTGTTTTTCAATGTTGAGGTTGTTGTTGAATTTGTTGGTGTTTTTCAATGTTGAGGTTGTTGTTGTTTTTCAAAGTTGAGGTTGTTGTTGAATTTGTTGGTGTTTTTCAATGTTGAGGTTGTTATTGTTTTTCAATGTTGAGGTTGTTGTTGAATTTGTTGGTGTTTTTCAATGTTGAGGTTGTTGTTGTTTTTCAATCTTGAGGTTGTTGTTGAATTTGTTGGTGTTTTTCAATGTTGAGGTTGTTGTTGAATTTGTTGGTGTTTTTCAATGATGAGGTTGTTGTTGTTTTTCAATGTTGAGGTTGTTGAATTTGTGGGTGTTTTTCAGTCTTGAGTTTGTTGTTGAAATTGGTGGTGTTTTTCAATGTTGAGGTTGTTGTTGAATTTGTTGGTGTTTTTCAATGTTGAGGTTGTTGTTATTTTTCAATGTTGAGGTTGTTGTTGAGTTTGTTGGTGTTTTTCAATGTTGAGGTTGTTGTTGAATTTGTTGGTGTTTTTCAATGTTGAGGTTGTTGTTGAATTTGTTGGTGTTTTTCAATTTTGAGGTTGTTGTTGTTTTTCAATCTTGAGGTTGTTGTTGAATTTGTTGGTGTTTTTCAATGTTGAGATTGTTGCTGTTTTTCAATGTTGAGGTTGTTGTTGAATTTGTTGGTGTTTTTAAATGTTGAGGTTGTTGTTGAATTTGTTGGTGTTTTGCAATGTTGAGGTTGTTGTTGTTTTTCAATGTTGAGGTTGTTGTTGAATTTGTTGGTGTTTTTCAATGTTGAGGTTGTTGTTGTTTTTCAATGTTGAGGTTGTTGTTGAATTTGTTGGTGTTTTTCAATTTTGAGGTTGTTGTTGAATTTGCTGGTGTTTTTCAATGTTGAGGTTGTTGTTGTTTTTCAATGTTGAGGTTGTTGTTGAATTTGTTGGTGTTTTTCAATGTTGAGGTTGTTGATGAGTTTGTTGGTGTTTTTCAATGTTGAGGTTGTTGTTGAATTTGTTGGTGTTTTTCAATGTTGAGGTTGTTGTTATTTTTCAATGTTGACGTTGTTGTTGAGTTTGTTGGTGTTTTTCAATGTTGAGGTTGTTGTTGAATTTGTTGGTGTTTTTCAATGTTGAGGTTGTTGTTGAATTTGTTGGTGTTTTTCAATGTTGAGGTTGTTGTTGTTTTTCAATGTTGAGGTTGTTGTTGAATTTGTTGGTGTTTTTCAACCTTGAGGTTGTTGTTGAATTTGTTGGTGTTTTTCAATGTTGAGGTTGTTGTTGTTTTTCAATGTTGAGGTTGTTGTTGAATTTGTTGGTGTTTTTCAATGTTTAGGTTGTTGTTGAATTTGTTGGTGTTTTTCAATTTCGAGGTTGTTGTTGAGTTTGTTGGTGTTTTTCAATGTTGAAGTTGTTGTTGAATTTGTTGGTGTTTTTCAATGTTGAGGTTGTTGTTGTTTTTCAATGCTGAGGTTGTTGTTGAATTTGTTGGTGTTTTTCAATGTTGAGGATGTTGTTGAATTTGTTGGTGTTTTTCAATGTTGAGGTTGTTGTTGTTTTTCAATGTTGCAGTTGTTGTTGAATTTGTTGGTGTTTTTCAATGTTGAGGTTGTTGTTGTTTTTCAATCTTGAGGTTGTTGTTGAATTTGTTGGTGTTTTTCAATGTTGAGGTTGTTGTTATTTTTCAATGTTGAGGTTGTTGTTGAGTTTGTTGGTGTTTTTCAATGTTGAGGTTGTTGTTGAATTTGTTGGTGTTTTTCAATGTTGAGGTTGTTGTTGAATTTGTTGGTGTTTTTCAATTTTGAGGTTGTTGTTGTTTTTCAATGTTGAGGTTGTTGTTGAATTTGTTGGTGTTTTTCAATGTTGAGATTGTTGTTGTTTTTCAATGTTGAGGTTGTTGTTGAATTTGTTGGTGTTTTTAAATGTTGAGGTTGTTGTTGAATTTGTTGGTGTTTTGCAATGTTGAGGTTGTTGTTGTTTTTCAATGTTGAGGTTGTTGTTGAGTTTGTTGGTGTTTTTCAATGTTGAGGTTGTTGTTGAATTTGTTGGTGTTTTTCAACGTTGAGGTTGTTGTTGAATTTGTTGTTGTTTTTCAATGTTGAGGGTGTTGTTGTTTTTCAATGTTGAGGTTGTTGTTGAATTTGTTGGTGTTTTTCAATGTTTAGGTTGTTGTTGAATTTGTTGGTGTTTTTCAATTTCGAGGTTGTTCTTGAATTTGTTGTTGTTTTTCAATGTTGAAGTTGTTGAATTTGTTGGTGTTTTTCAATGTTGAGGTTGTTGTTGTTTTTCATTGCTGAGGTTGTTGTTGAATTTGTTGGTGTTTTTCAATGTTGAGGTTGTAGTTGAACTTGTTGGTGTTTTTCAATGTTGAGGTTGTTGATGTTTTTCAATGTTGAGGTTGTTGTTGAATTTGTTGGTGTTTTTCAATGTTGAGGTTGTTGTTGTTTTTCAAAGTTGAGGTTGTTGTTGAATTTGTTGGTGTTTTTCAATGTTGAGGTTGTTATTGTTTTTCAATGTTGAGGTTGTTGTTGAATTTGTTGGTGTTTTTCAATGTTGAGGTTGTTGTTGTTTTTCAATCTTGAGGTTGTTGTTGAATTTGTTGGTGTTTTTCAATGTTGAGGTTGTTGTTGAATTTGTTGGTGTTTTTCAATGATGAGGTTGTTGTTGTTTTTCAATGTTGAGGTTGTTGAATTTGTGGGTGTTTTTCAGTCTTGAGTTTGTTGTTGAAATTGGTGGTGTTTTTCAATGTTGAGGTTGTTGTTGAATTTGTTGGTGTTTTTCAATGTTGAGGTTGTTGTTATTTTTCAATGTTGAGGTTGTTGTTGAGTTTGTTGGTGTTTTTCAATGTTGAGGTTGTTGTTGAATTTGTTGGTGTTTTTCAATGTTGAGGTTGTTGTTGAATTTGTTGGTGTTTTTCAATTTTGAGGTTGTTGTTGTTTTTCAATGTTGAGGTTGTTGTTGAATTTGTTGGTGTTTTTCAATGTTGAGATTGTTGTTGTTTTTCAATGTTGAGGTTGTTGTTGAATTTGTTGGTGTTTTTAAATGTTGAGGTTGTTGTTGAATTTGTTGGTGTTTTGCAATGTTGAGGTTGTTGTTGTTTTTCAATGTTGAGGTTGTTGTTGAATTTGTTGGTGTTTTGCAATGTTGAGGTTGTTGTTGTTTTTCAATGTTGAGGTTGTTGTTGTATTTGTTGGTGTTTTTCAATTTCGAGGTTGTTGTTGAATTTGTTGGTGTTTTTCAATGTTGAAGTTGTTGTTGAATTTGTCGGAGTTTTTCAATGTTGAGGTTGTTGTTGTTTTTCAATGTTGAGGTTGTTGTTGAATTTGTTGGTGTTTTTCAATGTTGAGGTTGTTGTTGTTTTTCAATGTTGAGGTTGTTGTTGAATTTGTTGGTGTTTTTCAATGTTGAGGTTGTTGTTGAATTTGTTGGTGTTTTTCAATGCTGAGGTTGTTGTTGTTTTTCAATGTTGAGGTTGTTGTTGAATTTGTTGGTGTTTTTCAATGTTGAGGTTGTTGATGAGTTTGTTGGTGTTTTTCAATGTTGAGGTTGTTGTTGAATTTGTTGGTGTTTTTCAATGTTGAGGTTGTTGTTATTTTTCAATGTTGACGTTGTTGTTGAGTTTGTTGGTGTTTTACAATGTTGAGGTTGTTGTTGAATTTGTTGGTGTTTTTCAATGTTGAGGTTGTTGTTGAATTTGTTGGTGTTTTTCAATGTTGAGGTTGTTGTTGTTTTTCAATGTTGAGGTTGTTGTTGAATTTGTTGGTGTTTTTCAACGTTGAGGTTGTTGTTGAATTTGTTGGTGTTTTTCAATGTTGAGGTTGTTGTTGTTTTTCAATGTTGAGGTTGTTGTTGAATTTGTTGGTGTTTTTCAATGTTTAGGTTGTTGTTGAATTTGTTGGTGTTTTTCAATATCGAGGTTGTTGTTGAGTTTGTTGGTGTTTTTCAATGTTGAAGTTGTTGTTGAATTTGTTGGTGTTTTTCAATGTTGAGGTTGTTGTTGTTTTTCAATGCTGAGGTTGTTGTTGAATTTGTTGGTGTTTTTCAATGTTGAGGTTGTTGTTGAATTTGTTGGTGTTTTTCAATGTTGAGGTTGTTGTTGTTTTTCAATGTTGCAGTTGTTGTTGAATTTGTTGGTGTTTTTCAATGTTGAGGTTGTTGTTGTTTTTCAATCTTGAGGTTGTTGTTGAATTTGTTGGTGTTTTTCAATGTTGAGTTTGTTGTTGAATTTGTTGGTGTTTTTCAATGATGAGGTTGTTGTTGTTTTTCAATGTTGAGGTTGTTGAATTTGAGGGTGTTTTTCAATCTTGAGTTTGTTGTTGAATTTGTTGGTGTTTTTCAATGTTGAGGTTGTTGTTGAATTTGTTGGTGTTTTTCAATGTTGAGGTTGTTGTTATTTTTCAATGTTGAGGTTGTTGTTGAGTTTGTTGGTGTTTTTCAATGTTGAGGTTGTTGTTGAATTTGTTGGTGTTTTTCAATGTTGAGGTTGTTGTTGAATTTGTTGGTGTTTTTCAATGTTGAGGTTGTTGTTGTTTTTTTATGCTGAGGTTGTTGTTGAATTTGCTGGTGTATTTTCAATATTGAGGTTGTTGGTGTTGTTCAATGTTGAGGTTGATTTTTAATTTGAGGGTGTCTTTCAATGTCGAGGTTGTTGTTGAATTTGTTGGTGTTTTTCAATGTTGAGGTTGTTGTTGTTTTTCAATGTTGAGGTTGTTGTTGAATTTGTTGGTGTTTTTCAATGTTGAGATTGTTGTTGTTTTTCAATGTTGAGGTTGTTGTTGTTTTTCAATGTTGAGGTTGTTGTTGAATTTGTTGGTGTTTTTAAATGTTGAGGTTGTTGTTGAATTTGTTGGTGTTTTGCAATGTTGAGGTTGTTGTTGTTTTTCAATGTTGAGGTTGTTGTTGAATTTGTTGGTGTTTTTCAATGTTGAGGTTTTTGTTGTTTTTCAATGTTGAGGTTGTTGTTGTATTTGTTGGTGTTTTTCAATTTCGAGGTTGTTGTTGAATTTGTTGGTGTTTTTCAATGTTGAAGTTGTTGTTGAATTTGTCGGTGTTTTTCAATGTTGAGGTTGTTGTTGTTTTTCAATGTTGAGGTTGTTGTTGAATTTGTTGGTGTTTTTCAATGTTGAGGTTGTTGTTGTTTTTCAAAGCTGAGGTTGTTGTTGAATTTGTTGGTGTTTTTCAATGTTGAGGTTGTTGTTGAATTTGTTGGTGTTTTTCAATGTTGAGGTTGTTGTTGTTTTTCAATGTTGAGGTTGTTGTTGAATTTGTTGGTGTTTTTCAATGTTGAGGTTGTTGATGTTTTCCAATGTTGAGGTTGTTGTTGAATTTGTTAGTGTTTTTCAATGTTGAGGTTGTTGTTGAATTTGTTGGTGTTTTTCAATGTTGAGGTTGTTGTTGTTTTTCAATCTTGAGGTTGTTGTTGAATTTGTTGGTGTTTTTCAATGTTGAGTTTGTTGTTGAATTTGTTGGTGTTTTTCAATGATGAGGTTGTTGTTGTTTTTCAATGTTGAGGTTGTTGAATTTGTGGGTGTTTTTCAATCTTGAATTTGTTGTTGAATTTGTTGGTGTTTTTCAATGTTGAGGTTGTTGTTGAATTTGTTGGTGTTTTTCAATGTTGAGGTTGTTGTTATTTTTCAATGTTGAGGTTGTTGTTGAATTTGTTGGTGTTTTTCAATGTTGAGGTTGTTGTTGAATTTGTTGGTGTTTTACAATGTTGAGGTTGTTGTTGAATTTGTTGGTGTTTTTCAATGTTGAGGTTGTTGTTGTTTTTAAATGTTGAGGTTGTTGTTGAATTTGCTGGTGTTTTTTCAATTTTGAGGTTGCTGGTGTTGTTCAATGTTGAGGTTGATTTTTAATTTGAGGGTGTCTTTCAATGTCGAGGTTGTCGTTGAATTTGTTGGTGTTTTTCAATGTTGAGGTTGTTGTTGTTTTTCAATGTTGAGGTTGTTGTTGAATTTGTTGGTGTTTTTCAATGTTGAGGTTGTTGTTGAACTTGTTGGTGTTTTTAAATGTTGAGGTTGTTGTTGAATTTGTTGGTGTTTTGCAATGTTGAGGTTGTTGTTGATTTTCAATGTTGAGGTTGTTGTTGAATTTGTTGGTGTTTTTCAATGTTGAGGTTTTTGTTGTTTTTCAATGTTGAGGTTGTTGTTGTATTTGTTGGTGTTTTTCAATTTCGAGGTTGTTGTTGAATTTGTTGGTGTTTTTCAATGTTGAAGTTATTGTTGAATTTGTCGGTGTTTTTCAATTTTGAGGTTGTTGTTGTTTTTCAATGTTGAGGTTGTTGTTGAATTTGTTGGTGTTTTTCAATGTTGAGGTTGTTGTTGTTTTTCAATGCTGAGGTTGTTGTCGAATTTGTTGGTGTTTTTCAATGTTGAGGTTGTTGTTGAATTTGTTGGTGTTTTTCAATGTTGAGGTTGTTGATGTTTTCCAATGTTGAGGTTGTTGTTGGTTTTCAATGTTGAGGTTGTTGTTGAATTTGTTGGTGTTTTTCAATGTTGAGGTTGTTGATGTTTTCCAATGTTGAGGTTGTTGTTGAATTTGTTAGTGTTTTTCAATGTTGAGGTTGTTGTTGAATTTGTTGGTGTTTTTCAATGTTGAGGTTGTTGTTATTTTTCAATGTTGAGGTTGTTGTTGAGTTTGTTGGTGTTTTTCAATGTTGAGGTTGTTGTTGAATTTGTAGGTGTTTTTCAATGTTGAGGTTGTTGTTGAATTTGTTGGTGTTTTTCAATGTTGAGGTTGTTGTTGTTTTTCAATGTTGAGGTTGTTGTTGAATTTGTTGGTGTTTTTCAACGTTGAGGTTGTTGTTGAATTTGTTGTTGTTTTTCAATGTTGAGGGTGTTGTTGTTTTTCAATGTTGAGGTTGTTGTTGAATTTGTTGGTGTTTTTCAATGTTTAGGTTGTTGTTGAATTTGTTGGTGTTTTTCAATTTCGAGGTTGTTCTTGAATTTGTTGGTGTTTTTCAATGTTGAAGTTGTTGTTGAATTTGTTGGTGTTTTTCAATGTTGACGTTGTTGTTGTTTTTCATTGCTGAGGTTGTTGTTGAATTTGTTGGTGTTTTTCAATGTTGAGGTTGTTGTTGAATTTGTTGGTGTTTTTCAATGTTGAGGTTGTTGTTGTTTTTCAATGTTGAGGTTGTTGTTGAATTTGTTGGTGTTTTTCAATGTTGAGGTTGTTGTTGTTTTTCAAAGTTGAGGTTGTTGTTGAATTTGTTGGAGTTTTTCAATGTTGAGTTTGTTGTTGTTTTTCAATGTTGAGGTTGTTGTTGAATTTGTTGGTGTTTTTCAATGTTGAGGTTGTTATTGTTTTTCAATGTTGAGGTTGTTGTTGAATTTGTTGGTGTTTTTCAATGTTGAGCTTGTTGTTGTTTTTCAATCTTGAGGTTGTTGTTGTTTTTCAATGTTGAGGTTGTTGAATTTGTCGGTGTTTTTCAGTCTTGAGTTTGTTGTTGAAATTGTTGGTGTTTTTCAATGTTGAGGTTGTTGTTGAATTTGTTGGTGTTTTTAAATGTTGAGGTTGTTGTTGAATTTGTTGGTGTTTTTCAATGTTGAGGTTGTTGTTGAATTTGTTGGTGTTTTTCAATTTTGAGGTTGTTGTTGTTTTTCAATGTTGAGGTTGTTGTTGAATTTGTTGGTGTTTTTCAATGTTGAGATTGTTGTTGTTTTTCAATGTTGAGGTTGTTGTTGAATTTGTTGGTGTTTTTAAATGTTGAGGTTGTTGTTGAATTTGTTGGTGTTTTGCAATGTTGAGGTTGTTGTTGTTTTTCAATGTTGAGGTTGTTGTTGAATTTGTTGGTGTTTTTCAATGTTGAGGTTTTTGTTGTTTTTCAATGTTGAGGTTGTTGTTGTATTTGTTGGTGTTTTTCAATTTCGAGGTTGTTGTTGAATTTGTTGGTGTTTTTCAATGTTGAAGTTGTTGTTGAATTTGTCGGTGTTTTTCAATGTTGAGGTTGTTGTTGTTTTTCAATGTTGAGGTTGTTGTTGAATTTGTTGGTGTTTTTCAATGTTGAGGTTGTTGTTGTTTTTCAATGTTGAGGTTGTTGTTGAATTTGTTGGTGTTTTTCAATGTTGAGGTTGTTGTTGAATTTGTTGGTGTTTTTCAATGTTGAGGTTGTTGTTGTTTTTCAATGTTGAGGTTGTTGTTGAATTTGTTGGTGTTTTTCAATGTTGAGGTTGTTGATGTTTTCCAATGTTGAGGTTGTTGTTGAATTTGTTGGAGTTTTTCAATGTTGAGTTTATTGTTGTTTTTCAATGTTGAGGTTGTTGTTGAATTTGTTGGTGTTTTTCAATGTTGAGGTTGTTATTGTTTTTCAATGTTGAGGTTGTTGTTGAATTTGTTGGTGTTTTTCAATGTTGAGGTTGTTGTTGTTTTTCAATCTTGAGGTTGTTGTTGAATTTGTTGGTGTTTTTCAATGTTGAGGTTGTTGCTGAATTTGTTGGTGTTTTTCAATGATGAGGTTGTTGTTGTTTTTCAATGTTGAGGTTGTTGAATTTGTGGGTGTTTTTCAGTCTTGAGTTTGTTGTTGAAATTGTTGGTGTTTTTCAATGTTGAGGTTGTTGTTGAATTTGTTGGTGTTTTTAAATGTTGAGGTTGTTGTTATTTTTCAATGTTGAGGTTGTTGTTGAGTTTGTTGGTGTTTTTCAATGTTGAGGTTGTTGTTGAATTTGTTGGTGTTTTTCAATGTTGAGGTTGTTGTTGAATTTGTTGGTTTTTTTTCAATTTTGAGGTTGTTGTTGTTTTTCAATGTTGAGGTTGTTGTTGAATTTGTTGGTGTTTTTCAATGTTGAGATTGTTGTTGTTTTTCAATGTTGAGGTTGTTGTTGAATTTGTTGGTGTTTTTAACTGTTGAGGTTGTTGTTGAATTTGTTGGTGTTTTGCAATGTTGAGGTTGTTGTTGTTTTTCAATGTTGAGGTTGTTGTTGAATTTGTTGGTGTTTTTCAATGTTGAGGTTTTTGTTGTTTTTCAATGTTGAGGTTGTTGTTGTATTTGTTGGTGTTTTTCAATTTCGAGGTTGTTGTTGAATTTGTTGGTGTTTTTCAATGTTGTAGTTGTTGTTGAATTTGTCGGTGTTTTTCAATGTTGAGGTTGTTGTTGTTTTTCAATGTTGAGGTTGTTGTTGAATTTGTTGGTGTTTTTCAATGTTGAGGTTGTTGTTGTTTTTCAATGTTGAGGTTGTTGTTGAATTTGTTGGTGTTTTTCAATGTTGAGGTTGTTGTTGAATTTGTTGGTGTTTTTCAATGTTGAGGTTGTTGTTGTTTTTCAATGTTGAGGTTGTTGTTGAATTTGTTGGTGTTTTTCAATGTTGAGGTTGTTGATGTTTTCCAATGTTGAGGTTGTTGTTGAATTTGTTGGTGTTTTTCAATGTTGAGGTTGTTGTTGAATTTGTTGGTGTTTTTCAATGTTGAGGTTGTTGTTATTTTTCAATGTTGACGTTGTTGTTGAGTTTGTTGGTGTTTTTCAATGTTGAGGTTGTTGTTGAATTTGTTGGTGTTTTTCAATGTTGAGGTTGTTGTTGAATTTGTTGGTGTTTTTCAATGTTGAGGTTGTTGTTGTTTTTCAATGTTGAGGTTGTTGTTGAATTTGTTGGTGTTTTTCAACGTTGAGGTTGTTGTTGAATTTGTTGGTGTTTTTCAATGTTGAGATTGTTGTTGTTTTTCAATGTTGAGGTTGTTGTTGAATTTGTTGGTGTTTTTCAATGTTTAGGTTGTTGTTGAATTTGTTGGTGTTTTTCAATTTCGAGGTTGTTGTTGAGTTTGTTGGTGTTTTTCAATGTTGAAGTTGTTGTTGAATTTGTTGGTGTTTTTCAATGTTGAGGTTGTTGTTGTTTTTCAATGCTGAGGTTGTTGTTGAATTTGTTGGTGTTTTTCAATGTTGAGGTTGTTGTTGAATTTGTTGGTGTTTTTCAATGTTGAGGTTGTTGTTGTTTTTCAATGTTGCGGTTGTTGTTGAATTTGTTGGTGTTTTTCAATGTTGAGGTTGTTGTTGTTTTTCAATCTTGAGGTTGTTGTTGAATTTGTTGGTGTTTTTCAATGTTGAGTTTGTAGTTGAATTTGTTGGTGTTTTTCAATGATGAGGTTGTTGTTGTTTTTCAATGTTGAGGTTGTTGAATTTGAGGGTGTTTTTCAATCTTGAGTTTGTTGTTGAATTTGTTGGTGTTTTTCAATGTTGAGGTTGTTGTTGAATTTGTTGGTGTTTTTCAATGTTGAGGTTGTTGTTATTTTTCAATGTTGAGGCTGTTGTTGAGTTTGTTGGTGTTTTTCAATGTTGAGGTTGTTGTTGAATTTGTTGGTGTTTTTCAATGTTGAGGTTGTTGTTGTTTTTATATGCTGAGGTTGTTGTTGAATTTGCTGGTGTATTTTCAATATTGAGGTTGTTGGTGTTGTTCAATGTTGAGGTTGATTGTTAATTTGAGGGTGTCTTTCAATGTCGAGGTTGTTGTTGAATTTGTTGGTGTTTTTCAATGTTGAGGTTGTTGTTGTTTTTCAATGTTGAGGTTGTTGTTGAATTTGTTGGTGTTTTTCAATGTTGAGATTGTTGTTGTTTTTCAATGTTGAGGTTGTTGTTGAATTTGTTGGTGTTTTTAAATGTTGAGGTTGTTGTTGAATTTGTTGGTGTTTTTCAATGTTGAGGTTGTTGTTGTTTTTCAATGTTGAGGTTGTTGTTGAATTTGTTGGTGTTTTTCAACGTTGAGGTTGTTGTTGAATTTGTTGTTGTTTTTCAATGTTGAGGGTGTTGTTGTTTTTCAATGTTGAGGTTGTTGTTGAATTTGTTGGTGTTTTTCAATGTTTAGGTTGTTGTTGAATTTGTTGGTGTTTTTCAATTTCGAGGTTGTTCTTGAATTTGTTGGTGTTTTTCAATGTTGAAGTTGTTGTTGAATTTGTTGGTGTTTTTCAATGTTGAGGTTGTTGTTGTTTTTCATTGCTGAGGTTGTTGTTGAATTTGTTGGTGTTTTTCAATGTTGAGGTTGTTGTTGAATTTGTTGGTGTTTTTCAATGTTGAGGTTGTTGTTGTTTTTCAATGTTGAGGTTGTTGTTGAATTTGTTGGTGTTTTTCAATGTTGAGTTTGTTGTTGTTTTTCAATGTTGAGGTTGTTGTTGAATTTGTTGGTGTTTTTCAATGTTGAGGTTGTTATTGTTTTTCAATGTTGAGGTTGCTGTTGAATTTGTTGGTGTTTTTCAATGTTGAGGTTGTTGTTGTTTTTCAATCTTGAGGTTGTTGTTGAATTTGTTGGTGCTTTTCAATGTTGAGGTTGTTGTTGAATTTGTTGGTGTTTTTCAATGATGAGGTTGTTGTTGTTTTTCAATGTTGAGGTTGTTGAATTTGTGGGTGTTTTTCAGTCTTGAGTTTGTTGTTGAAATTGTTGGTGTTTTTCAATGTTGAGGTTGTTGTTGAATTTGTTGGTGTTTTTCAATGTTGAGGTTGTTGTTATTTTTCAATGTTGAGGTTGTTGTTGAGTTTGTTGGTGTTTTTCAATGTTGAGGTTGTTGTTGAATTTGTTGGTGTTTTTCAATGTTGAGGTTGTTGCTGAATTTGTTGGTGTTTTTCAATTTTGAGGTTGTTGTTGTTTTTCAATGTTGAGGTTGTTGTTGAATTTGTTGGTGTTTTTCAATGTTGAGATTGTTGTTGTTTTTCAATGTTGAGGTTGTTGTTCAATTTGTTGGTGTTTTTAAATGTTGAGGTTGTTGTTGAATTTGTTGGTGTTTTGCAATGTTGAGGTTATTGTTTTTTTTCAATGTTGAGGTTGTTGTTGAATTTGTTGGTGTTTTTCAATGTTGAGGTTTTTGTTGTTTTTCAATGTTGAGGTTGTTGTTGTATTTGTTGGTGTTTTTCAATTTCGAGGTTGCTGTTGAATTTGTTGGTGTTTTTCAATGTTGAAGTTGTTGTTGAATTTGTCGGTGTTTTTCAATGTTGAGGTTGTTGTTGTTTTTCAATGTTGAGGTTGTTGTTGAATTTGTTGGTGTTTTTCAATGTTGAGGTTGTTGTTGTTTTTCAATGTTGAGGTTGTTGTTGAATTTGTTGGTGTTTTTCGATGTTGAGGTTGTTGTTGAATTTGTTGGTGTTTTTCAATGTTGAGGTTGTTGTTGTTTTTCAATGATGAGGTTGTTGTTGAAGTTGTTGGTGTTTTTCAATGTTGAGGTTGTTGATGAGTTTGTTGGTGTTTTTCAATGTTGAGGTTGTTGTTGAATTTGTTGGTGTTTTTCAATGTTGAGGTTGTTGTTATTTTTCAATGTTGACGTTGTTCTTGAGTTTGTTGGTGTTTTTCAATGTTGAGGTTGTTGTTGAATTTGTTGGTGTTTTTCAATGTTGAGGTTGTTGTTGAATTTGTTGGTGTTTTTCAATGTTGAGGTTGTTGTTGTTTTTCAATGTTGAGGTTGTTGTTGAATTTGTTGGTGTTTTTCAACGTTGAGGTTGTTGTTGAATTTGTTGGTGTTTTTCAATGTTGAGGTTGTTGTTGTTTGTCAATGTTGAGGTTGTTGTTGAATTTGTTGGTGTTTTTCAATGTTTAGGTTGTTGTTGAATTTGTTGGTGTTTTTCAATTTCGAGGTTGTTGTTGAGTTTGTTGGTGTTTTTCAATGTTGAAGTTGTTGTTGAATTTGTTGGTGTTTTTCAATGTTGAGGTTGTTGTTGTTTTTCAATGCTGAGGTTGTTGTTGAATTTGTTGGTGTTTTTCAATGTTGAGGTTGTTGTTGAATTTGTTGGTGTTTTTCAATGTTGAGGTTGTTGTTGTTTTTCAATGTTGCGGTTGTTGTTGAATTTGTTGGTGTTTTTCAATGTTGTGGTTGTTGTTGTTTTTCAATCTTGAGGTTGTTGTTGAATTTGTTGGTGTTTTTCAATGTTGAGTTTGTTGTTGAATTTGTTGGTGTTTTTCAATGATGAGGTTCTTGTTGTTTTTCAATGTTGAGGTTGTTGAATTTGAGGGTGTTTTTCAATCTTGAGTTTGTTGGAGAATTTGTTGGTGTTTTTCAATGTTGAGGTTGTTGTTGAATTTGTTGGTGTTTTTCAATGTTGAGGTTGTTGTTATTTTTCAATGTTGAGGTTGTTGTTGAGTTTGTTGGTGTTTTTCAATGTTGAGGTTGTTGTTGAATTTGTTGGTGTTTTTCAATGTTGAGGTTGTTGTTGAATTTGTTGGTGTTTTTCAATGTTGAGGTTGTTGTTGTTTTTATATGCTGAGGTTGCTGTTGAATTTGCTGGTGTATTTTCAATATTGAGGTTGTTGGTGTTGTTCAATGTTGAGGTTGATTTTTAATTTGAGGGTGTCTTTCAATGTCGAGGTTGTTGTTGAATTTGTTGGTGTTTTTCAATGTTGAGGTTGTTGTTGTTTTTCAATGTTGAGGTTGTTGTTGAATTTGTTGGTGTTTTTCAATGTTGAGATTGTTCTTGTTTTTCAATGTTGAGGTTGTTGTTGTTTTTCAATGTTGAGGTTGTTGTTGAATTTGTTGGTGTTTTTAAATGTTGAGCTTGTTGTTGAATTTGTTGGTGTTTTGCAATGTTGAAGTTGTTGTTGTTTTTCAATGTTGAGGTTGTTGTTGAATTTGTTGGTGTTTTTCAATGTTGAGGTTTTTGTTGTTTTTCAATGTTGAGGTTGTTGTTGTATTTGTTGGTGTTTTTCAATTTCGAGGTTGTTGTTGAATTTGTTGGTGTTTTTCAATGTTGAAGTTGTTGTTGAATTTGTCGGTGTTTTTCAATGTTGAGGTTGTTGTTGTTTTTCAATGTTGAGGTTGTTGTTGAATTTGTTGGTGTTTTTCAATGTTGAGGTTGTTGTTGTTTTTCAATGCTGAGGTTGTTGTTGAATTTGTTGGTGTTTTTCAATGTTGAGGTTGTTGTTGAATTTGTTGGTGTTTTTCAATGTTGAGGTTGTTGTTGTTTTTCAATGTTGAGGTTGTTGTTGAATTTGTTGGTGTTTGTCAATGTTGAGGTTGTTGATGTTTTCCAATGTTGAGGTTGTTGTTGAATTTGTTAGTGTTTTTCAATGTTGAGGTTGTTGTTGAATTTGTTGGTGTTTTTCAATGTTGAGGTTGTTGCTGTTTTTCAATCTTGAGGTTGTTGTTGAATTTGTTGGTGTTTTTCAATGTTGAGTTTGTTGTTGAATTTGTTGGTGTTTTTCAATGATGAGGTTGTTGTTGTTTTTCAATGTTGAGGTTCTTGAATTTGTGGGTGTTTTTCAATCGTTAGTTTGTTGTTGAATTTGTTGGTGCTTTTCAATGTTGAGGTTGTTGTTGAATTTGTTGGTGTTTTTCAATGTTGAGGTTGTTGTTATTTTTCAATGTTGAGGTTGTTGTTGAATTTGTTGGTGTTTTTCAATGTTGAGGTTGTTGTTGAATTTGTTGGTGTTTTACAATGTTGAGGTTGTTGTTGAATTTGTTGGTGTTTTTCAATGTTGAGGTTGTTGTTGTTTTTAAATGTTGAGGTTGTTGTTGAATTTGCTGGTGTTTTGTCAATTTTGAGGTTGTTGGTGTTGTTCAATGTTGAGGTTGATTTTTAATTTGAGGGTGTCTTTCAATGTCGAGGTTGTCGTTGAATTTGTTAGTGTTTTTCAATGTTGAGGTTGTTGTTGTTTTTCAATGTTGAGGTTGTTGTTGAATTTGTTGGTGTTTTTCAATGTTGAGGTTGTTGCTGAACTTGTTGGTGTTTTTAAATGTTGAGGTTGTTGTTGAATTTGTTGGTGTTTTGCAATGTTGAGGTTGTTGTTGATTTTCAATGTTGAGGTTGTTGTTGAATTTGTTGGTGTTTTTCAATGTTGAGGTTTTTGTTGTTTTTCAATGTTGAGGTTGTTGTTGTATTTGTTGGTGTTTTTCAATTTCGAGGTTGTTGTTGAATTTGTTGGTGTTTTTCAATGTTGAAGTTGTTGTTGAATTTGTCGGTGTTTTTCAATGTTGAGGTTGTTGTTGTTTTTCAATGTTGAGGTTGTTGTTGAATTTGTTGGTGTTTTTCAATGTTGAGGTTGTTGTTGTTTTTCAATGCTGAGGTTGTTGTTGAATTTGTTGGTGTTTTTCAATGTTGAGGTTGTAGTTGAATTTGTTGGTGTTTTTCAATGTTGAGGTTGTTGTTGTTTTTCAATGTTGAGGTTGTTGTTGAATTTGTTGGTGTTTTTCAATGTTGAGGTTGTTGATGTTTTCCAATGTTGAGGTTGTTGTTGAATTTGTTAGTGTTTTTCAATGTTGAGGTTGTTGTTGAATTTGTTGGTGTTTTTCAATGTTGAGGTTGTTGTTATTTTTCAATGTTGAGGTTGTTGTTGAGTTTGTTGCTGTTTTTCAATGTTGAGGTTGTTGTTGAATTTGTTGGTGTTTTTCAATGTTGAGGTTGTTGTTGAATTTGTTGGTGTTTTTCAACGTTGAGGTTGTTGTTGTTTTTCAATGTTGAGGTTGTTGTTGAATTTGTTGGTGTTTTTCAACGTTGAGGTTGTTGTTGAATTTGTTGTTGTTTTTCAATGTTGAGGGTGTTGTTGTTTTTCAATGTTGAGGTTGTTGTTGAATTTGTTGGTGTTTTTCAATGTTTAGGTTGTTGTTGAATTTGTTGGTGTTTTTCAATTTCGAGGTTGTTCTTGAATTTGTTGGTGTTTTTCAATGTTGAAGTTGTTGTTGAATTTGTTGGTGTTTTTCAATGTTGAGGTTGTTGTTGTTTTTCATTGCTGAGGTTGTTGTTGAATTTGTTGGTGTTTTTCAATGTTGAGGTTGTTGTTGAACTTGTTGGTGTTTTTCAATGTTGAGGTTGTTGTTGTTTTTCAATGTTGAGGTTGTTGTTGAATTTGTTGGTGTTTTTCAATGTTGAGGTTGTTGTTGTTTTTCAAAGTTGAGGTTGTTGTTGAATTTGTTGGTGTTTTTCAATGTTGAGGTTGTTATTGTTTTTCAATGTTGAGGTTGTTGTTGAATTTGTTGGTGTTTTTCAATGTTGAGGTTGTTGTTGTTTTTCAATCTTGAGGTTGTTGTTGAATTTGTTGGTGTTTTTCAATGTTGAGGTTGTTGTTGAATTTGTTGGTGTTTTTCAATGATGAGGTTGTTGTTGTTTTTCAATGTTGAGGTTGTTGAATTTGTGGGTGTTTTTCAGTCTTGAGTTTGTTGTTGAAATTGGTGGTGTTTTTCAATGTTGAGGTTGTTGTTGAATTTGTTGGTGTTTTTCAATGTTGAGGTTGTTGTTATTTTTCAATGTTGAGGTTGTTGTTGAGTTTGTTGGTGTTTTTCAATGTTGAGGTTGTTGTTGAATTTGTTGGTGTTTTTCAATGTTGAGGTTGTTGTTGAATTTGTTGGTGTTTTTCAATTTTGAGGTTGTTGTTGTTTTTCAATGTTGAGGTTGTTGTTGAATTTGTTGGTGTTTTTCAATGTTGAGATTGTTGCTGTTTTTCAATGTTGAGGTTGTTGTTGAATTTGTTGGTGTTTTTAAATGTTGAGGTTGTTGTTGAATTTGTTGGTGTTTTGCAATGTTGAGGTTGTTGTTGTTTTTCAATGTTGAGGTTGTTGTTGAATTTGTTGGTGTTTTTCAATGTTGAGGTTGTTGTTGTTTTTCAATGTTGAGGTTGTTGTTGTATTTGTTGGTGTTTTTCAATTTCGAGGTTGTTGTTGAATTTGTTGGTGTTTTTCAATGTTGAAGTTGTTGTTGAATTTGTCGGTGTTTTTCAATGTTGAGGTTGTTGTTGTTTTTCAATGTTGAGGTTGTTGTTGAATTTGTTGGTGTTTTTCAATGTTGAGGTTGTTGTTGTTTTTCAATGTTGAGGTTGTTGTTGAATTTGTTGGTGTTTTTCAATTTTGAGGTTGTTGTTGAATTTGCTGGTGTTTTTCAATGTTGAGGTTGTTGTTGTTTTTCAATGTTGAGGTTGTTGTTGAATTTGTTGGTGTTTTTCAATGTTGAGGTTGTTGATGAGTTTGTTGGTGTTTTTCAATGTTGAGGTTGTTGTTGAATTTGTTGGTGTTTTTCAATGTTGAGGTTGTTGTTATTTTTCAATGTTGACGTTGTTGTTGAGTTTGTTGGTGTTTTTCAATGTTGAGGTTGTTGTTGAATTTGTTGGTGTTTTTCAATGTTGAGGTTGTTGTTGAATTTGTTGGTGTTTTTCAATGTTGAGGTTGTTGTTGTTTTTCAATGTTGAGGTTGTTGTTGAATTTGTTGGTGTTTTTCAACCTTGAGGTTGTTGTTGAATTTGTTGGTGTTTTTCAATGTTGAGGTTGTTGTTGTTTTTCAATGTTGAGGTTGTTGTTGAATTTGTTGGTGTTTTTCAATGTTTAGGTTGTTGTTGAATTTGTTGGTGTTTTTCAATTTCGAGGTTGTTGTTGAGTTTGTTGGTGTTTTTCAATGTTGAAGTTGTTGTTGAATTTGTTGGTGTTTTTCAATGTTGAGGTTGTTGTTGTTTTTCAATGCTGAGGTTGTTGTTGAATTTGTTGGTGTTTTTCAATGTTGAGGTTGTTGTTGAATTTGTTGGTGTTTTTCAATGTTGAGGTTGTTGTTGTTTTTCAATGTTGCAGTTGTTGTTGAATTTGTTGGTGTTTTTCAATGTTGAGGTTGTTGTTGTTTTTCAATCTTGAGGTTGTTGTTGAATTTGTTGGTGTTTTTCAATGTTGAGGTTGTTGTTATTTTTCAATGTTGAGGTTGTTGTTGAGTTTGTTGGTGTTTTTCAATGTTGAGGTTGTTGTTGAATTTGTTGGTGTTTTTCAATGTTGAGGTTGTTGTTGAATTTGTTGGTGTTTTTCAATTTTGAGGTTGTTGTTGTTTTTCAATGTTGAGGTTGTTGTTGAATTTGTTGGTGTTTTTCAATGTTGAGATTGTTGTTGTTTTTCAATGTTGAGGTTGTTGTTGAATTTGTTGGTGTTTTTAAATGTTGAGGTTGTTGTTGAATTTGTTGGTGTTTTGCAATGTTGAGGTTGTTGTTGTTTTTCAATGTTGAGGTTGTTGTTGAGTTTGTTGGTGTTTTTCAATGTTGAGGTTGTTGTTGAATTTGTTGGTGTTTTTCAACGTTGAGGTTGTTGTTGAATTTGTTGTTGTTTTTCAATGTTGAGGGTGTTGTTGTTTTTCAATGTTGAGGTTGTTGTTGAATTTGTTGGTGTTTTTCAATGTTTAGGTTGTTGTTGAATTTGTTGGTGTTTTTCAATTTCGAGGTTGTTCTTGAATTTGTTGTTGTTTTTCAATGTTGAAGTTGTTGAATTTGTTGGTGTTTTTCAATGTTGAGGTTGTTGTTGTTTTTCATTGCTGAGGTTGTTGTTGAATTTGTTGGTGTTTTTCAATGTTGAGGTTGTTGTTGAACTTGTTGGTGTTTTTCAATGTTGAGGTTGTTGATGTTTTTCAATGTTGAGGTTGTTGTTGAATTTGTTGGTGTTTTTCAATGTTGAGGTTGTTGTTGTTTTTAAAAGTTGAGGTTGTTGTTGAATTTGTTGGTGTTTTTCAATGTTGAGGTTGTTATTGTTTTTCAATGTTGAGGTTGTTGTTGAATTTGTTGGTGTTTTTCAATGTTGAGGTTGTTGTTGTTTTTCAATCTTGAGGTTGTTGTTGAATTTGTTGGTGTTTTTCAATGTTGAGGTTGTTGTTGAATTTGTTGGTGTTTTTCAATGATGAGGTTGTTGTTGTTTTTCAATGTTGAGGTTGTTGAATTTGTGGGTGTTTTTCAGTCTTGAGTTTGTTGTTGAAATTGGTGGTGTTTTTCAATGTTGAGGTTGTTGTTGAATTTGTTGGTGTTTTTCAATGTTGAGGTTGTTGTTATTTTTCAATGTTGAGGTTGTTGTTGAGTTTGTTGGTGTTTTTCAATGTTGAGGTTGTTGTTGAATTTGTTGGTGTTTTTCAATGTTGAGGTTGTTGTTGAATTTGTTGGTGTTTTTCAATTTTGAGGTTGTTGTTGTTTTTCAATGTTGAGGTTGTTGTTGAATTTGTTGGTGTTTTTCAATGTTGAGATTGTTGTTGTTTTTCAATGTTGAGGTTGTTGTTGAATTTGTTGGTGTTTTTAAATGTTGAGGTTGTTGTTGAATTTGTTGGTGTTTTGCAATGCTGAGGTTGTTGTTGTTTTTCAATGTTGAGGTTGTTGTTGAATTTGTTGTTGTTTTGCAATGTTGAGGTTGTTGTTGTTTTTCAATGTTGAGGTTGTTGTTGTATTTGTTGGTGTTTTTCAATTTCGAGGTTGTTGTTGAATTTGTTGGTGTTTTTCAATGTTGAAGTTGTTGTTGAATTTGTCGGTGTTTTTCAATGTTGAGGTTGTTGTTGTTTTTCAATGTTGAGGTTGTTGTTGAATTTGTTGGTGTTTTTCAATGTTGAGGTTGTTGTTGTTTTTCAATGTTGAGGTTGTTGTTGAATTTGTTGGTGTTTTTCAATGTTGAGGTTGTTGTTGAATTTGTTGGTGTTTTTCAATGTTGAGGTTGTTGTTGTTTTTCAATGTTGAGGTTGTTGTTGAATTTGTTGGTGTTTTTCAATGTTGAGGTTGTTGATGAGTTTGTTGGTGTTTTTCAATGTTGAGGTTGTTGTTGAATTTGTTGGTGTTTTTCAATGTTGAGGTTGTTGTTATTTTTCAATGTTGACGTTGTTGTTGAGTTTGTTGGTGTTTTTCAATGTTGAGGTTGTTGTTGAATTTGTTGGTGTTTTTCAATGTTGAGGTTGTTGTTGAATTTGTTGGTGTTTTTCAATGTTGAGGTTGTTGTTGTTTTTCAATGTTGAGGTTGTTGTTGAATTTGTTGGTGTTTTTCAACGTTGAGGTTGTTGTTGAATTTGTTGGTGTTTTTCAATGTTGAGGTTGTTGTTGTTTTTCAATGTTGAGGTTGTTGTTGAATTTGTTGGTGTTTTTCAATGTTTAGGTTGTTGTTGAATTTGTTGGTGTTTTTCAATTTCGAGGTTGTTGTTGAGTTTGTTGGTGTTTTTCAATGTTGAAGTTGTTGTTGAATTTGTTGGTGTTTTTCAATGTTGAGGTTGTTGTTGTTTTTCAATGCTGAGGTTGTTGTTGAATTTGTTGGTGTTTTTCAATGTTGAGGTTGTTGTTGAATTTGTTGGTGTTTTTCAATGTTGAGGTTGTTGTTGTTTTTCAATGTTGCAGTTGTTGTTGAATTTGTTGGTGTTTTTCAATGTTGAGGTTGTTGTTGTTTTTCAATCTTGAGGTTGTTGTTGAATTTGTTGGTGTTTTTCAATGTTGAGTTTGTTGTTGAATTTGTTGGTGTTTTTCAATGATGAGGTTGTTGTTATTTTTCAATGTTGAGGTTGTTGAATTTGAGGGTGTTTTTCAATCTTGAGTTTGTTGTTGAATTTGTTGGTGTTTTTCAATGTTGAGGTTGTTGTTGAATTTGTTGGTGTTTTTCAATGTTGAGGTTGTTGTTATTTTTCAATGTTGAGGTTGTTGTTGAGTTTGTTGGTGTTTTTCAATGTTGAGGTTGTTGTTGAATTTGTTGGTGTTTTTCAATGTTGAGGTTGTTGTTGAATTTGTTGGTGTTTTTCAATGTTGAGGTTGTTGTTGTTTTTTTATGCTGAGGTTGTTGTTGAATTTGCTGGTGTATTTTCAATATTGAGGTTGTTGGTGTTGTTCAATGTTGAGGTTGATTTTTAATTTGAGGGTGTCTTTCAATGTCGAGGTTGTTGTTGAATTTGTTGGTGTTTTTCAATGTTGAGGTTGTTGTTGTTTTTCAATGTTGAGGTTGTTGTTGAATTTGTTGGTGTTTTTCAATGTTGAGATTGTTGTTGTTTTTCAATGTTGAGGTTGTTGTTGTTTTTCAATGTTGAGGTTGTTGTTGAATTTGTTGGTGTTTTTAAATGTTGAGGTTGTTGTTGAATTTGTTGGTGTTTTGCAATGTTGAGGTTGTTGTTGTTTTTCAATGTTGAGGTTGTTGTTGAATTTGTTGGTGTTTTTCAATGTTGAGGTTTTTGTTGTTTTTCAATGTTGAGGTTGTTGTTGTATTTGTTGGTGTTTTTCAATTTCGAGGTTGTTGTTGAATTTGTTGGTGTTTTTCAATGTTGAAGTTGTTGTTGAATTTGTCGGTGTTTTTCAATGTTGAGGTTGTTGTTGTTTTTCAATGTTGAGGTTGTTGTTGAATTTGTTGGTGTTTTTCAATGTTGAGGTTGTTGTTGTTTTTCAATGCTGAGGTTGTTGTTGAATTTGTTGGTGTTTTTCAATGTTGAGGTTGTTGTTGAATTTGTTGGTGTTTTTCAATGTTGAGGTTGTTGTTGTTTTTCAATGTTGAGGTTGTTGTTGAATTTGTTGGTGCTTTTCAATGTTGAGGTTGTTGATGTTTTCCAATGTTGAGGTTGTTGTTGAATTTGTTAGTGTTTTTCAATGTTGAGGTTGTTGTTGAATTTGTTGGTGTTTTTCAATGTTGAGGTTGTTGTTGTTTTTCAATCTTGAGGTTGTTGTTGAATTTGTTGGTGTTTTTCAATGTTGAGTTTGTTGTTGAATTTGTTGGTGTTTTTCAATGATGAGGTTGTTGTTGTTTTTCAATGTTGAGGTTGTTGAATTTGTGGGTGTTTTTCAATCTTGAATTTGTTGTTGAATTTGTTGGTGTTTTTCTATGTTGAGGTTGTTGTTGAATTTGTTGGTGTTTTTCAATGTTGAGGTTGTTGTTATTTTTCAATGTTGAGGTTGTTGTTGAATTTGTTGGTGTTTTTCAATGTTGAGGTTGTTGTTGAATTTGTTCGTGTTTTACAATGTTGAGGTTGTTGTTGAATTTGTTGGTGTTTTTCAATGTTGAGGTTGTTGTTGTTTTTAAATGTTGAGGTTGTTGTTGAATTTGCTGGTGTTTTTTCAATTTTGAGGTTGCTGGTGTTGTTCAATGTTGAGGTTGATTTTTAATTTGAGGGTGTCTTTCAATGTCGAGGTTGTCGTTGAATTTGTTGGTGTTTTTCAATGTTGAGGTTGTTGTTGTTTTTCAATGTTGAGGTTGTTGTTGAATTTGTTGGTGTTTTTCAATGTTGAGGTTGTTGTTGAACTTGTTGGTGTTTTTAAATGTTGAGGTTGTTGTTGAATTTGTTGGTGTTTTGCAATGTTGAGGTTGTTGTTGATTTTCAATGTTGAGGTTGTTGTTGAATTTGTTGGTGTTTTTCAATGTTGAGGTTTTTGTTGTTTTTCAATGTTGAGGTTGTTGTTGTATTTGTTGGTGTTTTTCAATTTCGAGGTTGTTGTTGAATTTGTTGGTGTTTTTCAATGTTGAAGTTATTGTTGAATTTGTCGGTGTTTTTCAATGTTGAGGTTGTTGTTGTTTTTCAATGTTGAGGTTGTTGTTGAATTTGTTGGTGTTTTTCAATGTTGAGGTTGTTGTTGTTTTTCAATGCTGAGGTTGTTGTCGAATTTGTTGGTGTTTTTCAATGTTGAGGTTGTTGTTGAATTTGTTGGTGTTTTTCAATGTTGAGGTTGTTGATGTTTTCCAATGTTGAGGTTGTTGTTGGTTTTCAATGTTGAGGTTGTTGTTGAATTTGTTGGTGTTTTTCAATGTTGAGGTTGTTGATGTTTTCCAATGTTGAGGTTGTTGTTGAATTTGTTAGTGTTTTTCAATGTTGAGGTTGTTGTTGAATTTGTTGGTGTTTTTCAATGTTGAGGTTGTTGTTATTTTTCAATGTTGAGGTTGTTGTTGAGTTTGTTGGTGTTTTTCAATGTTGAGGTTGTTGTTGAATTTGTAGGTGTTTTTCAATGTTGAGGTTGTTGTTGAATTTGTTGGTGTTTTTCAATGTTGAGGTTGTTGTTGTTTTTCAATGTTGAGGTTGTTGTTGAATTTGTTGGTGTTTTTCAACGTTGAGGTTGTTGTTGAATTTGTTGTTGTTTTTCAATGTTGAGGGTGTTGTTGTTTTTCAATGTTGAGGTTGTTGTTGAATTTGTTGGTGTTTTTCAATGTTTAGGTTGTTGTTGAATTTGTTGGTGTTTTTCAATTTCGAGGTTGTTCTTGAATTTGTTGGTGTTTTTCAATGTTGTAGTTGTTGTTGAATTTGTTGGTGTTTTTCAATGTTGACGTTGTTGTTGTTTTTCATTGCTGAGGTTGTTGTTGAATTTGTTGGTGTTTTTCAATGTTGAGGTTGTTGTTGAATTTGTTGGTGTTTTTCAATGTTGAGGTTGTTGTTGTTTTTCAATGTTGAGGTTGTTGTTGAATTTGTTGGTGTTTTTCAATGTTGAGGTTGTTGTTGTTTTTCAAAGTTGAGGTTGTTGTTGAATTTGTTGGAGTTTTTCAATGTTGAGTTTGTTGTTGTTTTTCAATGTTGAGGTTGTTGTTGAATTTGTTGGTGTTTTTCAATGTTGAGGTTGTTATTGTTTTTCAATGTTGAGGTTGTTGTTGAATTTGTTGGTGTTTTTCAATGTTGAGCTTGTTGTTGTTTTTCAATCTTGAGGTTGTTGTTGTTTTTCAATGTTGAGGTTGTTGAATTTGTCGGTGTTTTTCAGTCTTGAGTTTGTTGTTGAAATTGTTGGTGTTTTTCAATGTTGAGGTTGTTGTTGAATTTGTTGGTGTTTTTAAATGTTGAGGTTGTTGTTGAATTTGTTGGTGTTTTTCAATGTTGAGGTTGTTGTTGAATTTGTTGGTGTTTTTCAATTTTGAGGTTGTTGTTGTTTTTCAATGTTGAGGTTGTTGTTGAATTTGTTGGTGTTTTTCAATGTTGAGATTGTTGTTGTTTTTCAATGTTGAGGTTGTTGTTGAATTTGTTGGTGTTTTTAAATGTTGAGGTTGTTGTTGAATTTGTTGGTGTTTTGCAATGTTGAGGTTGTTGTTGTTTTTCAATGTTGAGGTTGTTGTTGAATTTGTTGGTGTTTTTCAATGTTGAGGTTTTTGTTGTTTTTCAATGTTGAGGTTGTTGTTGTATTTGTTGGTGTTTTTCAATTTCGAGGTTGTTGTTGAATTTGTTGGTGTTTTTCAATGTTGAAGTTGTTGTTGAATTTGTCGGTGTTTTTCAATGTTGAGGTTGTTGTTGTTTTTCAATGTTGAGGTTGTTGTTGAATTTGTTGGTGTTTTTCAATGTTGAGGTTGTTGTTGTTTTTCAATGTTGAGGTTGTTGTTGAATTTGTTGGTGTTTTTCAATGTTGAGGTTGTTGTTGAATTTGTTGGTGTTTTTCAATGTTGAGGTTGTTGTTGTTTTTCAATGTTGAGGTTGTTGTTGAATTTGTTGGTGTTTTTCAATGTTGAGGTTGTTGATGTTTTCCAATGTTGAGGTTGTTGTTGAATTTGTTGGAGTTTTTCAATGTTGAGTTTATTGTTGTTTTTCAATGTTGAGGTTGTTGTTGAATTTGTTGGTGTTTTTCAATGTTGAGGTTGTTATTGTTTTTCAATGTTGAGGTTGTTGTTGAATTTGTTGGTGTTTTTCAATGTTGAGGTTGTTGATGTTTTTCAATCTTGAGGTTGTTGTTGAATTTGTTGGTGTTTTTCAATGTTGAGGTTGTTGCTGAATTTGTTGGTGTTTTTCAATGATGAGGTTGTTGTTGTTTTTCAATGTTGAGGTTGTTGAATTTGTGGGTGTTTTTCAGTCTTGAGTTTGTTGTTGAAATTGTTGGTGTTTTTCAATGTTGAGGTTGTTGTTGAATTTGTTGGTGTTTTTAAATGTTGAGGTTGTTGTTATTTTTCAATGTTGAGGTTGTTGTTGAGTTTGTTGGTGTTTTTCAATGTTGAGGTTGTTGTTGAATTTGTTGGTGTTTTTCAATGTTGAGGTTGTTGTTGAATTTGTTGGTTTTTTTTCAATTTTGAGGTTGTTGTTGTTTTTCAATGTTGAGGTTGTTGTTGAATTTGTTGGTGTTTTTCAATGTTGAGATTGTTGTTGTTTTTCAATGTTGAGGTTGTTGTTGAATTTGTTGGTGTTTTTAACTGTTGAGGTTGTTGTTGAATTTGTTGGTGTTTTGCAATGTTGAGGTTGTTGTTGTTTTTCAATGTTGAGGTTGTTGTTGAATTTGTTGGTGTTTTTCAATGTTGAGGTTTTTGTTGTTTTTCAATGTTGAGGTTGTTGTTGTATTTGTTGGTGTTTTTCAATTTCGAGGTTGTTGTTGAATTTGTTGGTGTTTTTCAATGTTATAGTTGTTGTTGAATTTGTCGGTGTTTTTCAATGTTGAGGTTGTTGTTGTTTTTCAATGTTGAGGTTGTTGTTGAATTTGTTGGTGTTTTTCAATGTTGAGGTTGTTGTTGTTTTTCAATGTTGAGGTTGTTGTTGAATTTGTTGGTGTTTTTCAATGTTGAGGTTGTTGTTGAATTTGTTGGTGTTTTTCAATGTTGAGGTTGTTGTTGTTTTTCAATGTTGAGGTTGTTGTTGAATTTGTTGGTGTTTTTCAATGTTGAGGTTGTTGATGTTTTCCAATGTTGAGGTTGTTGTTGAATTTGTTGGTGTTTTTCAATGTTGAGGTTGTTGTTGAATTTGTTGGTGTTTTTCAATGTTGAGGTTGTTGTTATTTTTCAATGTTGACGTTGTTGTTGAGTTTGTTGGTGTTTTTCAATGTTGAGGTTGTTGTTGAATTTGTTGGTGTTTTTCAATGTTGAGGTTGTTGTTGAATTTGTTGGTGTTTTTCAATGTTGAGGTTGTTGTTGTTTTTCAATGTTGAGGTTGTTGTTGAATTTGTTGGTGTTTTTCAACGTTGAGGTTGTTGTTGAATTTGTTGGTGTTTTTCAATGTTGAGATTGTTGTTGTTTTTCAATGTTGAGGTTGTTGTTGAATTTGTTGGTGTTTTTCAATGTTTAGGTTGTTGTTGAATTTGTTGGTGTTTTTCAATTTCGAGGTTGTTGTTGAGTTTGTTGGTGTTTTTCAATGTTGAAGTTGTTGTTGAATTTGTTGGTGTTTTTCAATGTTGAGGTTGTTGTTGTTTTTCAATGCTGAGGTTGTTGTTGAATTTGTTGGTGTTTTTCAATGTTGAGGTTGTTGTTGAATTTGTTGGTGTTTTTCAATGTTGAGGTTGTTGTTGTTTTTCAATGTTGCGGTTGTTGTTGAATTTGTTGGTGTTTTTCAATGTTGAGGTTGTTGTTGTTTTTCAATCTTGAGGTTGTTGTTGAATTTGTTGGTGTTTTTCAATGTTGAGTTTGTTGTTGAATTTGTTGGTGTTTTTCAATGATGAGGTTGTTGTTGTTTTTCAATGTTGAGGTTGTTGAATTTGAGGGTGTTTTTCAATCTTGAGTTTGTTGTTGAATTTGTTGGTGTTTTTCAATGTTGAGGTTGTTGTTGAATTTGTTGGTGTTTTTCAATGTTGAGGTTGTTGTTATTTTTCAATGTTGAGGCTGTTGTTGAGTTTGTTGGTGTTTTTCAATGTTGAGGTTGTTGTTGAATTTGTTGGTGTTTTTCAATGTTGAGGTTGTTGTTGTTTTTATATGCTGAGGTTGTTGTTGAATTTGCTGGTTTATTTTCAATATTGAGGTTGTTGGTGTTGTTCAATGTTGAGGTTGATTTTTAATTTGAGGGTGTCTTTCAATGTCGAGGTTGTTGTTGAATTTGTTGGTGTTTTTCAATGTTGAGGTTGTTGTTGTTTTTCAATGTTGAGGTTGTTGTTGAATTTGTTGGTGTTTTTCAATGTTGAGATTGTTGTTGTTTTTCAATGTTGAGGTTGTTGTTGAATTTGTTGGTGTTTTTAAATGTTGAGGTTGTTGTTGAATTTGTTGGTGTTTTGCAATGTTGAGGTTGTTGTTGTTTTTCAATGTTGAGGTTGTTGTTGAATTTGTTGGTGTTTTTCAATGTTGAGGTTTTTGTTGTTTTTCAATTTCGAGGTTGTTGTTGAATTTGTTGGTGTTTTTCAATGTTGAAGTTGTTGTTGAATTTGTCGGTGTTTTTGAATGTTGAGATTGTTGTTGTTTTTCAATGTTGAGGTTGTTGTTGAATTTGTTGGTGTTTTTCAATGTTGAGGTTGTTGTTGTTTTTCAATGTTGAGGTTGTTGTTGAATTTGTTGGTGTTTTTCAATGTTGAGGTTGTTGTTGAATTTGTTGGTGTTTTTCAATGTTGAGGTTGTTGTTGTTTTTCAATGTTGAGGTTGTTATTGAATTTGTTGGTGTTTTTCAATGTAGAGGTTGTTGATGTTTTCCAATGTTGAGGTTGTTGTTGAATTTGTTGGTGTTTTTCAATGTTGAGGTTGTTGTTGAATTTGTTGGTGTTTTTCAATGTTGAGGTTTTTGTTATTTTTCAATGTTGACGTTGTTGTTGAGTTTGTTGGTGTTTTTCAATGTTGAGGTTGTTGTTGAATTTGTTGGTTTTTTTCAATGTTGAGGTTGTTGTTGAATTTGTTGGTATTTTTCAATGTTGAGGTTGTTGTTGTTTTTCAATGTTGAGGTTGTTGTTGAATTTGTTGGTGTTTTTCAACGTTGAGGTTGTTGTTGAATTGGTTGGTGTTTTTCAATGTTGAGGTTGTTGTTGTTTTTCAATGTTGAGGTTGTTGTTGAATTTGTTGGTATTTTTCAATGTTTAGGTTGTTGTTGAATTTGTTGGTGTTTTTCAATTTCGAGGTTGTTGTTGAATTTGTTGGTGTTTTTCAATGTTGAAGTTGTTGAATTTGTTGGTGTTTTTCAATGTTGAGGTTGTTGTTTTTCAATGCTGAGGTTGTTGTTGAATTTGTTGGTGTTTTTCAATGTTGAGGTTGTTGTTGAATTTGTTGGTGTTTTTCAATGTTGAGGTTGTTGTTGTTTTTCAATGTTGAGGTTGTTGTTGAATTTGTTGGTGTTTTTCAATGCTGAGGTTGTTGTTGTTTTTCAATCTTGAGGTTGTTGTTGAATTTGTTGGTGTTTTTCAATGTTGAGGTTGTTGTTGAATTTGGTGGTGTTTTTCAATGTTGAGGTTGTTGTTGAATTTGTTGGTGTTTTTCAATTTTGAG
Organism: Isurus oxyrinchus; assembly: GCA_026770705.1. Taxonomy (NCBI): domain Eukaryota; kingdom Metazoa; phylum Chordata; class Chondrichthyes; order Lamniformes; family Lamnidae; genus Isurus; species Isurus oxyrinchus. The sequence goes on along the minus strand of JANJGN010000084.1, from coordinate 1,406,476 downwards.
GTTGTTGTTGTTTTTCAATGTTGAGGTTGTTGTTGAATTTGTTGGTGTTTTTCAATGTTGAGATTGTTGTTGTTTTTCAATGTTGAGGTTGTTGTTGAATTTGTTGGTGTTTTTTAATGTTGAGGTTGTTGTCGAATTTGTTGGTGTTTTGCAATGTTGAGGTTGTTGTTGTTTTTCAATGTTGAGGTTGTTGTTGAATTTGTTGGTGTTTTTCAATGTTGAGGTTTTTGTTGTTTTTCAATGTTGAGGTTGTTGTTGTATTTGTTGGTGTTTTTCAATTTCGAGGTTGTTGTTGAATTTGTTGGTGTTTTGCAACGTTGAAGTTGTTGTTGAATTTGTCGGTGTTTTTCAATGTTGAGGTTGTTGTTGTTTTTCAATGTTGAGGTTGTTGTTGAATTTGTTGGTGTTTTTCAATGTTGAGGTTGTTGTTGAATTTGTTGGTGTTTTTCAATGTTGAGGTTGTTGTTGTTTTTCAATGTTGAGGTTGTTGTTGAATTTGTTGGTGTTTTTCAATGTTGAGGTTGTTGATGTTTTCCAATGTTGAGGTTGTTGTTGAATTTGTTGGTGTTTTTCAATGTTGAGGTTGTTGTTGAATTTGTTGGTGTTTTTCAATGTTGAGGTTGTTATTATTTTTCAATGTTGACGTTGTTGTTGAGTTTGTTGGTGTTTTTCAATGTTGAGGTTGTTGTTGAATTTGTTGGTGTTTTTCAATGTTGAGGTTGTTGTTGAATTCGTTGGTGTTTTTCAATGTTGAGGTTGTTGTTGTTTTTCAATGTTGAGGTTGTTGTTGAATTTGTTGGTGTTTTTCAACGTTGAGGTTGTTGTTGAATTTGTTGGTGTTTTTCAATGTTGAGGTTGTTGTTGTTTTTCAATGTTGAGGTTTTGGTTGAATTTGTTGGTGTTTTTCAATGTTTAGGTTGTTGTTGAATTTGTTGGTGTTTTTCAATTTCGAGGTTGTTGTTGAATTTGTTGGTGTTTTTCAATGTTGAAGTTGTTGTTGAATTTGTTGGTGTTTTTCAATGTTGAGGTTGTTGTTGTTTTTCAATGCTGAGGTTGTTGTTGAATTTGTTGGTGTTTTTCAATGTTGAGGTTGTTGTTGAATTTGTTGGTGTTTTTCAATGTTGAGGTTGTTGTTGTTTTTCAATGTTGCGGTTGTTGTTGAATTTGTTGGTGTTTTTCAATGTTGAGGTTGTTGTTGTTTTTCAATCATGAGGTTGTTGTTGAATTTGTTGGTGTTTTTCAATGTTGAGTTTGTTGTTGAATCTGTTGGTGTTTTTCAATGATGAGGTTGTTGTTGTTTTTCAATGTTGAGGTTGTTGAATTTGAGGGTGCTTTTCAATCTTGAGTTTGTTGTTGAATTTGTTGGTGTTTTTAAAAGTTGAGGTTGTTGTTGAATTTGTTGGTGTTTTTCAATGTTGAGGTTGTTGTTATTTTTCAATGTTGAGGTTGTTGTTGAGTTTGTTGGTGTTTTTCAATGTTGAGGTTGTTCTTGAATTGTTGGTGTTTTTCAATGTTGAGGTTGTTGTTGAATTTGTTGGTGTTTTTCAATGTTGAGGTTGTTGTTGCTTTTAAATGTTGGGGTTGTTGTTGAATTTGCTGGTGTATTTTCAATATTGAGGTTGTTGGTGTTGTTCAATGTTGAGGTTGATTTTTAATTTGAGGGTGTCTTTCAATGTCGAGGTTGTTGTTGAATTTGTTGGTGTTTTTCAATGTTGAGGTTGTTGTTGTTTTTCAATGTTGAGGTTGTTGTTGAATTTGTTGGTGTTTTTCAATGTTGAGATTGTTGTTGTTTTTCAATGTTGAGGTAGTTGTTGAATTTGTTGGTGTTTTTAAATGTTGAGGTTGTTGTTGAATTTGTTGGTGTTTTGCAATGTTGAGGTTGTTGTTGTTTTTCAATGTTGAGGTTGTTGTTGAATTTGTTGGTGTTTTTCAATGTTGAGGTTTTTGTTGTTTTTCAATGTTGAGGTTGTTGTTGTTTTTGTTGGTGTTTTTCAATTTCGAGGTTGTTGTTGAATTTGTTGGTGTTTTTCAATGTTGAAGTTTTTGTTGAATTTGTCGGTGTTTTTCAATGTTGAGGTTGTTGTTGTTTTTCAATGTTGAGGTTGTTGATGAATTTGTTGGTGTTTTTCAATGTTGAGGTTGTTGTTGTTTTTCAATGCTGAGGTTGTTGTTGAATTTGTTGGTGTTTTTCAATGTTGAGGTTGTTGTTGAATTTGCTGGTGTTTTTCAATGTTGAGGTTGTTGTTGTTTTTCAATGTTGAGGTTGTTGTTGAATTTGTTGGTGTTTTTCAATGTTGAGGTTGTTGATGTTTTCCAATGTTGAGGTTGTTGTTGAATTTGTTAGTGTTTTTCAATGTTGAGGTTGTTGTTGAATTTGTTGGTGTTTTTCAATGTTGAGGTTGTTGTTATTTTTCAATGTTGAGGTTGTTGTTGAGTTTGTTGGTGTTTTTCAATGTTGAGGTTGTTGTTGAATTTGTTGGTGTTTTTCAATGTTGAGGTTGTTGTTGAATTTGTTGGTGTTTTTCAATGTTGAGGTTGTTGTTGTTTTTCAATGTTGAGGTTGTTGTTGAATTTGTTGTTGTTTTTCAACGTTGAGGTTGTTGTTGATTTTGTTGGTGTTTTTCAATGTTAAGGTTGTTCTTGAATTTGTTGGTGTTTTTCAATTTTGAGGTTGTTGTTGTTCTTCAATGTTGAGGTTGTTGTTGAATTTGTTGGTGTTTTTCAATGTTGAGATTGTTGTTGTTTTTCAATGTTGAGGTTGTTGTTGAATTTGTTGGTGTTTTTAAATGTTGAGGTTGTTGTTGAATTTGTTGGTGTTTTGCAATGTTGAGGTTGTTGTTGTTTTTCAATGTTGAGGTTGTTGTTGAATTTGTTGGTGTTTTTCAATGTTGAGGTTTTTGTTGTTTTTCAATGTTGAGGTTGTTGTTGTATTTGTTGGTGTTTTTCAATTTCGAGGTTGTTGTTGAATTTGTTGGTGTTTTTCAATGTTGAGGTTGTTGTTGTTTTTCAATGTTGAGGTTGTTGTTGAATTTGTTGGTGTTTTTCAACGTTGAGGTTGTTGTTGAATTTGTTGGTGTTTTTCAATGTTGAGGTTGTTGTTGAATTTGTTGGTGTTTTTCAATTTTGAGGTTGTTGTTGTTTTTCAATGTTGAGGTTGTTGTTGAATTTGTTGGTATTTTTCAATGTTGAGATTGTTGTTGTTTTTCAATGTTGAGGTTGTTGTTGAATTTGTTGGTGTTTTTAAATGTTGAGGTTGTTGTTGAATTTGTTGGTGTTTTGCAATGTTGAGGTTGTTGTTGTTTTTCAATGTTGAGGTTGTTGTTGAATTTGTTGGTGTTTTTCAATGTTGAGGTTTTTGTTGTTTTTCAATGTTGAGGTTGTTGTTGTATTTGTTGGTGTTTTTCAATTTCGAGGTTGTTGTTGAATTTGTTGGTGTTTTTCAATGTTGAAGTTGTTGTTGAATTTGTCGGTGTTTATCAATGTTGAGGTTGTTGTTGTTTTTCAATGTTGAGGTTGTTGTTGAATTTGTTGGTGTTTTTCAATGTTGAGGTTGTTGTTGTTTTTCAATGTTGAGGTTGTTGTTTAATTTGTTGGTGTTTTTCAATGTTGAGGTTGTTGTTGAATTTGTTGGTGTTTTTCAATGTTGAGGTTGTTGTTGTTTTTCAATGTTGAGGTTGTTGTTGAATTTGTTGGTGTTTTTCAATGTTGAGGTTGTTGATGTTTTCCAATGTTGAGGTTGTTGTTGAATTTGTTGGTGTTTTTCAATGTTGAGGTTGTTGTTGAATTTGTTGGTGTTTTTCAATGTTGAGGTTTTTGTTATTTTTCAATGTTGACGTTGTTGTTGAGTTTGTTGGTGTTTTTCAATGTTGAGGTTGTTGTTGAATTTGTTGGTGTTTTTCAATGTTGAGGTTGTTGTTGAATTTGTTGGTATTTTTCAATGTTGAGGTTGTTGTTGTTTTTCAATGTTGAGGTTGTTGTTGAATTTGTTGGTGTTTTTCAACGTTGAGGTTGTTGTTGAATTTGTTGGTGTTTTTCAATGTTGAGGTTGTTGTTGTTTTTCAATGTTGAGGTTGTTGTTGAATTTGTTGGTATTTTTCAATGTTTAGGTTGTTGTTGAATTTGTTGGTGTTTTTCAATTTCGAGGTTGTTGTTGAATTTGTTGGTGTTTTTCAATGTTGAGGTTGTTGTTTTTCAATGCTGAGGTTGTTGTTGAATTTGTTGGTGTTTTTCAATGTTGAGGTTGTTGTTGAATTTGTTGGTGTTTTTCAATGTTGAGGTTGTTGTTGTTTTTCAATGTTGAGGTTGTTGTTGAATTTGTTGGTGTTTTTCAATGTTGAGGTTGTTGTTGTTTTTCAATCTTGAGGTTGTTGTTGAATTTGTTGGTGTTTTTCAATGTTGAGGTTGTTGTTGAATTTGTTGGTGTTTTGCAATGTTGAGGTTGTTGTTGTTTTTCAATGTTGAGGTTGTTGTTGAATTTGTTGGTGTTTTTCAATGTTGAGGTTTTTGTTGTTTTTCAATGTTGAGGTTGTTGTTGTATTTGTTGGTGTTTTTCAATTTCGAGGTTGTTGTTGAATTTGTTGGTGTTTTTCAATGTTGAAGTTGTTGTTGAATTTGTCGGTGTTTTTCATTGTTGAGGTTGTTGTTGTTTTTCAATGTTGAGGTTGTTGTTGAATTTGTTGGTGTTTTTCAATGTTGAGGTTGTTGTTTTTCAATGTTGAGGTTGTTGTTGAATTTGTTGGTGTTTTTCAATGTTGAGGTTGTTGTTGAATTTGTTGGTGTTTTTCAATGTTGAGGTTGTTGTTGTTTTTCAATGTTGAGGTTGTTGTTGAATTTTTTGGTGTTTTTCAATGTTGAGGTTGTTGATGTTTTCCAATGTTGAGGTTGTTGTTGAATTTGTTGGTGTTTTTCAATGTTGAGGTTGTTGTTGAATTTGTTGGTGTTTTTCAATGTTGAGGTTTTTGTTATTTTTCAATGTTGACGTTGTTGTTGAGTTTGTTGGTGTTTTTCAATGTTGAGGTTGTTGTTGAATTTGTTGGTGTTTTTCAATGTTGAGGTTGTTGTTGAATTTGTTGGTATTTTTCAATGTTGAGGTTGTTGTTGTTTTTCAATGTTGAGGTTGTTGATGAATTTGTTGGTGTTTTTCAACGTTGAGGTTGTTGTTGAATTTGTTGGTGTTTTTCAATGTTGAGGTTGTTGTTGTTTTTCAATGTTGAGGTTGTTGTTGAATTTGTTGGTATTTTTCAATGTTTAGGTTGTTGTTGAATTTGTTGGTGTTTTTCAATTTCGAGGTTGTTGTTGAATTTGTTGGTGTTTTTCAATGTTGAAGTTGTTGTTGAATTTGTTGGTGTTTTTCAATGTTGAGGTTGTTGTTTTTCAATGCTGAGGTTGTTGTTGAATTTGTTGGTGTTTTTCAATGTTGAGGTTGTTGTTGAATTTGTTGGTGTTTTTCAATGTTGAGGTTGTTGTTGTTTTTCAATGTTGAGGTTGTTGTTGAATTTGTTGGTGTTTTTCAATGTTGAGGTTGTTGTTGTTTTTCAATCTTGAGGTTGTTGTTGAATTTGTTGGTGTTTTTCAATGTTGAGGTTGTTGTTGAATTTGTTGGTGTTTTTCAATGTTGAGGTTGTTGTTGAATTTGTTGGTGTTTTTCAATGTTGAGGTTGTTGTTGTTTTTAAATGTTGAGGTTGTTGTTGAATTTGCTGGTGTATTTTCAATATTGAGGTTGTTGGTGTTGTTCAATGTTGAGGTTGATTTTTAATTTGAGGGTGTCTTTCAATGTCGAGGTTGTTGTTGAATTTGTTGGTGTTTTTCAATGTTGAAGTTGTTGTTGAATTTGTCGGTGTTTTTCAATGTTGAGGTTGTTGTTGTTTTTCAATGTTGAGGTTGTTGTTGAATTTGTTGGTGTTTTTCAATGTTGAGGTTGTTGTTGTTTTTCAATGCTGAGGTTGTTGTTGAATTTGTTGGTGTTTTTCAATGTTGAGGTTGTTGTTGAATTTGCTGGTGTTTTTCAATGTTGAGGTTGTTGTTGTTTTTCAATGTTGAGGTTGTTGTTGAATTTGTTGGTGTTTTTCAATGTTGAGGTTGTTGATGTTTTCCAATGTTGAGGTTGTTGTTGAATTTGTTAGTGTTTTTCAATGTTGAGGTTGTTGTTGAATTTGTTGGTGTTTTTCAATGTTGAGGTTGTTGTTATTTTTCAATGTTGAGGTTGTTGTTGAGTTTGTTGGTTTTTTTCAATGTTGAGGTTGTTGTTGAATTTGTTGGTGTTTTTCAATGTTGAGGTTGTTGTTGAATTTGTTGGTGTTTTTCAATGTTGAGGTTGTTGTTGTTTTTCAATGTTGAGGTTGTTGTTGAATTTGTTGTTGTTTTTCAACGTTGAGGTTGTTGTTGATTTTGTTGGTGTTTTTCAATGTTAAGGTTGTTCTTGAATTTGTTGGTGTTTTTCAATTTTGAGGTTGTTGTTGTTCTTCAATGTTGAGGTTGTTGTTGAATTTGTTGGTGTTTTTCAATGTTGAGATTGTTGTTGTTTTTCAATGTTGAGGTTGTTGTTGAATTTGTTGGTGTTTTTAAATGTTGAGGTTGTTGTTGAATTTGTTGGTGTTTTGCAATGTTGAGGTTGTTGTTGTTTTTCAATGTTGAGGTTGTTGTTGAATTTGTTGGTGTTTTTCAATGTTGAGGTTTTTGTTGTTTTTCAATGTTGAGGTTGTTGTTGTATTTGTTGGTGTTTTTCAATTTCGAGGTTGTTGTTGAATTTGTTGCTGTTTTTCAATGTTGAGGTTGTTGTTGTTTTTCAATGTTGAGGTTGTTGTTGAATTTGTTGGTGTTTTTCAACGTTGAGGTTGTTGTTGAATTTGTTGGTGTTTTTCAATGTTGAGGTTGTTGTTGAATTTGTTGGTGTTTTTCAATTTTGAGGTTGTTGTTGTTTTTCAATGTTGAGGTTGTTGTTGAATTTGTTGGTATTTTTCAATGTTGAGATTGTTGTTGTTTTTCAATGTTGAGGTTGTTGTTGAATTTGTTGGTGTTTTTAAATGTTGAGGTTGTTGTTGAATTTGTTGGTGTTTTGCAATGTTGAGGTTGTTGTTGTTTTTCAATGTTGAGGTTGTTGTTGAATTTGTTGGTGTTTTTCAATGTTGAGGTTTTTGTTGTTTTTCAATGTTGAGGTTGTTGTTGTATTTGTTGGTGTTTTTCAATTTCGAGGTTGTTGTTGAATTTGTTAGTGTTTTTCAATGTTGAAGTTGTTGTTGAATTTGTCGGTGTTTTTCAATGTTGAGGTTGTTGTTGTTTTTCAATGTTGAGGTTGTTGTTGAATTTGTTGGTGTTTTTCAATGTTGAGGTTGTTGTTGTTTTTCAATGTTGAGGTTGTTGTTGAATTTGTTGGTGTTTTTCAATGTTGAGGTTGTTGTTGAATTTGTTGGTGTTTTTCAATGTTGAGTTTGTTGTTGTTTTTCAATGTTGAGGTTGTTGTTGAATTTGTTGGTGTTTTTCAATGTTGAGGTTGTTGATGGTTTCCAATGTTGAGGTTGTTGTTGAATTTGTTGGTGTTTTTCAATGTTGAGGTTGTTGTTGAATTTGTTGGTGTTTTTCAATTTTGAGGTTTTTGTTATTTTTCAATGTTGACGTTGTTGTTGAGTTTGTTGGTGTTTTTCAATGTTGAGGTTGTTGTTGAATGTGTTGGTGTTTTTCAATGTTGAGGTTGTTGTTGAATTTGTTGGTATTTTTCAATGTTGAGGTTGTTGTTGTTTTTCAATGTTGAGGTTGTTGTTGAATTTGTTGGTGTTTTTCAACGTTGAGGTTGTTGTTGAATTTGTTGGTGTTTTTCAATGTTGAGGTTGTTGTTGTTTTTCAATGTTGAGGTTGTTGTTGAATTTGTTGGTATTTTTCAATGTTTAGGTTGTTGTTGAATTTGTTGGTGTTTTTCAATTTCGAGGTTGTTGTTGAATTTGTTGGTGTTTTTCAATGTTGAAGTTGTTGTTGAATTTGTTGGTGTTTTTCAATGTTGAGGTTGTTGTTTTTCAATGCTGAGGTTGTTGTTGAATTTGTTGGTGTTTTTCAATGTTGAGGTTGTTGTTGAATTTGTTGGTGTTTTTCAATTTCGAGGTTGTTGTTGAATTTGTTGGTGTTTTTCAATGTTGAAGTTGTTGTTGAATTTGTTGGTGTTTTTCAATGTTGAGGTTGTTGTTTTTCAATGCTGAGGTTGTTGTTGAATTTGTTGGTGTTTTTCAATGTTGAGGTTGTTGTTGAATTTGTTGGTGTTTTTCAATGTTGAGGTTGTTGTTGTTTTTCAATGTTGAGGTTGTTGTTGAATTTGTTGGTGTTTTTCAATGTTGAGGTTGTTGTTGTTTTTCAATCTTGAGGTTGTTGTTGAATTTGTTGGTGTTTTTCAATGTTGAGGTTGTTGTTGAATTTGTTGGTGTTTTTCAATGTTGAGGTTGTTGTTGAATTTGTTGGTGTTTTTCAATGTTGAGGTTGTTGTTGTTTTTAAATGTTGAGGTTGTTGTTGAATTTGCTGGTGTATTTTCAATATTGAGGTTGTTGGTGTTGTTCAATGTTGAGGTTGATTTTTAATTTGAGGGTGTCTTTCAATGTCGAGGTTGTTGTTGAATTTGTTGGTGTTTTTCAATGTTGAGGTTGTTGTTGTTTTTCAATGTTGAGGTTGTTGTTGAATTTGTTGGTGTTTTTCAATGTTGAGATTGTTGTTGTTTTTCAATGTTGAGGTTGTTGTTGAATTTGTTGGTGTTTTTAAATGTTGAGGTTGTTGTTGAATTTGTTGGTGTTTTGCAATGTTGAGGTTGTTGTTGTTTTTCAATGTTGAGGTTGTTGTTGAATTTGTTGGTGTTTTTCAATGTTGAGGTTTTTGTTGTTTTTCAATGTTGAGGTTGTTGTTGTATTTGTTGGTGTTTTTCAATTTCGAGGTTGTTGTTGAATTTGTTGGTGTTTTTCAATGTTGAAGTTGTTGTTGAATTTGTCGGTGTTTTTCAATGTTGAGGTTGTTGTTGTTTTTCAATGTTGAGGTTGTTGTTGAATTTGTTGGTGTTTTTCAATGTTGAGGTTGTTGTTGTTTTTCAATGCTGAGGTTGTTGTTGAATTTGTTGGTGTTTTTCAATGTTGAGGTTGTTGTTGAATTTGCTGGTGTTTTTCAATGTTGAGGTTGTTGTTGTTTTTCAATGTTGAGGTTGTTGTTGAATTTGTTGGTGTTTTTCAATGTTGAGGTTGTTGATGTTTTCCAATGTTGAGGTTGTTGTTGAATTTGTTAGTGTTTTTCAATGTTGAGGTTGTTGTTGAATTTGTTGGTGTTTTTCAATGTTGAGGTTGTTGTTATTTTTCAATGTTGAGGTTGTTGTTGAGTTTGTTGGTTTTTTTCAATGTTGAGGTTGTTGTTGAATTTGTTGGTGTTTTTCAATGTTGAGGTTGTTGTTGAATTTGTTGGTGTTTTTCAATGTTGAGGTTGTTGTTGTTTTTCAATGTTGAGGTTGTTGTTGAATTTGTTGTTGTTTTTCAACGTTGAGGTTGTTGTTGATTTTGTTGGTGTTTTTCAATGTTAAGGTTGTTCTTGAATTTGTTGGTGTTTTTCAATTTTGAGGTTGTTGTTGTTCTTCAATGTTGAGGTTGTTGTTGAATTTGTTGGTGTTTTTCAATGTTGAGATTGTTGTTGTTTTTCAATGTTGAGGTTGTTGTTGAATTTGTTGGTGTTTTTAAATGTTGAGGTTGTTGTTGAATTTGTTGGTGTTTTGCAATGTTGAGGTTGTTGTTGTTTTTCAATGTTGAGGTTGTTGTTGAATTTGTTGGTGTTTTTCAATGTTGAGGTTTTTGTTGTTTTTCAATGTTGAGGTTGTTGTTGTATTTGTTGGTGTTTTTCAATTTCGAGGTTGTTGTTGAATTTGTTGCTGTTTTTCAATGTTGAGGTTGTTGTTGTTTTTCAATGTTGAGGTTGTTGTTGAATTTGTTGGTGTTTTTCAACGTTGAGGTTGTTGTTGAATTTGTTGGTGTTTTTCAATGTTGAGGTTGTTGTTGAATTTGTTGGTGTTTTTCAATTTTGAGGTTGTTGTTGTTTTTCAATGTTGAGGTTGTTGTTGAATTTGTTGGTATTTTTCAATGTTGAGATTGTTGTTGTTTTTCAATGTTGAGGTTGTTGTTGAATTTGTTGGTGTTTTTAAATGTTGAGGTTGTTGTTGAATTTGTTGGTGTTTTGCAATGTTGAGGTTGTTGTTGTTTTTCAATGTTGAGGTTGTTGTTGAATTTGTTGGTGTTTTTCAATGTTGAGGTTTTTGTTGTTTTTCAATGTTGAGGTTGTTGTTGTATTTGTTGGTGTTTTTCAATTTCGAGGTTGTTGTTGAATTTGTTAGTGTTTTTCAATGTTGAAGTTGTTGTTGAATTTGTCGGTGTTTTTCAATGTTGAGGTTGTTGTTGTTTTTCAATGTTGAGGTTGTTGTTGAATTTGTTGGTGTTTTTCAATGTTGAGGTTGTTGTTGTTTTTCAATGTTGAGGTTGTTGTTGAATTTGTTGGTGTTTTTCAATGTTGAGGTTGTTGTTGAATTTGTTGGTGTTTTTCAATGTTGAGTTTGTTGTTGTTTTTCAATGTTGAGGTTGTTGTTGAATTTGTTGGTGTTTTTCAATGTTGAGGTTGTTGATGGTTTCCAATGTTGAGGTTGTTGTTGAATTTGTTGGTGTTTTTCAATGTTGAGGTTGTTGTTGAATTTGTTGGTGTTTTTCAATTTTGAGGTTTTTGTTATTTTTCAATGTTGACGTTGTTGTTGAGTTTGTTGGTGTTTTTCAATGTTGAGGTTGTTGTTGAATGTGTTGGTGTTTTTCAATGTTGAGGTTGTTGTTGAATTTGTTGGTATTTTTCAATGTTGAGGTTGTTGTTGTTTTTCAATGTTGAGGTTGTTGTTGAATTTGTTGGTGTTTTTCAACGTTGAGGTTGTTGTTGAATTTGTTGGTGTTTTTCAATGTTGAGGTTGTTGTTGTTTTTCAATGTTGAGGTTGTTGTTGAATTTGTTGGTATTTTTCAATGTTTAGGTTGTTGTTGAATTTGTTGGTGTTTTTCAATTTCGAGGTTGTTGTTGAATTTGTTGGTGTTTTTCAATGTTGAAGTTGTTGTTGAATTTGTTGGTGTTTTTCAATGTTGAGGTTGTTGTTTTTCAATGCTGAGGTTGTTGTTGAATTTGTTGGTGTTTTTCAATGTTGAGGTTGTTGTTGAATTTGTTGGTGTTTTTCAATGTTGAGGTTGTTGTTGTTTTTCAATGTTGAGGTTGTTGTTGAATTTGTTGGTGTTTTTCAATGTTGAGGTTGTTGTTGTTTTTCAATCTTGAGGTTGTTGTTGAATTTGTTGGTGTTTTTCAATGTTGAGGTTGTTGTTGAATTTGTTGGTGTTTTTCAATGTTGAGGTTGTTGTTATTTTTCAATGTTGAGGTTGTTGTTGTATTTGTTGGTGTTTTTCAATTTCGAGGTTGTTGTTGAATTTGTTGGTGTTTTTCAATGTTGAAGTTGTTGTTGAATTTGTCGGTGTTTTTCAATGTTGAGGTTGTTGTTGTTTTTCAATGTTGAGATTGTTGTTGAATTTGTTGGTGTTTTTCAATGTTGAGGTTGTTGTTGTTTTTCAATGCTGAGGTTGTTGTTGAATTTGTTGGTGTTTTTCAATGTTGAGGTTGTTGTTGAATTTGCTGGTGTTTTTCAATGTTGAGGTTGTTGTTGTTTTTCAATGCTGAGGTTGTTGTTGAATTTGTTGGTGTTTTTCAATGTTGAGGTTGTTGATGTTTTCCAATGTTGAGGTTGTTGTTGAATTTGTTAGTGTTTTTCAATGTTGAGGTTGTTGTTGAATTTGTTGGTGTTTTTCAATGTTGAGGTTGTTGTTATTTTTCAATGTTGAGGTTGTTGTTGAGTTTGTTGGTGTTTTTCAATGTTGAGGTTGTTGTTGAATTTGTTGGTGTTTTTCAATGTTGAGGTTGTTGTTGAATTTGTTGGTGTTTTTCAATGCTGAGGTTGTTGTTGTTTTTCAATGTTGAGGTTGTTGTTGAATTTGTTGTTGTTTTTCAACGTTGAGGTTGTTGTTGATTTTGTTGGTGTTTTTCAATGTTAAGGTTGTTCTTGAATTTGTTGGTGTTTTTCAATTTTGAGGTTGTTGTTGTTCTTCAATGTTGAGGTTGTTGTTGAATTTGTTGGTGTTTTTCAATGTTGAGATTGTTGTTGTTTTTCAATGTTGAGGTTGTTGTTGAATTTGTTGGTGTTTTTAAATGTTGAGGTTGTTGTTGAATTTGTTGGTGTTTTGCAATGTTGAGGTTGTTGTTGTTTTTCAATGTTGAGGTTGTTGTTGAATTTGTTGGTGTTTTTCAATGTTGAGGTTTTTGTTGTTTTTCAATGTTGAGGTTGTTGTTGTATTTGTTGGTGTTTTTCAATTTCGAGGTTGTTGTTGAATTTGTTGGTGTTTTTCAATGTTGAGGTTGTTGTTGTTTTTCAATGTTGAGGTTGTTGTTGAATTTGTTGGTGTTTTTCAACGTTGAGGTTGTTGTTGAATTTGTTGGTGTTTTTCAATGTTGAGGTTGTTGTTGAATTTGTTGGTGTTTTTCAATTTTGAGGTTGTTGTTGTTTTTCAATGTTGAGGTTGTTGTTGAATTTGTTGGTATTTTTCAATGTTGAGATTGTTGTTGTTTTTCAATGTTGAGGTTGTTGTTGAATTTGTTGGTGTTTTTAAATGTTGAGGTTGTTGTTGAATTTGTTGGTGTTTTGCAATGTTGAGGTTGTTGTTGTTTTTCAATGTTGAGGTTGTTGTTGAATTTGTTGGTGTTTTTCAATGTTGAGGTTTTTGTTGTTTTTCAATGTTGAGGTTGTTGTTGTATTTGTTGGTGTTTTTCAATTTCGAGGTTGTTGTTGAATTTGTTGGTGTTTTTCAATGTTGAAGTTGTTGTTGAATTTGTCGGTGTTTTTCAATGTTGAGGTTGTTCTTGTTTTTCAATGTTGAGGTTGTTGTTGAATTTGTTGGTGTTTTTCAATGTTGAGGTTGTTGTTGTTTTTCAATGTTGAGGTTGTTGTTGAATTTGTTGGTGTTTTTCAATGTTGAGGTTGTTGTTGAATTTGTTGGTGTTTTTCAATGTTGAGGTTGTTGTTGTTTTTCAATGTTGAGGTTGTTGTTGAATTTGTTGGTGTTTTTCAATGTTGAGGTTGTTGATGTTTTCCAATGTTGAGGTTGTTGTTGAATTTGTTGGTGTTTTTCAATGTTGAGGTTGTTGTTGAATTTGTTGGTGTTTTTCAATGTTGAGGTTTTTGTTATTTTTCAATGTTGACGTTGTTGTTGAGTTTGTTGGTGTTTTTCATTGTTGAGGTTGTTGTTGAATTTGTTGGTGTTTTTCAATGTTGAGGTTGTTGTTGAATTTGTTGGTATTTTTCAAGGTTGAGGTTGTTGTTGTTTTTCAATGTTGAGGTTGTTGTTGAATTTGTTGGTGTTTTTCAACGTTGAGGTTGTTGTTGAATTTGTTGGTGTTTTTCAATGTTGAGGTTGTTGTTGTTTTTCAATGTTGAGGTTGTTGTTGAATTTGTTGGTATTTTTCAATGTTTAGGTTGTTGTTGAATTTGTTGGTGTTTTTCAATTTCGAGGTTGTTGTTGAATTTGTTGGTGTTTTTCAATGTTGAAGTTGTTGTTGAATTTGTTGGTGTTTTTCAATGTTGAGGTTGTTGTTTTTCAATGCTGAGGTTGTTGTTGAATTTGTTGGTGTTTTTCAATGTTGAGGTTGTTGTTGAATTTGTTGGTGTTTTTCAATGTTGAGGTTGTTGTTGTTTTTCAATGTTGAGGTTGTTGTTGAATTTGTTGGTGTTTTTCAATGTTGAGGTTGTTGTTGTTTTTCAATCTTGAGGTTGTTGTTGAATTTGTTGGTGTTTTTCAATGTTGAGGTTGTTGTTGAATTTGTTGGTGTTTTTCAATGTTGAGGTTGTTGTTGAATTTGCTGGTGTTTTTCAATGTTGAGGTTGTTGTTGTTTTTAAATGTTGAGGTTGTTGTTGAATTTGCTGGTGTATTTTCAATATTGAGGTTGTTGGTGTTGTTCAATGTTGAGGTTGATTTTTAATTTGAGGGTGTCTTTCAATGTCGAGGTTGTTGTTGAATTTGTTGGTGTTTTTCAATGTTGAGGTTGTTGTTGTTTTTCAATGTTGAGGTTGTTGTTGAATTTGTTGGTGTTTTTCAATGTTGAGATTGTTGTTGTTTTTCAATGCTGAGGTTGTTGTTGAATTTGTTGGTGTTTTTAAATGTTGAGGTTGTTGTTGAATTTGTTGGTGTTTTGCAATGTTGAGGTTGTTGTTGTTTTTCAATGTTGAGGTTGTTGTTGAATTTGTTGGTGTTTTTCAATGTTGAGGTTTTTGTTGTTTTTCAATGTTGAGGTTGTTGTTGTATTTGTTGGTGTTTTTCAATTTCGAGGTTGTTGTTGAATTTGTTGGTGTTTTTCAATGTTGAAGTTGTTGTTGAATTTGTCGGTGTTTTTCAATGTTGAGGTTGTTGTTGTTTTTCAATGTTGAGGTTGTTGTTGAATTTGTTGGTGTTTTTCAATGTTGAGGTTGTTGTTGTTTTTCAATGCTGAGGTTGTTGTTGAATTTGTTGGTGTTTTTCAATGTTGAGGTTGTTGTTGAATTTGCTGGTGTTTTTCAATGTTGAGGTTGTTGTTGTTTTTCAATGTTGAGGTTGTTGTTGAATTTGTTGGTGTTTTTCAATGTTGAGGTTGTTGATGTTTTCCAATGTTGAGGTTGTTGTTGAATTTGTTAGTGTTTTTCAATGTTGAGGTTGTTGTTGAATTTGTTGGTGTTTTTCAATGTTGAGTTTGTTGGTGTTTTTCAATGTTGAGGTTGTTGTTGAATTTGTTGGTGTTTTTCAATGTTGAGGTTGTTGTTGAATTTGTTGGTATTTTTCAATGTTGAGGTTGTTGTTGTTTTTCAATGTTGAGGTTGTTGTTGAATTTGTTGGTGTTTTTCAACGTTGAGGTTGTTGTTGAATTTGTTGGTGTTTTTCAATGTTGAGGTTGTTGTTGTTTTTCAATGTTGAGGTTGTTGTTGAATTTGTTGGTATTTTTCAATGTTTAGGTTGTTGTTGAATTTGTTGGTGTTTTTCAATTTCGAGGTTGTTGTTGAATTTGTTGGTGTTTTTCAATGTTGAAGTTGTTGTTGAATTTGTTGGTGTTTTTCAATGTTGAGGTTGTTGTTTTTCAATGCTGAGGTTGTTGTTGAATTTGTTGGTGTTTTTCAATGTTGAGGTTGTTGTTGAATTTGTTGGTGTTTTTCAATGTTGAGGTTGTTGTTGTTTTTCAATGTTGAGGTTGTTGTTGAATTTGTTGGTGTTTTTCAATGTTGAGGTTGTTGTTGTTTTTCAATCTTGAGGTTGTTGTTGAATTTGTTGGTGTTTTTCAATGTTGAGGTTGTTGTTGAATTTGTTGGTGTTTTTCAATGTTGAGGTTGTTGTTATTTTTCAATGTTGAGGTTGTTGTTGTATTTGTTGGTGTTTTTCAATTTCGAGGTTGTTGTTGAATTTGTTGGTGTTTTTCAATGTTGAAGTTGTTGTTGAATTTGTCGGTGTTTTTCAATGTTGAGGTTGTTGTTGTTTTTCAATGTTGAGGTTGTTGTTGAATTTGTTGGTGTTTTTCAATGTTGAGGTTGTTGTTGTTTTTCAATGCTGAGGTTGTTGTTGAATTTGTTGGTGTTTTTCAATGTTGAGGTTGTTGTTGAATTTGCTGGTGT
Source organism: Isurus oxyrinchus (assembly GCA_026770705.1). Taxonomy (NCBI): domain Eukaryota; kingdom Metazoa; phylum Chordata; class Chondrichthyes; order Lamniformes; family Lamnidae; genus Isurus; species Isurus oxyrinchus. The sequence continues at coordinate 1,390,772 of JANJGN010000084.1, read as the reverse complement.
TTTTCAATGTTGAGGTTGTTGTTGTTTTTCAATGCTGAGGTTGTTGTTGAATTTGTTGGTGTTTTTCAATGTTGAGGTTGTTGATGTTTTCCAATGTTGAGGTTGTTGTTGAATTTGTTAGTGTTTTTCAATGTTGAGGTTGTTGTTGAATTTGTTGGTGTTTTTCAATGTTGAGGTTGTTGTTATTTTTCAATGTTGAGGTTGTTGTTGAGTTTGTTGGTGTTTTTCAATGTTGAGGTTGTTGTTGAATTTGTTGGTGTTTTTCAATGTTGAGGTTGTTGTTGAATTTGTTGGTGTTTTTCAATGCTGAGGTTGTTGTTGTTTTTCAATGTTGAGGTTGTTGTTGAATTTGTTGTTGTTTTTCAACGTTGAGGTTGTTGTTGATTTTGTTGGTGTTTTTCAATGTTAAGGTTGTTCTTGAATTTGTTGGTGTTTTTCAATTTTGAGGTTGTTGTTGTTCTTCAATGTTGAGGTTGTTGTTGAATTTGTTGGTGTTTTTCAATGTTGAGATTGTTGTTGTTTTTCAATGTTGAGGTTGTTGTTGAATTTGTTGGTGTTTTTAAATGTTGAGGTTGTTGTTGAATTTGTTGGTGTTTTGCAATGTTGAGGTTGTTGTTGTTTTTCAATGTTGAGGTTGTTGTTGAATTTGTTGGTGTTTTTCAATGTTGAGGTTTTTGTTGTTTTTCAATGTTGAGGTTGTTGTTGTATTTGTTGGTGTTTTTCAATTTCGAGGTTGTTGTTGAATTTGTTGGTGTTTTTCAATGTTGAGGTTGTTGTTGTTTTTCAATGTTGAGGTTGTTGTTGAATTTGTTGGTGTTTTTCAACGTTGAGGTTGTTGTTGAATTTGTTGGTGTTTTTCAATGTTGAGGTTGTTGTTGAATTTGTTGGTGTTTTTCAATTTTGAGGTTGTTGTTGTTTTTCAATGTTGAGGTTGTTGTTGAATTTGTTGGTATTTTTCAATGTTGAGATTGTTGTTGTTTTTCAATGTTGAGGTTGTTGTTGAATTTGTTGGTGTTTTTAAATGTTGAGGTTGTTGTTGAATTTGTTGGTGTTTTGCAATGTTGAGGTTGTTGTTGTTTTTCAATGTTGAGGTTGTTGTTGAATTTGTTGGTGTTTTTCAATGTTGAGGTTTTTGTTGTTTTTCAATGTTGAGGTTGTTGTTGTATTTGTTGGTGTTTTTCAATTTCGAGGTTGTTGTTGAATTTGTTGGTGTTTTTCAATGTTGAAGTTGTTGTTGAATTTGTCGGTGTTTTTCAATGTTGAGGTTGTTCTTGTTTTTCAATGTTGAGGTTGTTGTTGAATTTGTTGGTGTTTTTCAATGTTGAGGTTGTTGTTGTTTTTCAATGTTGATGTTGTTGTTGAATTTGTTGGTGTTTTTCAATGTTGAGGTTGTTGTTGAATTTGTTGGTGTTTTTCAATGTTGAGGTTGTTGTTGTTTTTCAATGTTGAGGTTGTTGTTGAATTTGTTGGTGTTTTTCAATGTTGAGGTTGTTGATGTTTTCCAATGTTGAGGTTGTTGTTGAATTTGTTGGTGTTTTTCAATGTTGAGGTTGTTGTTGAATTTGTTGGTGTTTTTCAATGTTGAGGTTTTTGTTATTTTTCAATGTTGACGTTGTTGTTGAGTTTGTTGGTGTTTTTCATTGTTGAGGTTGTTGTTGAATTTGTTGGTGTTTTTCAATGTTGAGGTTGTTGTTGAATTTGTTGGTATTTTTCAATGTTGAGGTTGTTGTTGTTTTTCAATGTTGAGGTTGTTGTTGATTTTGTTGGTGTTTTTCAACGTTGAGGTTGTTGTTGAATTTGTTGGTGTTTTTCAATGTTGAGGTTGTTGTTGTTTTTCAATGTTGAGGTTGTTGTTGAATTTGTTGGTATTTTTCAATGTTTAGGTTGTTGTTGAATTTGTTGGTGTTTTTCAATTTCGAGGTTGTTGTTGAATTTGTTGGTGTTTTTCAATGTTGAAGTTGTTGTTGAATTTGTTGGTGTTTTTCAATGTTGAGGTTGTTGTTTTTCAATGCTGAGGTTGTTGTTGAATTTGTTGGTGTTTTTCAATGTTGAGGTTGTTGTTGAATTTGTTGGTGTTTTTCAATGTTGAGGTTGTTGTTGTTTTTCAATGTTGAGGTTGTTGTTGAGTTTGTTGGTGTTTTTCAATGTTGAGGTTGTTGTTGTTTTTCAATCTTGAGGTTGTTGTTGAATTTGTTGGTGTTTTTCAATGTTGAGGTTGTTGTTGAATTTGTTGGTGTTTTTCAATGTTGAGGTTGTTGTTGAATTTGCTGGTGTTTTTCAATGTTGAGGTTGTTGTTGTTTTTAAATGTTGAGGTTGTTGTTGAATTTGCTGGTGTATTTTCAATATTGAGGTTGTTGGTGTTGTTCAATGTTGAGGTTGATTTTGAATTTGAGGGTGTCTTTCAATGTCGAGGTTGTTGTTGAATTTGTTGGTGTTTTTCAATGTTGAGGTTGTTGTTGTTTTTCAATGTTGAGGTTGTTGTTGAATTTGTTGGTGTTTTTCAATGTTGAGATTGTTGTTGTTTTTCAATGCTGAGGTTGTTGTTGAATTTGTTGGTGTTTTTAAATGTTGAGGTTGTTGTTGAATTTGTTGGTGTTTTGCAATGTTGAGGTTGTTGTTGTTTTTCAATGTTGAGGTTGTTGTTGAATTTGTTGGTGTTTTTCAATGTTGAGGTTTTTGTTGTTTTTCAATGTTGAGGTTGTTGTTGTATTTGTTGGTGTTTTTCAATTTCGAGGTTGTTGTTGAATTTGTTGGTGTTTTTCAATGTTGAAGTTGTTGTTGAATTTGTCGGTGTTTTTCAATGTTGAGGTTGTTGTTGTTTTTCAATGTTGAGGTTGTTGTTGAATTTGTTGGTGTTTTTCAATGTTGAGGTTGTTGTTGTTTTTCAATGCTGAGGTTGTTGTTGAATTTGTTGGTGTTTTTCAATGTTGAGGTTGTTGTTGAATTTGCTGGTGTTTTTCAATGTTGAGGTTGTTGTTGTTTTTCAATGTTGAGGTTGTTGTTGAATTTGTTGGTGTTTTTCAATGTTGAGGTTGTTGATGTTTTCCAATGTTGAGGTTGTTGTTGAATTTGTTAGTGTTTTTCAATGTTGAGGTTGTTGTTGAATTTGTTGGTGTTTTTCAATGTTAAGGTTGTTCTTGAATTTGTTGGTGTTTTTCAATTTTGAGGTTGTTGTTGTTCTTCAATGTTGAGGTTGTTGTTGAATTTGTTGGTGTTTTTCAATGTTGAGGTTGTTGTTATTTTTCAATGTTGAGGTTGTTGTTGAGTTTGTTGGTGTTTTTCAATGTTGAGGTTGTTGTTGAATTTGCTGGTGTTTTTCAATGTTGAGGTTGTTGTTGAATTTGTTGGTGTTTTTCAATGTTGAGGTTGTTGTTGTTTTTCAATGTTGAGGTTGTTGTTGAATTTGTTGTTGTTTTTCAACGTTGAGGTTGTTGTTGATTTTGTTGGTGTTTTTCAATGTTAAGGTTGTTCTTGAATTTGTTGGTGTTTTTCAATTTTGAGGTTGTTGTTGTTCTTCAATGTTGAGGTTGTTGTTGAATTTGTTGGTGTTTTTCAATGTTGAGATTGTTGTTGTTTTTCAATGTTGAGGTTGTTGTTGAATTTGTTGGTGTTTTTAAATGTTGAGGTTGTTGTTGAATTTGTTGGTGTTTTGCAATGTTGAGGTTGTTGTTGTTTTTCAATGTTGAGTTTGTTGTTGAATTTGTTGGTGTTTTTCAATGTTGAGGTTTTTGTTGTTTTTCAATGTTGAGGTTGTTGTTGTATTTGTTGGTGTTTTTCAATTTCGAGGTTGTTGTTGAATTTGTTGGTGTTTTTCAATGTTGAGGTTGTTGTTGTTTTTCAATGTTGAGGTTGTTGTTGAATTTGTTGGTGTTTTTCAACGTTGAGGTTGTTGTTGAATTTGTTGGTGTTTTTCAATGTTGAGGTTGTTGTTGAATTTGTTGGTGTTTTTCAATTTTGAGGTTGTTGTTGTTTTTCAATGTTGAGGTTGTTGTTGAATTTGTTGGTATTTTTCAATGTTGAGATTGTTGTTGTTTTTCAATGTTGAGGTTGTTGTTGAATTTGTTGGTGTTTTTAAATGTTGAGGTTGTTGTTGAATTTGTTGGTGTTTTGCAATGTTGAGGTTGTTGTTGTTTTTCAATGTTGAGGTTGTTGTTGAATTTGTTGGTGTTTTTCAATGTTGAGGTTTTTGTTGTTTTTCAATGTTGAGGTTGTTGTTGTATTTGTTGGTGTTTTTCAATTTCGAGGTTGTTGTTGAATTTGTTAGTGTTTTTCAATGTTGAAGTTGTTGTTGAATTTGTCGGTGTTTTTCAATGTTGAGGTTGTTGTTGTTTTTCAATGTTGAGGTTGTTGTTGAATTTGTTGGTGTTTTTCAATGTTGAGGTTGTTGTTGTTTTTCAATGTTGAGGTTGTTGTTGAATTTGTTGGTGTTTTTCAATGTTGAGTTTGTTGTTGTTTTTCAATGTTGAGGTTGTTGTTGAATTTGTTGGTGTTTTTCAATGTTGAGGTTGTTGATGTTTTCCAATGTTGAGGTTGTTGTTGAATTTGTTGGTGTTTTTCAATGTTGAGGTTGTTGTTGAATTTGTTGGTGTTTTTCAATGTTGAGGTTTTTGTTATTTTTCAATGTTGACGTTGTTGTTGAGTTTGTTGGTGTTTTTCAATGTTGAGGTTGTTGTTGAATTTGTTGGTGTTTTTCAATGTTGAGGTTGTTGTTGAATTTGTTGGTATTTTTCAATGTTGAGGTTGTTGTTGTTTTTCAATGTTGAGGTTGTTGTTGAATTTGTTGGTGTTTTTCAACGTTGAGGTTGTTGTTGAATTTGTTGGTGTTTTTCAATGTTGAGGTTGTTGTTGTTTTTCAATGTTGAGGTTGTTGTTGAATTTGTTGGTATTTTTCAATGTTTAGGTTGTTGTTGAATTTGTTGGTGTTTTTCAATTTCGAGGTTGTTGTTGAATTTGTTGGTGTTTTTCAATGTTGAAGTTGTTGTTGAATTTGTTGGTGTTTTTCAATGTTGAGGTTGTTGTTTTTCAATGCTGAGGTTGTTGTTGAATTTGTTGGTGTTTTTCAATGTTGAGGTTGTTGTTGAATTTGTTGGTGTTTTTCAATGTTGAGGTTGTTGTTGTTTTTCAATGTTGAGGTTGTTGTTGAATTTGTTGGTGTTTTTCAATGTTGAGGTTGTTGTTGTTTTTCAATCTTGAGGTTGTTGTTGAATTTGTTGGTGTTTTTCAATGTTGAGGTTGTTGTTGAATTTGTTGGTGTTTTTCAATGTTGAGGTTGTTGTTATTTTTCAATGTTGAGGTTGTTGTTGAGTTTGTTGGTGTTTTTCAATGTTGAGGTTGTTGTTGAATTTGTTGGTGTTTTTCAATGTTGAGATTGTTGTTGTTTTTCAATGTTGAGGATGTTGTTGAATTTGTTGGTGTTTTTAAATGTTGAGGTTGTTGTCGAATTTGTTGGTGTTTTGCAATGTTGAGGTTGTTGTTGTTTTTCAATGTTGAGGTTGTTGTTGAATTTGTTGGTGTTTTTCAATGTTGAGGTTTTTGTTGTTTTTCAATGTTGAGGTTGTTGTTGTATTTGTTGGTGTTTTTCAATTTCGAGGTTGTTGTTGAATTTGTTGGTGTTTTGCAATGTTGAAGTTGTTGTTGAATTTGTCGGTGTTTTTCAATGTTGAGGTTGTTGTTGTTTTTCAATGTTGAGGTTGTTGTTGAATTTGTTGGTGTTTTTCAATGTTGAGGTTGTTGTTGTTTTTCAATGTTGAGGTTGTTGTTGAATTTGTTGGTGTTTTTCAATGTTGAGGTTGTTGTTGAATTTGTTGGTGTTTTTCAATGTTGAGGTTGTTGTTGTTTTTCAATGTTGAGGTTGTTGTTGAATTTGTTGGTGTTTTTCAATGTTGAGGTTGTTGATGTTTTCCAATGTTGAGGTTGTTGTTGAATTTGTTGGTGTTTTTCAATGTTGAGGTTGTTGTTGAATTTGTTGGTGTTTATCAATGTTGAGGTTGTTGTTATTTTTCAATGTTGACGTTGTTGTTGAGTTTGTTGGTGTTTTTCAATGTTGAGGTTGTTGTTGAATTTGTTGGTGTTTTTCAAGGTTGAGGTTGTTGTTGAATTTGTTGGTGTTTTTCAATGTTGAGGTTGTTGTTGTTTTTCAATGTTGAGGTTGTTGTTGAATTTGTTGGTGTTTTTCAACGTTGAGGTTGTTGTTGAATTTGTTGGTGTTTTTCAATGTTGAGGTTGTTGTTGTTTTTCAATGTTGAGGTTGTTGTTGAATTTGTTGGTGTTTTTCAATGTTTAGGTTGTTGTTGAATTTGTTGGTGTTTTTCAATTTCGAGGTTGTTGTTGAATTTGTTGGTGTTTTTCAATGTTGAAGTTGTTGTTGAATTTGTTGGTGTTTTTCAATGTTGAGGTTGTTGTTGTTTTTCAATGCTGAGGTTGATGTTGAATTTGTTGGTGTTTTTCAATGTTGAGGTTGTTGTTGAATTTGTTGGTGCTTTTCAATGTTGAGGTTGTTGTTGTTTTTCAATGTTGCGGTTGTTGTTGAATTTGTTGGTGTTTTTCAATGTTGAGGTTGTTGTTGTTTTTCAATCTTGAGGTTGTTGTTGAATTTGTTGGTGTTTTTCAATGTTGAGTTTGTTGTTGAATCTGTTGGTGTTTTTCAATGATGAGGTTGTTGTTGTTTTTCAATGTTGAGGTTGTTGAATTTGAGGGTGTTTTTCAATCTTGAGTTTGTTGTTGAATTTGTTGGTGTTTTTCAAAGTTGAGGTTGTTGTTGAATTTGTTGGTGTTTTTCAATGTTGAGGTTGTTGTTATTTTTCAATGTTGAGGTTGTTGTTGAGTTTGTTGGTGTTTTTCAATGTTGAGGTTGTTGTTGAATTTGTTGGTGTTTTTCAATGTTGAGGTTGTTGTTGAATTTGTTGGTGTTTTTCAATGTTGAGGTTGTTGTTGTTTTTAAATGTTGAGGTTGTTGTTGAATTTGCTGGTGTATTTTCAATATTGAGGTTGTTGGTGTTGTTCAATGTTGAGGTTGATTTTTAATTTGAGGGTGTCTTTCAATGTCGAGGTTGTTGTTGAATTTGTTGGTGTTTTTCAATGTTGAGGTTGTTGTTGTTTTTCAATGTTGAGGTTGTTGTTGAATTTGTTGGTGTTTTTCAATGTTGAGATTGTTGTTGTTTTTCAATGTTGAGGTTGTTGTTGAATTTGTTGGTGTTTTTAAATGTTGAGGTTGTTGTTGAATTTGTTGGTGTTTTGCAATGTTGAGGTTGTTGTTGTTTTTCAATGTTGAGGTTGTTGTTGAATTTGTTGGTGTTTTTCAATGTTGAGGTTTTTGTTGTTTTTCAATGTTGAGGTTGTTGTTGTATTTGTTGGTGTTTTTCAATTTCGAGGTTGTTGTTGAATTTGTTGGTGTTTTTCAATGTTGAGGTTGTTGTTGAATTTGTTGGTGTTTTTCAATGTTGAGGTTGTTGTTGTTTTTCAATGTTGAGGTTGTTGTTGAATTTGTTGGTGTTTTTCAATGTTGAGGTTGTTGTTGTTTTTCAATGCTGAGGTTGTTGTTGAATTTGTTGGTGTTTTTCAATGTTGAGGTTGTTGTTGAATTTGCTGGTGTTTTTCAATGTTGAGGTTGTTGTTGTTTTTCAATGTTGAGGTTGTTGTTGAATTTGTTGGTGTTTTTCAATGTTGAGGTTGTTGATGTTTTCCAATGTTGAGGTTGTTGTTGAATTTGTTAGTGTTTTTCAATGTTGAGGTTGTTGTTGAATTTGTTGGTGTTTTTCAATGTTGAGGTTGTTGTTGTTTTTCAATGTTGAGGTTGTTGTTGAGTTTGTTGGTGTTTTTCAATGTTGAGGTTGTTGTTGAATTTGTTGGTGTTTTTCAATGTTGAGGTTGTTGTTGAATTTGTTGGTGTTTTTCAATGTTGAGGTTGTTGTTGTTTTTCAATGTTGAGGTTGTTGTTGAATTTGTTGTTGTTTTTCAACGTTGAGGTTGTTGTTGAATTTGTTGGTGTTTTTAAATGTTGAGGTTGTTGTTGAATTTGTTGGTGTTTTTCAATTTTGAGGTTGTTGTTGTTTTTCAATGTTGAGGTTGTTGTTGAATTTGTTGGTGTTTTTCAATGTTGAGATTGTTGTTGTTTTTCAATGTTGAGGTTGTTGTTGAATTTGTTGGTGTTTTTAAATGTTGAGGTTGTTGTTGAATTTGTTGGTGTTTTGCAATGTTGAGGTTGTTGTTGTTTTTCAATGTTGAGGTTGTTGTTGAATTTGTTGGTGTTTTTCAATGTTCAGGTTTTTGTTGTTTTTCAATGTTGAGGTTGTTGTTGTATTTGTTGGTGTTTTTCAATTTCGAGGTTGTTGTTGAATTTGTTGGTGTTTTTCAATGTTGAAGTTGTTGTTGAATTTGTCGGTGTTTTTCAATGTTGAGGTTGTTGTTGTTTTTCAATGTTGAGGTTGTTGTTGAATTTGTTGGTGTTTTTCAATGTTGAGGTTGTTGTTGTTTTTCAATGTTGAGGTTGTTGTTGAATTTGTTGGTGTTTTTCAATGTTGAGGTTGTTGTTGAATTTGTTGGTGTTTTTCAATGTTGAGGTTGTTGTTGTTTTTCAATGTTGAGGTTGTTGATGTTTTCCAATGTTGAGGTTGTTGTTGAATTTGTTGGTGTTTTTAAATGTTGAGGTTGTTGTTGAATTTGTTGGTGTTTTGCAATGTTGAGGTTGTTGCTGTTTTTCAATGTTGAGGTTGTTGTTGAATTTGTTGGTGTTTTTCAAAGTTGAGGTTTTTGTTGTTTTTCAATGTTGAGGTTGTTGTTGTATTTGTTGGTGTTTTTCAATTTCGAGGTTGTTCTTGAATTTGTTGGTGTTTTTCAATGTTGAAGTTGTTGTTGAATTTGTCGGTGTTTTTCAATGTTGAGGTTGTTGTTGTTTTTCAATGTTGAGGTTGTTGTTGAATTTGTTGGTGTTTTTCAATGTTGAGGTTGTTGTTGTTTTTCAATGCTGAGGTTGTTGTTGAATTTGTTGGTGTTTTTCAATGTTGAGGTTGTTGTTGAATTTGCTGGTGTTTTTCAATGTTGAGGTTGTTGTTGTTTTTCAATGTTGAGGTTGTTGTTGAATTTGTTGGTGTTTTTCAATGTTGAGGTTGTTGATGTTTTCCAATGTTGAGGTTGTTGTTGAATTTGTTGGTGTTTTTAAATGTTGAGGTTGTTGTTGAATTTGTTGGTGTTTTGCAATGTTGAGGTTGTTGTTGTTTTTCAATGTTGAGGTTGTTGTTGAATTTGTTGGTGTTTTTCAATGTTGAGGTTTTTGTTGTTTTTCAATGTTGAGGTTGTTGTTGTATTTGTTGGTGTTTTTCAATTTCGAGGTTGTTGTTGAATTTGTTGGTGTTTTTCAATGTTGAAGTTGTTGTTGAATTTGTCGGTGTTTTTCAATGTTGAGGTTGTTGTTGTTTTTCAATGTTGAGGTTGTTGTTGAATTTGTTGGTGTTTTTCAATGTTGAGGTTGTTGTTGTTTTTCAATGTTGAGGTTGTTGTTGAATTTGTTGGTGTTTTTCAATGTTGAGGTTGTTGTTGAATTTGTTGGTGTTTTTCAATGTTGAGGTTGTTGTTGTTTTTCAATGTTGAGGTTGTTGTTGAATTTGTTGGTGTTTTTCAATGTTGAGGTTGTTGATGTTTTCCTTTGTTGAGGTTGTTGTTGAATTTGTTGGTGTTTTTAAATGTTGAGGTTGTTGTTGAATTTGTTGGTGTTTTGCAATGTTGATGTTGTTGTTGTTTTTCAATGTTGAGGTTGTTGTTGAATTTGTTGGTGTTTTTCAATGTTGAGGTTTTTGTTGTTTTTCAATGTTGAGGTTGTTGTTGTATTTGTTGGTGTTTTTCAATTTCGAGGTTGTTGTTGAATTTGTTGGTGTTTTTCAATGTTGAAGTTGTTGTTGAATTTGTCGGTGTTTTTCAATGTTGAGGTTGTTGTTGTTTTTCAATGTTGAGGTTGTTGTTGAATTTGTTGGTGTTTTTCAATGTTGAGGTTGTTGTTGTTTTTCAATGCTGAGGTTGTTGTTGAATTTGTTGGTGTTTTTCAATGTTGAGGTTGTTGTTGAATTTGCTGGTGTTTTTCAATGTTGAGGTTGTTGTTGTTTTTCAATGTTGAGGTTGTTGTTGAATTTGTTGGTGTTTTTCAATGTTGAGGTTGTTGATGTTTTCCAATGTTGAGGTTGTTGTTGAATTTGTTAGTGTTTTTCAATGTTGAGGTTGTTGTTGAATTTGTTGGTGTTTTTCAATGTTGATGTTGTTGTTATTTTTCAATGTTGAGGTTGTTGTTGAGTTTGTTGGTGTTTTTCAATGTTGAGGTTGTTGTTGAATTTGTTGGTGTTTTTCAATGTTGAGGTTGTTGTTGAATTTGTTGGTGTTTTTCAATGTTGAGGATGTTGTTGTTTTTCAATGTTGAGGTTGTTGTTGAATTTGTTGTTGTTTTTCAACGTTGAGGTTGTTGTTGAATTTGTTGGTGTTTTTCAATGTTGAGGTTGTTGTTGAATTTGTTGGTGTTTTTCAATTTTGAGGTTGTTGTTGTTTTTCAATGTTGAGGTTGTTGTTGAATTTGTTGGTGTTTTTCAATGTTGAGATTGTTGTTGTTTTTCAATGTTGAGGTTGTTGTTGAATTTGTTGGTGTTTTTAAATGTTGAGGTTGTTGAATTTGTTGGTGTTTTGCAATGTTGAGGCTGTTGTTGTTTTTCAATGTTGAGGTTGTTGTTGAATTTGTTGGTGTTTTTCAATGTTGAGGTTTTTGTTGTTTTTCAATGTTGAGGTTGTTGTTGTATTTGTTGGTGTTTTTCAATTTCGAGGTTGTTGTTGAATTTGTTGGTGTTTTTCAATGTTGAAGTTGTTGTTGAATTTGTCGGTGTTTTTCAATGTTGAGGTTGTTGTTGTTTTTCAATGTTGAGGTTGTTGTTGAATTTGTTGGTGTTTTTCAATGTTGAGGTTGTTGTTGTTTTTCAATGTTGAGGTTGTTGTTGAATTTGTTGGTGTTTTTCAATGTTGTGGTTGTTGTTGAATTTGTTGGTGTTTTTCAATGTTGAGGTTGTTGTTGTTTTTCAATGTTGAGGTTGTTGTTGAATTTGTTGGTGTTTTTCAATGTTGAGGTTGTTGATGTTTTCCAATGTTGAGGTTGTTGTTGAATTTGTTGGTGTTTTTCAATGTTGAGTTTGTTGTTGAATTTGTTGGTGTTTTTCAATGTTGAGGTTTTTGTTATTTTTCAATGTTGACGTTGTTGTTGAGTTTGTTGGTGTTTTTCAATGTTGAGGTTGTTGTTGAATTTGTTGGTGTTTTTCAATGTTGAGGTTGTTGTTGAATTTGATGGTATTTTTCAATGTTGAGGTTGTTGTTGTTTTTAAATGTTGAGGTTGTTGTTGAATTTGTTGGTGTTTTTCAACGTTGAGGTTGTTGTTGAATTTGTTGGTGTTTTTCAATGTTGAGGTTGTTGTTGTTTTTCAATGTTGAGGTTGTTGTTGAATTTGTTGGTGTTTTTCAATGTTTAGGTTGTTGTTGAATTTGTTGGTGTTTTTCAATTTCGAGGTTGTTGTTGAATTTGTTGGTGTTTTTCAATGTTGAGGTTGTTGTTGAATTTGTTGGTGTTTTTCAATGTTGAGGTTGTTGTTGTTTTTCAATGCTGAGGTTATTGTTGAATTTGTTGGTGTTTTTCAATGTTGAGGTTGTTGTTGAATTTGTTGGTGTTTTTCAATGTTGAGGTTGTTGTTGTTTTTCAATGTTGAGGTTGTTGTTGAATTTGTTGGTGTTTTTCAATGTTGAGGTTTTTGTTGTTTTTCAATCTTGAGGTTGTTGTCGAATTTGTTGGTGTTTTTCAATGTTGAGTTTGTTGTTGAATTTGTTGGTGTTTTTCAATGATGAGGTTGTTGTTGTTTATCAATGTTGAGGTTGTTGAATTTGAGGGTGTTTTTCAATCTTGAGTTTGTTGTTGAATTTGTTGGTGTTTTTCAATGTTGAGGTTGTTGTTGAATTTGTTGGTGTTTTTCAATGTTGAGGTTGTTGTTATTTTTCAATGTTGAGGTTGTTGTTGAGTTTGTTGGTGTTTTTCAATGTTGAGGTTGTTGTTGTTTTTCAATGTTGAGGTTGTTGTTGAATTTGTTGGTGTTTTTCAATGTTGAGATTGTTGTTGTTTTTCAATGTTGAGGTTGTTGTTGAATTTGTTGGTGTTTTTAAATGTTGAGGTTGTTGTTGAATTTGTTGGTGTTTTGCAATGTTGAGGTTGTTGTTGTTTTTCAATGTTGAGGTTGTTGTTGAATTTGTTGGTGTTTTTCAATGTTGAGGTTGTTGATGTTTTCCAATGTTGAGGTTGTTGTTGAATTTGTTAGTGTTTTTCAATGTTGCGGTTGTTGTTGAATTTGTTGGTGTTTTTCAATGTTGAGGTTGTTGTTATTTTTCAATGTTGAGGTTGTTGTTGAGTTTGTTGGTGTTTTTCAATGTTGAGGTTGTTGTTGAATTTGTTGGTGTTTTTCAATGTTGAGGTTGTTGTTGAATTTGTTGGTGTTTTTCAATGTTGAGGTTGTTGTTGTTTTTCAATGTTGAGGTTGTTGTTGAATTTGTTGTTGTTTTTCAACGTTGAGGTTGTTGTTGAATTTGTTGGTGTTTTTAAATGTTGAGGTTGTTGTTGAATTTGTTGGTGTTTTTCAATTTTGAGGTTGTTGTTGTTTTTCAATGTTGAGGTTGTTGTTGAATTTGTTGGTGTTTTTCAATGTTGAGATTGTTGTTGTTTTTCAATGTTGAGGTTGTTGTTGAATTTGTTGGTGTTTTTAAATGTTGAGGTTGTTGTTGAATTTGTTGGTGTTTTGCAATGTTGAGGTTGTTGTTGTTTTTCAATGTTGAGGTTGTTGTTGAATTTGTTGGTGTTTTTCAATGTTCAGGTTTTTGTTGTTTTTCAATGTTGAGGTTGTTGTTGTATTTGTTGGTGTTTTTCAATTTCGAGGTTGTTGTTGAATTTGTTGGTGTTTTTCAATGTTGAAGTTGTTGTTGAATTTGTCGGTGTTTTTCAATGTTGAGGTTGTTGTTGTTTTTCAATGTTGAGGTTGTTGTTGAATTTGTTGGTGTTTTTCAATGTTGAGGTTGTTGTTGTTTTTCAATGTTGAGGTTGTTGTTGAATTTGTTGGTGTTTTTCAATGTTGAGGTTGTTGTTGAATTTGTTGGTGTTTTTCAATGTTGAGGTTGTTGTTGTTTTTCAATGTTGAGGTTGTTGATGTTTTCCAATGTTGAGGTTGTTGTTGAATTTGTTGGTGTTTTTAAATGTTGAGGTTGTTGTTGAATTTGTTGGTGTTTTGCAATGTTGAGGTTGTTGCTGTTTTTCAATGTTGAGGTTGTTGTTGAATTTGTTGGTGTTTTTCAATGTTGAGGTTTTTGTTGTTTTTCAATGTTGAGGTTGTTGTTGTATTTGTTGGTGTTTTTCAATTTCGAGGTTGTTGTTGAATTTGTTGGTGTTTTTCAATGTTGAAGTTGTTGTTGAATTTGTCGGTGTTTTTCAATGTTGAGGTTGTTGTTGTTTTTCAATGTTGAGGTTGTTGTTGAATTTGTTGGTGTTTTTCAATGTTGAGGTTGTTGTTGTTTTTCAATGCTGAGGTTGTTGTTGAATTTGTTGGTGTTTTTCAATGTTGAGGTTGTTGTTGAATTTGCTGGTGTTTTTCAATGTTGAGGTTGTTGTTGTTTTTCAATGTTGAGGTTGTTGTTGAATTTGTTGGTGTTTTTCAATGTTGAGGTTGTTGATGTTTTCCAATGTTGAGGTTGTTGTTGAATTTGTTGGTGTTTTTAAATGTTGAGGTTGTTGTTGAATTTGTTGGTGTTTTTCAATTTTGAGGTTGTTGTTGTTTTTCAATGTTGAGGTTGTTGTTGAATTTGTTGGTGTTTTTCAATGTTGAGATTGTTGTTGTTTTTCAATGTTGAGGTTGTTGTTGAATTTGTTGGTGTTTTTAAATGTTGAGGTTGTTGTTGAATTTGTTGGTGTTTTGCAATGTTGAGGTTGTTGTTGTTTTTCAATGTTGAGGTTGTTGTTGAATTTGTTGGTGTTTTTCAATGTTCAGGTTTTTGTTGTTTTTCAATGTTGAGGTTGTTGTTGTATTTGTTGGTGTTTTTCAATTTCGAGGTTGTTGTTGAATTTGTTGGTGTTTTTCAATGTTGAAGTTGTTGTTGAATTTGTCGGTGTTTTTCAATGTTGAGGTTGTTGTTGTTTTTCAATGTTGAGGTTGTTGTTGAATTTGTTGGTGTTTTTCAATGTTGAGGTTGTTGTTGTTTTTCAATGTTGAGGTTGTTGTTGAATTTGTTGGTGTTTTTCAATGTTGAGGTTGTTGTTGAATTTGTTGGTGTTTTTCAATGTTGAGGTTGTTGTTGTTTTTCAATGTTGAGGTTGTTGATGTTTTCCAATGTTGAGGTTGTTGTTGAATTTGTTGGTGTTTTTAAATGTTGAGGTTGTTGTTGAATTTGTTGGTGTTTTGCAATGTTGAGGTTGTTGCTGTTTTTCAATGTTGAGGTTGTTGTTGAATTTGTTGGTGTTTTTCAAAGTTGAGGTTTTTGTTGTTTTTCAATGTTGAGGTTGTTGTTGTATTTGTTGGTGTTTTTCAATTTCGAGGTTGTTCTTGAATTTGTTGGTGTTTTTCAATGTTGAAGTTGTTGTTGAATTTGTCGGTGTTTTTCAATGTTGAGGTTGTTGTTGTTTTTCAATGTTGAGGTTGTTGTTGAATTTGTTGGTGTTTTTCAATGTTGAGGTTGTTGTTGTTTTTCAATGCTGAGGTTGTTGTTGAATTTGTTGGTGTTTTTCAATGTTGAGGTTGTTGTTGAATTTGCTGGTGTTTTTCAATGTTGAGGTTGTTGTTGTTTTTCAATGTTGAGGTTGTTGTTGAATTTGTTGGTGTTTTTCAATGTTGAGGTTGTTGATGTTTTCCAATGTTGAGGTTGTTGTTGAATTTGTTGGTGTTTTTAAATGTTGAGGTTGTTGTTGAATTTGTTGGTGTTTTGCAATGTTGAGGTTGTTGTTGTTTTTCAATGTTGAGGTTGTTGTTGAATTTGTTGGTGTTTTTCAATGTTGAGGTTTTTGTTGTTTTTCAATGTTGAGGTTGTTGTTGTATTTGTTGGTGTTTTTCAATTTCGAGGTTGTTGTTGAATTTGTGGTGTTTTTCAATGTTGAAGTTGTTGTTGAATTTGTCGGTGTTTTTCAATGTTGAGGTTGTTGTTGTTTTTCAATGTTGAGGTTGTTGTTGAATTTGTTGGTGTTTTTCAATGTTGAGGTTGTTGTTGTTTTTCAATGTTGAGGTTGTTGTTGAATTTGTTGGTGTTTTTCAATGTTGAGGTTGTTGTTGAATTTGTTGGTGTTTTTCAATGTTGAGGTTGTTGTTGTTTTTCAATGTTGAGGTTGTTGTTGAATTTGTTGGTGTTTTTCAATGTTGAGGTTGTTGATGTTTTCCTTTGTTGAGGTTGTTGTTGAATTTGTTGGTGTTTTTAAATGTTGAGGTTGTTGTTGAATTTGTTGGTGTTTTGCAATGTTGATGTTGTTGTTGTTTTTCAATGTTGAGGTTGTTGTTGAATTTGTTGGTGTTTTTCAATGTTGAGGTTTTTGTTGTTTTTCAATGTTGAGGTTGTTGTTGTATTTGTTGGTGTTTTTCAATTTCGAGGTTGTTGTTGAATTTGTTGGTGTTTTTCAATGTTGAAGTTGTTGTTGAATTTGTCGGTGTTTTTCAATGTTGAGGTTGTTGTTGTTTTTCAATGTTGAGGTTGTTGTTGAATTTGTTGGTGTTTTTCAATGTTGAGGTTGTTGTTGTTTTTCAATGCTGAGGTTGTTGTTGAATTTGTTGGTGTTTTTCAATGTTGAGGTTGTTGTTGAATTTGCTGGTGTTTTTCAATGTTGAGGTTGTTGTTGTTTTTCAATGTTGAGGTTGTTGTTGAATTTGTTGGTGTTTTTCAATGTTGAGGTTGTTGATGTTTTCCAATGTTGAGGTTGTTGTTGAATTTGTTAGTGTTTTTCAATGTTGAGGTTGTTGTTGAATTTGTTGGTGTTTTTCAATGTTGATGTTGTTGTTATTTTTCAATGTTGAGGTTGTTGTTGAGTTTGTTGGTGTTTTTCAATGTTGAGGTTGTTGTTGAATTTGTTGGTGTTTTTCAATGTTGAGGTTGTTGTTGAATTTGTTGGTGTTTTTCAATGTTGAGGATGTTGTTGTTTTTCAATGTTGAGGTTGTTGTTGAATTTGTTGTTGTTTTTCAACGTTGAGGTTGTTGTTGAATTTGTTGGTGTTTTTCAATGTTGAGGTTGTTGTTGAATTTGTTGGTGTTTTTCAATTTTGAGGTTGTTGTTGTTTTTCAATGTTGAGGTTGTTGTTGAATTTGTTGGTGTTTTTCAATGTTGAGATTGTTGTTGTTTTTCAATGTTGAGGTTGTTGTTGAATTTGTTGGTGTTTTTAAATGTTGAGGTTGTTGAATTTGTTGGTGTTTTGCAATGTTGAGGCTGTTGTTGTTTTTCAATGTTGAGGTTGTTGTTGAATTTGTTGGTGTTTTTCAATGTTGAGGTTTTTGTTGTTTTTCAATGTTGAGGTTGTTGTTGTATTTGTTGGTGTTTTTCAATTTCGAGGTTGTTGTTGAATTTGTTGGTGTTTTTCAATGTTGAAGTTGTTGTTGAATTTGTCGGTGTTTTTCAATGTTGAGGTTGTTGTTGTTTTTCAATGTTGAGGTTGTTGTTGAATTTGTTGGTGTTTTTCAATGTTGAGGTTGTTGTTGTTTTTCAATGTTGAGGTTGTTGTTGAATTTGTTGGTGTTTTTCAATGTTGTGGTTGTTGTTGAATTTGTTGGTGTTTTTCAATGTTGAGGTTGTTGTTGTTTTTCAATGTTGAGGTTGTTGTTGAATTTGTTGGTGTTTTTCAATGTTGAGGTTGTTGATGTTTTCCAATGTTGAGGTTGTTGTTGAATTTGTTGGTGTTTTTCAATGTTGAGTTTGTTGTTGAATTTGTTGGTGTTTTTCAATGTTGAGGTTTTTGTTATTTTTCAATGTTGACGTTGTTGTTGAGTTTGTTGGTGTTTTTCAATGTTGAGGTTGTTGTTGAATTTGTTGGTGTTTTTCAATGTTGAGGTTGTTGTTGAATTTGATGGTATTTTTCAATGTTGAGGTTGTTGTTGTTTTTAAATGTTGAGGTTGTTGTTGAATTTGTTGGTGTTTTTCAACGTTGAGGTTGTTGTTGAATTTGTTGGTGTTTTTCAATGTTGAGGTTGTTGTTGTTTTTCAATGTTGAGGTTGTTGTTGAATTTGTTGGTGTTTTTCAATGTTTAGGTTGTTGTTGAATTTGTTGGTGTTTTTCAATTTCGAGGTTGTTGTTGAATTTGTTGGTGTTTTTCAATGTTGAGGTTGTTGTTGAATTTGTTGGTGTTTTTCAATGTTGAGGTTGTTGTTGTTTTTCAATGCTGAGGTTATTGTTGAATTTGTTGGTGTTTTTCAATGTTGAGGTTGTTGTTGAATTTGTTGGTGTTTTTCAATGTTGAGGTTGTTGTTGTTTTTCAATGTTGAGGTTGTTGTTGAATTTGTTGGTGTTTTTCAATGTTGAGGTTTTTGTTGTTTTTCAATCTTGAGGTTGTTGTCGAATTTGTTGGTGTTTTTCAATGTTGAGTTTGTTGTTGAATTTGTTGGTGTTTTTCAATGATGAGGTTGTTGTTGTTTATCAATGTTGAGGTTGTTGAATTTGAGGGTGTTTTTCAATCTTGAGTTTGTTGTTGAATTTGTTGGTGTTTTTCAATGTTGAGGTTGTTGTTGAATTTGTTGGTGTTTTTCAATGTTGAGGTTGTTGTTATTTTTCAATGTTGAGGTTGTTGTTGAGTTTGTTGGTGTTTTTCAATGTTGAGGTTGTTGTTGTTTTTCAATGTTGAGGTTGTTGTTGAATTTGTTGGTGTTTTTCAATGTTGAGATTGTTGTTGTTTTTCAATGTTGAGGTTGTTGTTGAATTTGTTGGTGTTTTTAAATGTTGAGGTTGTTGTTGAATTTGTTGGTGTTTTGCAATGTTGAGGTTGTTGTTGTTTTTCAATGTTGAGGTTGTTGTTGAATTTGTTGGTGTTTTTCAATGTTGAGGTTGTTGATGTTTTCCAATGTTGAGGTTGTTGTTGAATTTGTTAGTGTTTTTCAATGTTGCGGTTGTTGTTGAATTTGTTGGTGTTTTTCAATGTTGAGGTTGTTGTTATTTTTCAATGTTGAGGTTGTTGTTGAGTTTGTTGGTGTTTTTCAATGTTGAGGTTGTTGTTGAATTTGTTGGTGTTTTTCAATGTTGAGGTTGTTGTTGAATTTGTTGGTGTTTTTCAATGTTGAGGTTGTTGTTGTTTTTCAATGTTGAGGTTGTTGTTGAATTTGTTGTTGTTTTTCAACGTTGAGGTTGTTGTTGAATTTGTTGGTGTTTTTAAATGTTGAGGTTGTTGTTGAATTTGTTGGTGTTTTTCAATTTTGAGGTTGTTGTTGTTTTTCAATGTTGAGGTTGTTGTTGAATTTGTTGGTGTTTTTCAATGTTGAGATTGTTGTTGTTTTTCAATGTTGAGGTTGTTGTTGAATTTGTTGGTGTTTTTAAATGTTGAGGTTGTTGTTGAATTTGTTGGTGTTTTGCAATGTTGAGGTTGTTGTTGTTTTTCAATGTTGAGGTTGTTGTTGAATTTGTTGGTGTTTTTCAATGTTCAGGTTTTTGTTGTTTTTCAATGTTGAGGTTGTTGTTGTATTTGTTGGTGTTTTTCAATTTCGAGGTTGTTGTTGAATTTGTTGGTGTTTTTCAATGTTGAAGTTGTTGTTGAATTTGTCGGTGTTTTTCAATGTTGAGGTTGTTGTTGTTTTTCAATGTTGAGGTTGTTGTTGAATTTGTTGGTGTTTTTCAATGTTGAGGTTGTTGTTGTTTTTCAATGTTGAGGTTGTTGTTGAATTTGTTGGTGTTTTTCAATGTTGAGGTTGTTGTTGAATTTGTTGGTGTTTTTCAATGTTGAGGTTGTTGTTGTTTTTCAATGTTGAGGTTGTTGATGTTTTCCAATGTTGAGGTTGTTGTTGAATTTGTTGGTGTTTTTAAATGTTGAGGTTGTTGTTGAATTTGTTGGTGTTTTGCAATGTTGAGGTTGTTGCTGTTTTTCAATGTTGAGGTTGTTGTTGAATTTGTTGGTGTTTTTCAATGTTGAGGTTTTTGTTGTTTTTCAATGTTGAGGTTGTTGTTGTATTTGTTGGTGTTTTTCAATTTCGAGGTTGTTGTTGAATTTGTTGGTGTTTTTCAATGTTGAAGTTGTTGTTGAATTTGTCGGTGTTTTTCAATGTTGAGGTTGTTGTTGTTTTTCAATGTTGAGGTTGTTGTTGAATTTGTTGGTGTTTTTCAATGTTGAGGTTGTTGTTGTTTTTCAATGCTGAGGTTGTTGTTGAATTTGTTGGTGTTTTTCAATGTTGAGGTTGTTGTTGAATTTGCTGGTGTTTTTCAATGTTGAGGTTGTTGTTGTTTTTCAATGTTGAGGTTGTTGTTGAATTTGTTGGTGTTTTTCAATGTTGAGGTTGTTGATGTTTTCCAATGTTGAGGTTGTTGTTGAATTTGTTGGTGTTTTTAAATGTTGAGGTTGTTGTTGAATTTGTTGGTGTTTTGCAATGTTGAGGTTGTTGTTGTTTTTCAATGTTGAGGTTGTTGTTGAATTTGTTGGTGTTTTTCAATGTTGAGGTTTTTGTTGTTTTTCAATGTTGAGGTTGTTGTTGTATTTGTTGGTGTTTTTCAATTTCGAGGTTGTTGTTGAATTTGTTGGTGTTTTTCAATGTTGAAGTTGTTGTTGAATTTGTCAGTGCTTTTCAATGTTGAGGTTGTTGTTGTTTTTCAATGTTGAGGTTGTTGTTGAATTTGTTGGTGTTTTTCAATGTTGAGGTTGTTGTTGTTTTTCAATGTTGAGGTTGTTGTTGAATTTGTTGGTGTTTTTCAATGTTGAGGTTGTTGTTGAATTTGTTGGTGTTTTTCAATGTTGAGGTTGTTGTTGTTTTTCAATGTTGAGGTTGTTGTTGAATTTGTTGGTGTTTTTCAATGTTGAGGTTGTTGATGTTTTCCTTTGTTGAGGTTGTTGTTGAATTTGTTGGTGTTTTTAAATGTTGAGGTTGTTGTTGAATTTGTTGGTGTTTTGCAATGTTGAGGTTGTTGTTGTTTTTCAATGTTGAGGTTGTTGTTGAATTTGTTGGTGTTTTTCAATGTTGAGGTTTTTGTTGTTTTTCAATGTTGAGGTTGTTGTTGTATTTGTTGGTGTTTTTCAATTTCGAGGTTGTTGTTGAATTTGTTGGTGTTTTTCAATGTTGAAGTTGTTGTTGAATTTGTCGGTGTTTTTCAATGTTGAGGTTGTTGTTGTTTTTCAATGTTGAGGTTGTTGTTGAATTTGTTGGTGTTTTTCAATGTTGAGGTTGTTGATGTTTTCCTTTGTTGAGGTTGTTGTTGAATTTGTTGGTGTTTTTAAATGTTGAGGTTGTTGTTGAATTTGTTGGTGTTTTGCAATGTTGAGGTTGTTGTTGTTTTTCAATGTTGAGGTTGTTGTTGAATTTGTTGGTGTTTTTCAATGTTGAGGTTTTTGTTGTTTTTCAATGTTGAGGTTGTTGTTGTATTTGTTGGTGTTTTTCAATTTCGAGGTTGTTGTTGAATTTGTTGGTGTTTTTCAATGTTGAAGTTGTTGTTGAATTTGTCGGTGTTTTTCAATGTTGAGGTTGTTGTTGTTTTTCAATGTTGAGGTTGTTGTTGAATTTGTTGGTGTTTTTCAATGTTGAGGTTGTTGTTGAATTTGCTGGTGTTTTTCAATGATGAGGTTGTTGTTGTTTTTCAATGTTGAGGTTGTTGAATTTGAGGGTGTTTTTCAATCTTGAGTTTGTTGTTGAATTTGTTGGTGTTTTTCAATGTTGAGGTTGTTGTTGAATTTGTTGGTGTTTTTCAATGTTGAGGTTGTTGTTATTTTTCAATGTTGAGGTTGTTGTTGAGTTTGTTGGTGTTTTTCAATGTTGAGGTTGTTGTTGAATTTGTTGGTGTTTTTCAATGTTGAGGTTGTTGTTGAATTTGTTGGTTTTTTTCAATGTTGAGGTTGTTGTTGTTTTTAAATGTTGAGGTTGTTGTTGAATTTGCTGGTGTATTTTCAATTTTGAGGTTGTTGGTGTTGTTCAATGTTGAGGTTGATTTTTAATTTGAGGGTGTCTTTCAATGTCGAGGTTGTTGTTGAATTTGTTGGTGTTTTTCAATGTTGAGGTTGTTGTTGTTTTTCAATGTTGAGGTTGTTGTTGAATTTGTTGGTGTTTTTCAATGTTGAGATTGTTGTTGTTTTTCAATGTTGAGGTTGTTGTTGAATTTGTTGGTGTTTTTAAATGTTGAGGTTGTTGTTGAATTTGTTGGTGTTTTGCAATGTTGAGGTTGTTGTTGTTTTTCAATGTTGAGGTTGTTGTTGAATTTGTTGGTGTTTTTCAATGTTGAGGTTGTTGATGTTTTCCAATGTTGAGGTTGTTGTTGAATTTGTTAGTGTTTTTCAATGTTGCGGTTGTTGTTGAATTTGTTGGTGTTTTTCAATGTTGAGGTTGTTGTTATTTTTCAATGTTGAGGTTGTTGTTGAGTTTGTTGGTGTTTTTCAATGTTGAGGTTGTTGTTGAATTTGTTGGTGTTTTTCAATGTTGAGGTTGTTGTTGTTTTTCAATGTTGAGGTTGTTGTTGAATTTGTTGTTGTTTTTCAACGTTGAGGTTGTTGTTGAATTTGTTGGTGTTTTTAAATGTTGAGGTTGTTGTTGAATTTGTTGGTGTTTTTCAATTTTGAGGTTGTTGTTGTTTTTCAATGTTGAGGTTGTTGTTGAATTTGTTGGTGTTTTTCAATGTTGAGATTGTTGTTGTTTTTCAATGTTGAGGTTGTTGTTGAATTTGTTGGTGTTTTTAAATGTTGAGGTTGTTGTTGAATTTGTTGGTGTTTTGCAATGTTGAGGTTGTTGTTGTTTTTCAATGTTGAGGTTGTTGTTGAATTTGTTGGTGTTTTTCAATGTTCAGGTTTTTGTTGTTTTTCAATGTTGAGGTTGTTGTTGTATTTGTTGGTGTTTTTCAATTTCGAGGTTGTTGTTGAATTTGTTGGTGTTTTTCAATGTTGAAGTTGTTGTTGAATTTGTCGGTGTTTTCAATGTTGAGGTTGTTGTTGTTTTTCAATGTTGAGGTTGTTGTTGAATTTGTTGGTGTTTTTCAATGTTGAGGTTGTTGTTGTTTTTCAATGTTGAGGTTGTTGTTGAATTTGTTGGTGTTTTTCAATGTTGAGGTTGTTGTTGAATTTGTTGGTGTTTTTCAATGTTGAGGTTGTTGTTGTTTTTCAATGTTGAGGTTGTTGATGTTTTCCAATGTTGAGGTTGTTGTTGAATTTGTTGGTGTTTTTAAATGTTGAGGTTGTTGTTGAATTTGTTGGTGTTTTGCAATGTTGAGGTTGTTGCTGTTTTTCAATGTTGAGGTTGTTGTTGAATTTGTTGGTGTTTTTCAATGTTGAGGTTTTTGTTGTTTTTCAATGTTGAGGTTGTTGTTGTATTTGTTGGTGTTTTTCAATTTCGAGGTTGTTGTTGAATTTGTTGGTGTTTTTCAATGTTGAAGTTGTTGTTGAATTTGTCGGTGTTTTTCAATGTTGAGGTTGTTGTTGTTTTTCAATGTTGAGGTTGTTGTTGAATTTGTTGGTGTTTTTCAATGTTGAGGTTGTTGTTGTTTTTCAATGCTGAGGTTGTTGTTGAATTTGTTGGTGTTTTTCAATGTTGAGGTTGTTGTTGAATTTGCTGGTGTTTTTCAATGTTGAGGTTGTTGTTGTTTTTCAATGTTGAGGTTGTTGTTGAATTTGTTGGTGTTTTTCAATGTTGAGGTTGTTGATGTTTTCCAATGTTGAGGTTGTTGTTGAATTTGTTGGTGTTTTTAAATGTTGAGGTTGTTGTTGAATTTGTTGGTGTTTTGCAATGTTGAGGTTGTTGTTGTTTTTCAATGTTGAGGTTGTTGTTGAATTTGTTGGTGTTTTTCAATGTTGAGGTTTTTGTTGTTTTTCAATGTCGAGGTTGTTGTTGTATTTGTTGGTGTTTTTCAATTTCGAGGTTGTTGTTGAATTTGTTGGTGTTTTTCAATGTTGAAGTTGTTGTTGAATTTGTCAGTGTTTTTCAATGTTGAGGTTGTTGTTGTTTTTCAATGTTGAGGTTGTTGTTGAATTTGTTGGTGTTTTTCAATGTTGAGGTTGTTGTTGTTTTTCAATGTTGAGGTTGTTGTTGAATTTGTTGGTGTTTTTCAATGTTGAGGTTGTTGTTGAATTTGTTGGTGTTTTTCAATGTTGAGGTTGTTGTTGTTTTTCAATGTTGAGGTTGTTGTTGAATTTGTTGGTGTTTTTCAATGTTGAGGTTGCTGATGTTTTCCTTTGTTGAGGTTGTTGTTGAATTTGTTGGTGTTTTTAAATGTTGAGGTTGTTGTTGAATTTGTTGGTGTTTTGCAATGTTGAGGTTGTTGTTGTTTTTCAATGTTGAGGTTGTTGTTGAATTTGTTGGTGTTTTTCAATGTTGAGGTTTTTGTTGTTTTTCAATGTTGAGGTTGTTGTTGTATTTGTTGGTGTTTTTCAATTTCGAGGTTGTTGTTGTTTTTCAATGCTGAGGTTGTTGTTGAATTTGTTGGTGTTTTTCAATGTTGAGGTTGTTGTTGAATTTGCTGGTGTTTTTCAATGTTGAAGTTGTTGTTGAATTTGTCAGTGTTTTTCAATGTTGAGGTTGTTGTTGTTTTTCAATGTTGAGGTTGTTGTTGAATTTGTTGGTGTTTTTCAATGTTGAGGTTGTTGTTGTTTTTCAATGTTGAGGTTGTTGTTGAATTTGTTGGTGTTTTTCAATGTTGAGGTTGTTGTTGAATTTGTTGGTGTTTTTCAATGTTGAGGTTGTTGTTGTTTTTCAATGTTGAGGTTGTTGTTGAATTTGTTCGTGTTTTTCAATGTTGAGGTTGTTGATGTTTTCCTTTGTTGAGGTTGTTGTTGAATTTGTTGGTGTTTTTAAATGTTGAGGTTGTTGTTGAATTTGTTGGTGTTTTGCAATGTTGAGGTTGTTGTTGTTTTTCAATGTTGAGGTTGTTGTTGAATTTGTTGGTGTTTTTCAATGTTGAGGTTTTTGTTGTTTTTCAATGTTGAGGTTGTTGTTGTATTTGTTGGTGTTTTTCAATTTCGAGGTTGTTGTTGAATTTGTTGGTGTTTTTCAATGTTGAAGTTGTTGTTGAATTTGTCGGTGTTTTTCAATGTTGAGGTTGTTGTTGTTTTTCAATGTTGAGGTTGTTGTTGAATTTGTTGGTGTTTTTCAATGTTGAGGTTGTTGTTGTTTTTCAATGCTGAGGTTGTTGTTGAATTTGTTGGTGTTTTTCAATGTTGAGGTTGTTGTTGAATTTGCTGGTGTTTTTCAATGTTGAGGTTGTTGTTGTTTTTCAATGTTGAGGTTGTTGTTGAATTTGTTGGTGTTTTTCAATGTTGAGGTTGTTGATGTTTTCCAATGTTGAGGTTGTTCTCGAATTTGTTGGTGTTTTTCAATGTTGAGGTTGTTGTTGAATTTGTTGGTGTTTTTCAATGATGAGGTTGTTGTTGTTTTTCAATGTTGAGGTTGTTGAATTTGAGGGTGTTTTTCAATCTTGAGTTTGTTGTTGAATTTGTTGGTGTTTTTCAATGTTGAGGTTGTTGTTGAATTTGTTGGTGTTTTTCAATGTTGAGGTTGTTGTTATTTTTCAATGTTGAGGTTGTTGTTGAGTTTGTTGGTGTTTTTCAATGTTGAGGTTGTTGTTGAATTTGTTGGTGTTTTTCAATGTTGAGGTTGTTGTTGAATTTGTTGGTTTTTTTCAATGTTGAGGTTGTTGTTGTTTTTAAATGTTGAGGTTCTTGTTGAATTTGCTGGTGTATTTTCAATTTTGATGTTGTTGGTGTTGTTCAATGTTGAGGTTGATTTTTAATTTGAGGGTGTCTTTCAATGTCGAGGTTGTTGTTGAATTTGTTGGTGTTTTTCAATGTTGAGGTTGTTGTTGTTTTTCAATGTTGAGGTTGTTGTTGAATTTGTTGGTGTTTTTCAATGTTGAGATTGTTGTTGTTTTTCAATGTTGAGGTTGTTGTTGAATTTGTTGGTGTTTTTAAATGTTGAGGTTGTTGTTGAATTTGTTGGTGTTTTGCAATGTTGAGGTTGTTGTTGTTTTTCAATGTTGAGGTTGTTGTTGAATTTGTTGGTGTTTTTCAATGTTGAGGTTGTTGATGTTTTCCAATGTTGAGGTTGTTGTTGAATTTGTTAGTGTATTTCAATGTTGCGGTTGTTGTTGAATTTGTTGGTGTTTTTCAATGTTGAGGTTGTTGTTATTTTTCAATGTTGAGGTTGTTGTTGAGTTTGTTGGTGTTTTTCAATGTTGAGGTTGTTGTTGAATTTGTTGGTGTTTTTCAATGTTGAGGTTGTTGTTGAATTTGTTGGTGTTTTTCAATGTTGAGGTTGTTGTTGTTTTTCAATGTTGAGGTTGTTGTTGAATTTGTTGTTGTTTTTCAACGTTGAGGTTGTTGTTGAATTTGTTGGTGTTTTTAAATGTTGAGGTTGTTGTTGAATTTGTTGGTGTTTTTCAATTTTGAGGTTGTTGTTGTTTTTCAATGTTGAGGTTGTTGTTGAATTTGTTGGTGTTTTTCAATGTTGAGATTGTTGTTGTTTTTCAATGTTGAGGTTGTTGTTGAATTTGTTGGTGTTTTTAAATGTTGAGGTTGTTGTTGAATTTGTTGGTGTTTTGCAATGTTGAGGTTGTTGTTGTTTTTCAATGTTGAGGTTGTTGTTGAATTTGTTGGTGTTTTTCAATGTTCAGGTTTTTGTTGTTTTTCAATGTTGAGGTTGTTGTTGTATTTGTTGGTGTTTTTCAATTTCGAGGTTGTTGTTGAATTTGTTGGTGTTTTTCAATGTTGAAGTTGTTGTTGAATTTGTCGGTGTTTTTCAATGTTGAGGTTGTTGTTGTTTTTCAATGTTGAGGTTGTTGTTGAATTTGTTGGTGTTTTTCAATGTTGAGGTTGTTGTTGTTTTTCAATGTTGAGGTTGTTGTTGAATTTGTTGGTGTTTTTCAATGTTGAGGTTGTTGTTGAATTTGTTGGTGTTTTTCAATGTTGAGGTTGTTGTTGTTTTTCAATGTTGAGGTTGTTGATGTTTTCCAATGTTGAGGTTGTTGTTGAATTTGTTGGTGTTTTTAAATGTTGAGGTTGTTGTTGAATTTGTTGGTGTTTTGCAATGTTGAGGTTGTTGCTGTTTTTCAATGTTGAGGTTGTTGTTGAATTTGTTGGTGTTTTTCAATGTTGAGGTTTTTGTTGTTTTTCAATGTTGAGGTTGTTGTTGTATTTGTTGGTGTTTTTCAATTTCGAGGTTGTTGTTGAATTTGTTGGTGTTTTTCAATGTTGAAGTTGTTGTTGAATTTGTCGGTGTTTTTCAATGTTGAGGTTGTTGTTGTTTTTCAATGTTGAGGTTGTTGTTGAATTTGTTGGTGTTTTTCAATGTTGAGGTTGTTGTTGTTTTTCAATGCTGAGGTTGTTGTTGAATTTGTTGGTGTTTTTCAATGTTGAGGTTGTTGTTGAATTTGCTGGTGTTTTTCAATGTTGAGGTTGTTGTTGTTTTTCAATGTTGAGGTTGTTGTTGAATTTGTTGGTGTTTTTCAATGTTGAGGTTGTTGATGTTTTCCAATGTTGAGGTTGTTGTTGAATTTGTTGGTGTTTTTAAATGTTGAGGTTGTTGTTGAATTTGTTGGTGTTTTGCAATGTTGAGGTTGTTGTTGTTTTTCAATGTTGAGGTTGTTGTTGAATTTGTTGGTGTTTTTCAATGTTGAGGTTTTTGTTGTTTTTCAATGTCGAGGTTGTTGTTGTATTTGTTGGTGTTTTTCAATTTCGAGGTTGTTGTTGAATTTGTTGGTGTTTTTCAATGTTGAAGTTGTTGTTGAATTTGTCAGTGTTTTTCAATGTTGAGGTTGTTGTTGTTTTTCAATGTTGAGGTTGTTGTTGAATTTGTTGGTGTTTTTCAATGTTGAGGTTGTTGTTGTTTTTCAATGTTGAGGTTGTTGTTGAATTTGTTGGTGTTTTTCAATGTTGAGGTTGTTGTTGAATTTGTTGGTGTTTTTCAATGTTGAGGTTGTTGTTGTTTTTCAATGTTGAGGTTGTTGTTGAATTTGTTGGTGTTTTTCAATGTTGAGGTTGTTGATGTTTTCCTTTGTTGAGGTTGTTGTTGAATTTGTTGGTGTTTTTAAATGTTGAGGTTGTTGTTGAATTTGTTGGTGTTTTGCAATGTTGAGGTTGTTGTTGTTTTTCAATGTTGAGGTTGTTGTTGAATTTGTTGGTGTTTTTCAATGTTGAGGTTTTTGTTGTTTTTCAATGTTGAGGTTGTTGTTGTATTTGTTGGTGTTTTTCAATTTCGAGGTTGTTGTTGAATTTGTTGGTGTTTTTCAATGTTGAAGTTGTTGTTGAATTTGTCGGTGTTTTTCAATGTTGAGGTTGTTGTTGTTTTTCAATGTTGAGGTTGTTGTTGAATTTGTTGGTGTTTTTCAATGTTGAGGTTGTTGTTGTTTTTCAATGCTGAGGTTGTTGTTGAATTTGTTGGTGTTTTTCAATGTTGAGGTTGTTGTTGAATTTGCTGGTGTTTTTCAATGTTGAGGTTGTTGTTGTTTTTCAATGTTGAGGTTGTTGTTGAATTTGTTGGTGTTTTTCAATGTTGAGGTTGTTGATGTTTTCCAATGTTGAGGTTGTTGTTGAATTTGTTAGTGTTTTTCAATGTTGAGGTTGTTGTTGAATTTGTTGGTGTTTTTCAATGTTGATGTTGTTGTTATTTTTCAATGTTGAGGTTGTTGTTGAGTTTGTTGGTGTTTTTCAATGTTGAGGTTGTTGTTGAATTTGTTGGTGTTTTTCAATGTTGAGGTTGTTGTTGAATTTGTTGGTGTTTTTCAATGTTGAGGTTGTTGTTGTTTTTCAATGTTGAGGTTGTTGTTGAATTTGTTGTTGTTTTTCAACGTTGAGGTTGTTGTTGAATTTGTTGGTGTTTTTCAATGTTGAGGTTGTTGTTGAATTTGTTGGTGTTTTTCAATTTTGAGGTTGTTGTTGTTTTTCAATGTTGAGGTTGTTGTTGAATTTGTTGGTGTTTTTCAATGTTGAGATTGTTGTTGTTTTTCAATGTTGAGGTTGTTGTTGAATTTGTTGGTGTTTTTAAATGTTGAGGTTGTTGTTGAATTTGTTGGTGTTTTGCAATGTTGAGGTTGTTGTTGTTTTTCAATGTTGAGGTTGTTGTTGAATTTGTTGGTGTTTTTCAATGTTGAGGTTTTTGTTGTTTTTCAATGTTGAGGTTGTTGTTGTATTTGTTGGTGTTTTTCAAGTTCGAGGTTGTTGTTGAATTTGTTGGTGTTTTTCAATGTTGAAGTTGTTGTTGAATTTGTCGGTGTTTTTCAATGTTGAGGTTGTTGTTGTTTTTCAATGTTGAGGTTGTTGTTGAATTTGTTGGTGTTTTTCAATGTTGAGGTTGTTGTTGTTTTTCAATGTTGAGGTTGTTGTTGAATTTGTTGGTGTTTTTCAATGTTGTGGTTGTTGTTGAATTTGTTGGTGTTTTTCAATGTTGAGGTTGTTGTTGTTTTTCAATGTTGAGGTTGTTGTTGAATTTGTTGGTGTTTTTCAATGTTGAGGTTGTTGATGTTTTCCAATGTTGAGGTTGTTGTTGAATTTGTTGGTGTTTTTTCAATGTTGAGGTTGTTGTTGAATTTGTTGGTGTTTTTCAATGTTGAGGTTTTTGTTATTTTTCAATGTTGACGTTGTTGTTGAGTTTGTTGGTGTTTTTCAATGTTGAGGTTGTTGTTGAATTTGTTGGTGTTTTTCAATGTTGAGGTTGTTGTTGAATTTGTTGGTATTTTTCAATGTTGAGGTTGTTGTTGTTTTTCAATGTTGAGGTTGTTGTTGAATTTGTTGGTGTTTTTCAACGTTGAGGTTGTTGTTGATTTTGTTGGTGTTTTTCAATGTTGAGGTTGTTGTTGTTTTTCAATGTTGAGGTTGTTGTTGAATTTGTTGGTGTTTTTCAATGTTTAGGTTGTTGTTGAATTTGTTGGTGTTTTTCAATTTCGAGGTTGTTGTTGAATTTGTTGGTGTTTTTCAATGTTGAAGTTGTTGTTGAATTTGTTGGTGTTTTTCAATGTTGAGGTTGTTGTTGTTTTTCAATGCTGAGGTTGTTGTTGAATTTGTTGGTGTTTTTCAATGTTGAGGTTGTTGTTGAATTTGTTGGTGTTTTTCAATGTTGAGGTTGTTGTTGTTTTTCAATGTTGAGGTTGTTGTTGAATTTGTTGGTGTTTTTCAATGTTGAGGTTGTTGTTGTTTTTCAATCTTGAGGTTGTTGTCGAATTTGTTGGTGTTTTTCAATGTTGAGTTTGTTGTTGAATTTGTTGGTGTTTTTCAATGATGAGGTTGTTGTTGTTTTTCAATGTTGAGGTTGTTGAATTTGAGGGTGTTTTTCAATCTTGAGTTTGCTGTTGAATTTGTTGGTGTTTTTCAATGTTGAGGTTGTTGTTGAATTTGTTGGTGTTTTTCAATGTTGAGGTTGTTGTTATTTTTCAATGTTGAGGTTGTTGTTGAGTTTGTTGGTGTTTTTCAATGTTGAGGTTGTTGTTGAATTTGTTGGTGTTTTTCAATGTTGAGGTTGTTGTTGAATTTGTTGGTGTTTTTCAATGTTGAGGTTGTTGTTGTTTTTAAATGTTGAGGTTGTTGTTGAATTTGCTGGTGTATTTTCAATTTTGAGGTTGTTGGTGTTGTTCAATGTTGAGGTTGATTTTTAATTTGAGGGTGTCTTTCAATGTCGAGGTTGTTGTTGAATTTGTTGGTGTTTTTCAATGTTGAGGTTGTTGTTGTTTTTCAATGTTGAGGTTGTTGATGAATTTGTTGGTGTTTTTCAATGTTGAGATTGTTGTTGTTTTTCAATGTTGAGGTTGTTGTTGAATTTGTTGGTGTTTTTAAATGTTGAGGTTGTTGTTGAATTTGTTGGTGTTTTGCAATGTTGAGGTTGTTGTTGTTTTTCAATGTTGAGGTTGTTGTTGAATTTGTTGGTGGTTTTCAATGTTGAGGTTTTTGTTGTTTTTCAATGTTGAGGTTGTTGTTGTATTTGTTGGTGTTTTTCAATTTCGAGGTTGTTGTTGAATTTGTTGGTGTTTTTCAATGTTGAAGTTGTTGTTGAATTTGTCGGTGTTTTTCAATGTTGAGGTTGTTGTTGTTTTTCAATGTTGAGGTTGTTGTTGAATTTGTTGGTGTTTTTCAATGTTGAGGTTGTTGTTGTTTTTCAATGCTAATGTTGTTGTTGAATTTGTTGGTGTTTTTCAATGTTGAGGTTGTTGTTGAATTTGTTGGTGTTTTTCAATGTTGAGGTTGTTGTTGTTTTTCAATGTTGAGGTTGTTGTTCAATTTGTTGGTGTTTTTCAATGTTGAGGTTGTTGATGTTTTCCAATGTTGAGGTTGTTGTTGAATTTGTTAGTGTTTTACAATGTTGAGGTTGTTGTTGAATTTGTTGGTGTTTTTCAATGTTGAGGTTGTTGTTATTTTTCAATGTTGAGGTTGTTGTTGAGTTTGTTGGTGTTTTTCAATGTTGAGGTTGTTGTTGAATTTGTTGGTGTTTTTCAATGTTGAGGTTGTTGTTGTATTTGTTGGTGTTTTTCAATGTTGAGGTTGTTGTTGTTTTTCAATGTTGAGGTTGTTGTTGAATTTGTTGGTGTTTTTCAGCCTTGAGGTTGTTGTTGAATTTTTTGGTGTTTTTCAATGTTGAGGTTCTTGTTGTTTTTCAATTTCGAGGTTGTTGTTGAATTTGTTGGTGTTTTTCAATGTTGAAGTTGTTGTTGAATTTGTCGGTGTTTTTCAATGTTGAGGTTGTTGTTGTTTTTCAATGTTGAGGTTGTTGTTGAATTTGATGGTGTTTTTCAATGTTGAGGTTGTTGTTGTTTTTCAATGCTGAGGTTGTTGTTGAATTTGTTGGTGTTTTTCAATGTTGAGGTTGTTGTTGAATTTGCTGGTGTTTTTCAATGTTGAGGTTGTTGTTGTTTTTCAATGTTGAGGTTGTTGTTGAATTTGTTGGTGTTTTTCAATGTTGAGGTTGTTGATGTTTTCCAATGTTGAGGTTGTTGTTGAATTTGTTAGTGTTTTTCAATGTTGAGGTTGTTGTTGAATTTGTTGGTGTTTTTCAATGTTGATGTTGTTGTTATTTTTCAATGTTGAGGTTGTTGTTGAGTTTTGTTGGTGTTTTTCAATGTTGAGGTTGTTGTTGAATTTGTTGGTGTTTTTCAATGTTGAGGTTGTTGTTGAATTTGTTGGTGTTTTTCAATGTTGAGGTTGTTGTTGTTTTTCAATGTTGAGGTTGTTGTTGAATTTGTTGTTGTTTTTCAACGTTGAGGTTGTTGTTGAATTTGTTGGTGTTTTTCAATGTTGAGGTTGTTGTTGAATTTGTTGGTGTTTTTCAATTTTGAGGTTGTTGTTGTTTTTCAATGTTGAGGTTGTTGTTGAATTTGTTGGTGTTTTTCAATGTTGAGATTGTTGTTGTTTTTCAATGTTGAGGTTGTTGTTGAATTTGTTGGTGTTTTTAAATGTTGAGGTTGTTGTTGAATTTGTTGGTGTTTTGCAATGTTGAGGTTGTTGTTGTTTTTCAATGTTGAGATTGTTGTTGAATTTGTTGGTGTTTTTCAATGTTGAGGTTTTTGTTGTTTTTCAATGTTGAGGTTGTTGTTGTATTTGTTGGTGTTTTTCAATTTCGAGGTTGTTGTTGAATTTGTTGGTGTTTTTCAATGTTGAAGTTGTTGTTGAATTTGTCGGTGTTTTTCAATGTTGAGGTTGTTGTTGTTTTTCAATGTTGAGGTTGTTGTTGAATTTGTTGGTGTTTTTCAATGTTGAGGTTGTTGTTGTTTTTCAATGTTGAGGTTGTTGTTGAATTTGTTGGTGTTTTTCAATGTTGTGGTTGTTGTTGAATTTGTTGGTGTTTTTCAATGTTGAGGTTGTTGTTGTTTTTCAATGTTGAGGTTGTTGTTGAATTTGTTGGTGTTTTTCAATGTTGAGGTTGTTGATGTTTTCCAATGTTGAGGTTGTTGTTGAATTTGTTGGTGTTTTTCAATGTTGAGGTTGTTGTTGAATTTGTTGGTGTTTTTCAATGTTGAGGTTTTTGTTATTTTTCAATGTTGACGTTGTTGTTGAGTTTGTTGGTGTTTTTCAATGTTGAGGTTGTTGTTGAATTTGTTGGTGTTTTTCAATGTTGAGGTTGTTGTTGAATTTGTTGGTATTTTTCAATGTTGAGGTTGTTGTTGTTTTTCAATGTTGAGGTTGTTGTTGAATTTGTTGGTGTTTTTCAACGTTGAGGTTGTTGTTGATTTTGTTGGTGTTTTTCAATGTTGAGGTTGTTGTTGTTTTTCAATGTTGAGGTTGTTGTTGAATTTGTTGGTGTTTTTCAATGTTTAGGTTGTTGTTGAATTTGTTGGTGTTTTTCAATTTCGAGGTTGTTGTTGAATTTGTTGGTGTTTTTCAATGTTGAAGTTGTTGTTGAATTTGTTGGTGTTTTTCAATGTTGAGGTTGTTGTTGTTTTTCAATGCTGAGGTTGTTGTTGAATTTGTTGGTGTTTTTCAATGTTGAGGTTGTTGTTGAATTTGTTGGTGTTTTTCAATGTTGAGGTTGTTGTTGTTTTTTCAATGTTGAGGTTGTTGTTGAATTTGTTGGTGTTTTTCAATGTTGAGGTTGTTGTTGTTTTTCAATCTTGAGGTTGTTGTCGAATTTGTTGGTGTTTTTCAATGTTGAGTTTGTTGTTGAATTTGTTGGTGTTTTTCAATGATGAGGTTGTTGTTGTTTTTCAATGTTGAGGTTGTTGAATTTGAGGGTGTTTTTCAATCTTGAGTTTGCTGTTGAATTTGTTGGTGTTTTTCAATGTTGAGGTTGTTGTTGAATTTGTTGGTGTTTTTCAATGTTGAGGTTGTTGTTATTTTTCAATGTTGAGGTTGTTGTTGAGTTTGTTGGTGTTTTTCAATGTTGAGGTTGTTGTTGAATTTGTTGGTGTTTTTCAATGTTGAGGTTGTTGTTGAATTTGTTGGTGTTTTTCAATGTTGAGGTTGTTGTTGTTTTTAAATGTTGAGGTTGTTGTTGAATTTGCTGGTGTATTTTCAATTTTGAGGTTGTTGGTGTTGTTCAATGTTGAGGTTGATTTTTATTTGAGGGTGTCTTTCAATGTCGAGGTTGTTGTTGAATTTGTGGTGTTTTTCAATGTTGAATTTGTTGTGTTTTTCAATGTTGAGATTGTTGTTGTTTTTCAATGTTGAGGTTGTTGTTGAATTTGTTGGTGTTTTTAAATGTTGAGGTTGTTGTTGAATTTGTTGGTGTTTTGCAATGTTGAGGTTGTTGTTGTTTTTCAATGTTGAGGTTGTTGTTGAATTTGTTGGTGGTTTCAATGTTGAGGTTTTTGTTGTTTTTCAATGTTGAGGTTGTTGTTGTATTTGTTGGTGTTTTTCAATTTCGAGGTTGTTGTTGAATTTGTTGGTGTTTTTCAATGTTGAAGTTGTTGTTGAATTTGTCGGTGTTTTTCAATGTTGAGGTTGTTGTTGTTTTTCAATGTTGAGGTTGTTGTTGAATTTGTTGGTGTTTTTTCAATGTTGAGGTTGTTGTTGTTTTTCAATGCTAATGTTGTTGTTGAATTTGTTGGCGTTTTTCAATGTTGAGGTTGTTGTTGAATTTGTTGGTGTTTTTCAATGTTGAGGTTGTTGTTGTTTTTCAATGTTGAGGTTGTTGTTCAATTTGTTGGTGTTTTTCAATGTTGAGGTTGTTGATGTTTTCCAATGTTGAGGTTGTTGTTGAATTTGTTAGTGTTTTACAATGTTGAGGTTGTTGTTGAATTTGTTGGTGTTTTTCAATGTTGAGGTTGTTGTTATTTTTCAATGTTGAGGTTGTTGTTGAGTTGTTGGTGTTTTTCAATGTTGAGGTTGTTGTTGAATTTGTTGGTGTTTTTCAATGTTGAGGTTGTTGTTGTATTTGTTGGTGTTTTTCAATGTTGAGGTTGTTGTTGTTTTTCAATGTTGAGGTTGTTGTTGAATTTGTTGGTGTTTTTCAGCCTTGAGGTTGTTGTTGAATTTTTTGGTGTTTTTCAATGTTGAGGTTCTTGTTGTTTTTCAATGTTGAGGTTGTTGTTGAATTTGTTGGTGTTTTTCAATGTTTAGGTTGTTGCTGAATTTGTTGGTGTTTTTCAATTTCGAGGTTGTTGTTGAATTTGTTGGTGTTTTTCAATGTTGAGGTTGTTGTTGTTTTTCAATGTTGCGGTTGTTGTTGAATTTGTTGGTGTTTTTCAATGTTGAGGTTGTTGTTGTTTTTCAATCTTGAGGTTGTTGTTGAATTTGTTGGTGTTTTTCAATGTTAAGTTTGTTGTTGAATTTGTTGGTGTTTTTCAATGATGAGGTTGTTGTTGTTTTTCAATGTTGAGGTTGTTGAATTTGAGGGTGTTTTTCAATCTTGAGTTTGTTGTTGAATTTTTTGGTGTTTTTCAATGTTGAGGTTGTTGTTGAATTTGTTGGTGTTTTTCAATGTTGAGGTTGTTGTTATTTTTCAATGTTGAGGTTGTTGTTGAGTTTGTTGGTGTTTTTCAATGTTGAGGTTGTTGTTGAATTTGTTGGTGTTTTTCAATGTTGAGGTTGTTGTTGAATTTGTTGGTGTTTTTCAAAGATGAGGTTGTTGTTGTTTTTAAATGTTGAGGTTGTTGTTGAATTTGCTGGTGTATTTTCAATTTTGAGGTTGTTGGTGTTGTTCAATGTTGAGGATGATTTTTAATTTGAGGGTGTCTTTCAATGTCGAGGTTGTTGTTGAATTTGTTGGTGTTTTTCAATGTTGAGGTTGTTGTTGTTTTTCAATGTTGAGGTTGTTGTTGAATTTGTTGGTGTTTTTCAATGTTGAGATAGTTGTTGTTTTTCAATGTTGAGGTTGTTGTTGAATTTGTTGGTGTTTTTAAATGTTGAGGTTGTTGTTGAATTTGTTGGTGTTTTGCAATGTTGAGGTTGTTGTTGTTTTTCAATGTTGAGGTTGTTGTTGAATTTGTTGGTGTTTTTCAATGTTGAGGTTTTTGTTGTTTTTCAATGTTGAGGTTGTTGTTGTATTTGTTGGTGTTTTTCAATTTCGAGGTTGTTGTTGAATTTGTTGGTGTTTTTCAATGTTGAAGTTGTTGTTGAATTTGTCGGTGTTTTTCAATGTTGAGGTTGTTGTTGTTTTTCAATGCTGAGGTTGTTGTTGAATTTGTTGGTGTTTTCCAATGTTGAGGTTGTTGTTTAATTTGTTGGTGTTTTTCAATGTTGAGGTTGTTGTTGTTTTTCAATGTTGAGGTTGTTGTTGAATTTGTTGGTGTTTTTCAATGTTGAGGTTGTTGATGTTTTCCAATGTTGAGGTTGTTGTTGAATTTGTTAGTGTTTTTCAATGTTGAGGTTGTTGTTGAATTTGTTGGTGTTTTTCAATGTTGAGGTTGTTGTTATTTTTCAATGTTGAGGTTGTTGTTGAGTTTGTTGGTGTTTTTCAATGTTGAGGTTGTTGTTGAATTTGTTGGTGTTTTTCAATGTTGAGGTTGTTGTTGAATTTGTTGGTGTTTTTCAATGTTGAGGTTGTTGTTGTTTTTCAATGTTGAGGTTGTTGTTGAATTTGTTGGTGTTTTTCAACGTTGAGGTTGTTGTTGAATTTGTTGGTGTTTTTCAATGTTGAGGTTGTTGTTGAATTTGTTGGTGTTTTTCAATGTTGAGGTTGTTGTTGTTTTTCAATGTTGAGGTTGTTGTTGAATTTGTTGGTGTTTTTCAATGTTGAGGTTGTTGTTGAATTTGTTGGTGTTTTTCAATGTTGAGGTTGTTGTTGTTTTTAAATGTTGAGGTTGTTGTTGAATTTGCTGGTGTATTTTCAATTTTGAGGTTGTTGGTGTTGTTCAATGTTGAGGTTGATTTTTAATTTGAGGGTGTCTTTCAATGTCGAGGTTGTTGTTGAATTTGTTGGTGTTTTTCAATGTTGAATTTGTTGGTGTTTTTCAATGTTGAGATTGTTGTTGTTTTTCAATGTTGAGGTTGTTGTTGAATTTGTTGGTGTTTTTAAATGTTGAGGTTGTTGTTGAATTTGTTGGTGTTTTGCAATGTTGAGGTTGTTGTTGTTTTTCAATGTTGAGGTTGTTGTTGAATTTGTTGGTGGTTTTCAATGTTGAGGTTTTTGTTGTTTTTCAATGTTGAGGTTGTTGTTGTATTTGTTGGTGTTTTTCAATTTCGAGGTTGTTGTTGAATTTGTTGGTGTTTTTCAATGTTGAAGTTGTTGTTGAATTTGTCGGTGTTTTTCAATGTTGAGGTTGTTGTTGTTTTTCAATGTTGAGGTTGTTGTTGAATTTGTTGGTGTTTTTCAATGTTGAGGTTGTTGTTGTTTTTCAATGCTAATGTTGTTGTTGAATTTGTTGGCGTTGGCGTTTTTCAATGTTGAGGTTGTTGTTGAATTTGTTGGTGTTTTTCAATGTTGAGGTTGTTGTTGTTTTTCAATGTTGAGGTTGTTGTTCAATTTGTTGGTGTTTTTCAATGTTGAGGTTGTTGATGTTTTCCAATGTTGAGGTTGTTGTTGAATTTGTTAGTGTTTTACAATGTTGAGGTTGTTGTTGAATTTGTTGGGTGTTTTTCAATGTTGAGGTTGTTGTTATTTTTCAATGTTGAGGTTGTTGTTGAGTTTGTTGGTGTTTTTCAATGTTGAGTTGTTGTTGAATTTGTTGGTGTTTTTCAATGTTGAGGTTGTTGTTGTATTTTGTTGGTGTTTTTCAATGTTGAGGTTGTTGTTGTTTTTTCAATGTTGAGGTTGTTGTTGAATTTGTTGGTGTTTTTCAGCCTTGAGGTTGTTGTTGAATTTTTTGGTGTTTTTCAATGTTGAGGTTCTTGTTGTTTTTCAATGTTGAGGTTGTTGTTGAATTTGTTGGTGTTTTTCAATGTTTAGGTTGTTGTTGAATTTGTTGGTGTTTTTTCAATTTCGAGGTTGTTGTTGAATTTGTTGGTGTTTTTCAATGTTGAGGTTGTTGTTGTTTTTCAATGTTGCGGTTGTTGTTGAATTTGTTGGTGTTTTTCAATGTTGAGGTTGTTGTTGTTTTTCAATCTTGAGGTTGTTGTTGAATTTGTTGGTGTTTTTCAATGTTAAGTTTGTTGTTGAATTTGTTGGTGTTTTTCAATGATGAGGTTGTTGTTGTTTTTCAATGTTGAGGTTGTTGAATTTGAGGGTGTTTTTCAATCTTGAGTTTGTTGTTGAATTTTTTGGTGTTTTTCAATGTTGAGGTTGTTGTTGAATTTGTTGGTGTTTTTCAATGTTGAGGTTGTTGTTATTTTTCAATGTTGAGGTTGTTGTTGAGTTTGTTGGTGTTTTTCAATGTTGAGGTTGTTGTTGAATTTGTTGGTGTTTTTCAATGTTGAGGTTGTTGTTGAATTTGTTGGTGTTTTTCAAAGATGAGGTTGTTGTTGTTTTTAAATGTTGAGGTTGTTGTTGAATTTGCTGGTGTATTTTCAATTTTGAGGTTGTTGGTGTTGTTCAATGTTGAGGATGATTTTTAATTTGAGGGTGTCTTTCAATGTCGAGGTTGTTGTTGAATTTGTTGGTGTTTTTCAATGTT
Source organism: Isurus oxyrinchus (assembly GCA_026770705.1). Classification (NCBI taxonomy): domain Eukaryota; kingdom Metazoa; phylum Chordata; class Chondrichthyes; order Lamniformes; family Lamnidae; genus Isurus; species Isurus oxyrinchus. The sequence continues at coordinate 1,353,194 of JANJGN010000084.1, read as the reverse complement.
GAGGTTGTTGTTGTTTTTCAATGTTGAGGTTGTTGTTGAATTTGTTGGTGTTTTTCAATGTTGAGATTGTTGTTGTTTTTCAATGTTGAGGTTGTTGTTGAATTTGTTGGTGTTTTTAAATGTTGAGGTTGTTGTTGAATTTGTTGGTGTTTTGCAATGTTGAGGTTGTTGTTGTTTTTCAATGTTGAGGTTGTTGTTGAATTTGTTGGTGTTTTTCAATGTTGAGGTTTTTGTTGTTTTTCAATGTTGAGGTTGTTGTTGTATTTGTTGGTGTTTTTCAATTTCGAGGTTGTTGTTGAATTTGTTGGTGTTTTTCAATGTTGAAGTTGTTGTTGAATTTGTCGGTGTTTTTCAATGTTGAGGTTGTTGTTGTTTTTCAATGCTGAGGTTGTTGTTGAATTTGTTGGTGTTTTTCAATGTTGAGGTTGTTGTTTAATTTGTTGGTGTTTTTCAATGTTGAGGTTGTTGTTGTTTTTCAATGTTGAGGTTGTTGTTGAATTTGTTGGTGTTTTTCAATGTTGAGGTTGTTGATGTTTTCCAATGTTGAGGTTGTTGTTGAATTTGTTAGTGTTTTTCAATGTTGAGGTTGTTGTTGAATTTGTTGGTGTTTTTCAATGTTGAGGTTGTTGTTATTTTTCAATGTTGAGGTTGTTGTTGAGTTTGTTGGTGTTTTTCAATGTTGAGGTTGTTGTTGAATTTGTTGGTGTTTTTCAATGTTGAGGTTGTTGTTGAATTTGTTGGTGTTTTTCAATGTTGAGGTTGTTGTTGTTTTTCAATGTTGAGGTTGTTGTTGAATTTGTTGGTGTTTTTCAACGTTGAGGTTGTTGTTGAATTTGTTGGTGTTTTTCAATGTTGAGGTTGTTGTTGAATTTGTTGGTGTTTTTCAATGTTGAGGTTGTTGTTGTTTTTCAATGTTGAGGTTGTTGTTGAATTTGTTGGTGTTTTTCAATGTTGAGGTTGTTGTTGTTTTTCAATGTTGAAGTTGTTGTTGAATTTGTTGGTGTTTTTCAATGTTGAGGTTGTTGTGGAATTTGTTGGTGTTTTTCAATGTTGAGGTTGTTGTTGTTTTTCAATGTTGAGGTTGTTGTTGAATTTGTTGGTGTTTTTCAATGTTGAGGTTGTTGATGTTTTCCAATGTTGAAGGTTGTTGTTGAATTTGTTGGTGTTTTTAAATGTTGAGGTTGTTGTTGAATTTGTTGGTGTTTTGCAATGTTGAGGTTGTTGTTGTTTTTCAATGTTGAGGTTGTTGTTGAATTTGTTGGTGTTTTTCAATGTTGAGGTTTTTGTTGTTTTTCAATGTTGAGGTTGTTGTTGTATTTGTTGGTGTTTTTCAATTTCGAGGTTGTTGTTGAATTTGTTGGTGTTTTTCAATGTTGAAGTTGTTGTTGAATTTGTCGGTGTTCTTCAATGTTGAGGTTGTTGTTGTTTTTCAATGTTGAGGTTGTTGTTGAATTTGTTGGTGTTTTTCAATGTTGAGGTTGTTGTTGTTTTTCAATGCTGAGGTTGTTGTTGAATTTGTTGGAGTTTTTCAATGTTGAGGTTGTTGTTGAATTTGCTGGTGTTTTTCAATGTTGAGGTTGTTGTTGTTTTTTCAATGTTGAGGTTGTTGTTGAATTTGTTGGTGTTTTTCAATGTTGAGGTTGTTGATGTTTTCCAATGTTGAGGTTGTTGTTGAATTTGTTAGTGTTTTTCAATGTTGAGGTTGTTGTTGAATTTGTTGGTGTTTTTCAATGTTGAGGTTGTTGTTATTTTTCAATGTTGAGGTTGTTGTTGAGTTTGTTGGTGTTTTTTCAATGCTGAGGTTGTTGTTGAATTTGTTGGTGTTTTTCAATGTTGAGGTTGTTGTTGAATTTGTTGGTGTTTTTCAATGTTGAGGTTGTTGTTGTTTTTCAATGTTGAGGTTGTTGTTGAATTTGTTGTTGTTTTTTCAACGTTGAGGTTGTTGTTGAATTTGTTGGTGTTTTTCAATGTTGAGGTTGTTGTTGAATTTGTTGGTGTTTTTTCAATTTTGAGGTTGTTGTTGTTTTTTCAATGTTGAGGTTGTTGTTGAATTTGTTGGTGTTTTTCAATGTTGAGATTGTTGTTGTTTTTCAATGTTGAGGTTGTTGTTGAATTTGTTGGTGTTTTTAAATGTTGAGGTTGTTGTTGAATTTGTTGGTGTTTTGCAATGTTGAGGTTGTTGTTGTTTTTTCAATGTTGAGGTTGTTGTTGAATTTGTTGGTGTTTTTCAATGTTGAGGTTGTTGATGTTTTCCAATTTTGAGGTTGTTGTTGAATTTGTTGGTGTTTTTCAATGTTGAGGTTGTTGTTGAATTTGTTGGTGTTGTTCAATGTTGAGGTTTTTGTTATTTTTCAATGTTGACGTTGTTGTTGAGTTTGTTGGTGTTTTTTCAATGTTGAGGTTGTTGTTGAATTTGTTGGTGTTTTTCAATGTTGAGGTTGTTGTTGAATTTGTTGGTATTTTTCAATGTTGAGGTTGTTGTTGTTTTTCAATGTTGAGGTTGTTGTTGAATTTGTTGGTGTTTTTCAACGTTGAGGTTGTTGTTGAATTTGTTGGTGTTTTTCAATGTTGAGGTTGTTGTTGTTTTTCAATGTTGAGGTTGTTGTTGAATTTGTTGGTGTTTTTTCAATGTTTAGGTTGTTGTTGAATTTGTTGGTGTTTTTCAATTTCGAGGTTGTTGTTGAATTTGTTGGTGTTTTTCAATGTTGAGGTTGTTGTTGTTTTTTCAATGCTGAGGTTTGTTGTTGAATTTCTTGGTGTTTTTCAATGTTGAGGGATGTTGTTGAATTTGTTGGTGTTTTTTCAATGTTGAGGTTGTTGTTGTTTTTCATTGTTGAGGTTTTTGTTGAATTTGTTGGTGTTTTTCAATGTTGGGGTTGTTGTTGTTTTTCAATCTTGAGGTTGTTGTCGAATTTGTTGGTGTTTTTCAATGATGAGGTTGTTGTTGTTTTTCAATGTTGAGGTTGTTGAATTTGAGGGTGTTTTTCAATCTTGAGTTTGTTGTTGAATTTGTTGGTGTTTTTCAATGTTGAGGTTGTTGTTGAATTTGTTGGTGTTTTTTCAATGTTGAGGTTGTTGTTATTTTTTCAATGTTGAGGTTGTTGTTGAGTTTGTTGGTGTTTTTCAATGTTGAGGTTGTTGTTGAATTTGTTGGTGTTTTTCAATGTTGAGGTTGTTGTTGAATTTGTTGGTGTTTTTCAATGTTGAGGTTGTTGTTGTTTTTAAATGTTGAGGTTGTTGTTGAATTTGCTGGTGTATTTTCAATTTTTGAGGTTGTTGGTGTTGTTCAATGTTGAGGTTGATTTTTAATTTGAGGGTGTCTTTCAATGTCGAGGTTGTTGTTGAATTTGTTGGTGTTTTTCAATGTTGAGGTTGTTGTTGTTTTTCAATGTTGAGGTTGTTGTTGAATTTGTTGGTGTTTTTCAATGTTGAGATAGTTGTTGTTTTTCAATGTTGAGGTTGTTGTTGAATTTGTTGGTGTTTTTAAATGTTGAGGTTGTTGTTGAATTTGTTGGTGTTTTGCAATGTTGAGGTTGTTGTTGTTTTTCAATGTTGAGGTTGTTGTTGAATTTGTTGGTGGTTTTCAATGTTGAGGTTTTTGTTGTTTTTCAATGTTGAGGTTGTTGTTGTATTTGTTGGTGTTTTTCAATTTCGAGGTTGTTGTTGAATTTGTTGGTGTTTTTCAATGTTGAAGTTGTTGTTGAATTTGTCGGTGTTTTTCAATGTTGAGGTTGCTGTTGTTTTTTCAATGTTGAGGTTGTTGTTGAATTTGTTGGTGTTTTTTCAATGTTGAGGTTGTTGTTATTTTTTCAATGCTGATGTTGTTTGTTGAATTTGTTGGTGTTTTTCAATGTTGAGGTTGTTGTTGAATTTGTTGGTGTTTTTCAATGTTGAGTTGTTGTTGTTTTTTCAATGTTGAGGTTGTTGTTGAATTTGTTGGTGTTTTTTCAATGTTGAGGTTGTTGATGTTTTCCAATGTTGAGGTTGTTGTTGAATTTGTTAGTGTTTTACAATGTTGTGGTTGTTGTTGAATTTGTTGGTTTTTTCAATGTTGAGGTTGTTGTTATTTTTCAATGTTGAGGTTGTTGTTGAGTTTGTTGGTGTTTTTCAATGATGAGGTTGTTGTTGAATTTGTTGGTGTTTTTCAATGTTGAGGTTGTTGTTGTATTTGTTGGTGTTTTTCAATGTTGAGGTTGTTGTTGTTTTTCAATGTTGAGGTTGTTGTTGAATTTGTTGGTGTTTTTCAGCCTTGAGGTTGTTGTTGAATTTGTTGGTGTTTTTCAATGTTGAGGTTGTTGTTGTTTTTCAAAGTTGAGGTTGTTGTTGAATTTGTTGGTGTTTTTCAATGTTTAGGTTGTTGTTGAATTTGTTGGTGTTTTTCAATTTCGAGGTTGTTGTTGAATTTGTTGGTGTTTTTCAATGTTGATGTTGTTGTTGTTTTTCAATGTTGCGGTTGTTGTTGAATTTGTTGGTGTTTTTCAATGTTGAGGTTGTTGTTGTTTTTCAAACTTGAGGTTGTTGTTGAATTTGTTGGTGTTTTTCAATGTTAAGTTTGTTGTTGAATTTGTTGGTGTTTTTCAATGATGAGGTTGTTGTTGTTTTTCAATGTTGAGGTTGTTGAATTTGAGGGTGTTTTTCAATCTTGAGTTTGTTGTTGAATTTTTTGGTGTTTTTCAATGTTGAGGTTGTTGTTGAATTTGTTGGTGTTTTTCAATGTTGAGGTTGTTGTTATTTTTCAATGTTGAGGTTGTTGTTGAGTTTGTTGGTGTTTTTCAATGTTGAGGTTGTTGTTGAATTTGTTGGTGTTTTTTCAATGTTGAGGTTGTTGTTGAATTTGTTGGTGTTTTTCAAAGATGAGGTTGTTGTTGTTTTTAAATGTTGAGGTTGTTGTTGAATTTGCTGGTGTATTTTCAATTTTGAGGTTGTTGGTGTTGTTCAATTTTGAGGTTGATTTTTAATTTGAGGGTGTCTTTCAATGTCGAGGTTGTTGTTGAATTTGTTGGTGTTTTTCAATGTTGAGGTTGTTGTTGTTTTTCAATGTTGAGGTTGTTGTTGAATTTGTTGGTGTTTTTCAATGTTGAGATTGTTGTTGTTTTTCAATGTTGAGGTTGTTGTTGAATTTGTTGGTGTTTTTAAATGTTGAGGTTGTTGTTGAATTTGTTGGTGTTTTGCAATGTTGAGGTTGTTGTTGTTTTTCAATGTTGAGGTTGTTGTTGAATTTGTTGGTGTTTTTCAATGTTGAGGTTTTTGTTGTTTTTCAATGTTGAGGTTGTTGTTGTATTTGTTGGTGTTTTTCAATTTCGAGGTTGTTGTTGAATTTGTTGGTGTTTTTCAATGTTGAAGTTGTTGTTGAATTTGTCGGTGTTTTTCAATGTTGAGGTTGTTGTTGTTTTTCAATGTTGAGGTTGTTGTTGAATTTGTTGGTGTTTTTCAATGTTGAGGTTGTTGTTGTTTTTCAATGCTGAGGTTGTTGTTGAATTTGTTGGTGTTTTTCAATGTTGAGGTTGTTGTTGAATTTGTTGGTGTTTTTCAATGTTGAGGTTGTTGATGTTTTCCAATTTTGAGGTTGTTGTTGAATTAGTTGGTGTTTTTCAATGTTGAGGTTGTTGTTGAATTTGTTGGTGTTGTTCAATGTTGAGGTTTTTGTTATTTTTCAATGTTGACGTTGTTGTTGAGTTTGTTGGTGTTTTTCAATGTTGAGGTTGTTGTTGAATTTGTTGGTGTTTTTTCAATGTTGAGGTTGTTGTTGAATTTGTTGGTATTTTTCAATGTTGAGGTTGTTGTTGTTTTTCAATGTTGAGGTTGTTGTTGAATTTGTTGGTGTTTTTCAACGTTGAGGTTGTTGTTGAATTTGTTGGTGTTTTTCAATGTTGAGGTTGTTGTTGTTTTTCAATGTTGAGGTTGTTGTTGAATTTGTTGGTGTTTTTCAATGTTTAGGTTGTTGTTGAATTTGTTGGTGTTTTTCAATTTCGAGGTTGTTGTTGAATTTGTTGGTGTTTTTCAATGTTGAGGTTGTTGTTGTTTTTCAATGCTGAGGTTGTTGTTGAATTTGTTGGTGTTTTTCAATGTTGAGGATGTTGTTGAATTTGTTGGTGTTTTTCAATGTTGAGGTTGTTGTTGTTTTTCAATGTTGAGGTTTTTGTTGAATTTGTTGGTGTTTTTCAATGTTGGGGTTGTTGTTGTTTTTCAATGTTGAGGTTGTTGTCGAATTTGTTGGTGTTTTTCAATGTTGAGGTTGTTGTTGTTTTTCAATGTTGAGGTTGTTGAATTTGAGGGTGTTTTTCAATCTTGAGTTTGTTGTTGAATTTGTTGGTGTTTTTCAATGTTGAGGTTGTTGTTGAATTTGTTGGTGTTTTTCAATGTTGAGGTTGTTGTTATTTTTCAATGTTGAGGTTGTTGTTGAGTTTGTTGGTGTTTTTCAATGTTGAGGTTGTTGTTGAATTTGTTGGTGTTTTTCAATGTTGAGGTTGTTGTTGAATTTGTTGGTGTTTTTCAATGTTGAGGTTGTTGTTGTTTTTAAATGTTGAGGTTGTTGTTGAATTTGCTGGTGTATTTTCAATTTTGAGGTTGTTGGTGTTGTTCAATGTTGAGGTTGATTTTTAATTTGAGGGTGTCTTTCAATGTCGAGGTTGTTGTTGAATTTGTTGGTGTTTTTCAATGTTGAGGTTGTTGTTGTTTTTCAATGTTGAGGTTGTTGTTGAATTTGTTGGTGTTTTTCAATGTTGAGATAGTTGTTGTTTTTCAATGTTGAGGTTGTTGTTGAATTTGTTGGTGTTTTTAAATGTTGAGGTTGTTGTTGAATTTGTTGGTGTTTTGCAATGTTGAGGTTGTTGTTGTTTTTCAATGTTGAGGTTGTTGTTGAATTTGTTGGTGGTTTTCAATGTTGAGGTTTTTGTTGTTTTTCAATGTTGAGGTTGTTGTTGTATTTGTTGGTGTTTTTCAATTTCGAGGTTGTTGTTGAATTTGTTGGTGTTTTTCAATGTTGAAGTTGTTGTTGAATTTGTCGGTGTTTTTCAATGTTGAGGTTGCTGTTGTTTTTCAATGTTGAGGTTGTTGTTGAATTTGTTGGTGTTTTTCAATGTTGAGGTTGTTGTTATTTTTCAATGCTGATGTTGTTGTTGAATTTGTTGGTGTTTTTCAATGTTGAGGTTGTTGTTGAATTTGTTGGTGTTTTTCAATGTTGAGGTTGTTGTTGTTTTTCAATGTAGAGGTTGTTGTTGAATTTGTTGGTGTTTTTCAATGTTGAGGTTGTTGATGTTTTCCAATGTTGAGGTTGTTGTTGAATTTGTTAGTGTTTTACAATGTTGTGGTTGTTGTTGAATTTGTTGGTTTTTTCAATGTTGAGGTTGTTGTTATTTTTCAATGTTGAGGTTGTTGTTGAGTTTGTTGGTGTTTTTCAATGTTGAGGTTGTTGTTGAATTTGTTGGTGTTTTTCAATGTTGAGGTTGTTGTTGTATTTGTTGGTGTTTTTCAATGTTGAGGTTGTTGTTGTTTTTCAATGTTGAGGTTGTTGTTGAATTTGTTGGTGTTTTTCAGCCTAGAGGTTGTTGTTGAATTTGTTGGTGTTTTTCAATGTTGAGGTTGTTGTTGTTTTTCAAAGTTGAGGTTGTTGTTGAATTTGTTGGTGTTTTTCAATGTTTAGGTTGTTGTTGAATTTGTTGGTGTTTTTCAATTTCGAGGTTGTTGTTGTTTTTCAATGTTGAGGTTGTTGTTGAATTTGTTGGTGTTTTTCAATGTTGAGATTGTTGTTGTTTTTCAATGTTGAGGTTGTTGTTGAATTTGTTGGTGTTTTTAAATGTTGAGGTTGTTGTTGAATTTGTTGGTGTTTTGCAATGTTGAGGTTGTTGTTGTTTTTCAATGTTGAGGTTGTTGTTGAATTTGTTGGTGTTTTTCAATGTTGAGGTTTTTGTTGTTTTTCAATGTTGAGGTTGTTGTTGTATTTGTTGGTGTTTTTCAATTTCGAGGTTGTTGTTGAATTTGTTGGTGTTTTTCAATGTTGAAGTTGTTGTTGAATTTGTCGGTGTTTTTCAATGTTGAGGTTGTTGTTGTTTTTCAATGTTGAGGTTGTTGTTGAATTTGTTGGTGTTTTTCAATGTTGAGGTTGTTGTTGTTTTTCAATGCTGAGGTTGTTGTTGAATTTGTTGGTGTTTTTCAATGTTGAGGTTGTTGTTGAATTTGTTGGTGTTTTTCAATGTTGAGGTTGTTGTTGTTTTTCAATGTTGAGGTTGTTGTTGAATTTGTTGGTGTTTTTCAATGTTGAGGTTGTTGATGTTTTCCAATGTTGAGGTTGTTGTTGAATTTGTTAGTGTTTTTCAATGTTGAGGTTGTTGTTGAATTTGTTGGTGTTTTTCAATGTTGAGGTTGTTGTTATTTTTCAATGTTGAGGTTGTTGTTGAGTTTGTTGGTGTTTTTCAATGTTGAGGTTGTTGTTGAATTTGTTGGTGTTTTTCAATGTTGAGGTTGTTGTTGAATTTGTTGGTGTTTTTCAATGTTGAGGTTGTTGTTGTTTTTCAATGTTGAGGTTGTTGTTGAATTTGTTGGTGTTTTTCAACGTTGAGGTTGTTGTTGAATTTGTTGGTGTTTTTCAATGTTGAGGTTGTTGTTGAATTTGTTGGTGTTTTTCAATTTTGAGGTTGTTGTTGTTTTTCAATGTTGAGGTTGTTGTTGAATTTGTTGGTGTTTTTCAATGTTGAGATTGTTGTTGTTTTTCAATGTTGAGGTTGTTGTTGAATTTGTTGGTGTTTTTAAATGTTGAGGTTGTTGTTGAATTTGTTGGTGTTTTGCAATGTTGAGGTTGTTGTTGTTTTTCAATGTTGAGGTTGTTGTTGAATTTGTTGGTGTTTTTCAATGTTGAGGTTTTTGTTGTTTTTCAATGTTGAGGTTGTTGTTGTATTTATTGGTGTTTTTCAATTTCGAGGTTGTTGTTGAATTTGTTGGTGTTTTTCAATGTTGAAGTTGTTGTTGAATTTGTCGGTGTTTTTCAATGTTGAGGTTGTTGTTGTTTTTCAATGTTGAGGTTGTTGTTGAATTTGTTGGTGTTTTTCAATGTTGAGGTTGTTGTTGAATTTGTTGGTGTTTTTCAATGTTGAGGTTGTTGTTATTTTTCAATGTTGAGGTTGTTGTTGAGTTTGTTGGTGTTTTTCAATGTTGAGGTTGTTGTTGAATTTGTTGGTGTTTTTCAATGTTGAGGTTGTTGTTGAATTTGTTGGTGTTTTTCAATGTTGAGGTTGTTGTTGTTTTTAAATGTTGAGGTTGTTGTTGAATTTGCTGGTGTATTTTCAATTTTGAGGTTGTTGGTGTTGTTCAATGTTGAGGTTGATTTTTAATTTGAGGGTGTCTTTCAATGTCGAGGTTGTTGTTGAATTTGTTGGTGTTTTTCAATGTTGAGGTTGTTGTTGTTTTTCAATGTTGAGGTTGTTGTTGAATTTGTTGGTGTTTTTCAATGTTGAGATAGTTGTTGTTTTTCAATGTTGAGGTTGTTGTTGAATTTGTTGGTGTTTTTAAATGTTGAGGTTGTTGTTGAATTTGTTGGTGTTTTGCAATGTTGAGGTTGTTGTTGTTTTTCAATGTTGAGGTTGTTGTTGAATTTGTTGGTGGTTTTCAATGTTGAGGTTTTTGTTGTTTTTCAATGTTGAGGTTGTTGTTGTATTTGTTGGTGTTTTTCAATTTCGAGGTTGTTGTTGAATTTGTTGGTGTTTTTCAATGTTGAAGTTGTTGTTGAATTTGTCGGTGTTTTTCAATGTTGAGGTTGCTGTTGTTTTTCAATGTTGAGGTTGTTGTTGAATTTGTTGGTGTTTTTCAATGTTGAGGTTGTTGTTATTTTTCAATGCTGATGTTGTTGTTGAATTTGTTGGTGTTTTTCAATGTTGAGGTTGTTGTTGAATTTGTTGGTGTTTTTCAATGTTGAGGTTGTTGTTGTTTTTCAATGTTGAGGTTGTTGTTGAATTTGTTGGTGTTTTTCAATGTTGAGGTTGTTGATGTTTTCCAATGTTGAGGTTGTTGTTGAATTTGTTAGTGTTTTACAATGTTGTGGTTGTTGTTGAATTTGTTGGTTTTTTCAATGTTGAGGTTGTTGTTATTTTTCAATGTTGAGGTTGTTGTTGAGTTTGTTGGTGTTTTTCAATGATGAGGTTGTTGTTGAATTTGTTGGTGTTTTTCAATGTTGAGGTTGTTGTTGTATTTGTTGGTGTTTTTCAATGTTGAGGTTGTTGTTGTTTTTCAATGTTGAGGTTGTTGTTGAATTTGTTGGTGTTTTTCAGCCTTGAGGTTGTTGTTGAATTTGTTGGTGTTTTTCAATGTTGAGGTTGTTGTTGTTTTTCAAAGTTGAGGTTGTTGTTGAATTTGTTGGTGTTTTTCAATGTTTAGGTTGTTGTTGAATTTGTTGGTGTTTTTCAATTTCGAGGTTGTTGTTGAATTTGTTGGTGTTTTTCAATGTTGATGTTGTTGTTGTTTTTCAATGTTGCGGTTGTTGTTGAATTTGTTGGTGTTTTTCAATGTTGAGGTTGTTGTTGTTTTTCAAACTTGAGGTTGTTGTTGAATTTGTTGGTGTTTTTCAATGTTAAGTTTGTTGTTGAATTTGTTGGTGTTTTTCAATGATGAGGTTGTTGTTGTTTTTCAATGTTGAGGTTGTTGAATTTGAGGGTGTTTTTCAATCTTGAGTTTGTTGTTGAATTTTTTGGTGTTTTTCAATGTTGAGGTTGTTGTTGAATTTGTTGGTGTTTTTCAATGTTGAGGTTGTTGTTATTTTTCAATGTTGAGGTTGTTGTTGAGTTTGTTGGTGTTTTTCAATGTTGAGGTTGTTGTTGAATTTGTTGGTGTTTTTCAATGTTGAGGTTGTTGTTGAATTTGTTGGTGTTTTTCAAAGATGAGGTTGTTGTTGTTTTTAAATGTTGAGGTTGTTGTTGAATTTGCTGGTGTATTTTCAATTTTGAGGTTGTTGGTGTTGTTCAATGTTGAGGTTGATTTTTAATTTGAGGGTGTCTTTCAATGTCGAGGTTGTTGTTGAATTTGTTGGTGTTTTTCAATGTTGAGGTTGTTGTTGTTTTTCAATGTTGAGGTTGTTGTTGAATTTGTTGGTGTTTTTCAATGTTGAGATTGTTGTTGTTTTTCAATGTTGAGGTTGTTGTTGAATTTGTTGGTGTTTTTAAATGTTGAGGTTGTTGTTGAATTTGTTGGTGTTTTGCAATGTTGAGGTTGTTGTTGTTTTTCAATGTTGAGGTTGTTGTTGAATTTGTTGGTGTTTTTCAATGTTGAGGTTTTTGTTGTTTTTCAATGTTGAGGTTGTTGTTGTATTTGTTGGTGTTTTTCAATTTCGAGGTTGTTGTTGAATTTGTTGGTGTTTTTCAATGTTGAAGTTGTTGTTGAATTTGTCGGTGTTTTTCAATGTTGAGGTTGTTGTTGTTTTTCAATGTTGAGGTTGTTGTTGAATTTGTTGGTGTTTTTCAATGTTGAGGTTGTTGTTGTTTTTCAATGCTGAGGTTGTTGTTGAATTTGTTGGTGTTTTTCAATGTTGAGGTTGTTGTTGAATTTGTTGGTGTTTTTCAATGTTGAGGTTGTTGATGTTTTCCAATTTTGAGGTTGTTGTTGAATTAGTTGGTGTTTTTCAATGTTGAGGTTGTTGTTGAATTTGTTGGTGTTGTTCAATGTTGAGGTTTTTGTTATTTTTCAATGTTGACGTTGTTGTTGAGTTTGTTGGTGTTTTTCAATGTTGAGGTTGTTGTTGAATTTGTTGGTGTTTTTCAATGTTGAGGTTGTTGTTGAATTTGTTGGTATTTTTCAATGTTGAGGTTGTTGTTGTTTTTCAATGTTGAGGTTGTTGTTGAATTTGTTGGTGTTTTTCAACGTTGAGGTTGTTGTTGAATTTGTTGGTGTTTTTCAATGTTGAGGTTGTTGTTGTTTTTCAATGTTGAGGTTGTTGTTGAATTTGTTGGTGTTTTTCAATGTTTAGGTTGTTGTTGAATTTGTTGGTGTTTTTCAATTTCGAGGTTGTTGTTGAATTTGTTGGTGTTTTTCAATGTTGAGGTTGTTGTTGTTTTTCAATGCTGAGGTTGTTGTTGAATTTGTTGGTGTTTTTCAATGTTGAGGATGTTGTTGAATTTGTTGGTGTTTTTCAATGTTGAGGTTGTTGTTGTTTTTCAATGTTGAGGTTTTTGTTGAATTTGTTGGTGTTTTTCAATGTTGGGGTTGTTGTTGTTTTTCAATGTTGAGGTTGTTGTCGAATTTGTTGGTGTTTTTCAATGTTGAGGTTGTTGTTGTTTTTCAATGTTGAGGTTGTTGAATTTGAGGGTGTTTTTCAATCTTGAGTTTGTTGTTGAATTTGTTGGTGTTTTTCAATGTTGAGGTTGTTGTTGAATTTGTTGGTGTTTTTCAATGTTGAGGTTGTTGTTATTTTTCAATGTTGAGGTTGTTGTTGAGTTTGTTGGTGTTTTTCAATGTTGAGGTTGTTGTTGAATTTGTTGGTGTTTTTCAATGTTGAGGTTGTTGTTGAATTTGTTGGTGTTTTTCAATGTTGAGGTTGTTGTTGTTTTTAAATGTTGAGGTTGTTGTTGAATTTGCTGGTGTATTTTCAATTTTGAGGTTGTTGGTGTTGTTCAATGTTGAGGTTGATTTTTAATTTGAGGGTGTCTTTCAATGTCGAGGTTGTTGTTGAATTTGTTGGTGTTTTTCAATGTTGAGGTTGTTGTTGTTTTTCAATGTTGAGGTTGTTGTTGAATTTGTTGGTGTTTTTCAATGTTGAGATAGTTGTTGTTTTTCAATGTTGAGGTTGTTGTTGAATTTGTTGGTGTTTTTAAATGTTGAGGTTGTTGTTGAATTTGTTGGTGTTTTGCAATGTTGAGGTTGTTGTTGTTTTTCAATGTTGAGGTTGTTGTTGAATTTGTTGGTGGTTTTCAATGTTGAGGTTTTTGTTGTTTTTCAATGTTGAGGTTGTTGTTGTATTTGTTGGTGTTTTTCAATTTCGAGGTTGTTGTTGAATTTGTTGGTGTTTTTCAATGTTGAAGTTGTTGTTGAATTTGTCGGTGTTTTTCAATGTTGAGGTTGCTGTTGTTTTTCAATGTTGAGGTTGTTGTTGAATTTGTTGGTGTTTTTCAATGTTGAGGTTGTTGTTATTTTTCAATGCTGATGTTGTTGTTGAATTTGTTGGTGTTTTTCAATGTTGAGGTTGTTGTTGAATTTGTTGGTGTTTTTCAATGTTGAGGTTGTTGTTGTTTTTCAATGTAGAGGTTGTTGTTGAATTTGTTGGTGTTTTTCAATGTTGAGGTTGTTGATGTTTTCCAATGTTGAGGTTGTTGTTGAATTTGTTAGTGTTTTACAATGTTGTGGTTGTTGTTGAATTTGTTGGTTTTTTCAATGTTGAGGTTGTTGTTATTTTTCAATGTTGAGGTTGTTGTTGAGTTTGTTGGTGTTTTTCAATGTTGAGGTTGTTGTTGAATTTGTTGGTGTTTTTCAATGTTGAGGTTGTTGTTGTATTTGTTGGTGTTTTTCAATGTTGAGGTTGTTGTTGTTTTTCAATGTTGAGGTTGTTGTTCAATTTGTTGGTGTTTTTCAGCCTAGAGGTTGTTGTTGAATTTGTTGGTGTTTTTCAATGTTGAGGTTGTTGTTGTTTTTCAAAGTTGAGGTTGTTGTTGAATTTGTTGGTGTTTTTCAATGTTTAGGTTGTTGTTGAATTTGTTGGTGTTTTTCAATTTCGAGGTTGTTGTTGTTTTTCAATGTTGAGGTTGTTGTTGAATTTGTTGGTGTTTTTCAATGTTGAGATTGTTGTTGTTTTTCAATGTTGAGGTTGTTGTTGAATTTGTTGGTGTTTTTAAATGTTGAGGTTGTTGTTGAATTTGTTGGTGTTTTGCAATGTTGAGGTTGTTGTTGTTTTTCAATGTTGAGGTTGTTGTTGAATTTGTTGGTGTTTTTCAATGTTGAGGTTTTTGTTGTTTTTCAATGTTGAGGTTGTTGTTGTATTTGTTGGTGTTTTTCAATTTCGAGGTTGTTGTTGAATTTGTTGGTGTTTTTCAATGTTGAAGTTGTTGTTGAATTTGTCGGTGTTTTTCAATGTTGAGGTTGTTGTTGTTTTTCAATGTTGAGGTTGTTGTTGAATTTGTTGGTGTTTTTCAATGTTGAGGTTGTTGTTGTTTTTCAATGCTGAGGTTGTTGTTGAATTTGTTGGTGTTTTTCAATGTTGAGGTTGTTGTTGAATTTGTTGGTGTTTTTCAATGTTGAGGTTGTTGTTGTTTTTCAATGTTGAGGTTGTTGTTGAATTTGTTGGTGTTTTTCAATGTTGAGGTTGTTGATGTTTTCCAATGTTGAGGTTGTTGTTGAATTTGTTAGTGTTTTTCAATGTTGAGGTTGTTGTTGAATTTGTTGGTGTTTTTCAATGTTGAGGTTGTTGTTATTTTTCAATGTTGAGGTTGTTGTTGAGTTTGTTGGTGTTTTTCAATGTTGAGGTTGTTGTTGAATTTGTTGGTGTTTTTCAATGTTGAGGTTGTTGTTGAATTTGTTGGTGTTTTTCAATGTTGAGGTTGTTGTTGTTTTTCAATGTTGAGGTTGTTGTTGAATTTGTTGGTGTTTTTCAACGTTGAGGTTGTTGTTGAATTTGTTGGTGTTTTTCAATGTTGAGGTTGTTGTTGAATTTGTTGGTGTTTTTCAATTTTGAGGTTGTTGTTGTTTTTCAATGTTGAGGTTGTTGTTGAATTTGTTGGTGTTTTTCAATGTTGAGATTGTTGTTGTTTTTCAATGTTGAGGTTGTTGTTGAATTTGTTGGTGTTTTTAAATGTTGAGGTTGTTGTTGAATTTGTTGGTGTTTTGCAATGTTGAGGTTGTTGTTGTTTTTCAATGTTGAGGTTGTTGTTGAATTTGTTGGTGTTTTTCAATGTTGAGGTTTTTGTTGTTTTTCAATGTTGAGGTTGTTGTTGTATTTATTGGTGTTTTTCAATTTCGAGGTTGTTGTTGAATTTGTTGGTGTTTTTCAATGTTGAAGTTGTTGTTGAATTTGTCGGTGTTTTTCAATGTTGAGGTTGTTGTTGTTTTTCAATGTTGAGGTTGTTGTTGAATTTGTTGGTGTTTTTCAATGTTGAGGTTGTTGTTGTTTTTCAATGTTGAGGTTGTTGTTGAATTTGTTGGTGTTTTTCAATGTTGAGGTTGTTGTTGAATTTTTTGGTGTTTTTCAATGTTGAAGTTGTTGTTGTTTTTCAATGTTGAGGTTGTTGTTGAATTTGTTGGTGTTTTTCAATGTTGAGGTTGTTGATGTTTTCCAATGTTGAGGTTGTTGTTGAATTTGTTGGTGTTTTTCAATGTTGAGGTTGTTGTTGAATTTGTTGGTGTTTTTCAATGTTGAGGTTGTTGTTATTTTTCAATGTTGACGTTGTTGTTCAGTTTGTTGGTGTTTTTCAATGTTGAGGTTGTTGTTGAATTTGTTGGTGTTTTTCAATGTTGAGGTTGTTGTTGAATTTGTTGGTATTTTTCAATGTTGAGGTTGTTGTTGTTTTTCAATGTTGAGGTTGTTGTTGAATTTGTTGGTGTTTTTCAACGTTGAGGTTGTTGTTGAATTTGTTGGTGTTTTTCAATGTTGAGGTTGTTGTTGTTTTTCAATGTTGAGGTTGTTGTTGAATTTGTTGGTATTTTTCAATGTTTAGGTTGTTGTTGAATTTGTTGGTGTTTTTAAATTTCGAGGTTGTTGTTGAATTTGTTGGTGTTTTTCAATGTTGAAGTTGTTGTTGAATTTGTTGGTGTTTTTCAATGTTGAGGTTGTTGTTGTTTTTCAATGCTGAGGTTGTTGTTGAATTTGTTGGTGTTTTTCAATGTTGAGGTTGTTGTTGAATTTGTTGGTGTTTTTCAATGTTGAGGTTGTTGTTGTTTTTCAATGTTGAGGTTGTTGTTGAATTTGTTGGTGTTTTTCAATGTTGAGGTTGTTGTTGTTTTTCAATCTTGAGGTTGTTGTTGAATTTGTTGGTGTTTTTCAATGTTGAGTTTGTTGTTGAATTTGTTGGTGTTTTTCAATGTTGAGGTTGTTGTTGAATTTGTTGGTGTTTTTCAATGTTGAGGTTGTTGTTATTTTTCAATGTTGAGGTTGTTGTTGAGTTTGTTGGTGTTTTTCAATGTTGAGGTTGTTGTTGAATTTGTTGGTGTTTTTCAATGTTGAGGTTGTTGTTGAATTTGTTGGTGTTTTTCAATGTTGAGGTTGTTGTTGTTTTTAAATGTTGAGGTTGTTGTTGAATTTGCTGGTGTATTTTCAATTTTGAGGTTGTTGGTGTTGTTCAATGTTGAGGTTGATTTTTAATTTGAGGGTGTCTTTCAATGTCGAGGTTGTTGTTGAATTTGTTGGTGTTTTTCAATGTTGAGGTTGTTGTTGTTTTTCAATGTTGAGGTTGTTGTTGAATTTGTTGGTATTTTTCAATGTTGAGTTTGTTGTTGTTTTTCAATGTTGAGGTTGTTGTTGAATTTGTTGGTGTTTATAAATGTTGAGGTTGTTGTTGAATTTGTTGGTGTTTTGCAATGTTGAGGTTGTTGTTGTTTTTCAATGTTGAGGTTGTTGTTGAATTTGTTGGTGTTTTTCAATGTTGAGGTTTTTGTTGTTTTTCAATGTTGAGGTTGTTGTTGTATTTGTTGGTGTTTTTCAATTTCGAGGTTGTTGTTGAATTTGTTGGTGTTTTTCAATGTTGAGGTTGTTGTTGTTTTTCAATGTTGAGGTTGTTGTTGAATTTGTTGGTGTTTTTCAATGTTGAGGTTGTTGATGTTTTCCAATGTTGAGGTTGTTGTTGAATTTGTTGGTGTTTTTCAATGTTGAGGTTGTTGTTGAATTTGTTGGTGTTTTTCAATGTTGAGGTTGTTGTTATTTTTCAATGTTGACGTTGTTGTTGAGTTTGTTGGTGTTTTTCAATGTTGAGGTTGTTGTTGAATTTGTTGGTGTTTTTCAATGTTGAGGTTGTTGTTGAATTTGTTGGTATTTTTCAATGTTGAGGTTGTTGTTGTTTTTCAATGTTGAGGTTGTTGTTGAATTTGTTGGTGTTTTTCAACGTTGAGGTTGTTGTTGAATTTGTTGGTGTTTTTCAATGTTGAGGTTGTTGTTGTTTTTCAATGTTGAGGTTGTTGTTGAATTTGTTGGTGTTTTTCAATGTTTAGGTTGTTGTTGAATTTGTTGGTGTTTTTAAATTTCGAGGTTGTTGTTGAATTTGTTGGTGTTTTTCAATGTTGAAGTTGTTGTTGAATTTGTTGGTGTTTTTCAATGTTGAGGTTGTTGTTGTTTTTCAATGCTGAGGTTGTTGTTGAATTTGTTGGTGTTTTTCAATGTTGAGGTTGTTGTTGAATTTGTTGGTGTTTTTCAATGTTGAGGTTGTTGTTGTTTTTCAATGTTGAGGTTGTTGTTGAATTTGTTGGTGTTTTTCAATGTTGAGGTTGTTGTTGTTTTTCAATCGTGAGGTTGTTGTTGAATTTGTTGGTGTTTTTCAATGTTGAGTTTGTTGTTGAATTTGTTGGTGCTTTTCAATGATGAGGTTGTTGTTGTTTTTCAATGTTGAGGTTGTTGAATTTGAGGGTGTTTTTCAATCTTGAGTTTGTTGTTGAATTTGTTGGTGTTTTTCAATGTTGAGGTTGTTGTTGAATTTGTTGGTGTTTTTCAATGTTGAGGTTGTTGTTATTTTTCAATGTTGAGGTTGTTGTTGAGTTTGTTGGTGTTTATCAATGTTGAGGTTGTTGTTGAATTTGTTGGTGTTTTTCAATGTTGAGGTTGTTGTTGAATTTGTTGGTGTTTTTCAATGTTGAGGTTGTTGTTGTTTTTAAATGTTGAGGTTGTTGTTGAATTTGCTGGTGTATTTTCAATTTTGAGGTTGTTGGTGTTGTTCAATGTTGAGGTTGATTTTTAATTTGAGGGTGTCTTTCAATGTCGAGGTTGTTGTTGAATTTGTTGGTGTTTTTCAATGTTGAGGTTGTTGTTGTTTTTCAATGTTGAGGTTGTTGTTGAATTTGTTGGTGTTTTTCAATGTTGAGATTGTGGTTGTTTTTCAATGTTGAGGTTGTTGTTGAATTTGTTGGTGTTTTTAAATGTTGAGGTTGTTGTTGAATTTGTTGGTGTTTTGCAATGTTGAGGTTGTTGTTGTTTTTCAATGTTGAGGTTGTTGTTGAATTTGTTGGTGTTTTTCAATGTTGAGGTTTTTGTTGTTTTTCAATGTTGAGGTTGTTGTTGTATTTGTTGGTGTTTTTCAATTTCGAGGTTGTTGTTGAATTTGTTGGTGTTTTTCAATGTTGAAGTTGTTGTTGAATTTGTCGGTGTTTTTCAATGTTGAGGTTGTTGTTGTTTTTCAATGTTGAGGTTGTTGTTGAATTTGTTGGTGTTTTTCAATGTTGAGGTTGTTGTTGTTTTTCAATGCAGAGGTTGTTGTTGAATTTGTTGGTGTTTTTCAATGTTGAGGTTGTTGTTGAATTTGTTGGTGTTTTTCAATGTTGAGGTTGTTGTTGTTTTTCAATGTTGAGGTTGTTGTTCAATTTGTTGGTATTTTTCAATGTTGAGGTTCTTGATGTTTTCCAATGTTGAGGTTGTTGTTGAATTTGTTAGTGTTTTTCAAAGTTGAGGTTGTTGTTGAATTTGTTCGTGTTTTTCAATGTTGAGGTTGTTGTTATTTTTCAATGTTGAGTTTGTTGGTGTTTTTCAATGTTGAGGTTGTTGTTGAATTTGTTGGTGTTTTTCAATGTTGAGGTTGTTGTTGAATTTGTTGGTGTTTTTCAATGTTGAGGTTGTTGTTGTTTTTCAATGTTGAGGTTGTTGTTGAATTTGTTGGTGTTTTTCAACCTTGATGTTGTTGTTGAATTTGTTGGTGTTTTTCAATGTTGAGGTTGTTGTTGTTTTTCAATGTTGAGGTTGTTGTTGAATTTGTTGGTGTTTTTCAATGTTTAGGTTGTTGTTATTTTTCAATGCTGAGGTTGTTGTTGAATTTGTTGGTGTTTTTCAATGTTGAGGTTGTTGTTGAATTTGTTGGTGTTTTTCAATGTTGAGGTTGTTGTTTTTCAATGTTGAGGTTGTTGTTGAATTTGTTGGTGTTTTTCAATGTTGAGGTTGTTGTTGTTTTTCAATGTTGAGGTTGTTGTTCAATTTGTTGGTGTTTTTCAATTTCGAGGTTGTTGTTGAATTTGTTTGTGTTTTTCAATGTTGAGGTTGTTGTTGTTTTTCAATGTTGAGGTTATTGTTGAATTTGTTGGTGTTGTTCAATGTTGAGGTTGTTGTTGTTTTTCAATGTTGAGGTTGTTTTTGAATTTGTTGGTGTTTTTCAATGTTGAGTTTGTTGTTGTTTTTCAATGTTGAGGTTGTTGTTGAATTTGTTGGTGTTTTTCAATGTTGAGGTTGTTGTTGTTTTTCAATGTTGAGGTTGTTGTTGAATTTGTTGGTGTTTTTCAATGTTGAGGTTGTTGTTGTTTTTCAATGTTAAGGTTGTTGTTGAATTGTTGGTGTTTTTCAATGTTGAGGTTGTTGTTGAATTTCTTGGTGTTTTTCAATGATCAGGTTGTTGTTGTTTTTCAATGTTGAGGTTGTTGAATTTGTGGGTGTTTTTCAATCTTGAGGTTGTTGGTATTTTTCAATGTTGAGGTTGTTGTTGAGTTTGTTGGTGTTTTTCAATGTTGAGGTTGTTGTTGAATTTGTTGGTGCTTTTCAATGCTGAGGTTGTTGTTGAATTTGTTGGTGTTTTTCAATGTTGAGGTTGTTGTTGTTTTTCAATGTTGAGGTTGTTGTCGAATTTGTTGGTGCTTTTCAATGTTGAGATTTTTGTTGTTTTTCAATGTTGAGGTTGTTGTTGAATTTGTTGGTGTTTTTAAATGTTGAGGTTGTTGTTGAATTTGCTGGTGTTTTGCAATGTTGAGGTTGTTGTTGTTTTTCAATGTTGAGGTTGTTGTTGAATTTGCTGGTGTTTTTCAATGTTGAGGTTTTTGTTGTTTTTCAATGTTGAGGTGGTTGTTGTATTTGTTGGTGTTATTCAATTTCGAGGTTGTTGTTGAATTTGTTGGTGTTTTTCAATGTTGAAGTTTTTGTTGAATTTGCTGGTGTTTTTCAATGTTGAGGTTGTTGTTGTTTTTCAATGTTGAGGTTGTTGTTGAATTTGTTGGTGTTTTTCAATGTTGAGGTTGTTGTTTTTTTTCAATGCTGAGGTCGTTGTTGAATTTGCTGGTGTTTTTCAATGTTGAGGTTGTTGTTGAATTTGTTGGTGTTTTTCAATGTTGAGGTTGTTGTTGTTTTTCAATGTTGAGGTTGTTGTTGAATTTGTTGGTGTTTTTCAATGTTTAGGTTGTTGTTGTTTTTCAATGTTGAGGTTGTTGTTGAATTTGTTGGTGTTTTTCAATGTTGAGGTTGTTGTTGAATTTGTTGGTGTTTTTCAATGTTGAGGTTGTTGTTGAATTTGTTGGTGTTTTTCAATGTTGAGGTTGTTGTTATTTTTCAATGTTGAGGTTGTTGTTGTTTTTCAATGTTGAGGTTATTGTTGAATTTGTTGGTGTTGTTCAATGTTGAGGTTGTTGTTGTTTTTCAATGTTGAGGTTGTTGTTGAATTTGTTGGTGTTTTTCAATGTTGAGTTTGTTGTTGTTTTTCAATGTTGAGGTTGTTGTTGAATTTGTTGGTGTTTTTCAATGTTGAGGTTGTTGTTGTTTTTCAATGTTGAGGTTGTTGTTGAATTTGTTGGTGTTTTTCAATGTTGAGGTTGTTGTTGTTTTTCAATGTTAAGGTTGTTGTTGAATTGTTGGTGTTTTTCAATGTTGAGGTTGTTGTTGAATTTCTTGGTGTTTTTCAATGATCAGGTTGTTGTTGTTTTTCAATGTTGAGGTTGTTGAATTTGTGGGTGTTTTTCAATCTTGAGGTTGTTGGTATTTTTCAATGTTGAGGTTGTTGTTGAGTTTGTTGGTGTTTTTCAATGTTGAGGTTGTTGTTGAATTTGTTGGTGCTTTTCAATGCTGAGGTTGTTGTTGAATTTGTTGGTGTTTTTCAATGTTGAGGTTGTTGTTGTTTTTCAATGTTGAGGTTGTTGTCGAATTTGTTGGTGCTTTTCAATGTTGAGATTTTTGTTGTTTTTCAATGTTGAGGTTGTTGTTGAATTTGTTGGTGTTTTTAAATGTTGAGGTTGTTGTTGAATTTGCTGGTGTTTTGCAATGTTGAGGTTGTTGTTGTTTTTCAATGTTGAGGTTGTTGTTGAATTTGCTGGTGTTTTTCAATGTTGAGGTTTTTGTTGTTTTTCAATGTTGAGGTGGTTGTTGTATTTGTTGGTGTTATTCAATTTCGAGGTTGTTGTTGAATTTGTTGGTGTTTTTCAATGTTGAAGTTTTTGTTGAATTTGCTGGTGTTTTTCAATGTTGAGGTTGTTGTTGTTTTTCAATGTTGAGGTTGTTGTTGAATTTGTTGGTGTTTTTCAATGTTGAGGTTGTTGTTTTTTTTCAATGCTGAGGTCGTTGTTGAATTTGCTGGTGTTTTTCAATGTTGAGGTTGTTGTTGAATTTGTTGGTGTTTTTCAATGTTGAGGTTGTTGTTGTTTTTCAATGTTGAGGTTGTTGTTGAATTTGTTGGTGTTTTTCAATGTTTAGGTTGTTGTTGTTTTTCAATGTTGAGGTTGTTGTTGAATTTGTTGGTGTTTTTCAATGTTGAGGTTGTTGTTGAATTTGTTGGTGTTTTTCAATGTTGAGGTTGTTGTTGAATTTGTTGGTGTTTTTCAATGTTGAGGTTGTTGTTATTTTTCAATGTTGAGGTTGTTGTTGAATTTGTTGGTGTTTTTCAATGTTGAGGTTGTTGTTGAATTTGTTGGTGTTTTTCAATGTTGAGGTTGTTGTTGAATTTGTTGGTGTTTTTCAATGTTGAGGTTGTTGTTGTTTTTAAATGTTGAGGTTGTTGTTGAATTTGTTGGTGTTTTTTCAATTTTGAGGTTGTTGGTGTTTTTCAATGTTGAGGTTGATTTTGAATTTGAGGGTGTTTTTCAATGTTGAAGTTGTTGTTGAATTTGTTGGTGTTTTTCAATGTTGAGGTTGTTGTTGTTTTTCAATGTTGAGGTTGTTGTTGAATTTGTTGGTGTTTTTCAATGTTGAGGTTGTTGTTGTTTTTCAATGCTGAGGTTGTTGTTGAATTTGTTGGTGTTTTTCAATGTTGAGGTTGTTGTTGAATTTGTTGGTGTTTTTCAATGTTGAGGTTGTTGTTGTTTTTCAATGTTGAGGTTGTTGTTGAATTTGTTGGTGTTTATCAATGTTTAGGTTGTTGTTGTTTTTCAATGTTGAGGTTGTTGTTGAATTTGTTGGTGTTTTTCAATGTTGAGGTTGTTGTTGAATTTGTTGGTGTTTTTCAATGTTGAGGTTGTTGTTGTTTTTCAATGTTGAGGTTGTTGTTGAATTTGTTGGTGTTTTTCAATGTTGAGTTTGTTGTTCTTTTTCAATGTTGAGGTTGTTGTTGAATTTGTTGGTGTTTTTCAATGTTGAGGTTGTTGTTGTTTTTCAATGTTGAGGTAATTGATGAATTTGTTGGTGTTTTTCAATGTTGAGGTTGTTGTTGTTTTTCAATGTTGAGGTTGTTGTTGAATTTGTTGGTGCTTTTCAATGTTGAGGTTGTTGTTGAATTTGTTGGTGTTTTTCAATGTTGAGGTTGTTGTTGTTTTTCAATGTAGAGGTTGTTGTTGAATTTGTTGGCGTTTTTCAATGTTGAGTTTGTTGTTGAATTTGTTGGTGTTTTTCAATTTCGAGGTTGTTGTTGAATTTGTTGGTGTTTTACAATGTTGAGGTTGTTGTTGAATTTGTTGGTGTTTTTCAATGTTGTGGTTGTTGTTGAATTTGTTGGTCTTTTTCAATGTTGAGGTTGTTGTTGTTTTTCAATGTTGAGGTTGTTGTTGAATTTGTTGGTGTTTTTCAATGTTGAGTTTGTTGTTGTTTTTCAATGTTGAGGTTGTTGTTGAATTTGTTGGTGTTTTTCAATGTTGAGGTTGTTGTTGAATTTGTTGGTGTTTTTCAATGTTGAGGTTGTTGTTGAATTTGTTGTTGTTTTTCAATGCTGAGGTTGTTGTTGTTTTTAAATGTTGGCGTTGTTGTTGAATTTGTTGGTGTTTTTCAATTCTGAGGATGTTGTTGTTTTTCAATGTTGAGGTTGTTGTTGAATTTGTTGGTGTTTTTCCATGATGAGGTTGTTGTTGTTTTTCAAAGTTGAGGTTGTTGTTGAATTTGTTGGTGTTTTTCAATGTCGGGGTTGTTGTTGAATTTGTTGGTGTTTTTCTATGTTGAATTTTTTGTTGAATTTGTTGGTGTTTTTCAATGTTGAGGTTGTTGTTTTTCAATGTTGAGGTTGTTGTTCAATTTGTTGGCGTTTTTAAATGTTGAGGTTGTTGTTGAATTTGTTGGTGTTTTTCAATGTTGAAGTTGTTGTTGAATTTGTTGGTGTTTTTCAATGTTGAGGTTGTTGTTGAATTTGTTGGTGTTTTTCAATGTTGAGGTTGTTATTGTTTTTCAATGTTGAGGTTGTTGTTGAATTTGTTGGTGTTTTTCAATGTTGAGGTTGTTGTTGAATTTGTTGGTGTTTTTCAATGATGAGGTTGTTGTTGTTTTTCAATGTTGAGGTTGTTGAATTTGTGGGTGTTTTTCAATCTTGAGTTTGTTGTTGAATTTGTTGGTGTTTTTCAATGTTGAGGTTGTTGTTGAATTTGTTGGTGTTTTTCAATGTTGAGGTTGTTGTTATTTTTCAATGTTGAGGTTGTTGTTGAGTTTGTTGGTGTTTTTCCATGTTGAGGTTGTTGTTGAATTTGTTGGTGTTTTTCAATGTTGAGGTTGTTGTTGAATTTGTTGGTGTTTTTCAATTTTGAGGTTGTTGTTGTTTTTCAATGTTGAGGTTGTTGTTGAATTTGTTGGTGTTTTTCAATGTTGAGATTGTTGTTGTTTTTCAATGTTGAGGTTGTTGTTGAATTTGTTGGTGTTTTTAAATGTTGAGGTTGTTGTTGAAATTGTTGCTGTTTTGCAACGTTGAGGTTGTTGTTGTTTTTCAATGTTGTGGTTGTTGTTGAATTTGTTGGTGTTTTTCAATGTTGAGGTTTTTGTTGTTTTTCAATGTTGAGGTTGTTGTTGTATTTGTTGGTGTTTTTCAATTTCGAGGTTGTTGTTGAATTTGTTGGTGTTTTTCAATGTTGAAGTTGTTGTTGAATTTGTCGGTGTTTTTTAATGTTGAGGTTGTTGTTGTTTTTCAATGTTGAGGTTGTTGTTGAATTTGTTGGTGTTTTTCAATGTTGAGGTTGTTGTTGTTTTTCAATGCTGAGGTTGTTGTTGAATTTGTTGGTGTTATTCAATGTTGAGGTTGTTGTTGAATTTGTTGGTGTTTTTCAATGTTGAGGTTGTTGTTGTTTTTCAATGTTGAGGTTGTTGTTGAATTTGTTGGTGTTTTTCAATGTTGAGGTTGTTGATGTTTTCCAATGTTGAGGTTGTTGTTGAATTTGTTGGTGTTTTTCAATGTTGAGGTTGTTGTTGAATTTGTTGGTGTTTTTCAATGTTGAGGTTGTTGTTGTTTTTCAATGTTGAGGTTGTTGAATTTGTTGGTGTTTTTCAATCTTGAGTTTGTTGTTGACTTTGTTGGTGTTTTTCAATGTTGAGGTTGTTGTTGAATTTGTTGGTGTTTTTCAATGTTGAGGTTGTTGTTGTTTTTCAATGTTGAGGTTTTGTTGAGTTTGTTGGTGTTTTTCAATGTTGAGGTTGTTGTTGAATTTGTTGGTGTTTTTCAATGTGGAGGTTGTTGTTGAATTTAAATGTTGAGGTTGTTGTTGAATTTGTTGGTGTTTTTCAACGTTGAGGTTGTTGTTGAATTTGTTGGTATTTTTCAATGTTGAGGTTGTTGTTGTTTTTCAATGTTGAGGTTGTTGTTGAATTTGTTGGTGTTTTTCAATGTTTAGGTTGTTGTTGAATTTGTTGGTGTTTTTCAATTTCGAGGTTGTTGTTGAATTTGTTGGTGTTTTTCAATGTTGAAGTTGTTGTTGAATTTGTTGGTGTTTTTCAATGTTGAGGTTGTTGTTGTTTTTCAATGCTGAGGTTGTTGTTGAATTTGATGGTGTTTTTCAATGTTGAGGTTGTTGTTGAATTTGTTGGTGTTTTTCAATGTTGAGGTTGTTGTTGTTTTTCAATGTTGAGGTTGTTGTTGAATTTGTTGGTGTTTTTCAATGTTGAGGTTGTTGTTGTTTTTCAATGTTGAGGTTGTTGTTGAATTTGTTGGTGTTTTTCAATGTTGAGTTTGTTGTTGAATTTGTTGGTGTTTTTCAATGATGAGGTTGTTGTTGTTTTTCAATGTTGAGGTTGTTGAATTTGAGGATGTTTTTCAATCTTGAGTTTGTTGTTGAATTTGTTGGTGTTTTTCAATGTTGAGGTTGTTGTTGAATTTGTTGGTGTTTTTCAATGTTGAGGTTGTTGTTATTTTTCAATGTTGAGGTTGTTGTTGAGTTTCTTGGTGTTTTTCAATGTTGAGGTTGTTGTTGATTTTGTTGGTGTTTTTCAATGTTGAGGTAGTTGTTGAATTTGTTGGTGTTTTTCAATGTTGAGGTTGTTGTTGTTTTTAAATGTTGAGGTTGTCGTTGAATTTGCTGGTGTATTTTCAATTTTGAGTTTGTTGGTGTTGTTCAATATTGAGGTTGATTTTTAATTTGAGGGTGTCTTTCAATGTCGAGGTTGTTGTTGAATTTGTTGGTGTTTTTCAATGTTGAGGTTGTTGTTGTTTTTCAATGTTGAGGTTGTTGTTGAATTTGTTGGTGTTTTTCAATGTTGAGATTGTTGTTGTTTTTCAATGTTGAGGTTGTTGTTGAATTTGTTGGTGTTTTTAAATGTTGAGGTTGTTGTTGAATTTGTTGGTGTTTTGCAATGTTGAGGTTGTTGTTGTTTTTCAATGTTGAGGTTGTTGTTGAATTTGTTGGTGTTTTTCAATGTTGAGGTTTTTGTTGTTTTTCAATGTTGAGGTTGTTGTTGTATTTGTTGGTGTTTTTCAATTTCGAGGTTGTTGAATTTGTTGGTGTTTTTCAATGTTGAAGTTGTTGTTGAATTTGTCGGTGTTTTTCAATGTTGAGGTTGTTGTTGTTTTTCAATGTTGAGGTTGTTGTTGAATTTGTTGGTGTTTTTCAATGTTGAGGTTGTTGTTGTTTTTCAATGCTGAGGTTGTTGTTGAATTTGTTGGTGTTTTTCAATGTTGAGGTTGTTGTTGAATTTGTTGGTGTTTTTCAATGTTGAGGTTGTTGTTGTTTTTCAATGTTGAGGATGTTGTTGAATTTGTTGGTGTTTTTCAATGTTGAGCTTGTTGATGTTTTCCAATGTTGAGGTTGTTGTTGAATTTGTTAGTGTTTTTCAATGTTGAGGTTGTTGTTGAATTTGTTGGTGTTTTTCAATGTTGAGGTTGTTGTTGTTTTTCAATATTGAGGTTGTTGTTGAGATTGTTGGTGTTTTTCAATGTTGAGGTTGTTGTTGAATTTGTTGGTGTTTTTCAATGTTGAGGTTGTTGTTGAATTTGTTGGTGTTTTTCAATGTTGAGGTTGTTGTTGTTTTTCAATGTTGAGGTTGTTGTTGAATTTGTTGGTGTTTTTCAACGTTGAGGTTGTTGTTGAATTTGTTGGTGTTTTTCAATGTTGAGGTTGTTGTTGTTTTTCAATGTTGAGGTTGTAGTTGAATTTGTTGGTGTTTTTCAATGTTTAGGTTGTTGTTGAATTTGTTGGTGTTTTTCAATTTCGAGGTTGTTGTTGAATTTGTTGGTGTTTTTCAATGTTGAAGTTGTTGTTGAATTTGTTGGTGTTTTTCAATGTTGAGGTTGTTGTTGTTTTTCAATGCTGAGGTTGTTGTTGAATTTTTTGGTGTTTTTCAATGTTGAGGTTGTTGTTGAATTTGTTGGTGTTTTTCAATGTTGAGGTTGTTGTTTTTCAATGTTGAGGTTGTTGTTGAATTTGTTGGTGTTTTTCAATGTTGAGGTTGTTGTTGTTTTTCAATGTTGAGGTTGTTGTTGAATTTTTTGGTGTTTTTCAATTTCTATGTTGTTGTTGAATTTGTTTGTGTTTTTCAATGTTGAGGTTGTTGTTGTTTTTCAATGTTGAGGTTATTGTTGAATTTTTTGGTGTTTTTCAATGTTGAGGTTGTTGTTTTTTTTCAATGTTGAGGTTGTTGTTGAATTTGTTGGTGTTTTTCAATGTTGAGTTTGTTGTTGTTTTTCAATGTTGAGGTTGTTGTTGAATTTGTTGGTGTTTTTCAATGTTGAGGTTGTTGTTGTTTTTCAATGTTGAGGTTGTTGTTGAATTTGTTGGTGTTTTTCAATGTTGAGGTTGTTGTTGTTTTTCAATATTAAGGTTGTTGTTGAATTTGTTGGTGTTTTTCAATGTTGAGGTTGTTGTTGAATTTGTTGGTGTTTTTCAATGTTGAGGTTGTTGTTGTTTTTCAATATTAAGGTTGTTGTTGAATTTGTTGGTGTTTTTCAATGTTGAGGTTGTTGTTGAATTTGTTGGTGTTTTTCAATGATCAGGTTGTTGTTGTTTTTCAATGTTGAGGTTGTTGAATTTGTGGGTGTTTTTCAATCTTGAGTTTGTTGTTGAATTTGTTGGTGTTTTTCAATGTTGAGGTTGTTGTTGAATTTGTTGGTGTTATTCAATGTTGAGGTTTTTGGTATTTTTCAATGTTGAGGTTGTTGTTGAGTTTGTTGGTGTTTTTCAATGTTGAGGTTGTTGTTGAATTTGTTGGTGCTTTTCAATGTTGAGGTTGTTGTTGAATTTGTTGGTGTTTTTCAATGTTGAGGTTGTTGTTGTTTTTCAATGTTGAGGTTGTTGTTGAATTTGTTGGTGTTTTTCAATGTTGAGATTGTTGTTGTTTTTCAATGTTGAGGTTGTTGTTGAATTTGTTGTTGTTTTTAAATGTTGAGGTTGTTGTTGAATTTGCTCGTGTTTTGCAATGTTGAGGTTGTTGCTGTTTTTCAATGTTGAAGTTGTTGTTGAATTTGTTGGTGTTTTTCAATGTTGAGGTTTTTGTTGTTTTTCAATGTTGAGGTGTTTGTTGTATTTGTTGGTGTTATTCAATTTCGAGGTTGTTGTTGAATTTGTTGGTGTTTTTCAATGTTGAAGTTTTTGTTGAATTTGCTGGTGTTTTTCAATGTTGAGGTTGTTGTTTTTCAATGTTGAGGTTGTTGTTGAATTTGTTGGTGTTTTTCAATGTTGAGGTTGTTGATGTTTTCCAATGTTGAGGTTGTTGTTGAATTTGTTGGTGTTTTTCAATGTTGAGGTTGTTGTTGAATTTGTTGGTGTTTTTCAATGTTGAGGTTGTTGTTGAATTTGTTGGTGTTTTTCAATGTTGAGGTTGTTGTTATTTTTCAATATTGAGGTTGTTGTTGAGATTGTTGGTGTTTTTCAATGTTGAGGTTGTTGTTGAATTTGTTGGTGTTTTTCAATGTTGAGGTTGTTGTTGAATTTGTTGGTGTTTTTCAATGTTGAGGTTGTTGTTGTTTTTCAATGTTGAGGTTGTTGTTGAATTTGTTGGTGTTTTTCAACGTTGAGGTTGTTGTTGAATTTGTTGGTGTTTTTCAATGTTGAGGTTGTTGTTGTTTTTCAATGTTGAGGTTGTTGTTGAATTTGTTGGTGTTTTTCAATGTTTAGGTTGTTGTTGAATTTGTTGGTGTTTTTCAATTTCGAGGTTGTTGTTGAATTTGTTGGTGTTTTTCAATGTTGAAGTTGTTGTTGAATTTGTTGGTGTTTTTCAATGTTGAGGTTGTTGTTGTTTTTCAATGCTGAGGTTGTTGTTGAATTTTTTGGTGTTTTTCAATGTTGAGGTTGTTGTTGAATTTGTTGGTGTTTTTCAATGTTGAGGTTGTTGTTTTTCAATGTTGAGGTTGTTGTTGAATTTGTTGGTGTTTTTCAATGTTGAGGTTGTTGTTGTTTTTCAATGTTGAGGTTGTTGTTGAATTTGTTGGTGTTTTTCAATTTCTATGTTGTTGTTGAATTTGTTTGTGTTTTTCAATGTTGAGGTTGTTGTTGTTTTTCAATGTTGAGGTTATTGTTGAATTTGTTGGTGTTTTTCAATGTTGAGGTTGTTGTTTTTTTTCAATGTTGAGGTTGTTGTTGAATTTGTTTGTGTTTTTCAATGTTGAGTTTGTTGTTGTTTTTCAATGTTGAGGTTGTTGTTGAATTTGTTGGTGTTTTTCAATGTTGAGGTTGTTGTTGTTTTTCAATGTTGAGGTTGTTGTTGAATTTGTTGGTGTTTTTCAATGTTGAGGTTGTTGTTGTTTTTCAATATTAAGGTTGTTGTTGAATTTGTTGGTGTTTTTCAATGTTGAGGTTGTTGTTGAATTTGTTGGTGTTTTTCAATGTTGAGGTTGTTGTTGTTTTTCAATATTAAGGTTGTTGTTGAATTTGTTGGTGTTTTTCAATGTTGAGGTTGTTGTTGAATTTGTTGGTGTTTTTCAATGATCAGGTTGTTGTTGTTTTTCAATGTTGAGGTTGTTGAATTTGTGGGTGTTTTTCAATCTTGAGTTTGTTGTTGAATTTGTTGGTGTTTTTCAATGTTGAGGTTGTTGTTGAATTTGTTGGTGTTATTCAATGTTGAGGTTTTTGGTATTTTTCAATGTTGAGGTTGTTGTTGAGTTTGTTGGTGTTTTTCAATGTTGAGGTTGTTGTTGAATTTGTTGGTGCTTTTCAATGTTGAGGTTGTTGTTGAATTTGTTGGTGTTTTTCAATGTTGAGGTTGTTGTTGTTTTTCAATGTTGAGGTTGTTGTTGAATTTGTTGGTGTTTTTCAATGTTGAGATTGTTGTTGTTTTTCAATGTTGAGGTTGTTGTTGAATTTGTTGTTGTTTTTAAATGTTGAGGTTGTTGTTGAATTTGCTCGTGTTTTGCAATGTTGAGGTTGTTGCTGTTTTTCAATGTTGAAGTTGTTGTTGAATTTGTTGGTGTTTTTCAATGTTGAGGTTTTTGTTGTTTTTCAATGTTGAGGTGTTTGTTGTATTTGTTGGTGTTATTCAATTTCGAGGTTGTTGTTGAATTTGTTGGTGTTTTTCAATGTTGAAGTTTTTGTTGAATTTGCTGGTGTTTTTCAATGTTGAGGTTGTTGTTTTTCAATGTTGAGGTTGTTGTTGAATTTGTTGGTGTTTTTCAATGTTGAGGTTGTTGATGTTTTCCAATGTTGAGGTTGTTGTTGAATTTGTTGGTGTTTTTCAATGTTGAGGTTGTTGTTGAATTTGTTGGTGTTTTTCAATGTTGAGGTTGTTGTTGTTTTTCAATGTTGAGGTTGTTGAATTTGTTGGTGTTTTTCAATCTTGAGTTTGTTGTTGACTTTGTTGGTGTTTTTCAATGTTGAGGTTGTTGTTGAATTTGTTGGTGTTTTTCAATGTTGAGGTTGTTGTTGTTTTTCAATGTTGAGGTTTTGTTGAGTTTGTTGGTGTTTTTCAATGTTGAGGTTGTTGTTGAATTTGTTGGTGTTTTTCAATGTGGAGGTTGTTGTTGAATTTAAATGTTGAGGTTGTTGTTGAATTTGTTGGTGTTTTTCAACGTTGAGGTTGTTGTTGAATTTGTTGGTATTTTTCAATGTTGAGGTTGTTGTTGTTTTTCAATGTTGAGGTTGTTGTTGAATTTGTTGGTGTTTTTCAATGTTTAGGTTGTTGTTGAATTTGTTGGTGTTTTTCAATTTCGAGGTTGTTGTTGAATTTGTTGGTGTTTTTCAATGTTGAAGTTGTTGTTGAATTTGTTGGTGTTTTTCAATGTTGAGGTTGTTGTTGTTTTTCAATGCTGAGGTTGTTGTTGAATTTGATGGTGTTTTTCAATGTTGAGGTTGTTGTTGAATTTGTTGGTGTTTTTCAATGTTGAGGTTGTTGTTGTTTTTCAATGTTGAGGTTGTTGTTGAATTTGTTGGTGTTTTTCAATGTTGAGGTTGTTGTTGTTTTTCAATGTTGAGGTTGTTGTTGAATTTGTTGGTGTTTTTCAATGTTGAGTTTGTTGTTGAATTTGTTGGTGTTTTTCAATGATGAGGTTGTTGTTGTTTTTCAATGTTGAGGTTGTTGAATTTGAGGATGTTTTTCAATCTTGAGTTTGTTGTTGAATTTGTTGGTGTTTTTCAATGTTGAGGTTGTTGTTGAATTTGTTGGTGTTTTTCAATGTTGAGGTTGTTGTTATTTTTCAATGTTGAGGTTGTTGTTGAGTTTCTTGGTGTTTTTCAATGTTGAGGTTGTTGTTGATTTTGTTGGTGTTTTTCAATGTTGAGGTAGTTGTTGAATTTGTTGGTGTTTTTCAATGTTGAGGTTGTTGTTGTTTTTAAATGTTGAGGTTGTCGTTGAATTTGCTGGTGTATTTTCAATTTTGAGTTTGTTGGTGTTGTTCAATATTGAGGTTGATTTTTAATTTGAGGGTGTCTTTCAATGTCGAGGTTGTTGTTGAATTTGTTGGTGTTTTTCAATGTTGAGGTTGTTGTTGTTTTTCAATGTTGAGGTTGTTGTTGAATTTGTTGGTGTTTTTCAAAGTTGAGATTGTTGTTGTTTTTCAATGTTGAGGTTGTTGTTGAATTTGTTGGCGTTTTTAAATGTTGAGGTTGTTGTTGAATTTGTTGGTGTTTTGCAATGTTGAGGTTGTTGTTGTTTTTCAATGTTGAGGTTGTTGTTGAATTTGTTGGTGTTTTTCAATGTTGAGGTTTTTGTTGTTTTTCAATGTTGAGGTTGTTGTTGTATTTGTTGGTGTTTTTCAATTTCGAGGTTGTTGAATTTGTTGGTGTTTTTCAATGTTGAAGTTGTTGTTGAATTTGTCGGTGTTTTTCAATGTTGAGGTTGTTGTTGTTTTTCAATGTTGAGGTTGTTGTTGAATTTGTTGGTGTTTTTCAATGTTGAGGTTGTTGTTGTTTTTCAATGCTGAGGTTGTTGTTGAATTTGTTGGTGTTTTTCAATGTTGAGGTTGTTGTTGAATTTGTTGGTGTTTTTCAATGTTGAGGTTGTTGTTGTTTTTCAATGTTGAGGATGTTGTTGAATTTGTTGGTGTTTTTCAATGTTGAGCTTGTTGATGTTTTCCAATGTTGAGGTTGTTGTTGAATTTGTTAGTGTTTTTCAAAGTTGAGGTTGTTGTTGAATTTGTTGGTGTTTTTCAATGTTGAGGTTGTTGTTATTTTTCAATATTGAGGTTGTTGTTGAGATTGTTGGTGTTTTTCAATGTTGAGGTTGTTGTTGAATTTGTTGGTGTTTTTCAATGTTGAGGTTGTTGTTGAATTTGTTGGTGTTTTTCAATGTTGAGGTTGTTGTTGTTTTTCAATGTTGAGGTTGTTGTTGAATTTGTTGGTGTTTTTCAACGTTGAGGTTGTTGTTGAATTTGTTGGTGTTTTTCAATGTTGAGGTTGTTGTTGTTTTTCAATGTTGAGGTTGTTGTTGAATTTGTTGGTGTTTTTCAATGTTTAGGTTGTTGTTGAATTTGTTGGTGTTTTTCAATTTCGAGGTTGTTGTTGAATTTGTTGGTGTTTTTCAATGTTGAAGTTGTTGTTGAATTTGTTGGTGTTTTTCAATGTTGAGGTTGTTGTTGTTTTTCAATGCTGAGGTTGTTGTTGAATTTTTTGGTGTTTTTCAATGTTGAGGTTGTTGTTGAATTTGTTGGTGTTTTTCAATGTTGAGGTTGTTGTTTTTCAATGTTGAGGTTGTTGTTGAATTTGTTGGTGTTTTTCAATGTTGAGGTTGTTGTTGTTTTTCAATGTTGAGGTTGTTGTTGAATTTGTTGGTGTTTTTCAATTTCTATGTTGTTGTTGAATTTGTTTGTGTTTTTCAATGTTGAGGTTGTTGTTGTTTTTCAATGTTGAGGTTATTGTTGAATTTGTTGGTGTTTTTCAATGTTGAGGTTGTTGTTTTTTTTCAATGTTGAGGTTGTTGTTGAATTTGTTGGTGTTTTTCAATGTTGAGTTTGTTGTTGTTTTTCAATGTTGAGGTTGTTGTTGAATTTGTTGGTGTTTTTCAATGTTGAGGTTGTTGTTGTTTTTCAATGTTGAGGTTGTTGTTGAATTTGTTGGTGTTTTTCAATGTTGAGGTTGTTGTTGTTTTTCAATATTAAGGTTGTTGTTGAATTTGTTGGTGTTTTTCAATGTTGAGGTTGTTGTTGAATTTGTTGGTGTTTTTCAATGTTGAGGTTGTTGTTGTTTTTCAATATTAAGGTTGTTGTTGAATTTGTTGGTGTTTTTCAATGTTGAGGTTGTTGTTGTTTTTCAATGTTGAGGTTGTTGAATTTGTGGGTGTTTTTCAATCTTGAGTTTGTTGTTGAATTTGTTGGTGTTTTTCAATGTTGAGGTTGTTGTTGAATTTGTTGGTGTTATTCAATGTTGAGGTTTTTGGTATTTTTCAATGTTGAGGTTGTTGTTGAGTTTGTTGGTGTTTTTCAATGTTGAGGTTGTTGTTGAATTTGTTGGTGCTTTTCAATGTTGAGGTTGTTGTTGAATTTGTTGGTGTTTTTCAATGTTGAGGTTGTTGTTGTTTTTCAATGTTGAGGTTGTTGTTGAATTTGTTGGTGTTTTTCAATGTTGAGATTGTTGTTGTTTTTCAATGTTGAGGTTGTTGTTGAATTTGTTGTTGTTTTTAAATGTTGAGGTTGTTGTTGAATTTGCTCGTGTTTTGCAATGTTGAGGTTGTTGCTGTTTTTCAATGTTGAAGTTGTTGTTGAATTTGTTGGTGTTTTTCAATGTTGAGGTTTTTGTTGTTTTTCAATGTTGAGGTGTTTGTTGTATTTGTTGGTGTTATTCAATTTCGAGGTTGTTGTTGAATTTGTTGGTGTTTTTCAATGTTGAAGTTTTTGTTGAATTTGCTGGTGTTTTTCAATGTTGAGGTTGTTGTTTTTCAATGTTGAGGTTGTTGTTGAATTTGTTGGTGTTTTTCAATGTTGAGGTTGTTGTTTTTTTTTCAATGCTGAGGTTGTTGTTGAATTTGTTGGTGTTTTTCAATGTTGAGGTTGTTGTTGAATTTGTTGGTGTTTTTCAATGTTGAGGTTGTTGTTGTTTTTCAATGTTGAGGTTGTTGTTGAATTTGTTGGTGTTTTTCAATGTTTAGGTTGTTGTTGTTTTTCAATGTTGAGGTTGTTGTTGAATTTGTTGGTGTTTTTCAATGTTGAGGTTGTTGTTGAATTTGTTGGTGTTTTTCAATGTTGAGGTTGTTGTTGAATTTGTTGGTGTTTTTCAATGTTGAGGTTGTTGGTATTTTTCAATGTTGAGGTTGTTGTTGAGTTTGTTGGTGTTTTTCAATGTTGAGGTTGTTGTTGAATTTGTTGGTGTTTTTCAATGTTGAGGTTGTTGTTGAATTTGTTGGTGTTTTTCAATGTTGAGGTTGTTGTTGTTTTTAAATGTTGAGGTTGTTGTTGAATTTGTTGGTGTTTTTTCAATTTTGAGGTTGTTGGTGTTTTTCAATGTTGAGGTTGATTTTGAATTTGAGGGTGTTTTTCAATGTTGAAGTTGTTGTTGAATTTGTTGGTGTTTTTCAATGTTGAGGTTGTTGTTGTTTTTCAATGTTGAGGTTGTTGTTGAATTTGTTGGTGTTTTTCAATTTCTATGTTGTTGTTGAATTTGTTGGTGTTTTTCAATGTTGAGGTTGTTGTTGTTTTTCAATGTTGAGGTTGTTGTTGAATTTGTTGGTGTTTTTCAATTTCTATGTTGTTGTTGAATTTGTTTGTGTTTTTCAATGTTGAGGTTGTTGTTGTTTTTCAATGTTGAGGTTATTGTTGAATTTGTTGGTGTTTTTCAATGTTGAGGTTGTTGTTTTTTTTCAATGTTGAGGTTGTTGTTGAATTTGTTGGTGTTTTTCAATGTTGAGTTTGTTGTTGTTTTTCAATGTTAAGGTTGTTGTTGAATTTGTTGGTGTTTTTCAATGTTGAGGTTGTTGTTGTTTTTCAATGTTGAGGTTGTTGTTGAATTTGTTGGTGTTTTTCAATGTTGAGGTTGTTGTTGTTTTTCAATATTAAGGTTGTTGTTGAATTTGTTGGTGTTTTTCAATGTTGAGGTTGTTGTTGAATTTGTTGGTGTTTTTCAATGATCAGGTTGTTGTTGTTTTTCAATGTTGAGGTTGTTGAATTTGTGGGTGTTTTTCAATCTTGAGTTTGTTGTTGAATTTGTTGGTGTTTTTCAATGTTGAGGTTGTTGTTGAATTTGTTGGTGTTATTCAATGTTGAGGTTTTTGGTATTTTTCAATGTTGAGGTTGTTGTTGAGTTTGTTGGTGTTTTTCAATGTTGAGGTTGTTGTTGAATTTGTTGGTGCTTTTCAATGTTGAGGTTGTTGTTGAATTTGTTGGTGTTTTTCAATGTTGAGGTTGTTGTTGTTTTTCAATGTTGAGGTTGTTGTTGAATTTGTTGGTGTTTTTCAATGTTGAGATTGTTGTTGTTTTTCAATGTTGAGGTTGTTGTTGAATTTGTTGTTGTTTTTAAATGTTGAGGTTGTTGTTGAATTTGCTCGTGTTTTGCAATGTTGAGGTTGTTGTTGTTTTTCAATGTTGAAGTTGTTGTTGAATTTGTTGGTGTTTTTCAATGTTGAGGTTTTTGTTGTTTTTCAATGTTGAGGTGGTTGTTGTATTTGTTGGTGTTATTCAATTTCGAGGTTGTTGTTGAATTTGTTGGTGTTTTTCAATGTTGAAGTTTTTGTTGAATTTGCTGATGTTTTTCAATGTTGAGGTTGTTGTTTTTCAATGTTGAGGTTGTTGTTGAATTTGTTGGTGTTTTTCAATGTTGAGGTTGTTGTTTTTTTTCAATGCTGAGGTTGTTGTTGAATTTGTTGGTGTTTTTCAATGTTGAGGTTGTTGTTGAATTTGTTGGTGTTTTTCAATGTTGAGGTTGTTGTTGTTTTTCAATGTTGAGGTTGTTGTTGAATTTGTTGGTGTTTTTCAATGTTTAGGTTGTTGTTGTTTTTCAATGTTGAGGTTGTTGTTGAATTTGTTGGTGTTTTTCAATGTTGAGGTTGTTGTTGAATTTGTTGGTGTTTTTCAATGTTGAGGTTGTTGTTGAATTTGTTGGTGTTTTTCAATGTTGAGGTTGTTGGTATTTTTCAATGTTGAGGTTGTTGTTGAGTTTGTTGGTGTTTTTCAATGTTGAGGTTGTTGTTGAATTTGTTGGTGTTTTTCAATGTTGAGGTTGTTGTTGAATTTGTTGGTGTTTTTCAATGTTGAGGTTGTTGTTGTTTTTAAATGTTGAGGTTGTTGTTGAATTTGTTGGTGTTTTTTCAATTTTGAGGTTGTTGGTGTTTTTCAATGTTGAGGTTGATTTTGAATTTGAGGGTGTTTTTAAATGTTGAAGTTGTTGTTGAATTTGTTGGTGTTTTTCAATGTTGAGGTTGTTGTTGTTTTTCAATGTTGAGGTTGTTGTTGAATTTGTTGGTGTTTTTCAATGTTGAGGTTGTTGATGTTTTTCAATGCTGAGGTTGTTGTTGAATTTGTTGGTGTTTTTCAATGTTGAGGTTGTTGTTGAATTTGTTGGTGTTTTTCAATGTTGAAGTTGTTGTTGTTTTTCAATGTTGAGGTTGTTGTTGAATTTGTTGGTGTTTTTCAATGTTTAGGTTGTTGTTGTTTTTCAATGTTGAGGTTGTTGTTGAATTTGTTGGTGTTTTTCAATGTTGAGGTTGTTGTTGAATTTGTTGGTGTTTTTCAATGTTGAGGTTGTTGTTGTTTTTCAATGTTGAGGTTGTTGTTGAATTTGTTGGTGTTTTTCAATGTTGAGTTTGTTGTTCTTTTTCAATGTTGAGGTTGTTGTTGAATTTGTTGGTGTTTTTCAATGTTGAGGTTGTTGTTGTTTTTCAATGTTGAGGTTATTGTTGAATTTGTTGGTGTTTTTCAATGTTGAGGTTGTTGTTGTTTTTCAATGTTGAGGTTGTTGTTGAATTTGTTGGTGCTTTTCAATGTTGAGGTTGTTGTTGAATTTGTTGGTGTTTTTCAATGTTGAGGTTGTTGTTGTTTTTCAATGTAGAGGTTGTTGTTGAATTTGTTGGCGTTTTTCAATGTTGAGTTTGTTGTTGAATTTGTTGGTGTTTTTCAATTTCGAGGTTGTTGTTGAATTTGTTGGTGTTTTACAATGTTGAGGTTGTTGTTGAATTTGTTGGTGTTTTTCAATGTTGAGGTTGTTGTTGTTTTTCAATGTTGAGGTTGTTGTTGAATTTGTTGGTGTTTTTCAATTTCTATGTTGTTGTTGAATTTGTTTGTGTTTTTCAATGTTGAGGTTGTTGTTGTTTTTCAATGTTGAGGTTATTGTTGAATTTGTTGGTGTTTTTCAATGTTGAGGTTGTTGTTTTTTTTCAATGTTGAGGTTGTTGTTGAATTTGTTGGTGTTTTTCAATGTTGAGTTTGTTGTTGTTTTTCAATGTTGAGGTTGTTGTTGAATTTGTTGGTGTTTTTCAATGTTGAGGTTGTTGTTGTTTTTCAATGTTGAGGTTGTTGTTGAATTTGTTGGTGTTTTTCAATGTTGAGGTTGTTGTTGTTTTTCAATATTAAGGTTGTTGTTGAATTTGTTGGTGTTTTTCAATGTTGAGGTTGTTGTTGAATTTGTTGGTGTTTTTCAATGTTGAGGTTGTTGTTGTTTTTCAATATTAAGGTTGTTGTTGAATTTGTTGGTGTTTTTCAATGTTGAGGTTGTTGTTGAATTTGTTGGTGTTTTTCAATGATCAGGTTGTTGTTGTTTTTCAATGTTGAGGTTGTTGAATTTGTGGGTGTTTTTCAATCTTGAGTTTGTTGTTGAATTTGTTGGTGTTTTTCAATGTTGAGGTTGTTGTTGAATTTGTTGGTGTTATTCAATGTTGAGGTTTTTGGTATTTTTCAATGTTGAGGTTGTTGTTGAGTTTGTTGGTGTTTTTCAATGTTGAGGTTGTTGTTGAATTTGTTGGTGCTTTTCAATGTTGAGGTTGTTGTTGAATTTGTTGGTGTTTTTCAATGTTGAGGTTGTTGTTGTTTTTCAATGTTGAGGTTGTTGTTGAATTTGTTGGTGTTTTTCAATGTTGAGATTGTTGTTGTTTTTCAATGTTGAGGTTGTTGTTGAATTTGTTGTTGTTTTTAAATGTTGAGGTTGTTGTTGAATTTGCTCGTGTTTTGCAATGTTGAGGTTGTTGCTGTTTTTCAATGTTGAAGTTGTTGTTGAATTTGTTGGTGTTTTTCAATGTTGAGGTTTTTGTTGTTTTTCAATGTTGAGGTGTTTGTTGTATTTGTTGGTGTTATTCAATTTCGAGGTTGTTGTTGAATTTGTTGGTGTTTTTCAATGTTGAAGTTTTTGTTGAATTTGCTGGTGTTTTTCAATGTTGAGGTTGTTGTTTTTCAATGTTGAGGTTGTTGTTGAATTTGTTGGTGTTTTTCAATGTTGAGGTTGTTGTTTTTTTTTCAATGCTGAGGTTGTTGTTGAATTTGTTGGTGTTTTTCAATGTTGAGGTTGTTGTTGAATTTGTTGGTGTTTTTCAATGTTGAGGTTGTTGTTGTTTTTCAATGTTGAGGTTGTTGTTGAATTTGTTGGTGTTTTTCAATGTTTAGGTTGTTGTTGTTTTTCAATGTTGAGGTTGTTGTTGAATTTGTTGGTGTTTTTCAATGTTGAGGTTGTTGTTGAATTTGTTGGTGTTTTTCAATGTTGAGGTTGTTGTTGAATTTGTTGGTGTTTTTCAATGTTGAGGTTGTTGGTATTTTTCAATGTTGAGGTTGTTGTTGAGTTTGTTGGTGTTTTTCAATGTTGAGGTTGTTGTTGAATTTGTTGGTGTTTTTCAATGTTGAGGTTGTTGTTGAATTTGTTGGTGTTTTTCAATGTTGAGGTTGTTGTTGTTTTTAAATGTTGAGGTTGTTGTTGAATTTGTTGGTGTTTTTTCAATTTTGAGGTTGTTGGTGTTTTTCAATGTTGAGGTTGATTTTGAATTTGAGGGTGTTTTTCAATGTTGAAGTTGTTGTTGAATTTGTTGGTGTTTTTCAATGTTGAGGTTGTTGTTGTTTTTCAATGTTGAGGTTGTTGTTGAATTTGTTGGTGTTTTTCAATTTCTATGTTGTTGTTGAATTTGTTGGTGTTTTTCAATGTTGAGGTTCTTGTTGTTTTTCAATGTTGAGGTTGTTGTTGAATTTGTTGGTGTTTTTCAATTTCTATGTTGTTGTTGAATTTGTTTGTGTTTTTCAATGTTGAGGTTGTTGTTGTTTTTCAATGTTGAGGTTATTGTTGAATTTGTTGGTGTTTTTCAATGTTGAGGTTGTTGTTTTTTTTCAATGTTGAGGTTGTTGTTGAATTTGTTGGTGTTTTTCAATGTTGAGTTTGTTGTTGTTTTTCAATGTTAAGGTTGTTGTTGAATTTGTTGGTGTTTTTCAATGTTGAGGTTGTTGTTGTTTTTCAATGTTGAGGTTGTTGTTGAATTTGTTGGTGTTTTTCAATGTTGAGGTTGTTGTTGTTTTTCAATATTAAGGTTGTTGTTGAATTTGTTGGTGTTTTTCAATGTTGAGGTTGTTGTTGAATTTGTTGGTGTTTTTCAATGATCAGGTTGTTGTTGTTTTTCAATGTTGAGGTTGTTGAATTTGTGGGTGTTTTTCAATCTTGAGTTTGTTGTTGAATTTGTTGGTGTTTTTCAATGTTGAGGTTGTTGTTGAATTTGTTGGTGTTATTCAATGTTGAGGTTTTTGGTATTTTTCAATGTTGAGGTTGTTGTTGAGTTTGTTGGTGTTTTTCAATGTTGAGGTTGTTGTTGAATTTGTTGGTGCTTTTCAATGTTGAGGTTGTTGTTGAATTTGTTGGTGTTTTTCAATGTTGAGGTTGTTGTTGTTTTTCAATGTTGAGGTTGTTGTTGAATTTGTTGGTGTTTTTCAATGTTGAGATTGTTGTTGTTTTTCAATGTTGAGGTTGTTGTTGAATTTGTTGTTGTTTTTAAATGTTGAGGTTGTTGTTGAATTTGCTCGTGTTTTGCAATGTTGAGGTTGTTGTTGTTTTTCAATGTTGAAGTTGTTGTTGAATTTGTTGGTGTTTTTCAATGTTGAGGTTTTTGTTGTTTTTCAATGTTGAGGTGGTTGTTGTATTTGTTGGTGTTATTCAATTTCGAGGTTGTTGTTGAATTTGTTGGTGTTTTTCAATGTTGAAGTTTTTGTTGAATTTGCTGATGTTTTTCAATGTTGAGGTTGTTGTTTTTCAATGTTGAGGTTGTTGTTGAATTTGTTGGTGTTTTTCAATGTTGAGGTTGTTGTTTTTTTTCAATGCTGAGGTTGTTGTTGAATTTGTTGGTGTTTTTCAATGTTGAGGTTGTTGTTGAATTTGTTGGTGTTTTTCAATGTTGAGGTTGTTGTTGTTTTTCAATGTTGAGGTTGTTGTTGAATTTGTTGGTGTTTTTCAATGTTTAGGTTGTTGTTGTTTTTCAATGTTGAGGTTGTTGTTGAATTTGTTGGTGTTTTTCAATGTTGAGGTTGTTGTTGAATTTGTTGGTGTTTTTCAATGTTGAGGTTGTTGTTGAATTTGTTGGTGTTTTTCAATGTTGAGGTTGTTGGTATTTTTCAATGTTGAGGTTGTTGTTGAGTTTGTTGGTGTTTTTCAATGTTGAGGTTGTTGTTGAATTTGTTGGTGTTTTTCAATGTTGAGGTTGTTGTTGAATTTGTTGGTGTTTTTCAATGTTTAGTTTGTTGTTGTTTTTCAATGTTGAGGTTGTTGTTGAATTTGTTGGTGTTTTTCAATGTTGAGGTTGTTGTTGTTTTTCAATGTTGAGGTTGTTGTTGAATTTATTGGTGTTTTTCAATGTTGAGGTTGTTGGTGTTTTTCAATGTTGAGGTTGTTGTTGAATTTGTTGGTGTTTTTCAATGTTGAGGTTGTTGTTGAATTTGTTGGTGTTTTTCAATGTTGAGGTTGTTGTTGTTTTTCAATGTTGAGGTTGTTGTTGAGTTTGTTGGTGTTTTTCAATGTTGAGGTTGTTGTTGAATTTGTTGGAGTTTTTCAATGTTGAGGTTGTTGTTGAATTTGTTGTTGTTTTTCAATGCTGAGGTTGTTGTTGTTTTTAAATGTTGGGGTTGTTGTTGAATTTGTTGGTGTTTTTCAATTTTGAGGATGTTGTTGTTTTTCAATGTTGAGGTTGTTGTTGAATTTGTTGGTGTTTTTCCATGATGAGGTTGTTGTTGTTTTTCAAAGTTGAGGTTGTTGTTGAATTTGTTGGTGTTTTTCAATGTCGGGGTTGTTGTTGAATTTGTTGGTGTTTTTCTATGTTGAATTTTTTGTTGAATTTGTTGTTGTTTTTCAATGTTGAGGTTGTTGTTGAATTTGTTGGTGTTTTTCAATGTTGAGTTTGTTGTTCTTTTTCAATGTTGAGGTTGTTGTTGAATTTGTTGGTGTTTTTCAATGTTGAGGTTGTTGTTGTTTTTCAATGTTGAGGTAATTGTTGAATTTGTTGGTGTTTTTCAATGTTGAGGTTGTTGTTGTTTTTCAATGTTGAGGTTGTTGTTGAATTTGTTGGTGCTTTTCAATGTTGAGGTTGTTGTTGAATTTGTTGGTGTTTTTCAATGTTGAGGTTGTTGTTGTTTTTCAATGTACAGGTTGTTGTTGAATTTGTTGGCGTTTTTCAATGTTGAGTTTGTTGTTGAATTTGTTGGTGTTTTTCAATTTCGAGGTTGTTGTTGAATTTGTTGGTGTTTTACAATGTTGAGGTTGTTGTTGAATTTGTTGGTGTTTTTCAATGTTGAGGTTGTTGTTGAATTTGTTGGTGTTTTTCAATGTTGAGGTAGTTGTTGTTTTTCAATGTTGAGGTTGTTGTTGAATTTGTTGGTGTTTTTCAATGTTTAGTTTGTTGTTGTTTTTCAATGTTGAGGTTGTTGTTGAATTTGTTGGTGTTTTTCAATGTTGAGGTTGTTGTTGTTTTTCAATGTTGAGGTTGTTGTTGAATTTGTTGGTGTTTTTCAATGTTGAGGTTGTTGGTGTTTTTCAATGTTGAGGTTGTTGTTGAATTTGTTGGTGTTTTTCAATGTTGAGGTTGTTGTTGAATTTGTTGGTGTTTTTCAATGTTGAGGTTGTTGTTGTTTTTCAATGTTGAGGTTGTTGTTGAGTTTGTTGGTGTTTTTCAATGTTGAGGTTGTTGTTGAATTTGTTGGTGTTTTTCAATGTTGAGGTTGTTGTTGAATTTGTTGTTGTTTTTCAATGCTGAGGTTGTTGTTGTTTTTAAATGTTGGGGTTGTTGTTGAATTTGTTGGTGTTTTTCAATTTTGAGGATGTTGTTGTTTTTCAATGTTGAGGTTGTTGTTGAATTTGTTGGTGTTTTTCCATGATGAGGTTGTTGTTGTCTTTCAAAGTTGAGGTTGTTGTTGAATTTGTTGGTGTTTTTCAATGTCGGGGTTGTTGTTGAATTTGTTGGTGTTTTTCTATGTTGAATTTTTTTTGAATTTGTTGGTGTTTTTCAATGTTGAGGTTGTTGTTTCTCAATGTTGAGGTTGTTGTTGAATTTGTTGGCGTTTTTAACTGTTGAGGTTGTTGTTGAATTTGTTGGTGTTTTTCAATGTTGAAGTTGTTGTTGAATTTGTTGGTGTTTTTCAATGTTGAGGTTGTTGTTGAATTTGCTGTTGTTTTTCAATGTTGAGGTTGTTATTGTTTTTCAATGTTGAGGTTGTTGTTGAATTTGTTGGTGTTTTTCAATCTTGAGGTTGTTGTTGTTTTTCAATCTTGAGGTTGTTGTTGAATTTGTTGGTGTTTTTCAATGTTGAGGTTGTTGTTGAATTTGTTGGTGTTTTTCAATGATGAGGTTGTTGTTGTTTTTCAATGTTGAGGTTCTTGAATTTGTTGGTGTTTTTCAATGTTGAGGTTGTTGTTGAATTTGTTGGTGTTTTTCAATGTTGAGGTTGTTGTTATTTTTCAATGTTGAGGTTGTTGTTGAGTTTGTTGGTGTTTTTCAATGTTGAGGTTGTTGTTGAATTTGTTGGTGTTTTTCAATGTTGAGGTTGTTGTTGAATTTGTTGGTGTTTTTCAATTTTGAGGTTGTTGTTGTTTTTCAATGTTGAGGTTGTTGTTGAATTTGTTGGTGTTTTTCAATGTTGAGATTGTTGTTGTTTTTCAATGTTGAGGTTGTTGTTGAATTTGTTGGTGTTTTTAAATGTTGAGGTTGTTGTTGAATTTGTTGGTGTTTTGCAATGTTGAGGTTGTTGTTGTTTTTCAATGTAGAGGTTGTTGTTGAAGTTGTTGGTGTTTTTCAATGTTCAGGTTTTTGTTGTTTTTCAATGTTGAGGTTGTTGTTGTATTTGTTGGTGTTTTTCAATGTTGAGGTTGTTGTTGTTTTTCAATGTTGAGGTTGTTGTTGAATTTATTGGTGTTTTTCAATGTTGAGGTTGTTGG
Organism: Isurus oxyrinchus; assembly: GCA_026770705.1. Classification (NCBI taxonomy): domain Eukaryota; kingdom Metazoa; phylum Chordata; class Chondrichthyes; order Lamniformes; family Lamnidae; genus Isurus; species Isurus oxyrinchus. The sequence continues at coordinate 1,310,009 of JANJGN010000084.1, read as the reverse complement.
TGATTTTCAATGTTGAGGTTGTTGTTGAATTTGTTGGTGTTTTTCAATGTTGAGGTTGTTGTTGAATTTGTTGGTGTTTTTCAATGTTGAGGTTGTTGTTGTTTTTCAATGTTGAGGTTGTTGTTGAGTTTGTTGGTGTTTTTCAATGTTGAGGTTGTTGTTGAATTTGTTGGAGTTTTTCAATGTTGAGGTTGTTGTTGAATTTGTTGTTGTTTTTCAATGCTGAGGTTCTTGTTGTTTTTAAATGTTGGCGTTGTTGTTGAATTTGTTGGTGTTTTTCAATTTTGAGGATGTTGTTGTTTTTCAATGTTGAGGTTGTTGTTGAATTTGTTGGTGTTTTTCAATATTTAGTTTGTTGTTGTTTTTCAATGTTGAGGTTGTTGTGGAATTTGTTGGTGTTTTTCAATGTTGAGGTTGTTGTTGTTTATCAATGTTGAGGTTGTTGTTGAATTTATTGGTGTTTTTCAATGTTGAGGTTGTTGGTGTTTTTCAATGTTGAGGTTGTTGTTGAATTTGTTGGTGTTTTTCAATGTTGAGGTTGTTGGTGTTTTTCAATGTTGAGGTTGTTGTTAAATTTGTTGGTGTTTTTCAATGTTGAGGTTGTTGTTGAATTTGTTGGTGTTTTTCAATGTTGAGGTTGTTGTTGTTTTTCAATGTTGAGGTTGTTGTCGAGTTTGTTGGTGTTTTTCAATGTTGAGGTTGGTGTTGTTTTTAAATGTTGGGGTTGTTGTTGAATTTGTTGGTGTTTTTCAATTTTGAGGATGTTGTTGTTTTTCAATGTTGAGGTTGTTGTTGAATTTGTTGGTGTTTTTCCATGATGAGGTTGTTGTTGTTTTTCAAAGTTGAGGTTGTTGTTGAATTTGTTGGTGTTTTTCAATGTCGGGGTTGTTGTTGAATTTGTTGGTGTTTTTCTATGTTGAATTTTTTGTTGAATTTGTTGTTGTTTTTCAATGTTGATGTTGTTGTTGAATTTGTTGGTGTTTTTCAATGTTGAGTTTGTTGTTCTTTTTCAATGTTGAGGTTGTTGTTGAATTTGTTGGTGTTTTTCAATGTTGAGGTTGTTGTTGTTTTTCAATGTTGAGGTAATTGTTGAATTTGTTGGTGTTTTTCAATGTTGAGGTTGTTGTTGTTTTTCAATGTTGAGGTTGTTATTGAATTTGTTGGTGCTTTTCAATGTTGAGGTTGTTGTTGAATTTGTTGGTGTTTTTCAATGTTGAGGTTGTTGTTGTTTTTCAATGTAGAGGTTGTTGTTGAATTTGTTGGCGTTTTTCAATGTTGAGTTTGTTGTTGAATTTGTTGGTGTTTTTCAATTTCGAGGTTGTTGTTGAATTTGTTGGTGTTTTTCAATGTTGAGGTTGTTGTTGAATTTGTTGGTGTTTTTCAATGTTGAGGTAGTTGTTGTTTTTCAATGTTGAGGTTGTTGTTGAATTTGTTGGTGTTTTTCAATGTTTAGTTTGTTGTTGTTTTTCAATGTTGAGGTTGTTGTTGAATTTGTTGGTGTTTTTCAATGTTGAGGTTGTTGTTGTTTTTCAATGTTGAGGTTGTTGTTGAATTTGTTGGTGTTTTTCAATGTTGAGGTTGCTGGTGTTTTTCAATGTTGAGGTTGTTGTTGAATTTGTTGGTGTTTTTCAATGTTGAGGTTGTTGTTGAATTTGTTGGTGTTTTTCAATGTTGAGGTTGTTGTTGTTTTTCAATGTTGAGGTTGTTGTTGAGTTTGTTGGTGTTTTTCAATGTTGAGGTTGTTGTTGAATTTGTTGGTGCTTTTCAATGTTGAGGTTGTTGTTGAATTTGTTGTTGTTTTTCAATGCTGAGGTTGTTGTTGTTTTTCAATGTTGGGGTTGTTGTTGAATTTGTTGGTGTTTTTCAATTTTGAGGATGTTGTTGTTTTTCAATGTTGAGGTTGTTGTTGAATTTGTTGGTGTTTTTCCATGATGAGGTTGTTGTTGTTTTTCAAAGTTGAGGTTGTTGTTGAATTTGTTGGTGTTTTTCAATGTCGGGGTTGTTGTTGAATTTGTTGGTGTTTTTCTATGTTGAATTTTTTGTTGAATTTGTTGGTGTTTTTCAATGTTGAGGTTGTTGTTTTTCAATGTTGAGGTTGTTGTTGAATTTGTTGGCGTTTCTAAATGTTGAGGTTGTTGTTGAATTTGTTGGTGTTTTTCAATGTTGAAGTTGTTGTTGAATTTGTTGGTGTTTTTCAATGTTGAGGTTGTTGTTGAATTTGTTGGTGTTTTTCAATGTTGAGGTTGTTATTGTTTTTCAATGTTGAGGTTGTTGTTGAATTTGTTGGTGTTTTTCAATCTTGAGGTTGTTGTTGTTTTTCAATCTTGAGGTTGTTGTTGAATTTGTTGGTGTTTTTCAATGTTGAGGTTGTTGTTGAATTTGTTGGTGTTTTTCAATGATGAGGTTGTTGTTGTTTTTCAATGTTGAGGTTGTTGAATTTGTTGGTGTTTTTCAATGTTGAGGTTGTTGTTGAATTTGTTGGTGTTTTTCAATGTTGAGGTTGTTGTTATTTTTCAATGTTGAGGTTGTTGTTGAGTTTGTTGGTGTTTTTCAATGTTGAGGTTGTTGTTGAATTTGTTGGTGTTTTTCAATGTTGAGGTTGTTGTTGAATTTGTTGGTGTTTTTCAATTTTGAGGTTGTTGTTGTTTTTCAATGTTGAGGTTGTTGTTGAATTTGTTGGTGTTTTTCAATGTTGAGATTGTTGTTGTTTTTCAATGTTGAGGTTGTTGTTGAATTTGTTGGTGTTTTTAAATGTTGAGGTTGTTGTTGAATTTGTTGGTGTTTTGCAATGTTGAGGTTGTTGTTGTTTTTCAATGTTGAGGTTGTTGTTGAATTTGTTGGTGTTTTTCAATGTTGAGGTTTTTGTTGTTTTTCAATGTTGAGGTTGTTGTTGTATTTGTTGGTGTTTTTCAATGTTGAGGTTGTTGTTGTTTTTCAATGTTGAGGTTGTTGTTGAATTTATTGGTGTTTTTCAATGTTGAGGTTGTTGGTGATTTTCAATGTTGAGGTTGTTGTTGAATTTGTTGGTGTTTTTCAATGTTGAGGTTGTTGTTGAATTTGTTGGTGTTTTTCAATGTTGAGGTTGTTGTTGTTTTTCAATGTTGAGGTTGTTGTTGAGTTTGTTGGTGTTTTTCAATGTTGAGGTTGTTGTTGAATTTGTTGGTGTTTTTCAATGTTGAGGTTGTTGTTGAATTTGTTGTTGTTTTTCAATGCTGAGGTTGTTGTTGTTTTTAAATGTTGGCGTTGTTGTTGAATTTGTTGGTGTTTTTCAATTTTGAGGATGTTGTTGTTTTTCAATGTTGAGGTTGTTGTTGAATTTGTTGGTGTTTTTCAATGTTTAGTTTGTTGTTGTTTTTCAATGTTGAGGTTGTTGTTGAATTTGTTGGTGTTTTTCAATGTTGAGGTTGTTGTTGTTTTTCAATGTTGAGTTTGTTGTTGAATTTATTGGTGTTTTTCAATGTTGAGGTTGTTGGTGTTTTTCAATGTTGAGGTTGTTGTTGAATTTGTTGGTGTTTTTCAATGTTGAGGTTGTTGGTGTTTTTCAATGTTGAGGTTGTTGTTGAATTTGTTGGTGTTTTTCAATGTTGAGGTTGTTGTTGAATTTGTTGGTGTTTTTCAATGTTGAGGTTGTTGTTGTTTTTCAATGTTGAGGTTGTTGTTGAGTTTGTTGGTGTTTTTCAATGTTGAGGTTGTTGTTGAATTTGTTGGTGTTTTTCAATGTTGAGGTTGTTGTTGAATTTGTTGTTGTTTTTCAATGCTGAGGTTGTTGTTGTTTTTAAATGTTGGGGTTGTTGTTGAATTTGTTGGTGTTTTTCAATTTTGAGGATGTTGTTGTTTTTCAATGTTGAGGTTGTTGTTGAATTTGTTGGTGTTTTTCCATGATGAGGTTGTTGTTGTTTTTCAAAGTTGAGGTTGTTGTTGAATTTGTTGGTGTTTTTCAATGTCGGGGTTGTTGTTGAATTTGTTGGTGTTTTTCTATGTTGAATTTTTTGTTGAATTTGTTGTTGTTTTTCAATGTTGAGGTTGTTGTTGAATTTGTTGGTGTTTTTCAATGTTGAGTTTGTTGTTCTTTTCCAATGTTGAGGTTGTTGTTGAATTTGTTGGTGTTTTTCAATGTTGAGGTTGTTGTTGTTTTTCAATGTTGAGGTAATTGTTGAATTTGTTGGTGTTTTTCAATGTTGAGGTTGTTGTTGTTTTTCAAAGTTTGAGGTTGTTGTTGAATTTGTTGGTGCTTTTCAATGTTGAGGTTGTTGTTGAATTTGTTGGTGTTTTTCAATGTTGAGGTTGTTGTTGTTTTTCAATGTAGAGGTTGTTGTTGAATTTGTTGGCGTTTTTCAATGTTGAGTTTGTTGTTGAATTTGTTGGTGTTTTTCAATTTCGAGGTTGTTGTTGAATTTGTTGGTGTTTTACAATGTTGAGGTTGTTGTTGAATTTGTTGGTGTTTTTCAATGTTGAGGTTGTTGTTGAATTTGTTGGTTTTTTTCAATGTTGAGGTTGTTGTTATTTTTCAATGTTGAGGTTGTTGTTGAATTTGTTGGTGTTTTTCAATGTTTAGTTTGTTGTTGTTTTTCAATGTTGAGGTTGTTGTTGAATTTGTTGGTGTTTTTAAATGTTGAGGTTGTTGTTGTTTTTCAATGTTGAGGTTGTTGTTGAATTTGTTTGGTGTTTTTCAATGTTGAGGTTGTTGGTGTTTTTCAATGTTGAAGTTGTTGTTGAATTTGTTGGTGTTTTTCAATGTTGAGGTTGTTGTTGAATTTGTTGGTGTTTTTCAATGTTGAGGTTGTTGTTGTTTTTCAATGTTGAGGTTGTTGTTGAGTTTGTTGGTGTTTTTCAATGTTGAGGTTGTTGTTGAATTTGTTGGTGTTTTTCAATGTTGAGGTTGTTGTTCAATTTGTTCTTGTTTTTCAATGCTGAGGTTGTTGTTGTTTTTAAATGTTGGGGTTGTTGTTGAATTTGTTGGTGTTTTTCAATTTTGAGGATGTTGTTGTTTTTCAATGTTGAGGTTGTTGTTGAATTTGTTGGTGTTTTTCCATGATGAGGTTGTTGTTGTTTTTCAAAGTTGAGGTTGTTGTTGAATTTGTTGGTGTTTTTCAATGTCGGGGGTGTTGTTGAATTTGTTGGTGTTTTTCTATGTTGAGGTTGTTGTTTTTCAATGTTGAGGTTGTTGTTGAATTTGTTGGCGTTTTTAAATGTTGAGGTTGTTGTTGAATTTGTTGGTGTTTTTCAATGTTGAAGTTGTTGTTGAATTTGTTGGTGTTTTTCAATGTTGAGGTTGTTGTTGAATTTGTTGGTGTTTTTCAATGTTGAGGTTGTTATTGTTTTTCAATGTTGAGGTTGTTGTTGAATTTGTTGGTGTTTTTCAATGTTGAGGTTGTTGTTGTTTTTCAATCTTGAGGTTGTTTTTGAATTTGTTGGTGTTTTTCAATGTTGAGGTTGTTGTTGAATTTGTTGGTGTTTTTCAATGATGAGGTTGTTGTTGTTTTTCAATGTTGAGGTTGTTGAATTTGTGGGTGTTTTTCAATGTTGAGGTTGTTGTTGAATTTGTTGGTGTTTTTCAATGTTGAGGTTGTTGTTGAATTTGTTGGTGTTTTTCAATGTTGAGGTTGTTGTTATTTTTCAATGTTGAGGTTGTTGTTGAGTTTGTTGGTGTTTTTCAATGTTGAGGTTGTTGTTGAATTTGTTGGTGTTTTTCAATGTTGAGGTTGTTGTTGAATTTGTTGGTGTTTTTCAATTTTGAGGTTGTTGTTGTTTTTCAATGTTGAGGTTGTTGTTGAATTTGTTGGTGTTTTTCAATGTTGAGATTGTTGTTGTTTTTCAATGTTGAGGTTGTTGTTGAATTTGTTGGTGTTTTTAAATGTTGAGGTTGTTGTTGAATTTGTTGGTGTTTTGCAATGTTGAGGTTGTTGTTGTTTTTCAATGTTGAGGTTGTTGTTGAATTTGTTGGTGTTTTTCAATGTTGAGGTTTTTGTTGTTTTTCAATGTTGAGGTTGTTGTTGTATTTGTTGGTGTTTTTCAATGTTGAGGTTGTTGTTGTTTTTCAATGTTGAGGTTGTTGTTGAATTTATTGGTGTTTTTCAATGTTGAGGTTGTTGGTGTTTTTCAATGTTGAGGTTGTTGTTGAATTTGTTGGTGTTTTTCAATGTTGAGGTTGTTGTTGAATTTGTTGGTGTTTTTCAATGTTGAGGTTGTTGTTGTTTTTCAATGTTGAGGTTGTTGTTGAATTTGTTGGTGTTTTTCAATGTTGAGGTTGTTGTTGAATTTGTTGTTGTTTTTCAACGCTGAGGTTGTTGTTGTTTTTAAATGTTGGCGTTGTTGTTGAATTTGTTGGTGTTTTTCAATTTTGAGGATGTTGTTGTTTTTCAATGTTGAGGTTGTTGTTGAATTTGTTGGTGTTTTTCCATGATGAGGTTGTTGTTGTTTTTCAAAGTTGAGGTTGTTGTTGAAATTGTTGGTGTTTTTCAATGTAGGGGTTGTTGTTGAATTTGTTGGTGTTTTTCTATGTTGAATTTTTTGTTGAATTTGTTGTTGTTTTTCAATGTTGAGGTTGTTGTTGAATTTGTTGGTGTTTTTCAATGTTGAGTTTGTTGTTCTTTTTCAATGTTGAGGTTGTTGTTGAATTTGTTGGTGTTTTTCAATGTTGAGGTTGTTGTTGCTTTTCAATGTTGAGGTAATTGTTGAATTTGTTGGTGTTTTTCAATGTTGAGGTTGTTGTTGTTTTTCAGTGTTGAGGTTGTTGTTGAATTTGTTGGTGCTTTTCAATGTTGAGGTTGTTGTTGAATTTGTTGGTGTTTTACAATGTTGAGGTTGTTGTTGAATTTGTTGGTGTTTTTCAATGTTGAGGTTGTTGTTGAATTTGTTGGTGTTTTTCAATGTTGAGGTTGTTGTTGCTTTTCAATGTTGAGGTTGTTGTTGAATTTGTTGGTGTTTTTCAATGTTTAGTTTGTTGTTGTTTTTCAATGTTGAGGTTGTTGTTGAATTTGTTGGTGTTTTTCAATGTTGAGGTTGTTGTTGTTTTTCAATGTTGAGGTTGTTGTTGAATTTGTTGGTGTTTTTCAATGTTGAGGTTGTTGTTGTTTTTCAATGTAGAGGTTGTTGTTGAATTTGTTGGCGTTTTTCAATGTTGAGGTTGTTGTTGAATTTGTTGGTGTTTTTCAATGTTGAGGTTGTTGTTGAATTTGTTGGTGTTTTTCAATGTTGAGGTTGTTGTTGCTTTTCAATGTTGAGGTTGTTGTTGAATTTGTTGGTGTTTTTCAATGTTTAGTTTGTTGTTGTTTTTCAATGTTGAGGTTGTTGTTGAATTTGTTGGTGTTTTTCAATGTTGAGGTTGTTGTTGTTTTTCAATGTTGAGGTTGTTGTTGAATTTGTTGGTGTTTTTCAATGTTGAGGTTGTTGTTGTTTTTCAATGTAGAGGTTGTTGTTGAATTTGTTGGCGTTTTTCAATGTTGAGGTTGTTGTTGAATTTGTTGGTGTTTTTCAATGTTGAGGTTGTTGTTGTTTTTCAATGTTGAGGTTGTTGTTGAGTTTGTTGGTGTTTTTCAATGTTGAGGTTGTTGTTGAATTTGTTGGTGTTTTTCAATGTTGAGGTTGTTGTTGAATTTGTTGTTGTTTTTCAATGCTGAGGTTGTTGTTGTTTTTAAATGTTGGGGTTGTTGTTCAATTTGTTGGTGTTTTTCAATTTTGAGGATGTTGTTGTTTTTCAATGTTGAGGTTGTTGTTGAATTTGTTGGTGTTTTTCCATGATGAGGTTGTTGTTGTTTTTCAAAGTTGAGGTTGTTATTGAATTTGTTGGTGTTTTTCAATGTCGGGGTTGTTGTTGAATTTGTTGGTGTTTTTCTATGTTGAATTTTTTGTTGAATTTGTTGGTGTTTTTCAATGTTGAGGTTGTTGTTGAATTTGTTGGCGTTTTTAAATGTTGAGGTTGTTGTTGAATTTGTTGGTGTTTTTCAATGTTGACGTTGTTGTTGAATTTGTTGGTGTTTTTCAATGTTGAGGTTGTTGTTGAATTTGTTGGTGTTTTTCAATGTTGAGGTTGTTGTTGTTTTTCAATCTTGAGGTTGTTGTTGAATTTGTTGGTGCTTTTCAATGTTGAGGTTGTTGTTGAATTTGTTGGCGTTTTTCAATGATGAGGTCGTTGTTGTTTTTCAATGTTGAGGTTGTTGAATTTGTGGGTGTTTTTCAATCTTGAGTTTGTTGTTGAATTTGTTGGTCTTTTTCAATGTTGAGGTTGTTGTTGAATTTGTTGGTGTTTTTCAATGTTGAGGTTGTTGTTATTTTTCAATGTTGAGGTTGTTGTTGAGTTTTTTGGTGTTTTTCAATGTTGAGGTTGTTGTTGAATTTGTTGGTGCTTTTCAATGTTGAGGTTGTTGTTGAATTTGTTGGTGTTTTTCAATTTTGAGGTTGTTGTTGTTTTTCAATGTTGAGGTTGTTGTTGAATTTGTTGGTGTTTTTCAAGGTTGAGATTGTTGTTGTTTTTCAATGTTGAGGTTGTTGTTGAATTTGTTGGTGTTTTTAAATGTTGAGGTTGTTGTTGAATTTGTTGGTGTTTTGCAATGTTGAGGTTGTTGTTGTTTTTCAATGTTGAGGTTGTTGTTGAATTTGTTGGTGTTTTTCAATGTTGAGGTTTTTGTTGTTTTTCAATGTTGAGGTTGTTGTTGTATTTGTTGGTGTTTTTCAATTTCGAGGTTGTTGTTGAATTTGTTGGTGTTTTTCAATGTTGAAGTTGTTGTTGAATTTGTCGGTGTTTTTCAATGTTGAGGTTGTTGTTGTTTTTCAATGCTGAGGTTGTTGTTGAATTTGTTGGAGTTTTTCAATGTTGAGGTTGTTGTTGTTTTTCAATGCTGAGGTTGTTGTTGAATTTGTTGGTGTTTTTCAATGTTGAGGTTGTTGTTGAATTTGTTGGTGTTTTTCAATGTTGAGGTTGTTGTTGTTTTTCAATGTTGAGGTTGTTGTTGAATTTGTTGGTGTTTTTCAATGTTGAGGTTGTTGATGTTTTCCAATGTTGAGGTTGTTGTTGAATTTGTTGGTGTTTTTCAATGTTGAGGTTGTTGTTGAATTTGTTGGTGTTTTTCAATGTTGAGGTTGTTATTATTTTTCAATGTTGAGGTTGTTGTTGAGTTTGTTGGTGTTTTTCAATGTTAAGGTTGTTGTTGAATTTGTTGGTGTTTTTCAATGTTGAGGTTGTTGTTGAATTTGTTGGTGTTTTTCAATGTTGAGGTTGTTGTTGTTTTTCAATGTTGAGGTTGTTGTTGAATTTGTTCGTGTTTTTCAACGTTGAGGTTGTTGTTGAATTTGTTGGTGTTTTTCAATGTTGAGGTTGTTGTTGTTTTTCAATGTTGAGGTTGTTGTTGAATTTGTTGGTGTTTTTCAATGTTTAGGTTGTTGTTGAATTTGTTGATGTTTTTCAATTTCGAGGTTGTTGTTGAATTTGTTGGTGTTTTTCAATGTTGAAGTTGTTGTTGAATTTGTTGGTGTTTTTCAATGTTGAGGTTGTTGTTGTTTTTCAATGTTGAGGTTGTTGTTGAATTTGTTGGTGTTTTTCAATGTTGAGGTTGTTGTTGTTTTTCAATGTTGAGGTTGTTGTTGAATTTGTTGGTGTTTTTCAATGTTGAGGTTGTTGTTGTTTTTCAATGTTGAGGTTGTTGTTGAATTTGTTGGTGTTTTTCAATGTTGAGGTTGTTGTTATTTTTCAATGTTGAGGTTGTTGTTGAGTTTGTTGGTGTTTTTCAATGTTGAGGTTGTTGTTGAATTTGTTGGTGTTTTTCAATGTCGGGGTTGTTGTTGAATTTGTTGGTGTTTTTCTATGTTGAATTTTTTGTTGAATTTGTTGGTGTTTTTCAATGTTGAGGTTGTTGTTTTTCAATGTTGAGGTTGTTGTTGAATTTGTTGGCGTTTTTAAATGTTGAGGTTGTTGTTGAATTTGTTGGTGTTTTTCAATGTTGAAGTTGTTGTTGAATTTGTTGGTGTTTTTCAATGTTGAGGTTGTTGTTGAATTTGTTGGTGTTTTTCAATGTTGAGGTTGTTATTGTTTTTCAATGTTGAGGTTGTTGTTGAATTTGTTGGTGTTTTTCAATGTTGAGGTTGTTGTTGTTTTTCAATCTTGAGGTTGTTGTTGAATTTGTTGGTGTTTTTCAATGTTGAGGTTGTTGTTGAATTTGTTGGTGTTTTTCAATGATGAGGTTGTTGTTGTTTTTCAATGTTGAGGTTGTTGAATTTGTGGGTGTTTTTCAATCTTGAGTTTGTTGTTGAATTTGTTGGTGTTTTTCAATGTTGAGGTTGTTGTTGAATTTGTTGGTGTTTTTCAATGTTGAGGTTGTTGTTATTTTTCAATGTTGAGGTTGTTGTTGAGTTTGTTGGTGTTTTTCAATGTTGAGGTTGTTGTTGAATTTGTTGGTGTTTTTCAATGTTGAGGTTGTTGTTGAATTTGTTGGTGTTTTTCAATTTTGAGGTTGTTGTTGTTTTTCAATGTTGAGGTTGTTGTTGAATTTGTTGGTGTTTTTCAATGTTGAGATTGTTGTTGTTTTTCAATGTTGAGGTTGTTGTTGAATTTGTTGGTGTTTTTAAATGTTGAGGTTGTTGTTGAATTTGTTGGTGTTTTGCAATGTTGAGGTTGTTGTTGTTTTTCAATGTTGAGGTTGTTGTTGAATTTGTTGGTGTTTTTCAATGTTGAGGTTTTTGTTGTTTTTCAATGTTGAGGTTGTTGTTGTATTTGTTGGTGTTTTTCAATGTTGAGGTTGTTGTTGTTTTTCAATGTTGAGGTTGTTGTTGAATTTATTGGTGTTTTTCAATGTTGAGGTTGTTGGTGTTTTTCAATGTTGAGGTTGTTGTTGAATTTGTTGGTGTTTTTCAATGTTGAGGTTGTTGTTGAATTTGTTGGTGTTTTTCAATGTTGAGGTTGTTGTTGTTTTTCAATGTTGAGGTTGTTGTTGAGTTTGTTGGTGTTTTTCAATGTTGAGGTTGTTGTTGAATTTGTTGGTGTTTTTCAATGTTGAGGTTGTTGTTGAATTTGTTGTTGTTTTTCAATGCTGAGGTTGTTGTTGTTTTTAAATGTTGGGGTTGTTGTTGAATTTGTTGGTGTTTTTCAATTTTGAGGATGTTGTTGTTTTTCAATGTTGAGGTTGTTGTTGAATTTGTTGGTGTTTTTCCATGATGAGGTTGTTGTTGTTTTTCAAAGTTGAGGTTGTTGTTGAAATTGTTGGTGTTTTTCAATGTCGGGGTTGTTGTTGAATTTGTTGGTGTTTTTCTATGTTGAATTTTTTGTTGAATTTGTTGTTGTTTTTCAATTTTGAGGTTGTTGTTGAATTTGTTGGTGTTTTTCAAGGTTGAGTTTGTTGTTCTTTTTCAATGTTAAGGTTGTTGTTGAATTTGTTGGTGTTTTTCAATGTTGAGGTTGTTGTTGTTTTTCAATGTTGAGGTAATTGTTGAATTTGTTGGTGTTTTTCAATGTTGAGGTTGTTGTTGTTTTTCAATGTTGAGGTTGTTGTTGAATTTGTTGGTGCTTTTCAATGTTGAGGTTGTTGTTGAATTTGTTGGTGTTTTTCAATGTTGAGGTTGTTGTTGTTTTTCAATGTAGAGGTTGTTGTTGAATTTGTTGGCGTTTTTCAATGTTGAGTTTGTTGTTGAATTTGTTGGTGTTTTTCAATTTCGAGGTTGTTGTTGAATTTGTTGGTGTTTTACAATGTTGAGGTTGTTGTTGAATTTGTTGGTGTTTTTCAATGTTGAGGTTGTTGTTGAATTTGTTGGTGTTTTTCAATGTTGAGGTTGTTGTTGTTTTTCAATGTTGAGGTTGTTGTTGAATTTGTTGGTGTTTTTCAATGTTTAGTTTGTTGTTGTTTTTCAATGTTGAGGTTGTTGTTGAATTTGTTGGTGTTTTTCAATGTTGAGGTTGTTGTTGTTTTTCAATGTTGAGGTTGTTGTTGAATTTGTTGGTGTTTTTCAATGTTGAGGTTGTTGGTGTTTTTCAATGTTGAGGTTGTTGTTGAATTTGTTGGTGTTTTTCAATGTTGAGGTTGTTGTTGAATTTGTTGGTGTTTTTCAATGTTGAGGTTGTTGTTGTTTTTCAATGTTGAGGTTGTTGTTGAGTTTGTTGGTGTTTTTCAATGTTGAGGTTGTTGTTGAATTTGTTGGTGTTTTTCAATGCTGAGGTTGTTGTTGTTTTTAAATGTTCGGGTTGTTGTTGAATTTGTTGGTGTTTTTCAATTTTGAGGATGTTGTTGTTTTTCAATGTTGAGGTTGTTGTTGAATTTGTTGGTGTTTTTCCATGATGAGGTTGTTGTTGTTTTTCAAAGTTGAGGTTGTTATTGAATTTGTTGGTGTTTTTCAATGTCGGGGTTGTTGTTGAATTTGTTGGTGTTTTTCTATGTTGAAATTTTTGTTGAATTTGTTGGTGTTTTTCAATGTTGAGGTTGTTGTTTTTCAATGTTGAGGTTGTTGTTGAATTTGTTGGCGTTTTTAAATGTTGAGGTTGTTGTTGAATTTGTTGGTGTTTTTCCATGTTGACGTTGTTGTTGAATTTGTTCGTGTTTTTCAATGTTGAGGTTGTTGTTGAATTTGTTGGTGTTTTTCAATGTTGAGGTTGTTATTGTTTTTCAATGTTGAGGTTGTTGTTGAATTTGTTGGTGTTTTTCAATGTTGAGGTTGTTGTTGTTTTTCAATCTTGAGGTTGTTGTTGAATTTGTTGGTGTTTTTCAATGTTGAGGTTGTTGTTGAATTTGTTGGTGTTTTTCAATGATGAGGTTGTTGTTGTTTTTCAATGTTGAGGTTGTTGAATTTGTGGGTGTTTTTCAATCTTGAGTTTGTTGTTGAATTTGTTGGTGTTTTTCAATGTTGAGGTTGTTGTTGAATTTGTTGGTGTTTTTCAATGTTGAGGTTGTTGTTATTTTTCAATGTTGAGGTTGTTGTTGAGTTTGTTGGTGTTTTTCAATGTTGAGGTTGTTGTTGAATTTGTTGGTGTTTTTCAATGTTGAGGTTGTTGTTGAATTTGTTGGTGTTTTTCAATTTTGAGGTTGTTGTTGTTTTTCAATGTTGAGGTTGTTGTTGAATTTGTTGGTGTTTTTCAATGTTGAGATTGTTGTTGTTTTTCAATGTTGAGGTTGTTGTTGAATTTGTTGGTGTTTTTAAATGTTGAGGTTGTTGTTGAATTTGTTGGTGTTTTGCAATGTTGAGGTTGTTGTTGTTTTTCAATGTTGAGGTTGTTGTTGAATTTGTTGGTGTTTTTCAATGTTGAGGTTTTTGTTGTTTTTCAATGTTGAGGTTGTTGTTGTATTTGTTGGTGTTTTTCAATGTTGAGGTTGTTGTTGTTTTTCAATGTTGAGGTTGTTGTTGAATTTATTGGTGTTTTTCAATGTTGAGGTTGTTGGTGTTTTTCAATGTTGAGGTTGTTGTTGAATTTGTTGGTGTTTTTCAATGTTGAGGTTTTGTTGAATTTGTTGGTGTTTTTCAATGTTGAGGTTGTTGTTGTTTTTCAATGTTGAGGTTGTTGTTGAGTTTGTTGGTGTTTTTCAATGTTGAGGTTGTTGTTGAATTTGTTGGTGTTTTTCAATGTTGAGGTTGTTGTTGAATTTGTTGTTGTTTTTCAATGCTGAGGTTGTTGTTGTTTTTAAATGTTGGGGTTGTTGTTGAATTTGTTGGTGTTTTTCAATTTTGAGGCTGTTGTTGTTTTTCAATGTTGAGGTTGTTGTTGAATTTGTTGGTGTTTTTCCATGATGAGGTTGTTGTTGTTTTTCAAAGTTGAGGTTGTTGTTGAAATTGTTGGTGTTTTTCAATGTCGGGGTTGTTGTTGAATTTGTTGGTGTTTTTCTATGTTGAATTTTTTGTTGAATTTGTTGTTGTTTTTCAATGTTGAGGTTGTTGTTGAATTTGTTGGTGTTTTTCAATGTTGAGTTTGTTGTTCTTTTTCAATGTTAAGGTTGTTGTTGAATTTGTTGGTGTTTTTCAATGTTGAGGTTGTTGTTGTTTTTCAATGTTGAGGTAATTGTTGAATTTGTTGGTGTTTTTCAATGTTGAGGTTGTTGTTGTTTTTCAATGTTGAGGTTGTTGTTGAATTTGTTGGTGCTTTTCAATGTTGAGGTTGTTGTTGAATTTGTTGGTGTTTTTCAATGTTGAGGTTGTTGGTGTTTTTCAATGTAGAGGTTGTTGTTGAATTTGTTGGCGTTTTTCAATGTTGAGTTTGTTGTTGAATTTGTTGGTGTTTTTCAATTTCGAGGTTGTTGTTGAATTTGTTGGTGTTTTACAATGTTGAGGTTGTTGTTGAATTTGTTGGTGTTTTTCAATGTTGAGGTTGTTGTTGAATTTGTTGGTGTTTTTCAATGTTGAGGTTGTTGTTGTTTTTCAATGTTGAGGTTGTTGTTGAATTTGTTGGTGTTTTTCAATGTTTAGTTTGTTGTTGTTTTTCAATGTTGAGGTTGTTGTTGAATTTGTTGGTGTTTTTCAATGTTGAGGTTGTTGTTGTTTTTCAATGTTGAGGTTGTTGTTGAATTTGTTGGTGTTTTTCAATGTTGAGGTTGTTGGTGTTTTTCAATGTTGAGGTTGTTGTTGAATTTGTTGGTGTTTTTCAATGTTGAGGTTGTTGTTGTTTTTCAATGTTGAGGTTGTTGTTGAGTTTGTTGGTGTTTTTCAATGTTGAGGTTGTTGTTGAATTTGTTGGTGTTTTTCAATGCTGAGGTTGTTGTTGTTTTTAAATGTTCGGGTTGTTGTTGAATTTGTTGGTGTTTTTCAATTTTGAGGATGTTGTTGTTTTTCAATGTTGAGGTTGTTGTTGAATTTGTTGGTGTTTTTCCATGATGAGGTTGTTGTTGTTTTTCAAAGTTGAGGTTGTTATTGAATTTGTTGGTGTTTTTCAATGTCGGGGTTGTTGTTGAATTTGTTGGTATTTTTCTATGTTGAAATTTTTGTTGAATTTGTTGGTGTTTTTCAATGTTGAGGTTGTTGTTTTTCAATGTTGAGGTTGTTGTTGAATTTGTTGGCGTTTTTAAATGTTGAGGTTGTTGTTGAATTTGTTGGTGTTTTTCCATGTTGACGTTGTTGTTGAATTTGTTGGTGTTTTTCAATGTTGAGGTTGTTGTTGAATTTGTTGGTGTTTTTCAATGTTGAGGTTGTTATTGTTTTTCAATGTTGAGGTTGTTGTTGAATTTGTTGGTGTTTTTCAATGTTGAGGTTGTTGTTGTTTTTCAATCTTGAGGTTGTTGTTGAATTTGTTGGTGTTTTTCAATGTTGAGGTTGTTGTTGAATTTGTTGGTGTTTTTCAATGATGAGGTTGTTGTTGTTTTTCAATGTTGAGGTTGTTGAATTTGTGGGTGTTTTTCAATCTTGAGTTTGTTGTTGAATTTGTTGGTGTTTTTCAATGTTGAGGTTGTTGTTGAATTTGTTGGTGTTTTTCAATGTTGAGGTTGTTGTTATTTTTCAATGTTGAGGTTGTTGTTGAGTTTGTTGGTGTTTTTCAATGTTGAGGTTGTTGTTGAATTTGTTGGTGTTTTTCAATG
This sequence comes from Isurus oxyrinchus, assembly GCA_026770705.1. Classification (NCBI taxonomy): domain Eukaryota; kingdom Metazoa; phylum Chordata; class Chondrichthyes; order Lamniformes; family Lamnidae; genus Isurus; species Isurus oxyrinchus. The sequence continues at coordinate 1,294,533 of JANJGN010000084.1, read as the reverse complement.
TTGAGGTTGTTGTTGAATTTGTTGGTGTTTTTCAATTTTGAGGTTGTTGTTGTTTTTCAATGTTGAGGTTGTTGTTGAATTTGTTGGTGTTTTTCAATGTTGAGATTGTTGTTGTTTTTCAATGTTGAGGTTGTTGTTGAATTTGTTGGTGTTTTTAAATGTTGAGGTTGTTGTTGAATTTGTTGGTGTTTTGCAATGTTGAGGTTGTTGTTGTTTTTCAATGTTGATGTTGTTGTTGAATTTGTTGGTGTTTTTCAATGTTGAGGTTTTTGTTGTTTTTCAATGTTGAGGTTGTTGTTGTATTTGTTGGTGTTTTTCAATTTCGAGGTTGTTGTTGAATTTGTTGATGTTTTTCAATGTTGAAGTTGTTGTTGAATTTGTCGGTGTTTTTCAATGTTGAGGTTGTTGTTGTTTTTCAATGCTGAGGTTGTTGTTGAATTTGTTGGTGTGTTTCAATGTTGAGGTTGTCGTTGAATTTGTTGGTGTTTTTCAATGTTGAGGTTGTTGTTGTTTTTCAGTGCTGAGGTTGTTGTTGAATTTGTTGGTGTGTTTCAATGTTGAGGTTGTCGTTGAATTTGTTGGTGTTTTTCAATGTTGAGGTTGTTGTTGTTTTTCAATGTTGAGGTTGTTGTTGAATTTGTTGGTGTTTTTCAATGTTGAGGTTGTTGATGTTTTCCAATGTTGAGGTTGTTGTTGAATTTGTTGGTGTTTTTCAATGTTGAGGTTGTTGTTGAATTTGTTGGTGTTTTTCAATGTTGAGGTTGTTATTATTTTTCAATGTTGAGGTTGTTGTTGAGTTTGTTGCTGTTTTTCAATGTTGAGGTTGTTGTTGAATTTGTTGGTGTTTTTCAATGTTGAGGTTGTTGTTGTTTTTCAATGTTGAGGTTGTTGTTGAATTTGTTGGTGTTTTTCAATGTTGAGGTTGTTGTTGTTTTTCAACGTTGAGGTTGTTGTTGAATTTGTTGGTGTTTTTCAATGTTGAGGTTGTTGTTGTTTTTCAATGTTGAGGTTGTTGTTGAATTTGTTGGTGTTTTTCAATTTCGAGGTTGTTGTTGAATTTGTTGGTGTTTTTCAATTTCGAGGTTGTTGTTGAATTTGTTGGTGTTTTTCAATGTTGAAGTTGTTGTTGAATTTGTTGGTGTTTTTCAATGTTGAGGTTGTTGTTGTTTTTCGATGTTGAGGTTGTTGTTGAATTTGTTGGTGTTTTTCAATGTTGAGGTTGTTGTTGTTTTTCAATGTTGAGGTTGTTGTTGAATTTGTTGGTGTTTTTCAATGTTGAGGTTGTTGTTGTTTTTCAATGTTGAGGTTGTTGTTGAATTTGTTGGTGTTTTTCAATGTTGAGGTTGTTGTTATTTTTCAATGTTGAGGTTGTTGTTGAGTTTGTTGGTGTTTTTCAATGTTGAGGTTGTTGTTGAATTTGTTGGTGTTTTTCAATGTCGGGGTTGTTGTTGAATTTGTTGGTGTTTTTCTATGTTGAATTTTTTGTTGAATTTGTTGGTGTTTTTCAATGTTGACGTTGTTGTTCTTCAATGTTGAGGTTGTTCTTGAATTTGTTGGCGTTTTTAAATGTTGAGGTTGTTGTTGAATTTGTTGGTGTTTTTCAATGTTGAAGTTGTTGTTGAATTTGTTGGTGTTTTTCAATGTTGAGGTTGTTGTTGAATTTGTTGGTGTTTTTCAATGTTGAGGTTGTTATTGTTTTTCAATGTTGAGGTTGTTGTTGAATTTGTTGGTGTTTTTCAATGTTGAGGGTGTTGTTGTTTTTCAATCTTGAGGTTGTTGTTGAATTTGTTGGTGTTTTTCAATGTTGAGGTTGTTGTTGAATTTGTTGGTGTTTTTCAATGATGAGGTTGTTGTTGTTTTTCAATGTTGAGGTTGTTGAATTTGTGGGTGTTTTTCAATCTTGAGTTTGTTGTTGAATTTGTTGGTGTTTTTCAATGTTGAGGTTGTTGTTGAATTTGTTGGTGTTTTTCAATGTTGAGGTTGTTGTTATTTTTCAATGTTGAGGTTGTTGTTGAGTTTGTTGGTGTTTTTCAATGTTGAGGTTGTTGTTGAATTTGTTGGTGTTTTTCAATGTTGAGGTTGTTGTTGAATTTGTTGGTGTTTTTCAATTTTGAGGTTGTTGTTGTTTTTCAATGTTGAGGTTGTTGTTGAATTTGTTGGTGTTTTTCAATGTTGAGATTGTTGTTGTTTTTCAATGTTGAGGTTGTTGTTGAATTTGTTGGTGTTTTTAAATGTTGAGGTTGTTGTTGAATTTGTTGGTGTTTTGCAATGTTGAGGTTGTTGTTGTTTTTCAATGTTGAGGTTGTTGTTGAATTTGTTGGTGTTTTTCAATGTTGAGGTTTTTGTTGTTTTTCAATGTTGAGGTTGTTGTTGTATTTGTTGGTGTTTTTCAATGTTGAGGTTGTTGTTGAATTTGTTGGTGTTTTTCAATGTTGAGGTTGTTGTTGAATTTGTTGTTGTTTTTCAATGCTGAGGTTGTTGGTGTTTTTCAATGTTGAGGTTGTTGTTGAATTTGTTGGTGTTTTTCAATGTTGAGGTTGTTGTTGAATTTGTTGGTGTTTTTCAATGTTGAGGTTGTTGTTGTTTTTCAATGTTGATGTTGTTGTTGAGTTTGTTGGTGTTTTTCAATGTTGAGGTTGTTGTTGAATTTGTTGGTGTTTTTCAATGTTGAGGTTGTTGTTGAATTTGTTGTTGTTTTTCAATGCTGAGGTTGTTGTTGTTTTTAAATGTTGGGGTTGTTGTTGAATTTGTTGGTGTTTTTCAATTTTGAGGATGTTGTTGTTTTTCAATGTTGAGGTTGTTGTTGAATTTGTTGGTGTTTTTCCATGATGAGGTTGTTGTTGTTTTTCAAAGTTGAGGTTGTTGTTGAATTTGTTGGTGTTTTTCAATGTCGGGGTTGTTGTTGAATTTGTTGGTGTTTTTCTATGTTGAATTTTTTGTTGAATTTGTTGTTGTTTTTCAATGTTGAGGTTGTTGTTGAATTTGTTGGTGTTTTTCAATGTTGAGTTTGTTGTTCTTTTTCAATGTTGAGGTTGTTGTTGAATTTGTTGGTGTTTTTCAATGTTGAGGTTGTTGTTGTTTTTCAATGTTGAGGTAATTGTTGAATTTGTTGGTGTTTTTCAATGTTGAGGTTGTTGTTGTTTTTCAATGTTGAGGTTGTTGTTGAATTTGTTGGTGCTTTTCAATGTTGAGGTTGTTGTTGAATTTGTTGGTGTTTTTCAATGTTGAGGTTGTTGTTGTTTTTCAAAGTAGAGGTTGTTGTTGAATTTGTTGGCGTTTTTCAATGTTGAGTTTGTTGTTGAATTTGTTGGTGTTTTTCAATTTCGAGGTTGTTGTTGAATTTGTTGGTGTTTTACAATGTTGAGGTTGTTGTTGAATTTGTTGGTGTTTTTCAATGTTGAGGTTGTTGTTGAATTTGTTGGTGTTTTTCAATGTTGAGGTTGTTGTTGTTTTTCAATGTTGAGGTTGTTGTTGAATTTGTTGGTGTTTTTCAATGTTTAGTTTGTTGTTGTTTTTCAATGTTGAGGTTGTTGATGAATTTGTTGGTGTTTTTCAATGTTGAGGTTGTTGTTGTTTTTCAATGTTGAGGTTGTTGTTGAATTTGTTGGTGTTTTTCAATGTTGAGGTTGTTGGTGTTTTTCAATGTTGAGGTTGTTGTTGAATTTGTTGGTGTTTTTCAATGTTGAGGTTGTTGTTGAATTTGTTGGTGTTTTTCAATGTTGAGGTTGTTGTTGTTTTTCAATGTTGAGGTTGTTGTTGAGTTTGTTGGTGTTTTTCAATGTTGAGGTTGTTGTTGAATTTGTTGGTGTTTTTCAATGTTGAGGTTGTTGTTGAATTTGTTGTTGTTTTTCAATGCTGAGGTTGTTGTTGTTTTTAAATGTTGGGGTTGTTGTTGAATTTGTTGGTGTTTTTCAATTTTGAGGATGTTGTTGTTTTTCAATGTTGAGGTTGTTGTTGAATTTGTTGGTGTTTTTCCATGATGAGGTTGTTGTTGTTTTTCAAAGTTGAGGTTGTTGTTGAATTTGTTGGTGTTTTTCAATGTCGGGGTTGTTGTTGAATTTGTTGGTGTTTTTCTATGTTGAATTTTTTGTTGAATTTGTTGGTGTTTTTCAATGTTGTGGTTGTTGTTTTTCAATGTTGAGGTTGTTGTTGAATTTGTTGGCGTTTTTAAATGTTGAGGTTGTTGTTGAATTTGTTGGTGTTTTTCAATGTTGACGTTGTTGTTGAATTTGTTGGTGTTTTTCAATGTTGAGGTTGTTGTTGAATTTGTTGGTGTTTTTCAATGTTGAGGTTGTTATTGTTTTTCAATGTTGAGGTTGTTGTTGAATTTGTTGGTGTTTTTCAATGTTGAGGTTGTTGTTGTTTTTCAATCTTGAGGTTGTTGTTGAATTTGTTGGTGTTTTTCAATGTTGAGGTTGTTGTTGAATTTGTTGGTGTTTTTCAATGATGAGGTTGTTGTTGTTTTTCAATGTTGAGGTTGTTGAATTTGTGGGTGTTTTTCAATCTTGAGTTTGTTGTTGAATTTGTTGGTGTTTTTCAATGTTGAGGTTGTTGTTGAATTTGTTGGTGTTTTTCAATGTTGAGGTTGTTGTTATTTTTCAATGTTGAGGTTGTTGTTGAGTTTGTTGGTGTTTTTCAATGTTGAGGTTGTTGTTGAATTTGTTGGTGTTTTTCAATGTTGAGGTTGTTGTTGAATTTGTTGGTGTTTTTCAATTTTGAGGTTGTTGTTGTTTTTCAATGTTGAGGTTGTTGTTGAATTTGTTGGTGTTTTTCAATGTTGAGATTGTTGTTGTTTTTCAATGTTGAGGTTGTTGTTGAATTTGTTGGTGTTTTTAAATGTTGAGGTTGTTGTTGAATTTGTTGGTGTTTTGCAATGTTGAGGTTGTTGTTGTTTTTCAATGTTGAGGTTGTTGTTGAATTTGTTGGTGTTTTTCAATGTTGAGGTTTTTGTTGTTTTTCAATGTTGAGGTTGTTGTTGTATTTGTTGGTGTTTTTCAATTTCGAGGTTGTTGTTGAATTTGTTGGTGTTTTTCAATGTTGAAGTTGTTGTTGAATTTGTCGGTGTTTTTCAATGTTGAGGTTGTTGTTGTTTTTCAATGCTGAGGTTGTTGTTGAATTTGTTGGAGTTTTTCAAAGTTGAGGTTGTTGTTGTTTTTCAATGCTGAGGTTGTTGTTGAATTTGTTGGTGTTTTTCAATGTTGAGGTTGTTGTTGAATTTGTTGGTGTTTTTCAATGTTGAGGTTGTTGTTGTTTTTCAATGTTGAGGTTGTTGTTGAATTTGTTGGTGTTTTTCAATGTTGAGGTTGTTGATGTTTTCCAATGTTGAGGTTGTTGTTGAATTTGTTGGTGTTTTTCAATGTTGAGGTTGTTGTTGAATTTGTTGGTGTTTTTCAATGTTGAGGTTGTTATTATTTTTCAATGTTGAGGTTGTTGTTGAGTTTGTTGGTGTTTTTCAATGTTAAGGTTGTTGTTGAATTTGTTGGTGTTTTTCAATGTTGAGGTTGTTGTTGAATTTGTTGGTGTTTTTCAATGTTGAGGTTGTTGTTGTTTTTCAATGTTGAGGTTGTTGTTGAATTTGTTCGTGTTTTTCAACGTTGAGGTTGTTGTTGAATTTGTTGGTGTTTTTCAATGTTGAGGTTGTTGTTGTTTTTCAATGTTGAGGTAATTGTTGAATTTGTTGGTGTTTTTCAATGTTGAGGTTGTTGTTGTTTTTCAATGTTGAGGTAATTGTTGAATTTGTTGGTGTTTTTCAATGTTGAGGTTGTTGTTGTTTTTCAATGTTGAGGTTGTTGTTGAATTTGTTGGTGCTTTTCAATGTTGAGGTTGTTGTTGAATTTGTTGGTGTTTTTCAATGTTGAGGTTGTTGTTGTTTTTCAAAGTAGAGGTTGTTGTTGAATTTGTTGGCGTTTTTCAATGTTGAGTTTGTTGTTGAATTTGTTGGTGTTTTTCAATTTCGAGGTTGTTGTTGAATTTGTTGGTGTTTTACAATGTTGAGGTTGTTGTTGAATTTGTTGGTGTTTTTCAATGTTGAGGTTGTTGTTGAATTTGTTGGTGTTTTTCAATGTTGAGGTTGTTGTTGTTTTTCAATGTTGAGGTTGTTGTTGAATTTGTTGGTGTTTTTCAATGTTTAGTTTGTTGTTGTTTTTCAATGTTGAGGTTGTTGATGAATTTGTTGGTGTTTTTCAATGTTGAGGTTGTTGTTGTTTTTCAATGTTGAGGTTGTTGTTGAATTTGTTGGTGTTTTTCAATGTTGAGGTTGTTGGTGTTTTTCAATGTTGAGGTTGTTGTTGAATTTGTTGGTGTTTTTCAATGTTGAGGTTGTTGTTGAATTTGTTGGTGTTTTTCAATGTTGAGGTTGTTGTTGTTTTTCAATGTTGAGGTTGTTGTTGAGTTTGTTGGTGTTTTTCAATGTTGAGGTTGTTGTTGAATTTGTTGGTGTTTTTCAATGTTGAGGTTGTTGTTGAATTTGTTGTTGTTTTTCAATGCTGAGGTTGTTGTTGTTTTTAAATGTTGGGGTTGTTGTTGAATTTGTTGGTGTTTTTCAATTTTGAGGATGTTGTTGTTTTTCAATGTTGAGGTTGTTGTTGAATTTGTTGGTGTTTTTCCATGATGAGGTTGTTGTTGTTTTTCAAAGTTGAGGTTGTTGTTGAATTTGTTGGTGTTTTTCAATGTCGGGGTTGTTGTTGAATTTGTTGGTGTTTTTCTATGTTGAATTTTTTGTTGAATTTGTTGGTGTTTTTCAATGTTGTGGTTGTTGTTTTTCAATGTTGAGGTTGTTGTTGAATTTGTTGGCGTTTTTAAATGTTGAGGTTGTTGTTGAATTTGTTGGTGTTTTTCAATGTTGACGTTGTTGTTGAATTTGTTGGTGTTTTTCAATGTTGAGGTTGTTGTTGAATTTGTTGGTGTTTTTCAATGTTGAGGTTGTTATTGTTTTTCAATGTTGAGGTTGTTGTTGAATTTGTTGGTGTTTTTCAATGTTGAGGTTGTTGTTGTTTTTCAATCTTGAGGTTGTTGTTGAATTTGTTGGTGTTTTTCAATGTTGAGGTTGTTGTTGAATTTGTTGGTGTTTTTCAATGATGAGGTTGTTGTTGTTTTTCAATGTTGAGGTTGTTGAATTTGTGGGTGTTTTTCAATCTTGAGTTTGTTGTTGAATTTGTTGGTGTTTTTCAATGTTGAGGTTGTTGTTGAATTTGTTGGTGTTTTTCAATGTTGAGGTTGTTGTTATTTTTCAATGTTGAGGTTGTTGTTGAGTTTGTTGGTGTTTTTCAATGTTGAGGTTGTTGTTGAATTTGTTGGTGTTTTTCAATGTTGAGGTTGTTGTTGAATTTGTTGGTGTTTTTCAATTTTGAGGTTGTTGTTGTTTTTCAATGTTGAGGTTGTTGTTGAATTTGTTGGTGTTTTTCAATGTTGAGATTGTTGTTGTTTTTCAATGTTGAGGTTGTTGTTGAATTTGTTGGTGTTTTTAAATGTTGAGGTTGTTGTTGAATTTGTTGGTGTTTTGCAATGTTGAGGTTGTTGTTGTTTTTCAATGTTGAGGTTGTTGTTGAATTTGTTGGTGTTTTTCAATGTTGAGGTTTTTGTTGTTTTTCAATGTTGAGGTTGTTGTTGTATTTGTTGGTGTTTTTCAATTTCGAGGTTGTTGTTGAATTTGTTGGTGTTTTTCAATGTTGAAGTTGTTGTTGAATTTGTCGGTGTTTTTCAATGTTGAGGTTGTTGTTGTTTTTCAATGCTGAGGTTGTTGTTGAATTTGTTGGAGTTTTTCAAAGTTGAGGTTGTTGTTGTTTTTCAATGCTGAGGTTGTTGTTGAATTTGTTGGTGTTTTTCAATGTTGAGGTTGTTGTTGAATTTGTTGGTGTTTTTCAATGTTGAGGTTGTTGTTGTTTTTCAATGTTGAGGTTGTTGTTGAATTTGTTGGTGTTTTTCAATGTTGAGGTTGTTGATGTTTTCCAATGTTGAGGTTGTTGTTGAATTTGTTGGTGTTTTTCAATGTTGAGGTTGTTGTTGAATTTGTTGGTGTTTTTCAATGTTGAGGTTGTTATTATTTTTCAATGTTGAGGTTGTTGTTGAGTTTGTTGGTGTTTTTCAATGTTGAGGTTGTTGTTGAATTTGTTGGTGTTTTTCAATGTTGAGGTTGTTGTTGAATTTGTTGGTGTTTTTCAATGTTGAGGTTGTTGTTGTTTTTCAATGTTGAGGTTGTTGTTGAATTTGTTGGTGTTTTTCAACGTTGAGGTTGTTGTTGTTTTTCAATGTTGAGGTTGTTGTTGAATTTGTTGGTGTTTTTCAATGTTTAGGTTGTTGTTGAATTTGTTGGTGTTTTTCAATTTCGAGGTTGTTGTTGAATTTGTTGGTGTTTTTCAATGTTGAAGTTGTTGTTGAATTTGTTGGTGTTTTTCAATGTTGAGGTTGTTGTTGTTTTTCAATGCTGAGGTTGTTGTTGAATTTGTTGGTGTTTTTCAATGTTGAGGTTGTTGTTGAATTTGTTGGTGTTTTTGAATGTTGAGGTTGTTGTTGTTTTTCAATGTTGAGGTTGTTGTTGAATTTGTTGGTGTTTTTCAATGTTGAGGTTGTTGTTGTTTTTCAATGTTGAGGTTGTTGTTGAATTTGTTGGTGTTTTTCAATGTTGAGGTTGTTGTTATTTTTCAATGTTGAGGTTGTTGTTGAGTTTGTTGGTGTTTTTCAATGTTGAGGTTGTTGTTGAATTTGTTGGTGTTTTTCAATGTTGAGGTAGTTGTTGAATTTGTTGGTGTTTTTCAATGTTGAGGTTGTTGTTGTTTTTAAATGTTGAGGTTGTTGTTGAATTTGCTGGTGTATTTTCAATTTTGAGGTTGTTGGTGTTGTTCAATGTTGAGGTTGTTGATGTTTTTCAATGTTGAGGTTGTTGTTGAATTTGTTGGTGTTTTTCAATGTTGAGGTTTTTGTTGTTTTTCAATGTTGAGGTTGTTGTTGTATTTGGTGGTGTTTTTCAATGTTGAGGTTGTTGTTGAATTTGTTGGTGTTTTTCAATGTTGAGGTTGTTGTTGTTTTTCAATGCTGAGGTTGTTGTTGAATTTGTTGGTGTTTTTCAATGTTGAGGTTGTCGTTGAATTTGTTGCTGTTTTTCAATGTTGAGGTTGTTGTTGTTTTTCAATGTTGAGGTTGTTGTTGAATTTGTTGGTGTTTTTCAATGTTGAGGTTGCTGATGTTTTCCAATGTTGAGGTTGTTGTTGAATTTGTTAGTGTTTTTCAATGTTGAGGTTGTTGTTGAATTTGTTGGTGTTTTTCAATGTTGAGGTTGTTGTTATTTTTCAATGTTGAGGTTGTTGTTGAGATTGTTGGTGTTTTTCAATGTTGAGGTTGTTGTTGAATTTGTTGGTGTTTTTCAATGTTGAGGTTGTTGTTGAATTTGTTGGTGTTTTTCAATGTTGAGGTTGTTGTTGTTTTTCAATGTTGAGGTTGTTGTTGAATTTGTTGGTGTTTTTCAACGTTGAGGTTGTTGTTGAATTTGTTGGTGTTTTTCAATGTTGAGGTTGTTGTTGTTTTTCAATGTTGAGGTTGTTGTTGAATTTGTTGGTGTTTTTCAATGTTTAGGTTGCTGTTGAATTTGTTGGTGTTTTTCAATTTCGAGGTTGTTGTTGAATTTGTTGGTGTTTTTCAATGTTGAAGTTGTTGTTGAATTTGTTGGTGTTTTTCAATGTTGAGGTTGTTGTTGTTTTTCAATGCTGAGGTTGTTGTTGAATTTGTTGGTGTTTTTCAATGTTGAGGTTGTTGTTGAATTTGTTGGTGTTTTTCAATGTTGAGGTTGTTGTTTTTCAATGTTGAGGTTGTTGTTGAATTTGTTGGTGTTTTTCAATGTTGAGGTTGTTGTTGTTTTTCAATGTTGAGGTTGTTGTTGAATTTGTTGGTGTTTTTCAATTTCGAGGTTGTTGTTGAATTTGTTTGTGTTTTTCAATGTTGAGGTTGTTGTTGTTTTTCAATGTTGAGGTTATTGTTGAATTTGTTGGTGTTTTTCAATGTTGAGGTTGTTGTTGTTTTTCAATGTTGAGGTTGTTATTGAATTTGTTGGTGTTTTTCAATGTTGAGTTTGTTGTTGTTTTTCAATGTTGAGGTTGTTGTTGAATTTGTTGGTGTTTTTCAATGTTGAGGTTGTTGTTGTTTTTCAATGTTGAGGTTGTTGTTGAATTTGTTGGTGTTTTTCAATGTTGAGGTTGTTGTTGTTTTTCAATGTTAAGGTTGTTGTTGAATTTGTTGGTGTTTTTCAATGTTGAGGTTGTTGTTGAAATTGTTGGTGTTTTTCAATGATCAGGTTGTTGTTGTTTTTCAATGTTGAGGTTGTTGAATTTGTGGGTGTTTTTCAATCTTGAGTTTGTTGTTGAATTTGTTGGTGTTTTTCAATTTTGAGGTTGTTGTTGAATTTGTTGGTGTTTTTCAATGTTGAGGTTTTTGGTATTTTTCAATGATGAGGTTGTTGTTGAGTTTGTTGGTGTTTTTCAATGTTGAGGTTGTTGTTGAATTTGTTGGTGCTTTTCAATGTTGAGGTTGTTGTTGAATTTGTTGGTGTTTTTCAATGTTGAGGTTGTTGTTGTTTTTCAATGTTGAGGTTGTTGTTGAATTTGTTGGTGTTTTTCAATGTTGAGATTGTTGTTGTTTTTCAATGTTGACGTTGTTGTTGAATTTGTTGTTGTTTTTAAATGTTGATGTTGTTGTTGAATTTGTTGGTGTTTTGCAATGTTGAGGTTGTTGTTGTTTTTCAATGTTGAGGTTGTTGTTGAATTTGTTGGTGTTTTTCAATGTTGAGGTTTTTGCTGTTTTTCAATGTTGAGGTGGTTGTTGTATTTGTTGGTGTTATTCAATTTCGAGGTTGTTGTTGAATTTGTTGGTGTTTTTCAATGTTGAAGTTTTTGTTGAATTTGCTGGTGTTTTTCAATGTTGAGGTTGTTGTTTTTCAATGTTGAGGTTGTTGTTGAATTTGTTGGTGTTTTTCAATGTTGAGGTTGTTGTTTTTTTTCAATGCTGAGGTTGTTGTTGAATTTGTTGGTGTTTTTCAATGTTGAGGTTGTTGTTGAATTTGTTGGTGTTTTTCAATGTTGAGGTTGTTGTTGTTTTTCAATGTTGAGGTTGTTGTTGAATTTGTTGGTGTTTTTCAATGTTTAGGTTGTTGTTGTTTTTCAATGTTGAGGTTGTTGTTGAATTTGTTGGTGTTTTTCAATGTTGAGGTTGTTGTTGAATTTGTTGGTGTTTTTCATGTTGAGGTTGTTGTTGAATTTGTTGGTGTTTTTCAATGTTGAGGTTGTTGTTGTTTTTCAATGTTGAGGTTGTTGTTGAATTTGTTGGTGTTTTTCAATGTTGAGGTTGTTGTTGTTTTTCAATGTTAAGGTTGTTGTTGAATTTGTTGGTGTTTTTCAATGTTGAGGTTGTTGTTGAAATTGTTGGTGTTTTTCAATGATCAGGTTGTTGTTGTTTTTCATTGTTGAGGTTGTTGAATTTGTGGGTGTTTTTCAATCTTGAGTTTGTTGTTGAATTTGTTGGTGTTTTTCAATGTTGAGGTTGTTGTTGAATTTGTTGGTGTTTTTCAATGTTGAGGTTTTTGGTATTTTTCAATGTTGAGGTTGTTGTTGAGTTTGTTGGTGTTTTTCATTGTTGAGGTTGTTGTTGAATTTGTTGGTGCTTTTCAATGTTGAGGTTGTTGTTGAATTTGTTGGTGTTTTTCAATGTTGAGGTAGTTGTTGTTTTTCAATGTTGAGGTTGTTGTTGAATTTGTTGGTGTTTTTCAATGTTGAGATTGTTGTTGTTTTTCAATGTTGACGTTGTTGTTGAATTTGTTGTTGTTTTTAAATGTTGAGGTTGTTGTTGAATTTGTTGGTGTTTTGCAATGTTGAGGTTGTTGTTGTTTTTCAATGTTGAGGTTGTTGTTGAATTTGTTGGTGTTTTTCAATGTTGAGGTTTTTGCTGTTTTTCAATGTTGAGGTGGTTGTTGTATTTGTTGGTGTTATTCAATTTCGAGGTTGTTGTTGAATTTGTTGGTGTTTTTCAATGTTGAAGTTTTTGTTGAATTTGCTGGTGTTTTTCAATGTTGAGGTTGTTGTTTTTCAATGTTGAGGTTGTTGTTGAATTTGTTGGTGATTTTCAATGTTGAGGTTGTTGTTTTTTTTCAATGCTGAGGTTGTTGTTGAATTTGTTGGTGTTTTTCAATGTTGAGGTTGTTGTTGAATTTGTTGGTGTTTTTCAATGTTGAGGTTGTTGTTGTTTTTCAATGTTGAGGTTGTTGTTGAATTTGTTGGTGTTTTTCAATGTTTAGGTTGTTGTTGTTTTTCAATGTTGAGGTTGTTGTTGAATTTGTTGGTGTTTTTCAAAGTTGAGGTTGTTGTTGAATTTGTTGGTGTTTTTCATGTTGAGGTTGTTGTTGAATTTGTTGGTGTTTTTCAATGTTGAGGTTGTTGTTATTTTTCAATGTTGAGGTTGTTGTTGAGTTTGTTGGTGTTTTTCAATGTTGAGGTTGTAGTTGAATTTGTTGGTGTTTTTCAATGTTGAGGTTGTTGTTGAATTTGTTGGTGTTTTTCAATGTTGAGGTTGTTGTTGTTTTTTAATGTTGAGGTTGTTGTTGAATTTGTTGGTGTTTTTTCAATTTTGAGGTTGTTGGTGTTTTTCAATGTTGAGGTTGATTTTGAATTTGAGGGTGTTTTTCAATGTTGAAGTTGTTGTTGAATTTGTTGGTGTTTTTCAATGTTGACGTTGTTGTTGTTTTTCAATGTTGAGGTTGTTGTTGAATTTGTTGGTGTTTTTCAATGTTGAGGTTGTTGTTGATTTTCAATGCTGAGGTTGTTGTTGAATTTGTTGGTGTTTTTCAATGTTGAGGTTGTTGTTGAATTTGTTGGTGTTTTTCAATGTTGAGGTTGTTGTTGTTTTTCAATTTTGAGGTTGTTCTTGAATTTGTTGGTGTTTTTCAATGTTTAGGTTGTTGTTGTTTTTCAATGTTGAGGTTGTTGTTGAATTTGTTGGTGTTTTTCAATGTTGAGGTTGTTGTTGTTTTTCAATGTTGAGGTTGTTCTTGAATTTGTTGTTGTTTTTCAATGTTTAGGTTGTTGTTGTTTTTCAATGTTGAGGTTGTTGTTGAATTTGTTGGTGTTTTTCAATGTTGAGGTTGTTGTTGAATTTGTTGGTGTTTTTCAATGTTGAGGTTGTTGTTGAATTTGTTGGTGTTTTTCAATGTTGAGTTTGTTGTTCTTTTTCAAAGTTGAGGTTGTTGTTGAATTTGTTGGTGTTTTTCAATGTTGAGGTTGTTGTTGTTTTTCAATGTTGAGGTTATTGTTGAATTTGTTGGTGTTTTTCAATGTTGAGGTTGTTGTTGTTTTTCAATGTTGAGGTTGTTGTTGAATTTGTTGGTGCTTTTCAATGTTGAGGTTGTTGTTGAATTTGTTGGTGTTTTTCAATGTTGAGGTTGTTGTTGTTTTTCAATGTAGAGGTTGTTGTTGAATTTGTTGGCGTTTTTCAATGTTGAGTTTGTTGTTGAATTTGTTGGTGTTTTTCAATTTCGAGGTTGTTGTTGAATTTGTTGGTGTTTTACAATGTTGAGGTTGTTGTTGAATTTGTTGGTGTTTTTCAATGTTGAGGTTGTTGTTGAATTTGTTGGTGTTTTTCAATGTTGATGTTGTTGTTGTTTTTCAATGTTGAGGTTGTTGTTGAATTTGTTGGTGTTTTTCAATGTTTAGTTTGTTGTTGTTTTTCAATGTTGAGGTTGTTGTTGAATTTGTTGGTGTTTTTCAATGTTGAGGTTGTTGTTGTTTTTCAATGTTGAGGTTGTTGTTGAATTTGTTGGTGCTTTTCAATGTTGAGGTTGTTGGTGTTTTTCAATGTTCAGGTTGCTGTTGAATTTGTTGGTGTTTTTCAATGTTGAGGTTGTTGTTGAATTTGTTGGTGTTTTTCAATGTTGCGGTTGTTGTTGTTTTTCAATGTTGAGGTTGTTGTTGAATTTGTTGGTGTTTTTCAATGTTGAGGTTGTTGTTGTTTTTAAATGTTGGGGTTGTTGTTGAATTTGTTGGTGTTTTTCAATTTTGAGGATGTTGTTGTTTTTTCAATGTTGAGGTTGTTGTTGAATTTGTTGGTGTTTTTCCATGATGAGGTTGTTGTTGTTTTTCAAAGTTGAGGTTGTTGTTGAATTTGTTGGTGTTTTTCAATGTCGGGGTTGTTGTTGAATTTGTTGGTGTTTTTCTATGTTGAATTTTTTGAAGAATTTGTTGGTGTTTTTCAATGTTGAGGCTGTTGTTTTTCAATGTTGAGGTTGTTGTTGAATTTGTTGGCGTTTTTAAATGTTGAGGTTGTTGTTGAATTTGTTGGTGTTTTTCAATGTTGAAGTTGTTGTTGAATTTGTTGGTGTTTTTCAATGTTGAGGTTGTTGTTGAATTTGTTGGTGTTTTTCAATGTTGAGGTTGTTGTTGAATTTGTTGGTGTTTTTCAATGTTGAGGTTGTTGTTATTTTTCAATGTTGAGGTTGTTGTTGAATTTGTTGGTGTTTTTCAATGTTGAGGTTGTTGTTGAATTTGTTGGTGTTTTTCAATGTTGAGGTTGTTGTTGAATTTGTTGGTGTTTTTCAATGTTGAGGTTGTTGTTATTTTTCAATGTTGAGGTTGTGGTTGAGTTTGTTGGTGTTTTTCAATGTTGAGGTTGTTGTTGAATTTGTTGGTGTTTTTCAATGTTGAGGTTGTTGTTGAATTTGTTGGTGTTTTTCAATGTTGAGGTTGTTGTTGTTTTTAAATGTTGAGGTTGTTGTTGAATTTGTTGGTGTTTTTTCAATTTTGAGGTTGTTTGTGTTTTTCAATGTTGAGGTTGATTTTGAATTTGAGGGTGTTTTTCAATGTCGAGGTTGTTGTTGAATTTGTTGGTGTTTTTCAATATGGAGGTTGTTGTTGTTTTTCAATGTTGAGGTTGTTGTTGAATTTGTTGGTGTTTTTCAATGTTGAGATTGTTGTTGTTTTTCAATGTTGAGGTTGTTGTTGAATTTGTTGGTGTTTTTAAATGTTGAGGCTGTTGTTCAATTTGCTGGTGTTTTGCAATGTTGAGGTTGTTGTTGTTTTTCAACGTTGAGGTTGTTGTTGAATTTGTTGGTGTTTTTCAATGTTGAGGTTGTTGTTGTTTTTCAATGTTGAGGTTGTTGTTGAATTTGTTGGTGTTTTTCAATGTTGAGTTTGTTGTTGTTTTTCAATGTTAAGGTTGTTGTTGAATTTGTTGGTGTTTTTCAATGTTGAGGTTGTTGTTGTTTTTCAATGTTGAGGTTGTTGTTGAACTTGTTGGTGTTTTTCAATGTTGAGATTGTTGTTGTTTTTCAATGTTGAGGTTGTTGTTCAATTTGTTGGTGTTTTTTCAATTTCGAGGTTGTTGTTGAATTTGTTAGTGTTTTTCAATGTTGAGGTTGTTGTTGAATTTGTTGGTGTTTTTCAATGTTGAGGTTGTTGTTGAATTTGTTGGTGTTTTTCAATGTTGAGGTTGTTGCTGTTTTTCAATGTTGAGGTTGTTGTTGTATTTGTTGGTGTTTTTCAATTTCGAGGTTGTTGTTGAATTTGTTGGTTTTTTTCAATGTTGAAGTTTTTGTTGAATTTGCTGGTGTTTTTCAATGTTGAGGTTGTTGTTGTTTTTCAATGTTAAGGTTGTTGTTGAATTTGTTGGTGTTTTTCAATGTTGAGGTTGTTGTTGAAATTGTTGGTGTTTTTCAATGATCAGGTTGTTGTTGTTTTTCAATGTTGAGGTTGTTGAATTTGTGGGTGTTTTTCAATCTTGAGTTTGTTGTTGAATTTGTTGGTGTTTTTCAATGTTGAGGTTGTTGTTGAATTTGTTGGTGTTTTTCAATGTTGAGGTTTTTGGTATTTTTCAATGTTGAGGTTGTTGTTGAGTTTGTTGGTGTTTTTCAATGTTGAGGTTGTTGTTGAATTTGTTGGTGCTTTTCAATGTTGAGGTTGTTGTTGAATTTGTTGGTGTTTTTCAATGTTGAGGTTGTTGTTGTTTTTCAATGTTGAGGTTGTTGTTGAATTTGTTGGTGTTTTTCAATGTTGAGATTGTTGCTGTTTTTCAATGTTGAGGTTGTTGTTGAATTTGTTGTTGTTTTTAAATGTTGAGGTTGTTGTTGAATTTGTTGGTGTTTTGCAATGTTGAGGTTGTTGTTGTTTTTCAATGTTGAGGTTGTTGTTGAATTTGTTGGTGTTTTTCAATGTTGAGGTTTTTGTTGTTTTTCAATGTTGAGGTGGTTGTTGTATTTGTTGGTGTTATTCAATTTCGAGGTTGTTGTTGAATTTGTTGGTGTTTTTCAATGTTGAAGTTTTTGTTGAATTTGCTGGTGTTTTTCAATGTTGAGGTTGTTGTTTTTCAATGTTGAGGTTGTTGTTGAATTTGTTGGTGTTTTTCAATGTTGAGGTTGTTGTTTTTTTTCAATGCTGAAGTTGTTGTTGAATTTGTTGGTGTTTTTCAATGTTGAGGTTGTTGTTGAATTTGTTGGTGTTTTTCAATGTTGAGGTTGTTGTTGTTTTTCAATGTTGAGGTTGTTGTTGAATTTGTTGGTGTTTTTCAATGTTTAGGTTGTTGTTGTTTTTCAATGTTGAGGTTGTTGTTGAATTTGTTGGTGTTTTTCAATGTTGAGGTTGTTGTTGAATTTGTTGGTGTTTTTCATGTTGAGGTTGTTGTTGAATTTGTTGGTGTTTTTCAATGTTGAGATTGTTATTATTTTTCAATGTTGAGGTTGTTGTTGAGTTTGTTGGTGTTTTTCAATGTTGAGGTTGTTGTTGAATTTGTTGGTGTTTTTCAATGTTGGAGGTTGTTGTTGAATTTGTTGGTGTTTTTCAATGTTGAGGTTGTTGTTGTTTTTAAATGTTGAGGTTGTTGTTGAATTTGTTGGTGTTTTTCAATGTTGAGATTGTTGTTGTTTTTCAATGTTGAGGTTGTTGTTGAATTTCTTGGTGTTTTTAAATGTTGAGGTTGTTGTTGAATTTGTTGGTGTTTTGCAATGTTGAGGTTGTTGTTGTTTTTCAATGTTGAGGTTGTTGTTGAATTTGTTGGTGTTTTTCAATGTTGAGGTTTTTGTTGTTTTTCAATGCTGAGGTTGTTGTTGTATTTGTTGGTGTTTTTCAATTTCGAGGTTGTTGTTGAATTTGTTGGTGTTTTTCAATGTTGAAGTTGTTGTTGAATTTGTCGGTGTTTTTCAATGTTGAGGTTGTTGTTGTTTTTCAATGCTGAGGTTGTTGTTGAATTTGTTGGAGTTTTTCAAAGTTGAGGTTGTTGTTGTTTTTCAATGCTGAGGTTGTTGTTGAATTTGTTGGTGTTTTTCAATGTTGAGGTTGTTGTTGAATTTGCTGGTGTTTTTCAATGTTGAGGTTGTTGTTGTTTTTCAATGTTGAGGTTGTTGTTGAATTTGTTGGTGTTTTTCAATGTTGAGGTTGTTGATGTTTTCCAATGTTGAGGTTGTTGTTGAATTTGTTGGTGTTTTTCAATGTTGAGGTTGTTGTTGAATTTGTTGGTGTTTTTCAATGTTGAGGTTGTTATTATTTTTCAATGTTGAGGTTGTTGTTGAGTTTGTTGGTGTTTTTCAATGTTGAGGTTGTTGTTGAATTTGTTGGTGTTTTTCAATGTTGAGGTTGTTGTTGAATTTGTTGGTGTTTTTCAATGTTGAGGTTGTTGTTGTTTTTCAATGTTGAGGTTGTTGTTGAATTTGTTGGTGTTTTTCAACGTTGAGGTTGTTGTTGAATTTGTTGGTGTTTTTCAATGTTGAGGTTGTTGTTGTTTTTCAATGTTGAGGTTGTTGTTGAATTTGTTGGTGTTTTTCAATGTTTAGGTTGTTGTTGAATTTGTTGGTGTTTTTCAATTTCGAGGTTGTTGTTGAATTTGTTGGTGTTTTTCAATGTTGAAGTTGTTGTTGAATTTGTTGGTGTTTTTCAATGTTGAGGTTGTTGTTGTTTTTCAATGCTGAGGTTGTTGTTGAATTTGTTGGTGTTTTTCAATGTTGAGGTTGTTGTTGAATTTGTTGGTGTTTTTGAATGTTGAGGTTGTTGTTGTTTTTCAATGTTGAGGTTGTTGTTGAATTTGTTGGTGTTTTTCAATGTTGAGGTTGTTGTTGTTTTTCAATGTTGAGGTTGTTGTTGAATTTGTTGGTGTTTTTCAATGTTGAGGTTGTTGTTATTTTTCAATGTTGAGGTTGTTGTTGAGTTTGTTGGTGTTTTTCAATGTTGAGGTTGTTGTTGAATTTGTTGGTGTTTTTCAATGTTGAGGTAGTTGTTGAATTTGTTGGTGTTTTTCAATGTTGAGGTTGTTGTTGTTTTTAAATGTTGAGGTTGTTGTTGAATTTGCTGGTGTATTTTCAATTTTGAGGTTGTTGGTGTTGTTCAATGTTGAGGTTGATTTTGAATTTGAGGGTGTCTTTCAATGTCGAGGTTGTTGTTGAATTTGTTGGTGTTTTTCAATGTTGAGGTTGTTGTTGTTTTTCAATGTTGGGGTTGTTGTTGAATTTGTTGGTGTTTTTCAATGTTGAGATTGTTGTTGTTTTTCAATGTTGAGGTTGTTGTTGAATTTGTTGGTGTTTTTAAATGTTGAGGTTGTTGTTGAATTTGTTGGTGTTTTGCAATGTTGAGGTTGTTGATGTTTTTCAATGTTGAGGTTGTTGTTGAATTTGTTGGTGTTTTTCAATGTTGAGGTTTTTGTTGTTTTTCAATGTTGAGGTTGTTTGTTGTATTTGGTGGTGTTTTTCAATTTCGAGGTTGTTGTTGAATTTGTTGGTGTTTTTTAATGTTGAAGTTGTTGTTGAATTTGTCGGTGTTTTTCAATGTTGAGGTTGTTGTTGTTTTTCAATGTTGAGGTTGTTGTTGAATTTGTTGGTGTTTTTCACTGTTGAGGTTGTTGTTGTTTTTCAATGCTGAGGTTGTTGTTGAATTTGTTGGTGTTTTTCAATTTCGAGGTTGTTGTTGAATTTGTTAGTGTTTTTCAATGTTGAGGTTGTTGTTGAATTTGTTGGTGTTTTTCAATGTTGAGGTTGTTGTTGAATTTGTTGGTGTTTTTCAATGTTGAGGTTGTTGCTGTTTTTCAATGTTGAGGTTGTTGTTGTATTTGTTGGTGTTTTTCAATTTCGAGGTTGTTGTTGAATTTGTTGGTTTTTTTTCAATGTTGAAGTTGTTGTTGAATTTGCTGGTGTTTTTCAATGTTGAGGTTGTTGTTGTTTTTCAATGTTAAGGTTGTTGTTGAATTTGTTGGTGTTTTTCAATGTTGAGGTTGTTGTTGAAATTGTTGGTGTTTTTCAATGATCAGGTTGTTGTTGTTTTTCAATGTTGAGGTTGTTGAATTTGTGGGTGTTTTTCAATCTTGAGTTTGTTGTTGAATTTGTTGGTGTTTTTCAATGTTGAGGTTGTTGTTGAATTTGTTGGTGTTTTTCAATGTTGAGGTTTTTGGTATTTTTCAATGTTGAGGTTGTTGTTGAGTTTGTTGGTGTTTTTCAATGTTGAGGTTGTTGTTGAATTTGTTGGTGCTTTTCAATGTTGAGGTTGTTGTTGAATTTGTTGGTGTTTTTCAATGTTGAGGTTGTTGTTGTTTTTCAATGTTGAGGTTGTTGTTGAATTTGTTGGTGTTTTTCAATGTTGAGATTGTTGCTGTTTTTCAATGTTGAGGTTGTTGTTGAATTTGTTGTTGTTTTTAAATGTTGAGGTTGTTGTTGAATTTGTTGGTGTTTTGCAATGTTGAGGTTGTTGTTGTTTTTCAATGTTGAGGTTGTTGTTGAATTTGTTGGTGTTTTTCAATGTTGAGGTTTTTGTTGTTTTTCAATGTTGAGGTGGTTGTTGTATTTGTTGGTGTTATTCAATTTCGAGGTTGTTGTTGAATTTGTTGGTGTTTTTCAATGTTGAAGTTTTTGTTGAATTTGCTGGTGTTTTTCAATGTTGAGGTTGTTGTTTTTCAATGTTGAGGTTGTTGTTGAATTTGTTGGTGTTTTTCAATGTTGAGGTTGTTGTTTTTTTTCAATGCTGAAGTTGTTGTTGAATTTGTTGGTGTTTTTCAATGTTGAGGTTTTTGTTGAATTTGTTGGTGTTTTTCAATGTTGAGGTTGTTGTTGTTTTTCAATGTTGAGGTTGTTGTTGAATTTGTTGGTGTTTTTCAATGTTTAGGTTGTTGTTGTTTTTCAATGTTGAGGTTGTTGTTGAATTTGTTGGTGTTTTTCAATGTTGAGGTTGTTGTTGAATTTGTTGGTGTTTTTCATGTTGAGGTTGTTGTTGAATTTGTTGGTGTTTTTCAATGTTGAGATTGTTATTATTTTTCAATGTTGAGGTTGTTGTTGAGTTTGTTGGTGTTTTTCAATGTTGAGGTTGTTGTTGAATTTGTTGGTGTTTTTCAATGTTGGAGGTTGTTGTTGAATTTGTTGGTGTTTTTCAATGTTGAGGTTGTTGTTGTTTTTAAATGTTGAGGTTGTTGTTGAATTTGTTGGTGTTTTTCAATGTTGAGATTGTTGTTGTTTTTCAATGTTGAGGTTGTTGTTGAATTTGTTGGTGTTTTTAAATGTTGAGGTTGTTGTTGAATTTGTTGGTGTTTTGCAATGTTGAGGTTGTTGTTGTTTTTCAATGTTGAGGTTGTTGTTGAATTTGTTGGTGTTTTTCAATGTTGAGGTTTTTGTTGTTTTTCAATGCTGAGGTTGTTGTTGTATTTGTTGGTGTTTTTCAATTTCGAGGTTGTTGTTGAATTTGATGGTGTTTTTCAATGTTGAAGTTGTTGTTGAATTTGTCGGTGTTTTTCAATGTTGAGGTTGTTGTTGTTTTTCAATGCTGAGGTTGTTGTTGAATTTGTTGGAGTTTTTCAAAGTTGAGGTTGTTGTTGTTTTTCAATGCTGAGGTTGTTGTTGAATTTGTTGGTGTTTTTCAATGTTGAGGTTGTTGTTGAATTTGCTGGTGTTTTTCAATGTTGAGGTTGTTGTTGTTTTTCAATGTTGAGGTAGTTGTTGAATTTGTTGGTGTTTTTCAATGTTGAGGTTGTTGATGTTTTCCAATGTTGAGGTTGTTGTTGAATTTGTTGGTGTTTTTCAATGTTGAGGTTGTTGTTGAATTTGTTGGTGTTTTTCAATGTTGAGGTTGTTATTATTTTTCAATGTTGAGGTTGTTGTTGAGTTTGTTGGTGTTTTTCAATGTTGAGGTTGTTGTTGAATTTGTTGGTGTTTTTCAATGTTGAGGTTGTTGTTGAATTTGTTGGTGTTTTTCAATGTTGAGGTTGTTGTTGTTTTTCAATGTTGAGGTTGTTGTTGAATTTGTTGGTGTTTTTCAACGTTGAGGTTGTTGTTGAATTTGTTGGTGTTTTTCAATGTTGAGGTTGTTGTTGTTTTTCAATGTTGAGGTTGTTGTTGAATTTTTGGTGTTTTTCAATGTTTAGGTTGTTGTTGAATTTGTTGGTGTTTTTCAATTTCGAGGTTGTTGTTGAATTTGTTGGTGTTTTTCAATGTTGAAGTTGTTGTTGAATTTGTTGGTGTTTTTCAATGTTGAGGTTGTTGTTGTTTTTCAATGCTGAGGTTGTTGTTGAATTTGTTGGTGTTTTTCAATGTTGAGGTTGTTGTTGAATTTGTTGGTGTTTTTGAATGTTGAGGTTGTTGTTGTTTTTCAATGTTGAGGTTGTTGTTGAATTTGTTGGTGTTTTTCAATGTTGAGGTTGTTGTTGTTTTTCAATGTTGAGGTTGTTGTTGAATTTGTTGGTGTTTTTCAATGTTGAGGTTGTTGTTATTTTTCAATGTTGAGGTTGTTGTTGAGTTTGTTGGTGTTTTTCAATGTTGAGGTTGTTGTTGAATTTGTTGGTGTTTTTCAATGTTGAGGTAGTTGTTGAATTTGTTGGTGTTTTTCAATGTTGAGGTGGTTGTTGTTTTTAAATGTTGAGGTTGTTGTTGAATTTGCTGGTGTATTTTCAATTTTGAGGTTGTTGGTGTTGTTCAATGTTGAGGTTGATTTTGAATTTGAGGGTGTCTTTCAATGTCGAGGTTGTTGTTGAATTTGTTGGTGTTTTTCAATGTTGAGGTTGTTGTTGTTTTTCAATGTTGGGGTTGTTGTTGAATTTGTTGGTGTTTTTCAATGTTGAGATTGTTGTTGTTTTTCAATGTTGAGGTTGTTGTTGAATTTGTTGGTGTTTTTAAATGTTGAGGTTGTTGTTGAATTTGTTGGTGTTTTGCAATGTTGAGGTTGTTGATGTTTTTCAATGTTGAGGTTGTTGTTGAATTTGTTGGTGTTTTTCAATGTTGAGGTTTTTGTTGTTTTTCAATGTTGAGGTTTTTGTTGTATTTGGTGGTGTTTTTCAATTTCGAGGTTGTTGTTGAATTTGTTGGTGTTTTTTAATGTTGAAGTTGTTGTTGAATTTGTCGGTGTTTTTCAATGTTGAGGTTGTTGTTGTTTTTCAATGTTGAGGTTGTTGTTGAATTTGTTGGTGTTTTTCAATGTTGAGGTTGTTGTTGTTTTTCAATGCTGAGGTTGTTGTTGAATTTGTTGGTGTTTTTCAATGTTGAGGTTGTCGTTGAATTTGTTGCTGTTTTTCAATGTTGAGGTTGTTGTTGTTTTTCAATGTTGAGGTTGTTGTTGAATTTGTTGGTGTTTTTCAATGTTGAGGTTGTTGATGTTTTCCAATGTTGAGGTTGTTGTTGAATTTGTTAGTGTTTTTCAATGTTGAGGTTGTTGTTGAATTTGTTGGTGTTTTTCAATGTTGAGGTTGTTGTTATTTTTCAATGTTGAGGTTGTTGTTGAGATTGTTGGTGTTTTTCAATGTTGAGGTTGTTGTTGAATTTGTTGGTGTTTTTCAATGTTGAGGTTGTTGTTGAATTTGTTGGTGTTTTTCAATGTTGAGGTTGTTGTTGTTTTTCAATGTTGAGGTTGTTGTTGAATTTGTTGGTGTTTTTCAACGTTGAGGTTGTTGTTGAATTTGTTGGTGTTTTTCAATGTTGAGGTTGTTGTTGTTTTTCAATGTTGAGGTTGTTGTTGAATTTGTTGGTGTTTTTCAATGTTTAGGTTGTTGTTGAATTTGTTGGTGTTTTTCAATTTCGAGGTTGTTGTTGAATTTGTTGGTGTTTTTCAATGTTGAAGTTGTTGTTGAATTTGTTGTTGTTTTTCAATGTTGAGGTTGTTGTTGTTTTTCAATGCTGAGGTTGTTGTTGAATTTGTTGGTGTTTTTCAATGTTGAGGTTGTTGTTGAATTTGTTGGTGTTTTTCAATGTTGAGGTTGTTGTTTTTCAATGTTGAGGTTGTTGTTGAATTTGTTGTTGTTTTTCAATGTTGAGGTTGTTGTTGTTTTTCAATGTTGAGGTTGTTGTTGAATTTGTTGGTGTTTTTCAATTTCGAGGTTGTTGTTGAATTTGTTTGTGTTTTTCAATGTTGAGGTTGTTGTTGTTTTTCAATGTTGAGGTTATTGTTGAATTTGTTGGTGTTTTTCAATGTTGAGGTTGTTGTTGTTTTTCAATGTTGAGGTTGTTGTTGAATTTGTTGGTGTTTTTCAATGTTGAGTTTGTTGTTGTTTTTCAATGTTGAGGTTGTTGTTGAATTTGTTGGTGTTTTTCAATGTTTAGGTTGTTGTTGTTTTTCAATGTTGAGGTTGTTGTTGAATTTGTTGGTGTTTTTCAATGTTGAGGTTGTTGTTGTTTTTCAATGTTAAGGTTGTTGTTGAATTTGTTGGTGTTTTTCAATGTTGAGGTTGTTGTTGAAATTGTTGGTGTTCTTCAATGATCAGGTTGTTGTTGTTTTTCAATGTTGAGGTTGTTGAATTTGTGGGTGTTTTTCAATCTTGAGTTTGTTGTTGAATTTGTTGGTGTTTTTCAATGTTGAGGTTGTTGTTGAATTTGTTGGTGTTTTTCAATGTTGAGGTTTTTGGTATTTTTCAATGTTGAGGTTGTTGTTGAGTTTGTTGGTGTTTTTCAATGTTGAGGTTGTTGTTGAATTTGTTGGTGCTTTTCAATGTTGAGGTTGTTGTTGAATTTGTTGGTGTTTTTCAATGTTGAGGTTGTTGTTGTTTTTCAATGTTGAGGTTGTTGTTGAATTTGTTGGTGTTTTTCAATGTTGAGATTGTTGTTGTTTTTCAATGTTGACGTTGTTGTTGAATTTGTTGTTGTTATTCAATTTCGAGGTTGTTGTTGAATTTGTTGGTGTTTTTCAATGTTGAAGTTTTTGTTGAATTTGCTGGTGTTTTTCAATGTTGAGGTTGTTGTTTTTCAATGTTGAGGTTGTTGTTGAATTTGTTGGTGTTTTTCAATGTTGAGGTTGTTGTTTTTTTTCAATGCTGAGGTTGTTGTTGAATTTGTTGGTGTTTTTCAATGTTGAGGTTGTTGTTGAATTTGTTGGTGTTTTTCAATGTTGAGGTTGTTGTTGTTTTTCAATGTTGAGGTTGTTGTTGAATTTGTTGGTGTTTTTCAATGTTTAGGTTGTTGTTGTTTTTCAATGTTGAGGTTGTTGTTGAATTTGTTGGTGTTTTTCAATGTTGAGGTTGTTGTTGAATTTGTTGGTGTTTTTCATGTTGAGGTTGTTGTTGAATTTGTTGGTGTTTTTCAATGTTGAGGTTGTTGTTATTTTTCAATGTTGAGGTTGTTGTTGAGTTTGTTGGTGTTTTTCAATGTTGAGGTTGTTGTTGAATTTGTTGGTGTTTTTCAATGTTGAGGTTGTTGTTGAATTTGTTGGTGTTTTTCAATGTTGAGGTTGTTGTTGTTTTTAAATGTTGAGGTTGTTGTTGAATTTGTTGGTGTTTTTTCAATTTTGAGGTTGTTGGTGTTTTTCAATGTTGAGGTTGATTTTGAATTTGAGGGTGTTTTTCAATGTTGAAGTTGTTGTTGAATTTGTTGGTGTTTTTCAATGTTGAGGTTGTTGTTGTTTTTCAATGTTGAGGTTATTGTTGAATTTGTTGGTGTTTTTCAATGTTTAGGTTGTTGTTGAATTTGTTGGTGTTTTTCAATTTCGAGGTTGTTGTTGAATTTGTTGGTGTTTTTCAATGTTGAAGTTGTTGTTGAATTTGTTGGTGTTTTTCAATGTTGAGGTTGTTGTTGTTTTTCAATGCTGAGGTTGTTGTTGAATTTGTTGGTGTTTTTCAATGTTGAGGTTGTTGTTGAATTTGTTGGTGTTTTTGAATGTTGAGGTTGTTGTTGATTTTCAATGTTGAGGTTGTTGTTGAATTTGTTGGTGTTTTTCAATGTTGAGGTTGTTGTTGTTTTTCAATGTTGAGGTTGTTGTTGAATTTGTTGGTGTTTTTCAATGTTGAGGTTGTTGTTATTTTTCAATGTTGAGGTTGTTGTTGAGTTAGTTGGTGTTTTTCAATGTTGAGGTTGTTGTTGAATTTGTTGGTGTTTTTCAATGTTGAGGTAGTTGTTGAATTTGTTGGTGTTTTTCAATGTTGAGGTTGTTGTTGTTTTTAAATGTTGAGGTTGTTGTTGAATTTGCTGGTGTATTTTCAATTTTGAGGTTGTTGGTGTTGTTCAATGTTGAGGTTGATTTTGAATTTGAGGGTGTCTTTCAATGTCGAGGTTGTTGTTGAATTTGTTGGTGTTTTTCAATGTTGAGGTTGTTGTTGTTTTTCAATGTTGGGGTTGTTGTTGAATTTGTTGGTGTTTTTCAATGTTGAGATTGTTGTTGTTTTTCAATGTTGAGGTTGTTGTTGAATTTGTTGGTGTTTTTAAATGTTGAGGTTGTTGTTGAATTTGTTGGTGTTTTGCAATGTTGAGGTTGTTGATGTTTTTCAATGTTGAGGTTGTTGTTGAATTTGTTGGTGTTTTTCAATGTTGAGGTTTTTGTTGTTTTTCAATGTTGAGGTTTTTGTTGTATTTGGTGGTGTTTTTCAATTTCGAGGTTGTTGTTGAATTTGTTGGTGTTTTTTAATGTTGAAGTTGTTGTTGAATTTGTCGGTGTTTTTCAATGTTGAGGTTGTTGTTGTTTTTCAATGTTGAGGTTGTTGTTGAATTTGTTGGTGTTTTTCAATGTTGAGGTTGTTGTTGTTTTTCAATGCTGAGGTTGTTGTTGAATTTGTTGGTGTTTTTCAATGTTGAGGTTGTCGTTGAATTTGTTGCTGTTTTTCAATGTTGAGGTTGTTGTTGTTTTTCAATGTTGAGGTTGTTGTTGAATTTGTTGGTGTTTTTCAATGTTGAGGTTGTTGATGTTTTCCAATGTTGAGGTTGTTGTTGAATTTGTTAGTGTTTTTCAATGTTGAGGTTGTTGTTGAATTTGTTGGTGTTTTTCAATGTTGAGGTTGTTGTTATTTTTCAATGTTGAGGTTGTTGTTGAGATTGTTGGTGTTTTTCAATGTTGAGGTTGTTGTTGAATTTGTTGGTGTTTTTCAATGTTGAGGTTGTTGTTGAATTTGTTGGTGTTTTTCAATGTTGAGGTTGTTGTTGTTTTTCAATGTTGAGGTTGTTGTTGAATTTGTTGGTGTTTTTCAACGTTGAGGTTGTTGTTGAATTTGTTGGTGTTTTTCAATGTTGAGGTTGTTGTTGTTTTTCAATGTTGAGGTTGTTGTTGAATTTGTTGGTGTTTTTCAATGTTTAGGTTGTTGTTGAATTTGTTGGTGTTTTTCAATTTCGAGGTTGTTGTTGAATTTGTTGGTGTTTTTCAATGTTGAAGTTGTTGTTGAATTTGTTGTTGTTTTTCAATGTTGAGGTTGTTGTTGTTTTTCAATGCTGAGGTTGTTGTTGAATTTGTTGGTGTTTTTCAATGTTGAGGTTGTTGTTGAATTTGTTGGTGTTTTTCAATGTTGAGGTTGTTGTTTTTCAATGTTGAGGTTGTTGTTGAATTTGTTGTTGTTTTTCAATGTTGAGGTTGTTGTTGTTTTTCAATGTTGAGGTTGTTGTTGAATTTGTTGGTGTTTTTCAATTTCGAGGTTGTTGTTGAATTTGTTTGTGTTTTTCAATGTTGAGATTGTTGTTGTTTTTCAATGTTGAGGTTGTTGTTGAATTTGTTGGTGTTTTTAAATGTTGAGGTTGTTGTTGAATTTGTTGGTGTTTTGCAATGTTGAGGTTGTTGATGTTTTTCAATGTTGAGGTTGTTGTTGAATTTGTTGGTGTTTTTCAATGTTGAGGTTTTTGTTGTTTTTCAATGTTGAGGTTTTTGTTGTATTTGGTAGTGTTTTTCAATTTCGAGGTTGTTGTTGAATTTGTTGGTGTTTTTTAATGTTGAAGTTGTTGTTGAATTTGTCGGTGTTTTTCAATGTTGAGGTTGTTGTTGTTTTTCAATGTTGAGGTTGTTGTTGAATTTGTTGGTGTTTTTCAATGTTGAGGTTGTTGTTGTTTTTCAATGCTGAGGTTGTTGTTGAATTTGTTGGTGTTTTTCAATGTTGAGGTTGTCGTTGAATTTGTTGCTGTTTTTCAATGTTGAGGTTGTTGTTGTTTTTCAATGTTGAGGTTGTTGTTGAATTTGTTGGTGTTTTTCAATGTTGAGGTTGTTGATGTTTTCCAATGTTGAGGTTGTTGTTGAATTTGTTAGTGTTTTTCAATGTTGAGGTTGTTGTTGAATTTGTTGGTGTTTTTCAATGTTGAGGTTGTTGTTATTTTTCAATGTTGAGGTTGTTGTTGAGATTGTTGGTGTTTTTCAATGTTGAGGTTGTTGTTGAATTTGTTGGTGTTTTTCAATGTTGAGGTTGTTGTTGAATTTGTTGGTGTTTTTCAATGTTGAGGTTGTTGTTGTTTTTCAATGTTGAGGTTGTTGTTGAATTTGTTGGTGTTTTTCAACGTTGAGGTTGTTGTTGAATTTGTTGGTGTTTTTCAATGTTGAGGTTGTTGTTGTTTTTCAATGTTGAGGTTGTTGTTGAATTTGTTGGTGTTTTTCAATGTTTAGGTTGTTGTTGAATTTGTTGGTGTTTTTCAATTTCGAGGTTGTTGTTGAATTTGTTGGTGTTTTTCAATGTTGAAGTTGTTGTTGAATTTGTTGTTGTTTTTCAATGTTGAGGTTGTTGTTGTTTTTCAATGCTGAGGTTGTTGTTGAATTTGTTGGTGTTTTTCAATGTTGAGGTTGTTGTTGAATTTGTTGGTGTTTTTCAATGTTGAGGTTGTTGTTTTTCAATGTTGAGGTTGTTGTTGAATTTGTTGTTGTTTTTCAATGTTGAGGTTGTTGTTGTTTTTCAATGTTGAGGTTGTTGTTGAATTTGTTGGTGTTTTTCAATTTCGAGGTTGTTGTTGAATTTGTTTGTGTTTTTCAATGTTGAGGTTGTTGTTGTTTTTCAATGTTGAGGTTATTGTTGAATTTGTTGGTGTTTTTCAATGTTGAGGTTGTTGTTGTTTTTCAATGTTGAGGTTGTTGTTGAATTTGTTGGTGTTTTTCAATGTTGAGTTTGTTGTTGTTTTTCAATGTTGAGGTTGTTGTTGAATTTGTTGGTGTTTTTCAATGTTGAGGTTGTTGTTGTTTTTCAATGTTGAGGTTGTTGTTGAATTTGTTGGTGTTTTTCAATGTTGAGGTTGTTGTTGTTTTTCAATGTTAAGGTTGTTGTTGAATTTGTTGGTGTTTTTCAATGTTGAGGTTGTTGTTGAAATTGTTGGTGTTCTTCAATGATCAGGTTGTTGTTGTTTTTCAATGTTGAGGTTGTTGAATTTGTGGGTGTTTTTCAATCTTGAGTTTGTTGTTGAATTTGTTGGTGTTTTTCAATGTTGAGGTTGTTGTTGAATTTGTTGGTGTTTTTCAATGTTGAGGTTTTTGGTATTTTTCAATGTTGAGGTTGTTGTTGAGTTTGTTGGTGTTTTTCAATGTTGAGGTTGTTGTTGAATTTGTTGGTGCTTTTCAATGTTGAGGTTGTTGTTGAATTTGTTGGTGTTTTTCAATGTTGAGGTTGTTGTTGTTTTTCAATGTTGAGGTTGTTGTTGAATTTGTTGGTGTTTTTCAGTGTTGAGATTGTTGTTGTTTTTCAATGTTGACGTTGTTGTTGAATTTGTTGTTGTTATTCAATTTCGAGGTTGTTGTTGAATTTGTTGGTGTTTTTCAATGTTGAAGTTTTTGTTGAATTTGCTGGTGTTTTTCAATGTTGAGGTTGTTGTTTTTCAATGTTGAGGTTGTTGTTGAATTTGTTGGTGTTTTTCAATGTTGAGGTTGTTGTTTTTTTTCAATGCTGAGGTTGTTGTTGAATTTGTTGGTGTTTTTCAATGTTGAGGTTGTTGTTGAATTTGTTGGTGTTTTTCAATGTTGAGGTTGTTGTTGTTTTTCAATGTTGAGGTTGTTGTTGAATTTGTTGGTGTTTTTCAATGTTTAGGTTGTTGTTGTTTTTCAATGTTGAGGTTGTTGTTGAATTTGTTGGTGTTTTTCAATGTTGAGGTTGTTGTTGAATTTGTTGGTGTTTTTCATGTTGAGGTTGTTGTTGAATTTGTTGGTGTTTTTCAATGTTGAGGTTGTTGTTATTTTTCAATGTTGAGGTTGTTGTTGAGTTTGTTGGTGTTTTTCAATGTTGAGGTTGTTGTTGAATTTGTTGGTGTTTTTCAATGTTGAGGTTGTTGTTGAATTTGTTGGTGTTTTTCAATGTTGAGGTTGTTGTTGTTTTTAAATGTTGAGGTTGTTGTTGAATTTGTTGGTGTTTTTTCAATTTTGAGGTTGTTGGTGTTTTTCAATGTTGAGGTTGATTTTGAATTTGAGGGTGTTTTTCAATGTTGAAGTTGTTGTTGAATTTGTTGGTGTTTTTCAATGTTGAGGTTGTTGTTGTTTTTCAATGTTGAGGTTATTGTTGAATTTGTTGGTGTTTTTCAATGTTGAGTTTGTTGTTCTTTTTCAAAGTTGAGGTTGTTGTTGAATTTGTTGGTGTTTTTCAATGTTGAGGTTGTTGTTGTTTTTCAATGTTGAGGTTATTGTTGAATTTGTTGGTGTTTTTCAATGTTGAGGTTGTTGTTGTTTTTCAATGTTGAGGTTGTTGTTGAATTTGTTGGTGCTTTTCAATGTTGAGGTTGTTGTTGAATTTGTTGGTGTTTTTCAATGTTGAGGTTGTTGTTGTTTTTCAATGTAGAGGTTGTTGTTGAATTTGTTGGCGTTTTTCAATGTTGAGTTTGTTGTTGAATTTGTTCGTGTTTTTCAATTTCGAGGTTGTTGTTGAATTTGTTGGTGTTTTACAATGTTGAGGTTGTTGTTGAATTTGTTGGTGTTTTTCAATGTTGAGGTTGTTGTTGAATTTGTTGGTGTTTTTCAATGTTGAGGTTGTTGTTGTTTTTCAATGTTGAGGTTGTTGTTGAATTTGTTGGTGTTTTTCAATGTTTAGTTTGTTGTTGTTTTTCAATGTTGAGGTTGTTGTTGAATTTGTTGGTGTTTTTCAATGTTGAGGTTGTTGTTGTTTTTCAATGTTGAGGTTGTTGTTGAATTTGTTGGTGTTTTTCAATGTTGAGTTTGTTGTTCTTTTTCAAAGTTGAGGTTGTTGTTGAATTTGTTGGTGTTTTTCAATGTTGAGGTTGTTGTTGTTTTTCAATGTTGAGGTTATTGTTGAATTTGTTGGTGTTTTTCAATGTTGAGGTTGTTGTTGTTTTTCAATGTTGAGGTTGTTGTTGAATTTGTTGGTGCTTTTCAATGTTGAGGTTGTTGTTGAATTTGTTGGTGTTTTTCAATGTTGAGGTTGTTGTTGTTTTTCAATGTAGAGGTTGTTGTTGAATTTGTTGGCGTTTTTCAATGTTGAGTTTGTTGTTGAATTTGTTGGTGTTTTTCAATTTCGAGGTTGTTGTTGAATTTGTTGGTGTTTTACAATGTTGAGGTTGTTGTTGAATTTGTTGGTGTTTTTCAATGTTGAGGTTGTTGTTGAATTTGTTGGTGTTTTTCAATGTTGAGGTTGTTGTTGTTTTTCAATGTTGAGGTTGTTGTTGAATTTGTTGGTGTTTTTCAATGTTTAGTTTGTTGTTGTTTTTCAATGTTGAGGTTGTTGTTGAATTTGTTGGTG
Organism: Isurus oxyrinchus; assembly: GCA_026770705.1. Lineage (NCBI taxonomy): Eukaryota > Metazoa > Chordata > Chondrichthyes > Lamniformes > Lamnidae > Isurus > Isurus oxyrinchus. Next base: position 1,263,726 of record JANJGN010000084.1, on the reverse strand, counting down.
TTTTTCAATGTTGAGGTTGTTGTTGTTTTTCAATGTTGAGGTTGTTGTTGAATTTGTTGGTGCTTTTCAATGTTGAGGTTGTTGGTGTTTTTCAATGTTCAGGTTGCTGTTGAATTTGTTGGTGTTTTTCAATGTTGAGGTTGTTGTTGAATTTGTTGGTGTTTTTCAATGTTGCGGTTGTTGTTGTTTTTCAATGTTGAGGTTGTTGTTGAGTTTGTTGCTGTTTTTCAACGTTGAGGTTGTTGTTGAATTTGTTGGTGTTTTTCAATGTTGAGGTTGTTGTTGAATTTGTTGTTGTTTTTCAATGCTGAGGTTGTTGTTGTTTTTAAATGTTGGGGTTGTTGTTGAATTTGTTGGTGTTTTTCAATTTTGAGGATGTTGTTGTTTTTCAATGTTGATGTTGTTGTTGAATTTGTTGGTGTTTTTCCATGATGAGGTTGTTGTTGTTTTTCAAAGTTGAGGTTGTTGTTGAATGTGTTGGTGTTTTTCAATGTCGGGGTTGTTGTTGAATTTGTTGGTGTTTTTCTATGTTGAATTTTTTGAAGAATTTGTTGGTGTTTTTCAATGTTGAGGTTGTTGTTTTTCAATGTTGAGGTTGTTGTTGAATTTGTTGGTGTTTTTCAATGTTGAGGTTGTTGTTGAATTTGTTGGTGTTTTTCAATGTTGAGGTTGTTGTTATTTTTCAATGTTGAGGTTGTGGTTGAGTTTGTTGGTGTTTTTCAATGTTGAGGTTGTTGTTGAATTTGTTGGTGTTTTTCAATGTTGAGGTTGTTGTTGAATTTGTTGGTGTTTTTCAATGTTGAGGTTGTTGTTGTTTTTAAATGTTGAGGTTGTTGTTGAATTTGTTGGTGTTTTTTCAATTTTGAGGTTGTTTGTGTTTTTCAATGTTGAGGTTGATTTTGAATTTGAGGGTGTTTTTCAATGTCGAGGTTGTTGTTGAATTTGTTGGTGTTTTTCAATATGGAGGTTGTTGTTGTTTTTCAATGTTGAGGTTGTTGTTGAATTTGTTGGTGTTTTTCAATGTTGAGATTGTTGTTGTTTTTCAATGTTGAGGTTGTTGTTGAATTTGTTGGTGTTTTTAAATGTTGAGGTTGTTGTTCAATTTGCTGGTGTTTTGCAATGTTGAGGTTGTTGTTGTTTTTCAATGTTGAGGTTGTTGTTGAATTTGTTGGTGTTTTTCAATGTTGAGGTTGTTGTTGTTTTTCAATGTTGAGGTTGTTGTTGTATTTGTTGGTGTTTTTCAATTTCGAGGTTGTTGTTGAATTTGTTGGTGTTTTTCAATGTTGATGTTGTTGTTGAAATGGTGGGGTTTTTCAATGTTGAGGTTGTTGTTGTTTTTCAACGTTGAGGTTGTTGTTGAATTTGTTGGTGTTTTTCAATGTTGAGGTTGTTGTTGTTTTTCAATGTTGAGGTTGTTGTTGAATTTGTTGGTGTTTTTCAATGTTGAGTTTGTTGTTGTTTTTCAATGTTAAGGTTGTTGTTGAATTTGTTGGTGTTTTTCAATGTTGAGGTTGTTGTTGTTTTTCAATGTTGAGGTTGTTGTTGAATTTGTTGGTGTTTTTCAATGTTGAGATTGTTGTTGTTTTTCAATGTTGAGGTTGTTGTTCAATTTGTTGGTGTTTTTCAATTTCGAGGTTGTTGTTGAATTTGTTAGTGTTTTTCAAAGTTGAGGTTGTTGTTGAATTTGTTGGTGTTTTTCAATGTTGACGTTGTTGTTGAATTTGTTGGTGTTTTTCAATGTTGAGGTTGTTGCTGTTTTTCAATGTTGAGGTTGTTGTTGTATTTGTTGGTGTTTTTCAATTTCGAGGTTGTTGTTGAATTTGTTGGTGTTTTTCAATGTTGAAGTTGTTGTTGAATTTGTTGGTGTTTTTCAATGTTGAGGTTGTTGTTGTTTTTCAATGTTAAGGTTGTTGTTGAATTTGTTGGTGTTTTTCAATGTTGAGGTTGTTGTTGAAATTGTTGGTGTTTTTCAATGATCAGGTTGTTGTTGTTTTTCAATGTTGAGGTTGTTGAATTTGTGGGTGTTTTTCAATCTTGAGTTTGTTGTTGAATTTGTTGGTGTTTTTCAATGTTGAGGTTGTTGTTGAATTTGTTGGTGTTTTTCAATGTTGAGGTTTTTGGTATTTTTCAATGTTGAGGTTGTTGTTGAGTTTGTTGGTGTTTTTCAATGTTGAGGTTGTTGTTGAATTTGTTGGTGCTTTTCAATGTTGAGGTTGTTGTTGAATTTGTTGGTGTTTTTCAATGTTGAGGTTGTTGTTGTTTTTCAATGTTGAGGTTGTTGTTGAATTTGTTGGTGTTTTTCAATGTTGAGATTGTTGTTGTTTTTCAATGTTGAGGTTGTTGTTGAATTTGTTGTTGTTTTTAAATGTTGAGGTTGTTGTTGAATTTGTTGGTGTTTTGCAATGTTGAGGTTGTTGTTGTTTTTCAATGTTGAGGTTGTTGTTGAATTTGTTGGTGTTTTTCAATGTTGAGGTTTTTGTTGTTTTTCAATGTTGAGGTGGTTGTTGTATTTGTTGGTGTTATTCAATTTCGAGGTTGTTGTTGAATTTGTTGGTGTTTTTCAATGTTGAAGTTTTTGTTGAATTTGCTGGTGTTTTTCAATGTTGAGGTTGTTGTTTTTCAATGTTGAGGTTGTTGTTGAATTTGTTGGTGTTTTTCAATGTTGAGGTTGTTATTATTTTTCAATGTTGAGGTTGTTGTTGAATTTGTTGGTGTTTTTTCAATTTTGAGGTTGTTGGTGTTTTTCAATGTTGAGGTTGATTTTGAATTTGAGGGTGTTTTTCAATGTTGAAGTTGTTGTTGAATTTGTTGGTGTTTTTCAATGTTGAGGTTGTTGTTGTTTTTCAATGTTGAGGTTGTTGTTGAATTTGTTGGTGTTTTTCAATGTTGAGGTTGTTGTTGAATTTGTTGGTGTTTTTCAATGTTGAGGTTGTTGTTGTTTTTCAATGTTGAGGTTGTTGTTGAATTTGTTGGTGTTTTTCAATGTTTAGGTTGTTGTTGTTTTTCAATGTTGAGGTTGTTGTTGAATTTGTTGGTGTTTTTCAATGTTGAGGTTATTGTTGAATTTGTTGGTGTTTTTCAATGTTGAGGTTGTTGTTGTTTTTCAATGTTGAGGTTGTTGTTGAATTTGTTGGTGTTTTTCAATGTTGAGTTTGTTGTTCTTTTTCAATGTTGAGGTTGTTGTTGAATTTGTTGGTGTTTTTCAATGTTGAGGTTGTTGTTGTTTTTCAATGTTGCTGTTATTGTTGAATTTGTTGGTGTTTTTCAATGTTGAGGTTGTTGTTGTTTTTCAATGTTGAGGTTGTTGTTGAATTTGTTGGTGCTTTTCAATGTTGACGTTGTTGTTGAATTTGTTGGTGTTTTTCAATGTTGAGGTTGTTGTTGTTTTTCAATGTAGAGGTTGTTGTTGAATTTGTTGGCGTTTTTCAATGTTGAGTTTGTTGTTGAATTTGTTGGTGTTTTTCAATTTCGAGGTTGTTGTTGAATTTGTTGGTGTTTTACAATGTTGAGGTTGTTGTTGAATTTGTTGGTGTTTTTCAAAGTTGAGGTTGTTGTTGCATTTGTTGGTGTTTTTCAATGTTGAGGTTGTTGTTGTTTTTCAATGTTGAGGTTGTTGTTGAATTTGTTGGTGTTTTTCAATGTTTAGTTTGTTGTTGTTTTTCAATGTTGAGGTTGTTGTTGAATTTGTTGGTGTTTTTCAATGTTGAGGTTGTTGTTGTTTTTCAATGTTGAGGTTGTTGTTGAATTTGTTGGTGTTTTTCAATGTTGAGGTTGTTGTTGTTTTTCAATGTTGAGGTTGTTGTTGAATTTGTTGGTGTTTTTCAATGTTGAGGTTTTTGTTGTTTTTCAATGTTGAGGTGGTTGTTGTATTTGTTGGTGTTATTCAATTTCGAGGTTGTTGTTGAATTTGTTGGTGTTTTTCAATGTTGAAGTTTTTGTTGAATTTGCTGGTGTTTTTCAATGTTGAGGTTGTTGTTTTTCAATGTTGAGGTTGTTGTTGAATTTGTTGGTGTTTTTCAATGTTGAGGTTGTTATTATTTTTCAATGTTGAGGTTGTTGTTGAGTTTGTTGGTGTTTTTCAATGTTGAGGTTGTTGTTGAATTTGTTGGTGTTTTTCAATGTTGGAGGTTGTTGTTGAATTTGTTGGTGTTTTTCAATGTTGAGGTTGTTGTTGTTTTTAAATGTTGAGGTTGTTGTTGAATTTGTTGGTGTTTTTTCAATTTTGAGGTTGTTGGTGTTTTTCAATGTTGAGGTTGATTTTGAATTTGAGGGTGTTTTTCAATGTTGAAGTTGTTGTTGAATTTGTTGGTGTTTTTCAATGTTGAGGTTGTTGTTGTTTTTCAATGTTGAGGTTGTTGTTGAATTTGTTGGTGTTTTTCAATGTTGAGGTTGTTGTTGAATTTGTTGGTGTTTTTCAATGTTGAGGTTGTTGTTGTTTTTCAATGTTGAGGTTGTTGTTGAATTTGTTGGTGTTTTTCAATGTTTAGGTTGTTGTTGTTTTTCAATGTTGAGGTTGTTGTTGAATTTGTTGGTGTTTTTCAATGTTGAGGTTATTGTTGAATTTGTTGGTGTTTTTCAATGTTGAGGTTGTTGTTGTTTTTCAATGTTGAGGTTGTTGTTGAATTTGTTGGTGTTTTTCAATGTTGAGTTTGTTGTTCTTTTTCAATGTTGAGGTTGTTGTTGAATTTGTTGGTGTTTTTCAATGTTGAGGTTGTTGTTGTTTTTCAATGTTGCTGTTATTGTTGAATTTGTTGGTGTTTTTCAATGTTGAGGTTGTTGTTGTTTTTCAATGTTGAGGTTGTTGTTGAATTTGTTGGTGCTTTTCAATGTTGACGTTGTTGTTGAATTTGTTGGTGTTTTTCAATGTTGAGGTTGTTGTTGTTTTTCAATGTAGAGGTTGTTGTTGAATTTGTTGGCGTTTTTCAATGTTGAGTTTGTTGTTGAATTTGTTGGTGTTTTTCAATTTCGAGGTTGTTGTTGAATTTGTTGGTGTTTTACAATGTTGAGGTTGTTGTTGAATTTGTTGGTGTTTTTCAAAGTTGAGGTTGTTGTTGCATTTGTTGGTGTTTTTCAATGTTGAGGTTGTTGGTGTTTTTCAATGTTGAGGTTGTTGTTGAATTTGTTGGTGTTTTTCAATGTTTAGTTTGTTGTTGTTTTTCAATGTTGAGGTTGTTGTTGAATTTGTTGGTGTTTTTCAATGTTGAGGTTGTTGTTGTTTTTCAATGTTGAGGTTGTTGTTGAATTTGTTGGTGTTTTTCAATGTTGAGGTTGTTGGTGTTTTTCAATGTTGAGGTTGCTGTTGAATTTGTTGGTGTTTTTCAATGTTGAGGTTGTTGTTGAATTTGTTGGTGTTTTTCAATGTTGCGGTTGTTGTTGTTTTTCAATGTTGAGGTTGTTGTTGAGTTTGTTGGTGTTTTTCAATGTTGAGGTTGTTGTTGAATTTGTTGGTGTTTTTCAATGTTGAGGTTGTTGTTGAATTTGTTGTTGTTTTTCAATGCTGAGGTTGTTGTTGTTTTTAAATGTTGGGGTTGTTGTTGAATTTGTTGGTGTTTTTCAATTTTGAGGATGTTGTTGTTTTTCAATGTTGAGGTTGTTGTTGAATTTGTTGGTGTTTTTCCATGATGAGGTTGTTGTTGTTTTTCAAAGTTGAGGTTGTTGTTGAAATTGTTGGTGTTTTTCAATGTCGGGGTTGTTGTTGAATTTGTTGATGTTTTTCTATGTTGAATTTTTTGAAGAATTTGTTGGTGTTTTTCAATGTTGAGGTTGTTGTTTTTCAATGTTGAGGTTGTTGTTGAATTTGTTGGCGTTTTTAAATGTTGAGGTTGTTGATGAATTTGTTGGTGTTTTTCAATGTTGAAGTTGTTGTTGAATTTGTTGGTATTTTTCAATGTTGAGGTTGTTGTTGAATTTGTTGGTGTTTTTCAATGTTGAGGTTGTTGTTGAATTTGTTGGTGTTTTTCAATGTTGAGGTTGTTGTTGAATTTGTTGGTGTTTTTCAATGTTGAGGTTGTTGTTATTTTTCAATGTTGAGGTTGTTGTTCAATTTGTTGGTGTTTTTCAATGTTGAGGTTGTTGTTGAATTTGTTGTTGTTTTTCAATGTTGAGGTTGTTGTTGAATTTGTTGGTGTTTTTCAATGTTGAGGTTGTTGTTATTTTTCAATGTTGAGGTTGTGGTTGAGTTTGTTGGTGTTTTTCAATGTTGAGGTTGTTGTTGAATTTGTTGGTGTTTTTCAATGTTGAGGTTGTTGTTGAATTTGTTGGTGTTTTTCAATGTTGAGGTTGTTGTTGTTTTTAAATGTTGAGGTTGTTGTTGAATTTGTTGGTGTTTTTTCAATTTTGAGGTTGTTTGTGTTTTTCAATGTTGAGGTTGATTTTGAATTTGAGGGTGTTTTTCAATGTCGAGGTTGTTGTTGAATTTGTTGGTGTTTTTCAATATGGAGGTTGTTGTTGTTTTTCAATGTTGAGGTTGTTGTTGAATTTGTTGGTGTTTTTCAATGTTGAGATTGTTGTTGTTTTTCAATGTTGAGGTTTTTGTTGAATTTGGTGGTGTTTTTAAATGTTGAGGTTGTTGTTGAATTTGCTGTTGTTTTGCAATGTTGAGGTTGTTGTTGTTTTTCAATGTTGAGGTTGTTGTTGAATTTGTTGGTGTTTTTCAATGTTGAGGTTGTTGTTGTTTTTCAATGTTGAGGTTGTTGTTGTATTTGTTGGTGTTTTTCAATTTCGAGGTTGTTGTTGAATTTGTTGGTGTTTTTCAATGTTGATGTTGTTGTTGAATTTGTTGGTGTTTTTCAATGTTGAGGTTGTTGTTGTTTTTCAACGTTGAGGTTGTTGTTGAATTTGTTGGTGTTTTTCAATGTTGAGGTTGTTGTTGTTTTTCAATGTTGAGGTTGTTGTTGAATTTGTTGGTGTTTTTCAATGTTGAGTTTGTTGTTGTTTTTCAATGTTAAGGTTGTTGTTGAATTTGTTGGTGTTTTTCAATGTTGAGGTTGTTGTTGTTTTTCAATGTTGAGGTTCTTGTTGAATTTGTTGGTGTTTTTCAATGTTGAGATTGTTGTTGTTTTTCCATGTTGAGGTTGTTGTTCAATTTGTTGGTGTTTTTCAATTTCGAGGTTGTTGTTGAATTTGTTATTGTTTTTCAATGTTGAGGTTGTTGTTGAATTTGTTGGTGTTTTTCAATGTTGAGGTTGTTGTTGAATTTGTTGGTGTTTTTCAATGTTGAGGTTGTTGTTGTTTTTCAATGTTGAGGTTGTTGTTGTATTTGTTGGTGTTTTTCAATTTCGAGGTTGTTGTTGAATTTGTTGGTGTTTTTCAATGTTGAGGTTGTTGTTGTTTTTCAATGTTGAGGTTGTTGTTGAATTTGTTGGTGTTTTTCAATGTTGAGGTTGTTGTTGTTTTTTAATGCTGAGGTTGTTGTTGAATTTGTTGGTGTTTTTCAATGTTGAGGTTGTTGTTGAATTTGTTGGTGTTTTTCAATGTTGAGGTTGTTCTTTTTCAATGTTGAGGTTGTTGTTGAATTTGTTGGTGTTTTTCAATGTTGAGGTTGTTGTTGAATTTGTTGGTGTTTTTCAATGTTGAGGTTGTTGTTGTTTTTCAATGTTGAGGTTGTTGTTGAATTTGTTGGTGTTTTTCAATGTTTAGGTTGTTGTTGTTTTTCAATGTTGAGGTTGTTGTTGAATTTGTTGGTGTTTTTCAATGTTGAGGTTGTTGTTGAATTTGTTGGTGTTTTTCAATGTTGAGGTTGTTGTTGTTTTTCAATGTTGAGGTTGTTGTTGAATTTGTGAGTGTTTTTCAATGTTGAGTTTGTTGTTCTTTTTCAATGTTGAGGTTGTTGTTGAATTTGTTGGTGTTTTTCAATGTTGAGGTTGTTGTTGTTTTTCAATGTTGAGGTTATTGTTGAATTTGTTGGTGTTTTTCAATGTTGAGTTTCTTGTTGTTTTTCAATGTTGAGGTTGTTGTTGAATTTGTTGGTGCTTTTCAATGTTGAGGTTGTTGTTGAATTTGTTGGTGTTTTTCAATGTTGAGGTTGTTGTTTTTCAATGTAGAGGTTGTTGTTGAATTTGTTGGCGTTTTTCAATGTTGAGTTTGTTGTTGAATTTGTTGGTGTCTTTCAATTTCGAGGTTGTTGTTGAATTTGTTGGTGTTTTTCAATTTTGAGGTTGTTTTTGAATTTGTTGGTGTTTTTCAATGTTGAGGTTGTTGTTGAATTTGTTGGTGTTTTTCAATGTTGAGGTTGTTGTTGTTTTTCAATGTTGAGGTTGTTGTTGAATTTGTTGGTGTTTTTCAATGTTTAGTTTGTTGTTGTTTTTCAATGTTGAGGTTGTTGTTGAATTTGTTGGTGTTTTTCAATGTTGAGGTTGTTGTTGTTTTTCAATGTTGAGGTTGTTGTTGAATTTGTTGGTGTTTTTCAATGTTGCGGTTGTTGGTGTTTTTCAATGTTGAGGTTGTTGTTGAATTTGTTGGTGTTTTTCAATGTTGAGGTTGTTGTTGAATTTGTTGGTGTTTTTCAATGTTGAGGTTGTTGTTGTTTTTCAATGTTGAGGTTGTTGTTGAGTTTGTTGTTGTTTTTCAATGTTGAGGTTGTTGTTGAATTTGTTGGTGTTTTTCAATGTTGAGGTTGTTGTTGAATTTGTTGGTGTTTTTCAATGTTGAGGTTGTTGTTGTTTTTCAATGTTGAGGTTGTTGTTGAATTTGTTGGTGTTTTTTCAATTTTGAGGTTGTTGGTGTTTTTCAATGTTGAGGTTGATTTTGAATTTGAGGGTGTTTTTCAATGTTGAAGTTGTTGTTGAATTTGTTGGTGTTTTTCAATGTTGAGGTTGTTGTTGTTTTTCAATGTTGAGGTTGTTGTTGAATTTGTTGGTGTTTTTCAATGTTGAGGTTGTTGTTGAATTTGTTGGTGTTTTTCAATGTTGAGGTTGTTGTTGTTTTTCAATGTTGAGGTTGTTGTTGAATTTGTTGGTGTTTTTCAATGTTTAGGTTGTTGTTGTTTTTCAATGTTGAGGTTGTTGTTGAATTTGTTGGTGTTTTTCAATGTTGAGGTTATTGTTGAATTTGTTGGTGTTTTTCAATGTTGAGGTTGTTGTTGTTTTTCAATGTTGAGGTTGTTGTTGAATTTGTTGGTGTTTTTCAATGTTGAGTTTGTTGTTGTTTTTCAATGTTGAGGTTGTTGTTGAATTTCTTGGTGTTTTTCATTGTTGAGGTTGTTGTTGTTTTTCAATGTTGCAGTTATTGTTGAATTTGTTGGTGTTTTTCAATGTTGAGGTTGTTGTTGTTTTTCAATGTTGAGGTTGTTGTTGAATTTGTTGGTGCTTTTCAATGTTGACGTTGTTGTTGAATTTGTTGGTGTTTTTCAATGTTGAGGTTGTTGTTGTTTTTCAATGTAGAGGTTGTTGTTGAATTTGTTGGCGTTTTTCAATGTTGAGTTTGTTGTTGAATTTGTTGGTGTTTTTCAATTTCGAGGTTGTTGTTGAATTTGTTGGTGTTTTACAATGTTGAGGTTGTTGTTGAATTTGTTGGTGTTTTTCAAAGTTGAGGTTGTTGTTGCATTTGTTGGTGTTTTTCAATGTTGAGGTTGTTGTTGTTTTTCAATGTTGAGGTTGTTGTTGAATTTGTTGGTGTTTTTCAATGTTTAGTTTGTTGTTGTTTTTCAATGTTGAGGTTGTTGTTGAATTTGTTGGTGTTTTTCAATGTTGAGGTTGTTGTTGTTTTTCAATGTTGAGGTTGTTGTTGAATTTGTTGGTGTTTTTCAATGTTGAGGTTGTTGGTGTTTTTCAATGTTGAGGTTGCTGTTGAATTTGTTGGTGTTTTTCAATGTTGAGGTTGTTGTTGAATTTGTTGGTGTTTTTCAATGTTGCGGTTGTTGTTGTTTTTCAATGTTGAGGTTGTTGTTGAGTTTGTTGGTGTTTTTCAATGTTGAGGTTGTTGTTGAATTTGTTGGTGTTTTTCAATGTTGAGGTTGTTGTTGAATTTGTTGTTGTTTTTCAATGCTGAGGTTGTTGTTGTTTTTAAATGTTGGGGTTGTTGTTGAATTTGTTGGTGTTTTTCAATTTTGAGGTTGTTGTTGTTTTTCAATGTTGAGGTTGTTGTTGTTTTTAAATGTTGTGGTTGTTGTTAAATTTGTTGGTGTTTTTTCAATTTTGAGGTTGTTTGTGTTTTTCAATGTTGAGGTTGATTTTGAATTTGAGGGTGTTTTTCAATGTCGAGGTTGTTGTTGAATTTGTTGGTGTTTTTCAATATGGAGGTTGTTGTTGTTTTTCAATGTTGAGGTTGTTGTTGAATTTGTTGGTGTTTTTCAATGTTGAGATTGTTGTTGTTTTTCAATGTTGAGGTTTTTGTTGAATTTGTTGGTGTTTTTAAATGTTGAGGTTGTTGTTGAATTTGCTGTTGTTTTGCAATGTTGAGGTTGTTGTTGTTTTTCAATGTTGAGGTTGTTGTTGAATTTGTTGGTGTTTTTCAATGTTGAGGTTGTTGTTGTTTTTCAATGTTGAGGTTGTTGTTGTATTTGTTGGTGTTTTTCAATTTCGAGGTTGTTGTTGAATTTGTTGGTGTTTTTCAATGTTGATGTTGTTGTTGAATTTGTTGGTGTTTTTCAATGTTGAGGTTGTTGTTGTTTTTCAACGTTGAGGTTGTTGTTGAATTTGTTGGTGTTTTTCAATGTTGAGGTTGTTGTTGTTTTTCAATGTTGAGGTTGTTGTTGAATTTGTTGGTGTTTTTCAATGTTGAGTTTGTTGTTGTTTTTCAATGTTAAGGTTGTTGTTGAATTTGTTGGTGTTTTTCAATGTTGAGGTTGTTGTTGTTTTTCAATGTTGAGGTTCTTGTTGAATTTGTTGGTGTGTTTCAATGTTGAGATTGTTGTTGTTTTTCCATGTTGAGGTTGTTGTTCAATTTGTTGGTGTTTTTCAATTTCGAGGTTGTTGTTGAATTTGTTAGTGTTTTTCAATGTTGAGGTTGTTGTTGAATTTGTTGGTGTTTTTCAATGTTGAGGTTGTTGTTGAATTTGTTGGTGTTTTTCAATGTTGAGGTTGTTGTTGTTTTTCAATGTTGAGGTTGTTGTTGTATTTGTTGGTGTTTTTCAATTTCGAGGTTGTTGTTGAATTTGTTGGTGTTTTTCAATGTTGAGGTTGTTGTTGTTTTTCAATGTTGAGGTTGTTGTTGAATTTGTTGGTGTTTTTCAATGTTGAGGTTGTTGTTGTTTTTTAATGCTGAGGTTGTTGTTGAATTTGTTGGTGTTTTTCAATGTTGAGGTTGTTGTTGAATTTGTTGGTGTTTTTCAATGTTGAGGTTGTTGTTGTTTTTCAATGTTGAGGTTGTTGTTGAATTTGTTGGTGTTTTTCAATGTTTAGGTTGTTGTTGTTTTTCAATGTTGAGGTTGTTGTTGAATTTGTTGGTGTTTTTCAATGTTGAGGTTATTGTTGAATTTGTTGGTGTTTTTCAATGTTGAGGTTGTTGTTGTTTTTCAATGTTGAGGTTGTTGTTGAATTTGTTGGTGTTTTTCAATGTTGAGTTTGTTGTTGTTTTTCAATGTTGAGGTTGTTGTTGAATTTCTTGGTGTTTTTCATTGTTGAGGTTGTTGTTGTTTTTCAATGTTGCAGTTATTGTTGAATTTGTTGGTGTTTTTCAATGTTGAGGTTGTTGTTGTTTTTCAATGTTGAGGTTGTTGTTGAATTTGTTGGTGCTTTTCAATGTTGACGTTGCTGTTGAATTTGTTGGTGTTTTTCAATGTTGAGGTTGTTGTTGTTTTTCAATGTAGAGGTTGTTGTTGAATTTGTTGGCGTTTTTCAATGTTGAGTTTGTTGTTGAATTTGTTGGTGTTTTTCAATTTCGAGGTTGTTGTTGAATTTGTTGGTGTTTTACAATGTTGAGGTTGTTGTTGAATTTGTTGGTGTTTTTCAAAGTTGAGGTTGTTGTTGCATTTGTTGGTGTTTTTCAATGTTGAGGTTGTTGTTGTTTTTCAATGTTGAGGTTGTTGTTGAATTTGTTGGTGTTTTTCAATGTTTAGTTTGTTGTTGTTTTTCAATGTTGAGGTTGTTGTTGAATTTGTTGGTGTTTTTCAATGTTGAGGTTGTTGTTGTTTTTCAATGTTGAGGTTGTTGTTGAATTTGTTGGTGTTTTTCAATGTTGAGGTTGTTGGTGTTTTTCAATGTTGAGGTTGCTGTTGAATTTGTTGGTGTTTTTCAATGTTGAGGTTGTTGTTGAATTTGTTGGTGTTTTTCAATGTTGCGGTTGTTGTTGTTTTTCAATGTTGAGGTTGTTGTTGAGTTTGTTGGTGTTTTTCAATGTTGAGGTTGTTGTTGAATTTGTTGGTGTTTTTCAATGTTGAGGTTGTTGTTGAATTTGTTGTTGTTTTTCAATGCTGAGGTTGTTGTTGTTTTTAAATGTTGGGGTTGTTGTTGAATTTGTTGGTGTTTTTCAATTTTGAGGTTGTTGTTGTTTTTCAATGTTGAGGTTGTTGTTGTTTTTAAATGTTGTGGTTGTTGTTGAATTTGTTGGTGTTTTTTCAATTTTGAGGTTGTTTGTGTTTTTCAATGTTGAGGTTGATTTTGAATTTGAGGGTGTTTTTCAATGTCGAGGTTGTTGTTGAATTTGTTGGTGTTTTTCAATATGGAGGTTGTTGTTGTTTTTCAATGTTGAGGTTGTTGTTGAATTTGTTGGTGTTTTTCAATGTTGAGATTGTTGTTGTTTTTCAATGTTGAGGTTTTTGTTGAATTTGTTGGTGTTTTTAAATGTTGAGGTTGTTGTTGAATTTGCTGTTGTTTTGCAATGTTGAGGTTGTTGTTGTTTTTCAATGTTGAGGTTGTTGTTGAATTTGTTGGTGTTTTTCAATGTTGAGGTTGTTGTTGTTTTTCAATGTTGAGGTTGTTGTTGTATTTGTTGGTGTTTTTCAATTTCGAGGTTGTTGTTGAATTTGTTGGTGTTTTTCAATGTTGATGTTGTTGTTGAATTTGTTGGTGTTTTTCAATGTTGAGGTTGTTGTTGTTTTTCAACGTTGAGGTTGTTGTTGAATTTGTTGGTGTTTTTCAATGTTGAGGTTGTTGTTGTTTTTCAATGTTGAGGTTGTTGTTGAATTTGTTGGTGTTTTTCAATGTTGAGTTTGTTGTTGTTTTTCAATGTTAAGGTTGTTGTTGAATTTGTTGGTGTTTTTCAATGTTGAGGTTGTTGTTGTTTTTCAATGTTGAGGTTCTTGTTGAATTTGTTGGTGTGTTTCAATGTTGAGATTGTTGTTGTTTTTCCATGTTGAGGTTGTTGTTCAATTTGTTGGTGTTTTTCAATTTCGAGGTTGTTGTTGAATTTGTTAGTGTTTTTCAATGTTGAGGTTGTTGTTGAATTTGTTGGTGTTTTTCAATGTTGAGGTTGTTGTTGAATTTGTTGGTGTTTTTCAATGTTGAGGTTGTTGTTGTTTTTCAATGTTGAGGTTGTTGTTGTATTTGTTGGTGTTTTTCAATTTCGAGGTTGTTGTTGAATTTGTTGGTGTTTTTCAATGTTGAGGTTGTTGTTGTTTTTCAATGTTGAGGTTGTTGTTGAATTTGTTGGTGTTTTTCAATGTTGAGGTTGTTGTTGTTTTTTAATGCTGAGGTTGTTGTTGAATTTGTTGGTGTTTTTCAATGTTGAGGTTGTTGTTGAATTTGTTGGTGTTTTTCAATGTTGAGGTTGTTCTTTTTCAATGTTGAGGTTGTTGTTGAATTTGTTGGTGTTTTTCAATGTTGAGGTTGTTGTTGAATTTGTTGGTGTTTTTCAATGTTGAGGTTGTTGTTGTTTTTCAATGTTGAGGTTGTTGTTGAATTTGTTGGTGTTTTTCAATGTTTAGGTTGTTGTTGTTTTTCAATGTTGAGGTTGTTGTTGAATTTGTTGGTGTTTTTCAATGTTGAGGTTGTTGTTGAATTTGTTGGTGTTTTTCAATGTTGAGGTTGTTGTTGTTTTTCAATGTTGAGGTTGTTGTTGAATTTGTGAGTGTTTTTCAATGTTGAGTTTGTTGTTCTTTTTCAATGTTGAGGTTGTTGTTGAATTTGTTGGTGTTTTTCAATGTTGAGGTTGTTGTTGTTTTTCAATGTTGAGGTTATTGTTGAATTTGTTGGTGTTTTTCAATGTTGAGGTTCTTGTTGTTTTTCAATGTTGAGGTTGTTGTTGAATTTGTTGGTGCTTTTCAATGTTGAGGTTGTTGTTGAATTTGTTGGTGTTTTTCAATGTTGAGGTTGTTGTTTTTCAATGTAGAGGTTGTTGTTGAATTTGTTGGCGTTTTTCAATGTTGAGTTTGTTGTTGAATTTGTTGGTGTCTTTCAATTTCGAGGTTGTTGTTGAATTTGTTGGTGTTTTTCAATTTTGAGGTTGTTTTTGAATTTGTTGGTGTTTTTCAATGTTGAGGTTGTTGTTGAATTTGTTGGTGTTTTTCAATGTTGAGGTTGTTGTTGTTTTTCAATGTTGAGGTTGTTGTTGAATTTGTTGGTGTTTTTCAATGTTTAGTTTGTTGTTGTTTTTCAATGTTGAGGTTGTTGTTGAATTTGTTGGTGTTTTTCAATGTTGAGGTTGTTGTTGTTTTTCAATGTTGAGGTTGTTGTTGAATTTGTTGGTGTTTTTCAATGTTGCGGTTGTTGGTGTTTTTCAATGTTGAGGTTGTTGTTGAATTTGTTGGTGTTTTTCAATGTTGAGGTTGTTGTTGAATTTGTTGGTGTTTTTCAATGTTGAGGTTGTTGTTGTTTTTCAATGTTGAGGTTGTTGTTGAGTTTGTTGGTGTTTTTCAATGTTGAGGTTGTTGTTGAATTTGTTGGTGTTTTTCAATGTTGAGGTTCTTGTTGAATTTGTTGTTGTTTTTCAATGCTGAGGTTGTTGTTGTTTTTAAATGTTGGGGTTGTTGTTGAATTTGTTGGTGTTTTTCAATTTTGAGGATGTTGTTGTTTTTCAATGTTGAGGTTGTTGTTGAATTTGTTGGTGTTCTTCCATGATGAGGTTGTTGTTGTTTTTCAAAGTTGAGGTTGTTGTTGAATTTGTTGGTCTTTTTCAATGTCGGGGTTGTTGTTGAATTTGTTGGTGTTTTTCTATGTTGAATTTTTTTTGAATTTGTTGGTGTTTTTCAATGTTGAGGTTGTTGTTTTTCAATGTTGAGGTTGTTGTTGAATTTGTTGGCGTTTTTAAATGTTGAGGTTGTTGTTGAATTTGTTGGTGTTTTTCAATGTTGAAGTTGTTGTTGAATTTGTTGGTGTTTTTCAATGTTGAGGTTGTTGTTGAATTTGTTGGTGTTTTTCAATGTTGAGGTTGTTGTTGAATTTGTTGGTGTTTTTCAATGTTGAGGTTGTTGTTGAATTTGTTGGTGTTTTTCAATGTTGAGGTTATTGTTATTTTTCAATGTTGAGGTTGTTGTTGAATTTGTTGGTGTTTTTCAATGTTGAGGTTGTTGTTGAATTTGTTGGTGTTTTTCAATGTTGAGGTTGTTGTTGAATTTGTTGGTGTTTTTCAATGTTGAGGTTGTTGTTATTTTTCAATGTTGAGGTTGTGGTTGAGTTTGTTGGTGTTTTTCAATGTTGAGGTTGTTGTTGAATTTGTTGGTGTTTTTCAATGTTGAGGTTGTTGTTGAATTTGTTGGTGTTTTTCAATGTTGAGGCTGTTGTTGTTTTTAAATGTTGAGGTTGTTGTTGAATTTCTTGGTGTTTTTTCAATTTTGAGGTTGTTCGTGTTTTACAATGTGGAGGTTGATTTTGAATTTGAGGGTGTTTTTCAATGTCGAGGTTGTTGTTGAATTTGTTGGTGTTTTTCAATATGGAGGTTGTTTTTGTTTTTCAATGTTGAGGTTGTTGTTGAATTTGTTGGTGTTTTTCAATGTTGAGATTGTTGTTGTTTTTCAATGTTGAGGTTGTTGTTGAATTTGTTGGTGTTTTTAAACGTTGAGGTTGTTGTTGAATTTGCTGGTGTTTTGCAATGTTGAGGTTGTTGTTGTTTTTCAATGTTGAGGTTGTTGTTGAATTTGTTGGTGTTTTTCAATGTTGAGGTTGTTGTTGTTTTTCAATGTTGAGGTTGTTGTTGTATTTGTTGGTGTTTTTCAATTTCGAGGTTGTTGTTGAATTTGTTGGTGTTTTTCAATGTTGAAGTTGTTGTTGAATTTGTTGGTGTTTTTCAATGTTGAGGTTGTTGTTGTTTTTCAACGTTGAGGTTGTTGTTGAATTTGTTGGTGTTTTTCAAAGTTGAGGTTGTTGTTGTTTTTCAATGCTGAGGTTGTTGTTGAATTTGTTGGTGTTTTTCAATGTTGAGGTTGTTGTTGAATTTGTTGGTGTTTTTCAATGTTGAGGTTGTTGTTGTTTTTCAATGTTGAGGTTGTTGTTGAATTTGTTGGTGTTTTTCAATGTTTAGGTTGTTGTTGTTTTTCAATGTTGAGGTTGTTGTTGAATTTGTTGGTGTTTTTCAACGTTGAGGTTGTTGTTGAATTTGTTGGTGTTTTTCAATGTTGAGGTTGTTGTTGTTTTTCAATGTTGAGGTTGTTGTTGAATTTGTTGGTGTTTTTCAATGTTGAATTTGTTGGTGTTTTTCAATGTTGAGGTTGTTGTTGAATTTGCTGGTGTTTTTCAATGTTGAGGTTGTTGTTGTTTTTCAATGTTGAGGTTGTTGTTGAATTTGTTGGTGTTTTTCAATGTTTAGGTTGTTGTTGTTTTTCAATGTTGAGGTTGTTGTTGAATTTGTTGGTGTTTTTCAACGTTGAGGTTGTTGTTGAATTTGTTGGTGTTTTTCAATGTTGAGGTTGTTGTTGTTTTTCAGTGTTGAGGTTGTTGTTGAATTTGTTGGTGTTTTTCAATGTTGAGTTTGTTGTTGTTTTTCAATGTTAAGGTTGTTGTTGAATTTGTTGGTGTTTTTCAATGTTGAGGTTGTTGTTGTTTTTCAATGTTGAGGTTGTTGTTGAATTTGTTGGTGTTTTTCAATGTTGAGATTGTTGTTGTTTTTCAATGTGTAGGTTGTTGTTCAATTTGTTGGTGTTTTTCAATTTCGAGGTTGTTGTTGAATTTGTTAGTGTTTTTCAATGTTGAGGTTGTTGTTGAATTTGTTGGTGTTTTTTCAATGTTGAGGTTGTTGTTGAATTTGTTGGTGTTTTTCAATGTTGAGGTTGTTGTTGTTTTTCAATGTTGAGGTTGTTGTTGTATTTGTTGGTGTTTTTCAATTTCGAGGTTGTTGTTGAATTTGTTGGTGTTTTTCAATGTTGAGGTTGTTGTTGAATTTGTTGGTGTTTTTCAATGTTGAGGTTGTTGTTGTTTTTCAATGTTGAGGTTGTTGTTGAATTTGTTGGTGTTTTTCAATGTTGAGGTTGTTGTTGTTTTTCAATGCTGAGGTTGTTGTTGAATTTGTTGGTGTTTTTCAATGTTGAGGTTGTTGTTGAATTTGTTGGTGTTTTTCCATGTTGAGGTTGTTCTTTTTCAATGTTGAGGTTGTTGTTGAATTTGTTGGTGTTTTTCAATGCTGAGGTTGTTGTTGAATTTGTTGGTGTTTTTCAATGTTGAGGTTGTTGTTGTTTTTCAATGTTGAGGTTGTTGTTGAATTTGTTGGTGTTTTTCAATGTTTAGGTTGTTGTTGTTTTTCAATGTTGAGGTTGTTGTTGAATTTGTTGGTGTTTTTCAATGTTGAGGTTGTTGTTGAATTTGTTGGTGTTTTTCAATGTTGAGGTTGTTGTTGTTTTTCAATGTTGAGGTTGTTGTTGAATTTGTTGGTGTTTTTCAATGTTGAGTTTGTTGTTCTTTTTCAATGTTGAGGTTGTTGTTGAATTTGTTGGTGTTTTTCAATGTTGAGGTTGTTGTTGTTTTTCAATGTTGAGGTTATTGTTGAATTTGTTGGTGTTTTTCAATGTTGAGGTTCTTGTTGTTTTTCAATGTTGAGGTTGTTGTTGAATTTGTTGGTGCTTTTCAATGTTGAGGTTGTTGTTGTATTTGTTGGTGTTTTTCAATGTTGAGGTTGTTGTTGCTTTTCAATGTAGAGGTTGTTGCTGAATTTGTTGGCGTTTTTCAATGTTGAGTTTGTTGTTGAATTTGTTGGTGTTTTTCAATTTCGAGGTTGTTGTTGAATTTGTTGGTGTTTTTCAATGTTGAGGTTGTTGTTGAATTTGTTGGTGTTTTTCAATGTTGAGGTTGTTGTTGAATTTGTTGGTGTTTTTCAATGTTGAGGTTGTTGTTGTTTTTCAATGTTGAGGTTGTTGTTGAATTTGTTGGTGTTTTTCAATGTTTAGTTTGTTGTTGTATTTCAATGTTGAGGTTGTTGTTGAATTTGTTGGTGTTTTTCAATGTTGCGGTTGTTGTTGTTTTTCAATGTTGAGGTTGTTGTTAAATTTGTTGGTGTTTTTCAATGTTGAGGTTGTTGGTGTTTTTCAATGTTGAGGTTGTTGTTGAATTTGTTGGTGTTTTTCAATGTTGAGGTTGTTGTTGAATTTGTTGGTGTTTTTCAATGTTGAGGTTGTTGTTGTTTTTCAATGTTGAGGTTGTTGTTGAGTTTGTTGGTGTTTTTCAATGTTGAGGTTGTTGTTGAATTTGTTGGTGTTTTTCAATGTTGAGGTTGTTGTTGAATTTGTTGTTGTTTTTCAATGCTGAGGTTGTTGTTCTTTTTAAATGTTGGGGTTGTTGTTGAATTTGTTGGTGTTTTTCAATTTTGAGGATGTTGTTGTTTTTCAATGTTGAGGTTGTTGTTGAATTTGTTGGTGTTTTTCCATGATGAGGTTGTTGTTGTTTTTCAAAGTTGAGGTTGTTGTTGAATTTGTTGGTGTTTTTCAATGTCGGGGTTGTTGTTGAATTTGTTGGTGTTTTTCTATGTTGAATTTTTTTTTGAATTTGTTGGTGGTTTTCAATGTTGAGGTTGTTGTTTTTCAATGTTGAGGTTGTTGTTGAATTTGTTGGCGTTTTTAAATGTTGAGGTTGTTGTTGAATTTGTTGGTGTTTTTCAATGTTGAAGTTGTTGTTGAATTTGTTGGTGTTTTTCAATGTTGAGGTTGTTGGTGTATTTCAATGTTGAGGTTGTTGTTGAATTTGTTGGTGTTTTTCAATGTTGAGGTTGTTGTTGAATTTGTTGGTGTTTTTCAATGTTGAGGTTGTTGTTGTTTTTCAATGTTGAGGTTGTTGTTGAGTTTGTTGGTGTTTTTCAATGTTGAGGTTGTTGTTGAATTTGTTGGTGTTTTTCAATGTTGAGGTTGTTGTTGAATTTGTTGTTGTTTTTCAATGCTGAGGTTGTTGTTCTTTTTAAATGTTGGGGTTGTTGTTGAATTTGTTGGTGTTTTTCAATTTTGAGGATGTTGTTGTTTTTCAATGTTGAGGTTGTTGTTGAATTTGTTGGTGTTTTTCCATGATGAGGTTGTTGTTGTTTTTCAAAGTTGAGGTTGTTGTTGAATTTGTTGGTGTTTTTCAATGTCGGGGTTGTTGTTGAATTTGTTGGTGTTTTTCTATGTTGAATTTTTTTTTGAATTTGTTGGTGGTTTTCAATGTTGAGGTTGTTGTTTTTCAATGTTGAGGTTGTTGTTGAATTTGTTGGCGTTTTTAAATGTTGAGGTTGTTGTTGAATTTGTTGGTGTTTTTCAATGTTGAAGTTGTTGTTGAATTTGTTGGTGTTTTTCAATGTTGAGGTTGTTGTTGAATTTGTAGGTGTTTTTCAATGTTGAGGTTGTTGTTGAATTTGTTGGTGTTTTTCAATGTTGAGGTTGTTGTTGAATTTGTTGGTGTTTTTCAATGTTGAGGTCGTTGTTATTTTTCAATGTTGAGGTTGTTGTTGAATTTGTTGGTGTTTTTCAATGTTGAGGTTGTTGTTGAATTTGTTGGTGTTTTTCAATGTTGAGGTTGTTGTTGATTTTGTTGGTGTTTTTCAATGTTGAGGTGTTGTTATTTTTTCAATGTTGAGGTTGTGGTTGAGTTTGTTGGTGTTTTTCAATGTTGAGGTTGTTGTTGAATTCGTTGGTGTTTTTCAATGTAGAGGTTGTTGTTGAATTTGTTGGTGTTTTTCAATGTTGAGGTTGTTGTTGTTTTTAAATGTTGAGGTTGTTGTTGAATTTCTTGGTGTTTTTCAATTTTGAGGTTGTTCGTGTTTTTCAATGTTGAGGTTGATTTTGAATTTGAGGGTGTTTTTCAATGTCGAGGTTGTTGTTGAATTTGTTGGTGTTTTTCAATATGGAGGTTGTTGTTGTTTTTCAATGTTGAGGTTGTTGTTGAATTTGTTGGTGTTTTTCAATGTTGAGATTGTTGTTGTTTTTCAATGTTGAGGTTGTTGTTGAATTTGTTGGTGTTTTTAAATGTTGAGGTGTTGTTGAATTTGCTGGTGTTTTGCAATGTTGAGGTTGTTGTTGTTTTTCAATGCTGAGGTTGTTGTTGAATTTGTTGGTGTTTTTCAATGTTGAGGTTGTTGTTGAATTTGTTGGTGTTTTTCAATGTTGAGGTTGTTGTTGTTTTTCAATGTTGAGGTTGTTGTTGAATTTGTTGGTGTTTTTCAATGTTTAGGTTGTTGTTGTTTTTCAATGTTGAGGTTGTTGTTGAATTTGTTGGTGTTTTTTCAACGTTGAGGTTGTTGTTGAATTTGTTGGTGTTTTTCAATGTTGAGTTTGTTGTTGTTTTTCAATGTTAAGGTTGTTGTTGAATTTGTTGGTGTTTTTCAATGTTGAGGTTGTTGTTGTTTTTCAATGTTGAGGTTGTTGTTGAATTTGTTGGTGTTTTTCAATGTTGAGATTGTTGTTGTTTTTCAATGTTGAGGTTGTTGTTCAATTTGTTGGTGTTTTTAATGTTGAGGTTGTTGTTGAATTTGCTGGTGTTTTGCAATGTTGAGGTTGTTGTTGTTTTTCAATGTTGAGGTTGTTGTTGAATTTGTTGGTGTTTTTCAATGTTGAGGTTGTTGTTGTTTTTCAATGTTGAGGTTGTTGTTGTATTTGTTGGTGTTTTTCAATTTCGAGGTTGTTGTTGAATTTGTTGTTGTTTTTCAATGTTGAAGTTGTTGTTGAATTGTTGGTGTTTTTCGATGTGAGGTTGTTGTTGTTTTTCAATGTTGAGGTTGTTGTTGAATTTGTTGGTGTTTTTTCAATGGTTGAGGTTGTTGTTGAATTTGTTGGTGTTTTTCAATGTTGAGGTTGTTGTTGTTTTTCAATGTTGAGGTTGTTGTTGAATTTATTGGTGTTTTTCAATGTTGAGTTTGTTGTTGTTTTTCAATGTTGAGTTGTTGTTGAATTTGTTGGTGTTTTTCAATGTTGAGTTGTTGTTGTTTTTCAATGTTGAGGTTGTTGTTGAATTTGTTGGTGTTTTTCAATGTTGAGGTTGTTGTTGTTTTTCAATGTTGAGGTTGTTGCTGAATTTGTTGGTGCTTTTCAATGTTGAGATTGTTGTTGAATTTGTTGGTGTTTTTCAATGTTGAGGTTGTTGTTGTTTTTCAATGTTGAGTTTTTTGTTGAATTTGTTGGTGTTTTTCAATGTTGAGTTTGTTGTTGAATTTGTTGCTGTTTTTCAATTTCGAGGTTGTTGTTGAATTTGTTAGTGTTTTTCAATGTTGAGGTTGTTGTTGAATTTGTTGGTGTTTTTCAATGTTGAGGTTGTTGTTGAATTTGTTGGTGTTTTTCAATGTTGAGGTTGTTGTTGTTTTTCAATGTTGAGGTTGTTGTTGTATTTGTTGGTATTTTTCAATTTCGAGGTTGTTTTTGAATTTGTTGGTGTTTTTCAATGTTGAAGTTGTTGTTGAATTTGTTGGTGTTTTTCAATGTTGAGGTTGTTGTTGTTTTTCAATGTTGAGGTTGTTGTTGAATTTGTTGGTGTTTTTCAATGTTTAGGTTGTTGTTGTTTTTCAATGTTGAGGTTGTTGCTGAATTTGTTGGTGTTTTTCAATGTTGAGGTTGTTGTTGAATATGTTGCTGTTTTTCAATGTTGAGGTTGTTGTTGTTTTTCAATGTTGAGGTTGTTGTTGAATTTGTTGGTGTTTTTCAATGTTGAGTTTGTTGTTGTTTTTCAATGTTGAGGTTGTTGTTGTTTTTCAATGTTGAGGTTGTTGTTGAATTTGTTGGTGTTTTTCAATGTTGAGGTTGTTGTTGTTTTTCAATGTTGAGGTTGTTGTTGAATTTGTTGGTGCTTTTCAATGTTGAGGTTGTTGTTGAATTTGTTGGTGTTTTTCAATGTTGAGGTTGTTGTTGTTTTTCAATGTTGACGTTGTTGTTGAATTTGTTGGTGTTTTTCAATGTTGAGTTTGTTGTTGAATTTTTTGGTGTTTTTCAATTTCGAGGTTGTTGTTGAATTTGTTGGTGTTTTTCAATGTTGAGGTTGTTGTTGAATTTGTTGGTGTTTTTCAATGTTGAGGTTGTTGTTGAATTTGTTGGTGTTTTTCAATGTTGAGGTTGTTGTTGTTTTTCAATGTTGAGGTTGTTGTTGAATTTGTTGGTGTTTTTCAATGTTTAGTTTGTTGTTGTTTTTCAATGTTGAGGTTGTTGTTGAATTTGTTGGTGTTTTTCAATGTTGAGGTTGTTGTTGTTTTTCATTGTTGAGGTTGTTGTTGAATTTGTTGGTGTTTTTCAATGTTGAGGTTGTTGTTGAATTTGTTGGTGTTTTTTCAATGTTGAGGTTGTTGTTGTTTTTCAATGTTGAGGTTGTTGTTGAGTTTGTTGGTGTTTTTCAATGTTGAGGTTGTTGTTGAAATTGTTGGTGTTTTTCAATGTTGAGGTTGTTGTTGAATTTGTTGGTGTTTTTCAATGCTGAGGTTGTTGTTGTTTTTAAATGTTGGGGTTGTTGTTGAATTTGTTGGTGTTTTTCAATTTTGAGGATGTTTTTGTTTTTCAATGTTGAGGTTGTTGTTGAAGGTGTTGGTGTTTTTCCATGATGAGGTTGCTGTTGTTTTTCAAAGCTGAGGTTGTTGTTGAATTTGTTGGTGTTTTTCAATGTCGGGGTTGTTGTTGAATTTGTTGGTGTTTTTCTATGTTGAATTTTTTGTTGAATTTGTTGGTGTTTTTCAATGTTGAGGTTGTTGTTTTTCAATGTGGAGGTTGTTGTTGAATTTGTTGGCGTTTTTAAATGTTGAGGTTGTTGTTGAATTTGTTGGTGTTTGAAATGTTGAGGTTTTTGTTGAATTTGTTGGTGTTTTTCAATGTTGAGGTTGTTGTTGAATTTGTTGGTGTTTTTCAATGTTGAGATTGTTGTTTTTCAATGTTGAGGTTGTTGTTGAAATTGTTGGTGTTTTTAAATGTTGAGGTTGGTGTTGAATTTGTTTGTGTTTTTCAATGCTGAGGTTGTTGTTGTTTTTCAATTTGAGGTTGTTGTTGAATTTGTTGGTGTCTTTCAATGTTGAGGTTGTTGTTGAATTTGTTGGTGTTTTTCAATTTTCGAGGTTGTTGTTGAATTTGTTAGTGTTTTTCAATGTTGAGCTTGTTGTTGAATTTGTTGGTGTTTTTCAATGTTGAGGTTGTTGTTGAATTTGTTGGTGTTTTTCAATGTTGAGGTTATTGTTGTTTTTCAATGTTGAGGTTGTTGTTGAATTTGTTGGTGTTTTTCAATGTTTAGGTTGTTGTTGTTTTTCAATGTTGAGGTTGTTGTTGAATTTGTTGGTGTTTTTCAATGTTGAGGTTGTTGTTGAATTTGTTGGTGTTTTTCAATGTTGAGGTTGTTGTTGTTTTTCAATGTTGAGGTTGTTGTTGAATTTGTTGGTGTTTTTCAATGTTGAGTTTGTTGTTGTTTTTCAATGTTGAGGTTGTTGTTGTTTTTCAATGTTGAGGTTGTTGTTGAATTTGTTGGTGTTTTTCAATGTTGAGGTTGTTGTTGTTTTTCAATGTTGAGGTTGTTGTTGAATTTGTTGGTGCTTTTCAATGTTGAGGTTGTTGTTGAATTTGTTGGTGTTTTTCAATGTTGAGGTTGTTGTTGTTTTTCAATGTTGAGGTTGTTGTTGAATTTGTTGGTGTTTTTCAATGTTGAGTTTGTTGTTGAATTTTTTGGTGTTTTTCAATTTCGAGGTTGTTGTTGAATTTGTTGGTGTTTTTCAATGTTGAGGTTGTTGTTGAATTTGTTGGTGTTTTTCAATGTTGAGGTTGTTGTTGAATTTGTTGGTGTTTTTCAATGTTGAGGTTGTTGTTGTTTTTCAATGTTGAGGTTGTTGTTGAATTTGTTGGTGTTTTTCAATGTTGAGATTGTTGTTGTTTTTCAATGTTGAGGTTTGTTGTTCAATTTGTTGGTGTTTTTAAATGTTGAGGTTGTTGTTGAATTTGCTGGTGTTTTGCAATGTTGAGGTTGTTGTTGTTTTTCAATGTTGAGGTTGTTGTTGAATTTGTTGGTGTTTTTCAATGTTGAGGTTGTTGTTGTTTTTCAATGTTGAGGTTGTTGTTGTATTTGTTGGTGTTTTTCAATTTCGAGGTTGTTGTTGAATTTGTTGTTGTTTTTCAATGTTGAAGTTGTTGAATTTGTTGGTGTTTTTCGATGTTGAGGTTGTTGTTGTTTTTCAATGTTGAGGTTGTTGTTGAATTTGTTGGTGTTTTTCAATGTTGAGGTTGTTGTTGAATTTGTTGGTGTTTTTCAATGTTGAGGTGTTGTTGTTTTTCAATGTTGAGGTTGTTGTTGAATTTATTGGTGTTTTTCAATGTTGAGTTTGTTGTTGTTTTTTCAATGTTGAGGTTGTTGTTGAATTTTGTTGGTGTTTTTCAATGTTGAGGTTGTTGTTGTTTTTCAATGTTGAGGTTGTTGTTGAATTTGTTGGTGTTTTTCAATGTTGAGGTTGTTGTTGTTTTTCAATGTTGAGGTTGTTGCTGAATTTGTTGGTGCTTTTCAATGTTGAGATTGTTGTTGAATTTGTTGGTGTTTTTCAATGTTGAGGTTGTTGTTGTTTTTCAATGTTGAGTTTTTTGTTGAATTTGTTGGTGTTTTTCAATGTTGAGTTTGTTGTTGAATTTGTTGCTGTTTTTCAATTTCGAGGTTGTTGTTGAATTTGTTAGTGTTTTTCAATGTTGAGGTTGTTGTTGAATTTGTTGGTGTTTTTCAATGTTGAGGTTGTTGTTGAATTTGTTGGTGTTTTTCAATGTTGAGGTTGTTGTTGTTTTTCAATGTTGAGGTTGTTGTTGTATTTGTTGGTATTTTTCAATTTCGAGGTTGTTTTTGAATTTGTTGGGTGTTTTTCAATGTTGAAGTTGTTGTTGAATTTGTTGGTGTTTTTCAATGTTGAGGTTGTTGTTGTTTTTCAATGTTGAGGTTGTTGTTGAATTTTGTTGGTGTTTTTCAATGTTTAGGTTGTTGTTGTTTTTCAATGTTGAGGTTGTTGCTGAATTTGTTGGTGTTTTTCAATGTTGAGGTTGTTGTTGAATATGTTGCTGTTTTTCAATGTTGAGGTTGTTGTTGTTTTTCAATGTTGAGGTTGTTGTTGAATTTGTTGGTGTTTTTCAATGTTGAGTTTGTTGTTGTTTTTCAATGTTGAGGTTGTTGTTGTTTTTCAATGTTGAGGTTGTTGTTGAATTTGTTGGTGTTTTTCAATGTTGAGGTTGTTGTTGTTTTTCAATGTTGAGGTTGTTGTTGAATTTGTTGGTGCTTTTCAATGTTGAGGTTGTTGTTGAATTTGTTGGTGTTTTTCAATGTTGAGGTTGTTGTTGTTTTTCAATGTTGACGTTGTTGTTGAATTTGTTGGTGTTTTTCAATGTTGAGTTTGTTGTTGAATTTTTGGTGTTTTTCAATTTCGAGGTTGTTGTTGAATTTGTTGGTGTTTTTCAATGTTGAGGTTGTTGTTGAATTTGTTGGTGTTTTTCAATGTTGAGGTTGTTGTTGAATTTGTTGGTGTTTTTCAATGTTGAGGTTGTTGTTGTTTTTCAATGTTGAGGTTGTTGTTGAATTTGTTGGTGTTTTTCAATGTTTAGTTTGTTGTTGTTTTTCAATGTTGAGGTTGTTGTTGAATTTGTTGGTGTTTTTCAATGTTGAGGTTGTTGTTGTTTTTTCATTGTTGAGGTTGTTGTTGAATTTGTTGGTGTTTTTCAATGTTGAGGTTGTTGTTGAATTTGTTGGTGTTTTTCAATGTTGAGGTTGTTGTTGTTTTTCAATGTTGAGGTTGTTGTTGAGTTTGTTGGTGTTTTTCAATGTTGAGGTTGTTGTTGAAATTGTTGGTGTTTTTCAATGTTGAGGTTGTTGTTGAATTTGTTGGTGTTTTTCAATGCTGAGGTTGTTGTTGTTTTTAAATGTTGGGGTTGTTGTTGAATTTGTTGGTGTTTTTCAATTTTGAGGATGTTTTTGTTTTTCAATGTTGAGGTTGTTGTTGAAGGTGTTGGTGTTTTTCCATGATGAGGTTGCTGTTGTTTTTCAAAGCTGAGGTTGTTGTTGAATTTGTTGGTGTTTTTCAATGTCGGGGTTGTTGTTGAATTTGTTGGTGTTTTTCTATGTTGAATTTTTTGTTGAATTTGTTGGTGTTTTTCAATGTTGAGGTTGTTGTTTTTCAATGTGGAGGTTGTTGTTGAATTTGTTGGCGTTTTTAAATGTTGAGGTTGTTGTTGAATTTGTTGGTGTTTGAAATGTTGAGGTTTTTGTTGAATTTGTTGGTGTTTTTCAATGTTGAGGTTGTTGTTGAATTTGTTGGTGTTTTTCAATGTTGAGATTGTTGTTTTTCAATGTTGAGGTTGTTGTTGAAATTGTTGGTGTTTTTAAATGTTGAGGTTGGTGTTGAATTTGTTTGTGTTTTTCAATGCTGAGGTTGTTGTTGTTTTTCAATTTGAGGTTGTTGTTGAATTTGTTGGTGTCTTTCAATGTTGAGGTTGTTGTTGAATTTGTTGGTGTTTTTCAATTTCGAGGTTGTTGTTGAATTTGTTAGTGTTTTTCAATGTTGAGCTTGTTGTTGAATTTGTTGGTGTTTTTCAATGTTGAGGTTGTTGTTGAATTTGTTGGTGTTTTTCAATGTTGAGGTTATTGTTGTTTTTCAATGTTGAGGTTGTTGTTGAATTTGTTGGTGTTTTTCAATGTTTAGGTTGTTGTTGTTTTTCAATGTTGAGGTTGTTGTTGAATTTGTTGGTGTTTTTCAATGTTGAGGTTGTTGTTGAATTTGTTGGTGTTTTTCAATGTTGAGGTTGTTGTTGTTTTTCAATGTTGAGGTTGTTGTTGAATTTGTTGGTGTTTTTCAATGTTGAGTTTGTTGTTGTTTTTCAATGTTGAGGTTGTTGTTGTTTTTCAATGTTGAGGTTGTTGTTGAATTTGTTGGTGTTTTTCAATGTTGAGGTTGTTGTTGTTTTTCAATGTTGAGGTTGTTGTTGAATTTGTTGGTGCTTTTCAATGTTGAGGTTGTTGTTGAATTTGTTGGTGTTTTTCAATGTTGAGGTTGTTGTTGTTTTTCAATGTTGAGGTTGTTGTTGAATTTGTTGGTGTTTTTCAATGTTGAGTTTGTTGTTGAATTTTTTGGTGTTTTTCAATTTCGAGGTTGTTGTTGAATTTGTTGGTGTTTTTCAATGTTGAGGTTGTTGTTGAATTTGTTGGTGTTTTTCAATGTTGAGGTTGTTGTTGAATTTGTTGGTGTTTTTCAATGTTGAGGTTGTTGTTGTTTTTCAATGTTGAGGTTGTTTTTGAATTTGTTGGTGTTTTTCAATGTTGAGGTTGTTGTTGTTTTTCAATGTTGAGATTGTTGTTGAATTTGTTGGTGCTTTTCAATGTTGAGATTGTTGTTGAATTTGTTGGTGTTTTTCAATGTTGAGGTTGTTGTTGTTTTTCAATGTTGAGTTTGTTGTTGAATTTGTTGGTGTTTTTCAATGTTGAGTTTGTTGTTGAATTTGTTGGTGTTTTTCAATTTCGAGGTTGTTGTTGAATTTGTTAGTGTTTTTCAATGTTGAGGTTGTTGTTGAATTTGTCGGTGTTTTTCAATGTTGAGGTTGTTGTAGAATTTGTTGGTGTTTTTCAATGTTGAGGTTGTTGTTGTTTTTCAATGTTGAGGTTGTTGTTGTATTTGTTGGTATTTTTCAATTTCGAGGTTGTTGTTGAATTTGTTGGTGTTTTTCAATGTTGAAGTTGTTGTTGAATTTGTTGGTGTTTTTCAATGTTGAGGTTGTTGTTGTTTTTCAATGTTGAGGTTGTTGTTGAATTTGTTGGTGTTTTTCAATGTTTAGGTTGTTGTTGTTTGTCAATGTTGAGGTTGTTGTTGAATTTGTTGGTGTTTTTCAATGTTGAGGTTGTTGTTGAATTTGTTGGTGTTTTTCAATGTTGAGGCTGTTGTTGTTTTTCAATGTTGAGGTTGTTGTTGAATTTGTTGGTGTTTTTCAATGTTGAGTTTGTTGTTGTTTTTCAATGTTGAGGTTGTTGTTGTTTTTCAATGTTGAGGTTGTTGTTGAATTTGTTGGTGTTTTTCAATGTTGAGGTTGTTGTTGTTTTTCAATGTTGAGGTTGTTGTTGAATTTGTTGGTGCTTTTCAATGTTGAGGTTGTTGTTGAATTTGTTGGTGTTTTTCAATGTTGAGGTTGTTGTTGTTTTTCAATGTTGAGGTTGTTGTTGAATTTGTTGGTGTTTTTCAATGTTGAGATTGTTGTTGAATTTTTTGCTGTTTTTCAATTTCGAGGTTGTTGTTGAATTTGTTGGTGTTTTTCAATGTTGAGGTTGCTGTTGAATTTGTTGGTGTTTTTCAATGTTGAGGTTGTTGTTGAATTTGTTGGCGTTTTTAAATGTTGAGGTTGTTGCTGAATTTGTTGGTGTTTTCAATGTTGAGGTTTTTGTTGAATTTGTTGGTGTTTTTCAATGTTGAAGTTGTTGTTGTTTTTCAATGTTGAGGTTGTTGTTGAATTTGATGGTGTTTTTCAATGTCGACGTTGTTGTTGAATTTGTTGGTGTTTTTCAATGTTGAAGTTGTTGTTGAATTTGTTGGTGTTTTTCAATGTTGAGGTTGTTGCTGTTTTTCAATGTTGAGGTTGTTGTTGAATTTGTTGGTGTTTTTCAATGTTGAGATTGTTGTTGTTTTTCAATGTTGAGGTTGTTGTTGAAATTGTTGGTGTTTTTAAATGTTGAGGTTGCTGTTGAATTTGTTGGTGTTTTTCAATGTTGAGGTTGTTGTTGTTTTTCAATTCGAGGTTGTTGTTGAATTTGTTGGTGTCTTTCAATGTTGATGTTGTTGTTGAATTTGTTGGTGTTTTTCAATTTCGAGGTTGTTGTTGAATTTGTTAGTGTTTTTCAATGTTGAGCTTGTTGTTGAATTTGTTGGTGTTTTTCAATGTTGAGGTTGTTGTTGAATTTGTTGGTGTTTTTCAATGTTGAGGTTATTGTTGTTTTTCAATGTTGAGGTTGTTGTTGAATTTGTTGGTGTTTTTCAATGTTGAGGTTGTTGTTGTTTTTCAATGTTGAGGTTGTTGTTGAATTTGTTGGTGCTTTTCAATGTTGAGGTTGTTGTTGAATTTGTTGGTGTTTTTCAATGTTGAGGTTGTTGTTGTTTTTCAATGTTGAGGTTGTTGTTGAATTTGTTGGTGTTTTTCAATGTTGAGTTTGTTGTTGTTTTTCAATGTTGAGGATGTTGTTGTTTTTCAATGTTGAGGTTGTTGTTGAATTTGTTGGTGTTTTTCAATGTTGAGGTTGTTGTTGTTTTTCAATGTTGAGGTTGTTGTTGAATTTGTTGGTGCTTTTCAATGTTGAGGTTGTTGTTGAATTTGTTGGTGTTTTTCAATGTTGAGGTTGTTGTTGTTTTTCAATGTTGAGGTTGTTGTTGAATTTGTTGGTGTTTTTCAATGTTGAGTTTGTTGTTGAATTTTTTGGTGTTTTTCAATTTCGAGGTTGTTGTTGAATTTGTTGGTGTTTATCAATGTTGAGGTTGTTGTTGAATTTGTTGGTGTTTTTCTTTGTTGAGGTTGTTGTTGAATTTGTTGGTGTTTTTCAATGTTGAGGTTGTTGTTGTTTTTCAATGTTGAGGTTGTTGTTGAATTTGTTGGTGTTTTTCAATGTTTAGTTTGTTGTTGTTTTTCAATGTTGAGGTTGTTGTTGAATTTGTTGGTGTTTTTCAATGTTGAGGTTGCTGTTGTTTTTCAATGTTGAGGTTGTTGTTGAATTTGTTGGTGCTTTTCAATGTTGAGGTTGTTGGTGTTTTTCAATGTTCAGGTTGTTGTTGAATTTGTTGGTGTTTTTCAATGTTGAGGTTGTTGTTGAATTTGTCGGTGTTTTTCAATGTTGAGGTTGTTGTTGTTTTTCAATGTTGAGGTTGTTGTTGAGTTTGTTGGTGTTTTTCAATGTTGAGGTTGTTGTTGAATTTGTTGCTGTTTTTCAATGTTGAGGTTGTTGTTGAATTTGTTGGTGTTTTTCAATGCTGAGGTTGTTGTTGTTTTTAAATGTTGGGGTTGTTGTTGAATTTGTTGGTGTTTTTCAATTTTGAGGATGTTTTTGTTTTTCAATGTTGAGGTTGTTGTTGAATTTGTTGGTGTTTCTCCATGATGAGGTTGTTGTTGTTTTTCAAAGTTGAGGTTGTTGTTGAACTTGTTGGTGTTTTTCAATGTCGGGGTTGTTGTTGAATTTGTTGGTGTTTTTCTATGTTGAATTTTTTGTTGAATTTGTTGGTGTTTTTCAATGTTGAGGTTGTTGTTTTTCAATGCTGAGGTTGTTGTTGAATTTGTTGGTGTTTTTCAATGTTGAGGTTGTTGTTGAATTTGTTGGTGTTTTTCAATGTTGAGGTTGTTGTTGTTTTTCAATGTTGAGGTTGTTGTTGAATTTGTTGGTGTTTTTCAATGTTGAGGTTGTTGTTGAATTTGTTGGTGTTTTTCAATGTTGAGGTTGTTGTTGTTTTTCAATGTTGAGGTTGTTGTTGAATTTGTTGGTGTTTTTCAAAGTTGAGTTTGTTGTTGTTTTTCAATGTTGAGGTTGTTGTTGTTTTTCAATGTTGAGGTTGTTGTTGAATTGTTGGTGTTTTTCAATGTTGAGTTTGTTGTTGTTTTTCAATGTTGAGGTTGTTGTTGAATTTGTTGGTGCTTTTCAATGTTGAGGTTGTTGTTGAATTTGTTGGTGTTTTTCAATGTTGAGGTTGTTGTTGTTTTTCAATGTTGAGGTTGTTGTTGAATTTGTTGGTGTTTTTCAATGTTGAGTTTGTTGTTGAATTTTTTGGTGTTTTTCAATTTCGAGGTTGTTGTTGAATTTGTTGGTGTTTTTCAATGTTGAGGTTGTTGTTGAATTTGTTGGTGTTTTTCAATGTTGAGGTTGTTGTTGAATTTGTTGGTGTTTTTCAATGTTGAGGTTGTTGTTGTTTTTCAATGTTGAGGTTGTTGTTGAATTTGTTGGTGTTTTTCAATGTTGAGGTTGTTGTTGTTTTTCAATGTTGAGATTGTTGTTGAATTTGTTGGTGCTTTTCAATGTTGAGATTGTTGTTGAATTTGTTGGTGTTTTTCAATGTTGAGGTTGTTGTTGTTTTTCAATGTTGAGTTTGTTGTTGAATTTGTTGGTGTTTTTCAATGTTGAGTTTGTTGTTGAATTTGTTGGTGTTTTTCAATTTCGAGGTTGTTGTTGAATTTGTTAGTGTTTTTCAATGTTGAGGTTGTTGTTGAATTTGTCGGTGTTTTTCAATGTTGAGGTTGTTGTTGAATTTGTTGGTGTTTTTCAATGTTGAGGTTGTTGTTGTTTTTCAATGTTGAGGTTGTTGTTGTATTTGTTGGTATTTTTCAATTTCGAGGTTGTTGTTGAATTTGTTGGTGTTTTTCAATGTTGAAGTTGTTGTTGAATTTGTTGGTGTTTTTCATTGTTGAGGTTGTTGTTGTTTTTCAATGTTGAGGTTGTTGTTGAATTTGTTGGTGTTTTTCAATGTTTAGGTTGTTGTTGTTTTTCAATGTTGAGGTTGTTGTTGAATTTGTTGGTGTTTTTCAATGTTGAGGTTGTTGTTGAATTTGTTGGTGTTTTTCAATGTTGAGGTTGTTGTTGTTTTTCAATGTTGAGGTTGTTGTTGAATTTGTTGGTGTTTTTCAATGTTGAGTTTGTTGTTGTTTTTCAATGTTGAGGTTGTTGTTGTTTTTCAATGTTGAGGTTGTTGTTGAATTTGTTGGTGTTTTTCAATGTTGAGGTTGTTGTTGTTTTTCAATGTTGAGGTTGTTGTTGAATTTGTTGGTGCTTTTCAATGTTGAGGTTGTTGTTGAATTTGTTGGTGTTTTTCAATGTGGAGGTTGTTGTTGTTTTTCAATGTTGAGGTTGTTGTTGAATTTGTTGGTGTTTTTCAATGTTGAGATTGTTGTTGAATTTTTTGGTGTTTTTCAATTTCGAGGTTGTTGTTGAATTTGTTGGTGTTTTTCAATGTTGAGGTTGCTGTTGAATTTGTTGGTGTTTTTCAATGTTGAGGTTGTTGTTGAATTTGTTGGCGTTTTTAAATGTTGAGGTTGTTGTTGAATTTGTTGGTGTTTTCAATGTTGAGGTTTTTGTTGAATTTGTTGGTGTTTTTCAATGTTGAAGTTGTTGTTGTTTTTCAATGTTGAGGTTGTTGTTGAATTTGATGGTGTTTTTCAATGTCGACGTTGTTGTTGAATTTGTTGGTGTTTTTCAATGTTGAAGTTGTTGTTGAATTTGTTGGTGTTTTTCAATGTTGAGGTTGTTGCTGTTTTTCAATGTTGAGGTTGTTGTTGAATTTGTTGGTGTTTTTCAATGTTGAGATTGTTGTTGTTTTTCAATGTTGAGGTTGTTGTTGAAATTGTTGGTGTTTTTAAATGTTGAGGTTGCTGTTGAATTTGTTGGTGTTTTTCAATGTTGAGGTTGTTGTTGTTTTTCAATTTGAGGTTGTTGTTGAATTTGTTGGTGTCTTTCAATGTTGATGTTGTTGTTGAATTTGTTGGTGTTTTTCAATTTCGAGGTTGTTGTTGAATTTGTTAGTGTTTTTCAATGTTGAGCTTGTTGTTGAATTTGTTGGTGTTTTTCAATGTTGAGGTTGTTGTTGAATTTGTTGGTGTTTTTCAATGTTGACGTTATTGTTGTTTTTCAATGTTGAGGTTGTTGTTGAATTTGTTGGTGTTTTTCAATGTTTAGGTTGTTGTTGTTTTTCAATGTTGAGGTTGTTGTTGAATTTGTTGGTGTTTTTCAATGTTGAGGTTGTTGTTGAATTTGTTGGTGTTTTTCAATGTTGAGGTTGTTGTTGTTTTTCAATGTTGAGGTTGTTGTTGAATTTGTTGGTGTTTTTCAATGTTGAGTTTGTTGTTGTTTTTCAATGTTGAGGATGTTGTTGTTTTTCAATGTTGAGGTTGTTGTTGAATTTGTTGGTGTTTTTCAATGTTGAGGTTGTTGTTGTTTTTCAATGTTGAGGTTGTTGTTGAATTTGTTGGTGCTTTTCAATGTTGAGGTTGTTGTTGAATTTGTTGGTGTTTTTCAATGTTGAGGTTGTTGTTGTTTTTCAATGTTGAGGTTGTTGTTGAATTTGTTGGTGTTTTTCAATGTTGAGTTTGTTGTTGAATTTTTTGGTGTTTTTCAATTTCGAGGTTGTTGTTGAATTTGTTGGTGTTTTTCAATGTTGAGGTTGTTGTTGAATTTGTTGGCGTTTTTAAATGTTGAGGTTGTTGCTGAATTTGTTGTTGTTTTCAATGTTGAGGTTTTTGTTGAATTTGTTGGTGTTTTTCAATGTTGAAGTTGTTGTTGTTTTTCAATGTTGAGGTTGTTGTTGAATTTGATGGTGTTTTTCAATGTCGACGTTGTTGTTGAATTTGTTGGTGTTTTTCAATGTTGAAGTTGTTGTTGAATTTGTTGGTGTTTTTCAATGTTGAGGTTGTTGCTGTTTTTCAATGTTGAGGTTGTTGTTGAATTTGTTGGTGTTTTTCAATGTTGAGATTGTTGTTGTTTTTCAATGTTGAGGTTGTTGTTGAAATTGTTGGTGTTTTTAAATGTTGAGGTTGCTGTTGAATTTGTTGGTGTTTTTCAATGTTGAGGTTGTTGTTGTTTTTCAATTTGAGGTTGTTGTTGAATTTGTTGGTGTCTTTCAATGTTGATGTTGTTGTTGAATTTGTTGGTGTTTTTCAATTTCGAGGTTGTTGTTGAATTTGTTAGTGTTTTTCAATGTTGAGCTTGTTGTTGAATTTGTTGGTGTTTTTCAATGTTGAGGTTGTTGTTGAATTTGTTGGTGTTTTTCAATGTTGAGGTTATTGTTGTTTTTCAATGTTGAGGTTGTTGTTGAATTTGTTGGTGTTTTTCAATGTTTAGGTTGTTGTTGTTTTTCAATGTTGAGGTTGTTGTTGAATTTGTTGGTGTTTTTCAATGTTGAGGTTGTTGTTGAATTTGTTGGTGTTTTTCAATGTTGAGGTTGTTGTTGTTTTTCAATGTTGAGGTTGTTGTTGAATTTGTTGGTGTTTTTCAATGTTGAGTTTGTTGTTGTTTTTCAATGTTGAGGATGTTGTTGTTTTTCAATGTTGAGGTTGTTGTTGAATTTGTTGGTGTTTTTCAACGTTGAGGTTGTTGTTGTTTTTCAATGTTGAGGTTGTTGTTGAATTTGTTGGTGCTTTTCAATGTTGAGGTTGTTGTTGAATTTGTTGGTGTTTTTCAATGTTGAGGTTGTTGTTGTTTTTCAATTTTGAGGTTGTTGTTGAATTTGTTGGTGTTTTTCAATGTTGAGTTTGTTGTTGAATTTTTTGGTGTTTTTCAATTTCGAGGTTGTTGTTGAATTTGTTGGTGTTTATCAATGTTGAGGTTGTTGTTGAATTTGTTGGTGTTTTTCTTTGTTGAGGTTGTTGTTGAATTTGTTGGTGTTTTTCAATGTTGAGGTTGTTGTTGTTTTTCAATGTTGAGGTTGTTGTTGAATTTGTTGGTGTTTTTCAATGTTTAGTTTGTTGTTGTTTTTCAATGTTGAGGTTGTTGTTGAATTTGTTGGTGTTTTTCAATGTTGAGGTTGTTGTTGTTTTTCAATGTTGAGGTTGTTGTTGAATTTGTTGGTGCTTTTCAATGTTGAGGTTGTTGGTGTTTTTCAATGTTCAGGTTGTTGTTGAATTTGTTGGTGTTTTTCAATGTTGAGGTTGTTGTTGAATTTGTCGGTGTTTTTCAATGTTGAGGTTGTTGTTGTTTTTCAATGTTGAGGTTGTTGTTGAGTTTGTTGGAGTTTTTCAATGTTGAGGTTGTTGTTGAATTTGTTGCTGTTTTTCAATGTTGAGGTTGTTGTTGAATTTGTTGGTGTTTTTCAATGCTGAGGTTGTTGTTGTTTTTAAATGTTGGGGTTGTTGTTGAATTTGTTGGTGTTTTTCAATTTTGAGGATGTTTTTGTTTTTCAATGTTGAGGTTGTTGTTGAATTTGTTGGTGTTTCTCCATGATGAGGTTGTTGTTGTTTTTCAAAGTTGAGGTTGTTGTTGAACTTGTTGGTGTTTTTCAATGTCGGGGTTGTTGTTGAATTTGTTGGTGTTTTTCTATGTTGAATTTTTTGTTGAATTTGTTGGTGTTTTTCAATGTTGAGGTTGTTGTTTTTCAATGATGAGGTTGTTGTTGAATTTGTTGGTGTTTTTCAATGTTGAGGTTGTTGTTGAATTTGTTGGTGTTTTTCAATGTTGAGGTTGTTGTTGTTTTTCAATGTTGAGGTTGTTGTTGAATTTGTTGGTGTTTTTCAATGTTGAGGTTGTTGTTGAATTTGTTGGTGTTTTTCAATGTTGAGGTTGTTGTTGTTTTTCAATGTTGAGGTTGTTGTTGAATTTGTTGGTGTTTTTCAAAGTTGAGTTTGTTGTTGTTTTTCAATGTTGAGGTTGTTGTTGTTTTTCAATGTTGAGGTTGTTGTTGAATTGTTGGTGTTTTTCAATGTTGAGTTTGTTGTTGTTTTTCAATGTTGAGGTTGTTGTTGAATTTGTTGGTGCTTTTCAATGTTGAGGTTGTTGTTGAATTTGTTGGTGTTTTTCAATGTTGAGGTTGTTGTTGTTTTTCAATGTTGAGGTTGTTGTTGAATTTGTTGGTGTTTTTCAATGTTGAGTTTGTTGTTGAATTTTTTGGTGTTTTTCAATTTCGAGGTTGTTGTTGAATTTGTTGGTGTTTTTCAATGTTGAGGTTGTTGTTGAATTTGTTGGTGTTTTTCAATGTTGAGGTTGTTGTTGAATTTGTTGGTGTTTTTCAATGTTGAGGTTGTTGTTGTTTTTCAATGTTGAGGTTGTTGTTGAATTTGTTGGTGTTTTTCAATGTTGAGGTTGTTGTTGTTTTTCAATGTTGAGATTGTTGTTGAATTTGTTGGTGCTTTTCAATGTTGAGATTGTTGTTGAATTTGTTGGTGTTTTTCAATGTTGAGGTTGTTGTTGTTTTTCAATGTTGAGTTTGTTGTTGAATTTGTTGGTGTTTTTCAATGTTGAGTTTGTTGTTGAATTTGTTGGTGTTTTTCAATTTCGAGGTTGTTGTTGAATTTGTTAGTGTTTTTCAATGTTGAGGTTGTTGTTGAATTTGTCGGTGTTTTTCTATGTTGAGGTTGTTGTTGAATTTGTTGGTGTTTTTCAATGTTGAGGTTGTTGTTGTTTTTCAATGTTGAGGTTGTTGTTGTATTTGTTGGTATTTTTCAATTTCGAGGTTGTTGTTGAATTTGTTGGTGTTTTTCAATGTTGAAGTTGTTGTTGAATTTGTTGGTCTTTTTCAATGTTGAGGTTGTTGTTGTTTTTCAATGTTGAGGTTGTTGTTGAATTTGTTGGTGTTTTTCAATGCTTAGGTTGTTGTTGTTTTTCAATGTTGAGGTTGTTGTTGAATTTGTTGGTGTTTTTCAATGTTGAGGTTGTTGTTGAATTTGTTGGTGTTTTTCAATGTTGAGGTTGTTGTTGTTTTTCAATGTTGAGGTTGTTGTTGAATTTGTTGGTGTTTTTCAATGTTGAGGTTGTTGTTGTTTTTCAATGTTGAGGTTGTTGTTGAATTTGTTGGTGCTTTTCAATGTTGAGGTTGTTGTTGAATTTGTTGGTGTTTTTCAATGTTGAGGTTGTTGTTGTTTTTCAATGTTGAGGTTGTTGTTGAATTTGTTCGTGTTTTTCAATGTTGAGATTGTTGTTGAATTTTTTGGTGTTTTCAATTTCGAGGTTGTTGTTGAATTTGTTGGTGTTTTTCAATGTTGAGGTTGCTGTTGAATTTGTTGGTGTTTTTCAATGTTGAGGTTGTTGTTGAATTTGTTGGCGTTTTTAAATGTTGAGGTTGTTGTTGAATTTGTTGGTGTTTTCAATGTTGAGGATTTTGTTGAATTTGTTGGTGTTTTTCAATGTTGAAGTTGTTGTTGTTTTTCAATGTTGAGGTTGTTGTTGAATTTGATGGTGTTTTTCAATGTCGACGTTGTTGTTGAATTTGTTGGTGTTTTTCAATGTTGAAGTTGTTTTTGAATTTGTTGGTGTTTTTCAATGTTGAGGTTGTTGCTGTTTTTCAATGTTGAGGTTGTTGTTGAATTTGTTGGTGTTTTTCAATGTTGAGATTGTTGTTGTTTTTCAATGTTGAGGTTGTTGTTGAAATTGTTGGTGTTTTTAAATGTTGAGGTTGCTGTTGAATTTGTTGGTGTTTTTCAATGTTGAGGTTGTTGTTGTTTTTCAATTTGAGGTTGTTGTTGAATTTGTTGGTGTCTTTCAATGTTGATGTTGTTATTGAATTTGTTGGTGTTTTTCAATTTCGAGGTTGTTGTTGAATTTGTTAGTGTTTTTCAATGTTGAGCTTGTTGTTGAATTTGTTGGTGTTTTTCAATGTTGAGGTTGTTGTTGAATTTGTTGGTGTTTTTCAATGTTGACGTTATTGTTGTTTTTCAATGTTGAGGTTGTTGTTGAATTTGTTGGTGTTTTTCAATGTTTAGGTGGTTGTTGTTTTTCAATGTTGAGGTTGTTGTTGAATTTGTTGGTGTTTTTCAATGTTGAGGTTGTTGTTGAATTTGTTGGTGTTTTTCAATGTTGAGGTTGTTGTTGTTTTTCAATGTTGAGGTTGTTGTTGAATTTGTTGGTGTTTTTCAATGTTGAGTTTGTTGTTGTTTTTCAATTTGAGGATGTTGTTGTTTTTCAATGTTGAGGTTGTTGTTGAATTTGTTGGTGTTTTTCAATGTTGAGGTTGTTGTTGTTTTTCAATGTTGAGGTTGTTGTTGAATTTGTTGGTGCTTTTCAATGTTGAGGTTGTTGTTGAATTTGTTGGTGTTTTTCAATGTTGAGGTTGTTGTTGTTTTTCAATGTTGAGGTTGTTGTTGAATTTGTTGGTGTTTTTCAA
The DNA here is from genome assembly GCA_026770705.1 of Isurus oxyrinchus. NCBI lineage: Eukaryota > Metazoa > Chordata > Chondrichthyes > Lamniformes > Lamnidae > Isurus > Isurus oxyrinchus. The sequence continues at coordinate 1,225,737 of JANJGN010000084.1, read as the reverse complement.
TGTTGAGTTTGTTGTTGAATTTTTTGGTGTTTTTCAATTTCGAGGTTGTTGTTGAATTTGTTGGTGTTTTTCAATATTGAGGTTGTTGTTGAATTTGTTGGTGTTTTTCTTTGTTGAGGTTGTTGTTGAATTTGTTGGTGTTTTTCAATGTTGAGGTTGTTGTTGTTTTTCAATGTTGAGGTTGTTGTTGAATTTGTTGGTGTTTTTCAATGTTTAGTTTGTTGTTGTTTTTCAATGTTGAGGTTGTTGTTGAATTTGTTGGTGTTTTTCAATGTTGAGGTTGTTGTTGTTTTTCAATGTTGAGGTTGTTGTTGAATTTGTTGGTGCTTTTCAATGTTGAGGTTGTTGGTGTTTTTCAATGTTCAGGTTGTTGTTGAATTTGTTGGTGTTTTTCCATGATGAGGTTGTTGTTGTTTTTCAAAGTTGAGGTTGTTGTTGAACTTGTTGGTGTTTTTCAATGTCGGGGTTGTTGTTGAATTTGTTGGTGTTTTTCTATGTTGAATTTTTTGTTGAATTTGTTGGTGTTTTTCAATGTTGAGGTTGTTGTTTTTCAATGCTGAGGTTGTTGTTGAATTTGTTGGCGTTTTTAAATGTTGAGGTTGTTGTTGAATTTGTTGGTGTTTTCAATGTTGAGGTTTCTGTTGAATTTGTTGGTGTTTTTCAATGTTGAGGTTGTTGTTATTTTTCAATGTTGAGGTTGTTGTTGAGTTTGTTGGTGTCTTTCAATGTTGAGGTTGTTGTTGAATTTGTTGGTGTTTTTCAATGTTGAGGTTGTTGTTGAATTTGTTGGTGTTTTTCAATGTTGAGGTTGTTGTTGTTTTTCAATTTTGAGGTTGTTGTTGAATTTGTTGGTGTTTTTCAATGTTGAGTTTGTTGTTGAATTTTTTGGTGTTTTTCAATTTCGAGGTTGTTGTTGAATTTGTTGGTGTTTATCAATGTTGAGGTTGTTGTTGAATTTGTTGGTGTTTTTCTTTGTTGAGGTTGTTGTTGAATTTGTTGGTGTTTTTCAATGTTGAGGTTGTTGTTGTTTTTCAATGTTGAGGTTGTTGTTGAATTTGTTGGTGTTTTTCAATGTTTAGTTTGTTGTTGTTTTTCAATGTTGAGGTTGTTGTTGAATTTGTTGGTGTTTTTCAATGTTGAGGTTGTTGTTGTTTTTCAATGTTGAGGTTGTTGTTGAATTTGTTGGTGCTTTTCAATGTTGAGGTTGTTGGTGTTTTTCAATGTTCAGGTTGTTGTTGAATTTGTTGGTGTTTTTCAATGTTGAGGTTGTTGTTGAATTTGTCGGTGTTTTTCAATGTTGAGGTTGTTGTTGTTTTTCAATGTTGAGGTTGTTGTTGAGTTTGTTGGAGTTTTTCAATGTTGAGGTTGTTGTTGAATTTGTTGCTGTTTTTCAATGTTGAGGTTGTTGTTGAATTTGTTGGTGTTTTTCAATGCTGAGGTTGTTGTTGTTTTTAAATGTTGGGGTTGTTGTTGAATTTGTTGGTGTTTTTCAATTTTGAGGATGTTTTTGTTTTTCAATGTTGAGGTTGTTGTTGAATTTGTTGGTGTTTCTCCATGATGAGGTTGTTGTTGTTTTTCAAAGTTGAGGTTGTTGTTGAACTTGTTGGTGTTTTTCAATGTCGGGGTTGTTGTTGAATTTGTTGGTGTTTTTCTATGTTGAATTTTTTGTTGAATTTGTTGGTGTTTTTCAATGTTGAGGTTGTTGTTTTTCAATGATGAGGTTGTTGTTGAATTTGTTGGTGTTTTTCAATGTTGAGGTTGTTGTTGAATTTGTTGGTGTTTTTCAATGTTGAGGTTGTTGTTGTTTTTCAATGTTGAGGTTGTTGTTGAATTTGTTGGTGTTTTTCAATGTTGAGGTTGTTGTTGAATTTGTTGGTGTTTTTCAATGTTGAGGTTGTTGTTGTTTTTCAATGTTGAGGTTGTTGTTGAATTTGTTGGTGTTTTTCAAAGTTGAGTTTGTTGTTGTTTTTCAATGTTGAGGTTGTTGTTGTTTTTCAATGTTGAGGTTGTTGTTGAATTGTTGGTGTTTTTCAATGTTGAGTTTGTTGTTGTTTTTCAATGTTGAGGTTGTTGTTGAATTTGTTGGTGCTTTTCAATGTTGAGGTTGTTGTTGAATTTGTTGGTGTTTTTCAATGTTGAGGTTGTTGTTGTTTTTCAATGTTGAGGTTGTTGTTGAATTTGTTGGTGTTTTTCAATGTTGAGTTTGTTGTTGAATTTTTTGGTGTTTTTCAATTTCGAGGTTGTTGTTGAATTTGTTGGTGTTTTTCAATGTTGAGGTTGTTGTTGAATTTGTTGGTGTTTTTCAATGTTGAGGTTGTTGTTGAATTTGTTGGTGTTTTTCAATGTTGAGGTTGTTGTTGTTTTTCAATGTTGAGGTTGTTGTTGAATTTGTTGGTGTTTTTCAATGTTGAGGTTGTTGTTGTTTTTCAATGTTGAGATTGTTGTTGAATTTGTTGGTGCTTTTCAATGTTGAGATTGTTGTTGAATTTGTTGGTGTTTTTCAATGTTGAGGTTGTTGTTGTTTTTCAATGTTGAGTTTGTTGTTGAATTTGTTGGTGTTTTTCAATGTTGAGTTTGTTGTTGAATTTGTTGGTGTTTTTCAATTTCGAGGTTGTTGTTGAATTTGTTAGTGTTTTTCAATGTTGAGGTTGTTGTTGAATTTGTCAGTGTTTTTCAATGTTGAGGTTGTTGTTGAATTTGTTGGTGTTTTTCAATGTTGAGGTTGTTGTTGTTTTTCAATGTTGAGGTTGTTGTTGTATTTGTTGGTATTTTTCAATTTCGAGGTTGTTGTTGAATTTGTTGGTGTTTTTCAATGTTGAAGTTGTTGTTGAATTTGTTGGTCTTTTTCAATGTTGAGGTTGTTGTTGTTTTTCAATGTTGAGGTTGTTGTTGAATTTGTTGGTGTTTTTCAATGCTTAGGTTGTTGTTGTTTTTCAATGTTGAGGTTGTTGTTGAATTTGTTGGTGTTTTTCAATGTTGAGGTTGTTGTTGAATTTGTTGGTGTTTTTCAATGTTGAGGTTGTTGTTGTTTTTCAATGTTGAGGTTGTTGTTGAATTTGTTGGTGTTTTTCAATGTTGAGGTTGTTGTTGTTTTTCAATGTTGAGGTTGTTGTTGAATTTGTTGGTGCTTTTCAATGTTGAGGTTGTTGTTGAATTTGTTGGTGTTTTTCAATGTTGAGGTTGTTGTTGTTTTTCAATGTTGAGGTTGTTGTTGAATTTGTTCGTGTTTTTCAATGTTGAGATTGTTGTTGAATTTTTTGGTGTTTTCAATTTCGAGGTTGTTGTTGAATTTGTTGGTGTTTTTCAATGTTGAGGTTGCTGTTGAATTTGTTGGTGTTTTTCAATGTTGAGGTTGTTGTTGAATTTGTTGGCGTTTTTAAATGTTGAGGTTGTTGTTGAATTTGTTGGTGTTTTCAATGTTGAGGATTTTGTTGAATTTGTTGGTGTTTTTCAATGTTGAAGTTGTTGTTGTTTTTCAATGTTGAGGTTGTTGTTGAATTTGATGGTGTTTTTCAATGTCGACGTTGTTGTTGAATTTGTTGGTGTTTTTCAATGTTGAAGTTGTTTTTGAATTTGTTGGTGTTTTTCAATGTTGAGGTTGTTGCTGTTTTTCAATGTTGAGGTTGTTGTTGAATTTGTTGGTGTTTTTCAATGTTGAGATTGTTGTTGTTTTTCAATGTTGAGGTTGTTGTTGAAATTGTTGGTGTTTTTAAATGTTGAGGTTGCTGTTGAATTTGTTGGTGTTTTTCAATGTTGAGGTTGTTGTTGTTTTTCAATTTGAGGTTGTTGTTGAATTTGTTGGTGTCTTTCAATGTTGATGTTGTTATTGAATTTGTTGGTGTTTTTCAATTTCGAGGTTGTTGTTGAATTTGTTAGTGTTTTTCAATGTTGAGCTTGTTGTTGAATTTGTTGGTGTTTTTCAATGTTGAGGTTGTTGTTGAATTTGTTGGTGTTTTTCAATGTTGACGTTATTGTTGTTTTTCAATGTTGAGGTTGTTGTTGAATTTGTTGGTGTTTTTCAATGTTTAGGTGGTTGTTGTTTTTCAATGTTGAGGTTGTTGTTGAATTTGTTGGTGTTTTTCAATGTTGAGGTTGTTGTTGAATTTGTTGGTGTTTTTCAATGTTGAGGTTGTTGTTGTTTTTCAATGTTGAGGTTGTTGTTGAATTTGTTGGTGTTTTTCAATGTTGAGTTTGTTGTTGTTTTTCAATGTTGAGGATGTTGTTGTTTTTCAATGTTGAGGTTGTTGTTGAATTTGTTGGTGTTTTTCAATGTTGAGGTTGTTGTTGTTTTTCAATGTTGAGGTTGTTGTTGAATTTGTTGGTGCTTTTCAATGTTGAGGTTGTTGTTGAATTTGTTGGTGTTTTTCAATGTTGAGGTTGTTGTTGTTTTTCAATGTTGAGGTTGTTGTTGAATTTGTTGGTGTTTTTCAATGTTGAGTTTGTTGTTGAATTTTTTGGTGTTTTTCAATTTCGAGGTTGTTGTTGAATTTGTTGGTGTTTTTCAATATTGAGGTTGTTGTTGAATTTGTTGGTGTTTTTCTTTGTTGAGGTTGTTGTTGAATTTGTTGGTGTTTTTCAATGTTGAGGTTGTTGTTGTTTTTCAATGTTGAGGTTGTTGTTGAATTTGTTGGTGTTTTTCAATGTTTAGTTTGTTGTTGTTTTTCAATGTTGAGGTTGTTGTTGAATTTGTTGGTGTTTTTCAATGTTGAGGTTGTTGTTGTTTTTCAATGTTGAGGTTGTTGTTGAATTTGTTGGTGCTTTTCAATGTTGAGGTTGTTGGTGTTTTTCAATGTTCAGGTTGTTGTTGAATTTGTTGGTGTTTTTCCATGATGAGGTTGTTGTTGTTTTTCAAAGTTGAGGTTGTTGTTGAACTTGTTGGTGTTTTTCAATGTCGGGGTTGTTGTTGAATTTGTTGGTGTTTTTCTATGTTGAATTTTTTGTTGAATTTGTTGGTGTTTTTCAATGTTGAGGTTGTTGTTTTTCAATGCTGAGGTTGTTGTTGAATTTGTTGGCGTTTTTAAATGTTGAGGTTGTTGTTGAATTTGTTGGTGTTTTCAATGTTGAGGTTTTTGTTGAATTTGTTGGTGTTTTTCAATGTTGAGGTTGTTGTTATTTTTCAATGTTGAGGTTGTTGTTGAGTTTGTTGGTGTCTTTCAATGTTGAGGTTGTTGTTGAATTTGTTGGTGTTTTTCAATGTTGAGGTTGTTGTTGAATTTGTTGGTGTTTTTCAATGTTGAGGTTGTTGTTGTTTTTAAATGTTGAGGTTGTTGTTGAATTTGTTGGTGTTTTTTCAATTTTGAGGTTGTTGGTGTTTTTCAATGTTGTGGTTGATTTTGAATTTGAGGGTGTTTTTCAATGTCGAGGTTGTTGTTGAATTTGTTGGTGTTTTTCAATGTTGAGGTTGTTGTTGTTTTTCAATGTTGAGGTTGTTGTTGAATTTGTTGGTGTTTTTCAATGTTGAGTTTGTTGTTGAATTTTTTGGTGTTTTTCAATTTCGAGGTTGTTGTTGAATTTGTTGGTGTTTTTCAATGTTGAGGTTGTTGTTGAATTTGTTGGTGTTTTTCTTTGTTGAGGTTGTTGTTGAATTTGTTGGTGTTTTTCAATGTTGAGGTTGTTGTTGTTTTTCAATGTTGAGGTTGTTGTTGAATTTGTTGGTGTTTTTCAATGTTTAGTTTGTTGTTGTTTTTCAATGTTGAGGTTGTTGTTGAATTTGTTGGTGTTTTTCAATGTTGAGGTTGTTGTTGTTTTTCAATGTTGAGGTTGTTGTTGAATTTGTTGGTGCTTTTCAATGTTGAGGTTGTTGGTGTTTTTCAACGTTCAGGTTGTTGTTGAATTTGTTGGTGTTTTTCCATGATGAGGTTGTTGCTGTTTTTCAAAGTTGAGGTTGTTGTTGAACTTGTTGGTGTTTTTCAATGTCGGGGTTGTTGTTGAATTTGTTGGTGTTTTTCTATGTTGATTTTTTTGTTGAATTTGTTGGTGTTTTTCAATGTTGTGGTTGTTGTTTTTCAATGCTGAGGTTGTTGTTGAATTTGTTGGCGTTTTTAAATGTTGAGGTTGTTGTTGAATTTGTTGGTGTTTTCAATGTTGAAGTTTTTGTTGAATTTGTTGGTGTTTTTCAATGTTGAGGTTGTTGTTATTTTTCAATGTTGAGGTTGTTGTTGAGTTTGTTGGTGTCTTTCAATGTTGAGGTTGTTGTTGAATTTGTTGGTGTTTTTCAATGTTGAGGTTGTTGTTGAATTTGTTGGTGTTTTTCAATGTTGAGGTTGTTGTTGTTTTTAAATGTTGAGGTTGTTGTTGAATTTGTTGGTGTTTTGTCAATTTTGAGGTTGTTGGTGTTTTTCAATGTTGTGGTTGATTTTGAATTTGAGGGTGTTTTTCAATGTCGAGGTTGTTGTTTAATTTGTTGGTGTTTTTCAATGTTGAGGTTGTTGTTGTTTTTCAATGTTGAGGTTGTTGTTGAATTTGTTGGTGTTTTTCAATGTTGAGATTGTTGTTGTTTTTCAATGTTGAGGTTGTTGTTCAATTTGTTGGTGTTTTTAAATGTTGAGGTTGTTGTTGAATTTGCTGGTGTTTTGCAATGTTGAGGTTGTTGTTGTTTTTCAATGTTGAGGTTGTTGTTGAATTTGTTGGTGTTTTTCAATGTTGAGGTTGTTGTTGTTTTTCAATGTTGAGGTTGTTGTTGTATTTGTTGGTGTTTTTCAATTTCGAGGTTGTTGTTGAATTTGTTGTTGTTTTTCAATGTTGAAGTTGTTGTTGAATTTGTTGGTGTTTTTCAATGTTGAGGTTGTTGTTGTTTTTCAATGTTGAGGTTGTTGTTGAATTTGTTGGTGTTTTTCAATGTTGAGGTTGTTGTTGAATTTGTTGGTGGTTTTCAATGTTGAGGTTGTTGTTGTTTTTCAATGTTGAGGTTGTTGTTGAATTTGTTGGTGTTTTTCAATGTTGAGTTTGTTGTTGTTTTTCAATGTTGAGGATGTTGTTGAATTTGTTGGTGTTTTTCAATGTTGAGGTTGTTGTTGTTTTTAATGTTGAGGTTGTTGTTGAATTTGATGGTGTTTTTCAATGTTGAGGTTGTTGTTGTTTTTCAATGTTGAGGTTGTTGTTGAATTTGTTGGTGTTTTTCAATGTAGAGGTTGTTGTTGAATTTGTTGGTGTTTTTCAATGTTGAGGTTGTTGATGAATTTATTGGTGTTTTTCAATGTTGAGGTTGTTGTTGTTTTTCAATGTTGAGGTTGTTGTTGTATTTGTTGGTGTTTTTCAATTTCGAGGTTGTTGTTGAATTTGTTGGCGTTTTTCAATGTTGAAGTTGTTGTTGAATTTGTTGGTGTTCTTCAATGTTGAGGTTGTTGTTGTTTTTCAATGTTGAGGTTGTTGTTGAATTTGTTGTTGTTTTTCAATGTTGAGGTTGTTGTTGAATTTGTTGGTGTTTTTCAATGTTGAGGTTGTTGTTGAATTTGTTGGTGTTTTTCAATGTTGAGGTTGTTGTTGTTTTTCAATGTTGAGGTTGTTGTTGAATTTGTTGGTGTTTTTCAATGTTGAGTTTGTTGTTGTTTTTCAATGTTGAGGTTCTTGTTGTTTTTCAATGTTGAGGTTGTTGTTGAATTTGTTGGTGTTTTTCAATGTTGAGGTTGTTGTTGTTTTTCAATGTTGAGGTTGTTGTTGAATTTGTTGGTGCTTTTCAATGTTGAGGTTGTTGTTGAATTTGTTGGTGTTTTTCAATGTTGAGGTTGTTGTTGTTTTTCAATGTTGAGGTTGTTGTTGAATTTGTTGGTGTTTTTCAATGTTGAGTTTGTTGTTGAATTTTTTGGTGTTTTTCAATTTCGAGGTTGTTGTTGTTTTTCAATGTTGAGTTTGTTGTTGAATTTGTTGGTGTTTTTCAATGTTGAGTTTGTTGTTGAATTTGTTGGTGTTTTTCAATTTCGAGGTTGTTGTCGAATTTGTTAGTGTTTTTCAATGTAGAGGTTGTTGTTGAATTTGTTGGTGTTTTTCAATGTTGAGGTTGTTGTTGAATTTGTTGGTGTTTTTCAATGTTGAGGTTGTTGTTGTTTTTCAATGTTGAGGTTATTGTGGTATTTGTTGGTGTTTTTCAATTTCGAGGTTGTTGTTGAATTTGTTGGCGTTTTTCAATGTTGAAGTTGTTGTTGAATTTGTTGGTGTTTTTCAATGTTGAGGTTGTTGTTGTTTTTCAATGTTGAGGTTGTTGTTGAATTTGTTGGTGTTTTTCAATGTTTCGGTTGTTGTTGTTTTTCAATGTTGAGGTTGTTGTTGAATTTGTTGGTGTTTTTCAATGTTGACGTTATTGTTGAATTTGTTGGTGTTTTTCAATGTTGAGGTTGTTGTTGTTTTTCAATGTTGAGGTTGTTGTTGAATTTGTTGGTGTTTTTCAATGTTGAGTTTGTTGTTGTTTTTCAATGTTGAGGTTCTTGTTGTTTTTCAATGTTGAGGTTGTTGTTGAATTTGTTGGTGTTTTTCAATGTTGAGGTTGTTGTTGTTTTTCAATGTCGAGGTTGTTGTTGAATTTGTTGGTGCTTTTCAATGTTGAGGTTGTTGTTGAATTTGTTGGTGTTTTTCAATGTTGAGGTTGTTGTTGTTTTTCAATGTTGAGGTTGTTGTTGAATTTGTTGGTGTTTTTCAATGTTGAGTTTGTTGTTGAATTTTTTGGTGTTTTTCAATTTCGAGGTTGTTGTTGAATTTGTTTGTGTTTTTCAATGTTGAGGTTGTTGTTGAATTTGTTGGTGTTTTTCAATGTTGAGGTTGTTGTTGAATTGTTGGTGTTTTTCAATGTTGAGGTTGTTGTTGTTTTACAATGTTGAGGTTGTTGTTGAATTTGTTGGTGTTTTCAATGTTGAGGTTTTTGTTGAATTTGTTGGTGTTTTTCAATGTTGAGGTTGTTGTTATTTTTCAATGTTGAGGTTGTTGTTGAGTTTGTTGGTGTCTTTCAATGTTGAGGTTGTTGTTGAATTTGTTGGTGTTTTTCAATGTTGAGGTTGTTGTTGAATTTGTTGGTGTTTTTCAATGTTGAGGTTGTTGTTGTTTTTAAATGTTGAGGTTGTTGTTGAATTTGTTGGTGTTTTTTCAATTTTGAGGTTGTTGGTGTTTTTCAATGTTGTGGTTGATTTTGAATTTGAGGGTGTTTTTCAATGTCGAGGTTGTTGTTGAATTTGTTGGTGTTTTTCAATGTTGAGGTTGTTGTTGTTTTTCAATGTTGAGGTTGTTGTTGAATTTGTTGGTGTTTTTCAATGTTGAGTTTGTTGTTGAATTTTTTGGTGTTTTTCAATTTCGAGGTTGTTGTTGAATTTGTTGGTGTTTTTCAATGTTGAGGTTGTTGTTGAATTTGTTGGTGTTTTTCTTTGTTGAGGTTGTTGTTGAATTTGTTGGTGTTTTTCAATGTTGAGGTTGTTGTTGTTTTTCAATGTTGAGGTTGTTGTTGAATTTGTTGGTGTTTTTCAATGTTTAGTTTGTTGTTGTTTTTCAATGTTGAGGTTGTTGTTGAATTTGTTGGTGTTTTTCAATGTTGAGGTTGTTGTTGTTTTTCAATGTTGAGGTTGTTGTTGAATTTGTTGGTGCTTTTCAATGTTGAGGTTGTTGGTGTTTTTCAACGTTCAGGTTGTTGTTGAATTTGTTGGTGTTTTTCCATGATGAGGTTGTTGCTGTTTTTCAAAGTTGAGGTTGTTGTTGAACTTGTTGGTGTTTTTCAATGTCGGGGTTGTTGTTGAATTTGTTGGTGTTTTTCTATGTTGATTTTTTTGTTGAATTTGTTGGTGTTTTTCAATGTTGTGGTTGTTGTTTTTCAATGCTGAGGTTGTTGTTGAATTTGTTGGCGTTTTTAAATGTTGAGGTTGTTGTTGAATTTGTTGGTGTTTTCAATGTTGAAGTTTTTGTTGAATTTGTTGGTGTTTTTCAATGTTGAGGTTGTTGTTATTTTTCAATGTTGAGGTTGTTGTTGAGTTTGTTGGTGTCTTTCAATGTTGAGGTTGTTGTTGAATTTGTTGGTGTTTTTCAATGTTGAGGTTGTTGTTGAATTTGTTGGTGTTTTTCAATGTTGAGGTTGTTGTTGTTTTTAAATGTTGAGGTTGTTGTTGAATTTGTTGGTGTTTTGTCAATTTTGAGGTTGTTGGTGTTTTTCAATGTTGTGGTTGATTTTGAATTTGAGGGTGTTTTTCAATGTCGAGGTTGTTGTTTAATTTGTTGGTGTTTTTCAATGTTGAGGTTGTTGTTGTTTTTCAATGTTGAGGTTGTTGTTGAATTTGTTGGTGTTTTTCAATGTTGAGATTGTTGTTGTTTTTCAATGTTGAGGTTGTTGTTCAATTTGTTGGTGTTTTTAAATGTTGAGGTTGTTGTTGAATTTGCTGGTGTTTTGCAATGTTGAGGTTGTTGTTGTTTTTCAATGTTGAGGTTGTTGTTGAATTTGTTGGTGTTTTTCAATGTTGAGGTTGTTGTTGTTTTTCAATGTTGAGGTTGTTGTTGTATTTGTTGGTGTTTTTCAATTTCGAGGTTGTTGTTGAATTTGTTGTTGTTTTTCAATGTTGAAGTTGTTGTTGAATTTGTTGGTGTTTTTCAATGTTGAGGTTGTTGTTGTTTTTCAATGTTGAGGTTGTTGTTGAATTTGTTGGTGTTTTTCAATGTTGAGGTTGTTGTTGAATTTGTTGGTGGTTTTCAATGTTGAGGTTGTTGTTGTTTTTCAATGTTGAGGTTGTTGTTGAATTTGTTGGTGTTTTTCAATGTTGAGTTTGTTGTTGTTTTTCAATGTTGAGGATGTTGTTGAATTTGTTGGTGTTTTTCAATGTTGAGGTTGTTGTTGTTTTTAATGTTGAGGTTGTTGTTGAATTTGATGGTGTTTTTCAATGTTGAGGTTGTTGTTGTTTTTCAATGTTGAGGTTGTTGTTGAATTTGTTGGTGTTTTTCAATGTAGAGGTTGTTGTTGAATTTGTTGGTGTTTTTCAATGTTGAGGTTGTTGATGAATTTATTGGTGTTTTTCAATGTTGAGGTTGTTGTTGTTTTTCAATGTTGAGGTTGTTGTTGTATTTGTTGGTGTTTTTCAATTTCGAGGTTGTTGTTGAATTTGTTGGCGTTTTTCAATGTTGAAGTTGTTGTTGAATTTGTTGGTGTTCTTCAATGTTGAGGTTGTTGTTGTTTTTCAATGTTGAGGTTGTTGTTGAATTTGTTGTTGTTTTTCAATGTTGAGGTTGTTGTTGAATTTGTTGGTGTTTTTCAATGTTGAGGTTGTTGTTGAATTTGTTGGTGTTTTTCAATGTTGAGGTTGTTGTTGTTTTTCAATGTTGAGGTTGTTGTTGAATTTGTTGGTGTTTTTCAATGTTGAGTTTGTTGTTGTTTTTCAATGTTGAGGTTCTTGTTGTTTTTCAATGTTGAGGTTGTTGTTGAATTTGTTGGTGTTTTTCAATGTTGAGGTTGTTGTTGTTTTTCAATGTTGAGGTTGTTGTTGAATTTGTTGGTGCTTTTCAATGTTGAGGTTGTTGTTGAATTTGTTGGTGTTTTTCAATGTTGAGGTTGTTGTTGTTTTTCAATGTTGAGGTTGTTGTTGAATTTGTTGGTGTTTTTCAATGTTGAGTTTGTTGTTGAATTTTTTGGTGTTTTTCAATTTCGAGGTTGTTGTTGAATTTGTTTGTGTTTTTCAATGTTGAGGTTGTTGTTGAATTTGTTGGTGTTTTTCAATGTTGAGGTTGTTGTTGAATTGTTGGTGTTTTTCAATGTTGAGGTTGTTGTTGTTTTACAATGTTGAGGTTGTTGTTGAATTTGTTGGTGTTTTCAATGTTGAGGTTTTTGTTGAATTTGTTGGTGTTTTTCAATGTTGAGGTTGTTGTTATTTTTCAATGTTGAGGTTGTTGTTGAGTTTGTTGGTGTCTTTCAATGTTGAGGTTGTTGTTGAATTTGTTGGTGTTTTTCAATGTTGAGGTTGTTGTTGAATTTGTTGGTGTTTTTCAATGTTGAGGTTGTTGTTGTTTTTAAATGTTGAGGTTGTTGTTGAATTTGTTGGTGTTTTTTCAATTTTGAGGTTGTTGGTGTTTTTCAATGTTGTGGTTGATTTTGAATTTGAGGGTGTTTTTCAATGTCGAGGTTGTTGTTGAATTTGTTGGTGTTTTTCAATGTTGAGGTTGTTGTTGTTTTTCAATGTTGAGGTTGTTGTTGAATTTGTTGGTGTTTTTCAATGTTGAGTTTGTTGTTGAATTTTTTGGTGTTTTTCAATTTCGAGGTTGTTGTTGAATTTGTTGGTGTTTTTCAATGTTGAGGTTGTTGTTGAATTTGTTGGTGTTTTTCTTTGTTGAGGTTGTTGTTGAATTTGTTGGTGTTTTTCAATGTTGAGGTTGTTGTTGTTTTTCAATGTTGAGGTTGTTGTTGAATTTGTTGGTGTTTTTCAATGTTTAGTTTGTTGTTGTTTTTCAATGTTGAGGTTGTTGTTGAATTTGTTGGTGTTTTTCAATGTTGAGGTTGTTGTTGTTTTTCAATGTTGAGGTTGTTGTTGAATTTGTTGGTGCTTTTCAATGTTGAGGTTGTTGGTGTTTTTCAACGTTCAGGTTGTTGTTGAATTTGTTGGTGTTTTTCCATGATGAGGTTGTTGCTGTTTTTCAAAGTTGAGGTTGTTGTTGAACTTGTTGGTGTTTTTCAATGTCGGGGTTGTTGTTGAATTTGTTGGTGTTTTTCTATGTTGAATTTTTTGTTGAATTTGTTGGTGTTTTTCAATGTTGTGGTTGTTGTTTTTCAATGCTGAGGTTGTTGTTGAATTTGTTGGCGTTTTTAAATGTTGAGGTTGTTGTTGAATTTGTTGGTGTTTTCAATGTTGAAGTTTTTGTTGAATTTGTTGGTGTTTTTCAATGTTGAGGTTGTTGTTATTTTTCAATGTTGAGGTTGTTGTTGAGTTTGTTGGTGTCTTTCAATGTTGAGGTTGTTGTTGAATTTGTTGGTGTTTTTCAATGTTGAGGTTGTTGTTGAATTTGTTGGTGTTTTTCAATGTTGAGGTTGTTGTTGTTTTTAAATGTTGAGGTTGTTGTTGAATTTGTTGGTGTTTTGTCAATTTTGAGGTTGTTGGTGTTTTTCAATGTTGTGGTTGATTTTGAATTTGAGGGTGTTTTTCAATGTCGAGGTTGTTGTTTAATTTGTTGGTGTTTTTCAATGTTGAGGTTGTTGTTGTTTTTCAATGTTGAGGTTGTTGTTGAATTTGTTGGTGTTTTTCAATGTTGAGATTGTTGTTGTTTTTCAATGTTGAGGTTGTTGTTCAATTTGTTGGTGTTTTTAAATGTTGAGGTTGTTGTTGAATTTGCTGGTGTTTTGCAATGTTGAGGTTGTTGTTGTTTTTCAATGTTGAGGTTGTTGTTGAATTTGTTGGTGTTTTTCAATGTTGAGGTTGTTGTTGTTTTTCAATGTTGAGGTTGTTGTTGTATTTGTTGGTGTTTTTCAATTTCGAGGTTGTTGTTGAATTTGTTGTTGTTTTTCAATGTTGAAGTTGTTGTTGAATTTGTTGGTGTTTTTCAATGTTGAGGTTGTTGTTGTTTTTCAATGTTGAGGTTGTTGAATTTGTTGGTGTTTTTCAATGTTGAGGTTGTTGTTGAATTTGTTGGTGGTTTTCAATGTTGAGGTTGTTGTTGTTTTTCAATGTTGAGGTTGTTGTTGAATTTGCTGGTGTTTTTCAATGTTGAGTTTGTTGTTGTTTTTCAATGTTGAGGATGTTGTTGAATTTGTTGGTGTTTTTCAATGTTGAGGTTGTTGTTGTTTTTAATGTTGAGGTTGTTGTTGAATTTGATGGTGTTTTTCAATGTTGAGGTTGTTGTTGTTTTTCAATGTTGAGGTTGTTGTTGAATTTGTTGGTGTTTTTCAATGTAGAGGTTGTTGTTGAATTTGTTGGTGTTTTTCAATGTTGAGGTTGTTGATGAATTTATTGGTGTTTTTCAATGTTGAGGTTGTTGTTGTTTTTCAATGTTGAGGTTGTTGTTGTATTTGTTGGTGTTTTTCAATTTCGAGGTTGTTGTTGAATTTGTTGGCGTTTTTCAATGTTGAAGTTGTTGTTGAATTTGTTGGTGTTCTTCAATGTTGAGGTTGTTGTTGTTTTTCAATGTTGAGGTTGTTGTTGAATTTGTTGTTGTTTTTCAATGTTGAGGTTGTTGTTGAATTTGTTGGTGTTTTTCAATGTTGAGGTTGTTGTTGAATTTGTTGTTGTTTTTCAATGTTGAGGTTGTTGTTGAATTTGTTGGTGTTTTTCAATGTTGAGTTTGTTGTTGTTTTTCAATGTTGAGGTTCTTGTTGTTTTTCAATGTTGAGGTTGTTGTTGAATTTGTTGGTGTTTTTCAATGTTGAGGTTGTTGTTGTTTTTCAATGTTGAGGTTGTTGTTGAATTTGTTGGTGCTTTTCAATGTTGAGGTTGTTGTTGAATTTGTTGGTGTTTTTCAATGTTGAGGTTGTTGTTGTTTTTCAATGTTGAGGTTGTTGTTGAATTTGTTGGTGTTTTTCAATGTTGAGTTTGTTGTTGAATTTTTTGGTGTTTTTCAATTTCGAGGTTGTTGTTGTTTTTCAATGTTGAGTTTGTTGTTGAATTTGTTGGTGTTTTTCAATGTTGAGTTTGTTGTTGAATTTGTTGGTGTTTTTCAATTTCGAGGTTGTTGTCGAATTTGTTAGTGTTTTTCAATGTAGAGGTTGTTGTTGAATTTGTTGGTGTTTTTCAATGTTGAGGTTGTTGTTGAATTTGTTGGTGTTTTTCAATGTTGAGGTTGTTGTTGTTTTTCAATGTTGAGGTTATTGTGGTATTTGTTGGTGTTTTTCAATTTCGAGGTTGTTGTTGAATTTGTTGGCGTTTTTCAATGTTGAAGTTGTTGTTGAATTTGTTGGTGTTTTTCAATGTTGAGGTTGTTGTTGTTTTTCAATGTTGAGGTTGTTGTTGAATTTGTTGGTGTTTTTCAATGTTTCGGTTGTTGTTGTTTTTCAATGTTGAGGTTGTTGTTGAATTTGTTGGTGTTTTTCAATGTTGAGGTTGTTGTTGAATTTGTTGGTGTTTTTCAATGTTGAGGTTGTTGTTGTTTTTCAATGTTGAGGTTGTTGTTGAATTTGTTGGTGTTTTTCAATGTTGAGTTTGTTGTTGTTTTTCAATGTTGAGGTTCTTGTTGTTTTTCAATGTTGAGGTTGTTGTTGAATTTGTTGGTGTTTTTCAATGTTGAGGTTGTTGTTGTTTTTCAATGTTGAGGTTGTTGTTGAATTTGTTGGTGCTTTTCAATGTTGAGGTTGTTGTTGAATTTTTTGGTGTTTTTCAATTTCGAGGTTGTTGTTGAATTTGTTTGTGTTTTTCAATGTTGAGGTTGTTGTTGAATTTGTTGGTGTTTGTCAATGTTGAGGTTGTTGTTGAATTGTTGGTGTTTTTCAATGTTGAGGTTGTTGTTGTTTTACAATGTTGAGGTTGTTGTTGAATTTGTTGGTGTTTTTCAATGTTTAGTTTGTTGTTTTTCAATGTTGAGGTTGTTGTTGAATTTGTTGGTGCTTTTCAATGTTGAGGTTGTTGGTGTTTTTCAATGTTCAGGTTGTTGTTGAATTTGTTGGTGTTTTTCAATGTTGAGGTTGTTGTTGAATTTGTTGGTGTTTTTCAATGTTGAGGTTGTTGTTGTTTTTCAATGTTGAGGTTGTTGTTGAATTTGTTGGTGTTTTTCAATGTTGAGTTTGTTGTTGAATTTTTTGGTGTTTTTCAATTTCGAGGTTGTTGTTGAATTTGTTTGTGTTTTTCAATGTTGAGGTTGTTGTTGAATTTGTTGGTGTTTTTCAATGTTGAGGTTGTTGTTGAATTGTTGGTGTTTTTCAATGTTGAGGTTGTTGTTGTTTTACAATGTTGAGGTTGTTGTTGAATTTGTTGGTGTTTTTCAATGTTTAGTTTGTTGTTTTTCAATGTTGAGGTTGTTGTTGAATTTGTTGGTGTTTTTCAATGTTGAGGTTGTTGTTGTTTTTCAATGTTGAGGTTGTTGTTGAATTTGTTGGTGCTTTTCAATGTTGAGGTTGTTGGTGTTTTTCAATGTTCAGGTTGTTGTTGAATTTGTTGGTGTTTTTCAATGTTGAGGTTGTTGTTGAATTTGTTGGTGTTTTTCAATGTTGAGGTTGTTGTTGTTTTTCAATGTTGAGGTTGTTGTTGAGTTTGTTGGTGTTTTTCAATGTTGAGGTTGTTGTTGAATTTGTTGGTGTTTTTCAATGTTGAGGTTGTTGTTGAATTTGTTGGTGTTTTTCAATGTTGAGGTTGTTGTTGTTTTTCAATGTTGAGGTTGTTGTTGAATTTGTTGGTGTTTTTCAATGTTGAGTTTGTTGTTATTTTTCAATGTTGAGGTTCTTGTTGTTTTTCAATGTTGAGGTTGTTGTTGAATTTGTTGGTGTTTTTCAATGTTGAGGTTGTTGTTGTTTTTCAATGTTGAGGTTGTTGTTGAATTTGTTGGTGCTTTTCAATGTTGAGGTTGTTGTTGAATTTGTTGGTGTTTTTCAATGTTGAGGTTGTTGTTGTTTTTCAATGTTGAGGTTGTTGTTGAATTTGTTGGTGTTTTTCAATGTTGAGGTTGTTGTTGAATTTGTTGGTGTTTTTCAATGTTGAGGTTGTTGTTGTTTTTCAATGTTGAGGTTGTTGTTGAATTTGTTGGTGTTTTTCAATGTTGAGTTTGTTGTTGTTTTTCAATGTTGAGGTTCTTGTTGTTTTTCAATGTTGAGGTTGTTGTTGAATTTGTTGGTGTTTTTCAATGTTGAGGTTGTTGTTGTTTTTCAATGTTGAGGTTGTTGTTGAATTTGTTGGTGCTTTTCAATGTTGAGGTTGTTGTTGAATTTGTTGGTGTTTTTCAATGTTGAGGTTGTTGTTGTTTTTCAATGTTGAGGTTGCTGTTGAATTTGTTGGTGTTTTTCAATGTTGAGTTTGTTGTTGAATTTTTTGGTGTTTTTCAATTTCGAGGTTGTTGTTGTTTTTCAATGTTGAGTTTGTTGTTGAATTTGTTGGTGTTTTTCAATGTTGAGTTTGTTGTTGAATTTGTTGGTGTTTTTCAATTTCGAGGTTGTTGTCGAATTTGTTAGTGTTTTTCAATGTAGAGGTTGTTGTTGAATTTGTTGGTGTTTTTCAATGTTGAGGTTGTTGTTGAATTTGTTGGTGTTTTTTAATGTTGAGGTTGTTGTTGTTTTTCAATGTTGAGGTTATTGTGGTATTTGTTGGTGTTTTTCAATTTCGAGGTTGTTGTTGAATTTGTTGGCGTTTTTCAATGTTGAAGTTGTTGTTGAATTTGTTGGTGTTTTTCAATGTTGAGGTTGTTGTTGTTTTTCAATGTTGAGGTTGTTGTTGAATTTGTTGGTGTTTTTCAATGTTGAGGTTGTTGTTGCTTTTCAATGTTGAGGTTGTTGCTGAATTTGTTGGTGTTTTTCAATGTTGAGGTTGTTGTTGAATTTGTTGGTGTTTTTCAATGTTGAGTTTGTTGTTGTTTTTCAATGTTGAGGTTCTTGTTGTTTTTCAATGTTGAGGTTGTTGTTGAATTTGTTGGTGTTTTTCAATGTTGAGGTTTTTGTTGTTTTTCAATGTTGAGGTTGTTGTTGAATTTGTTGATGTTTTTCAATGTTGAGTTAGTTGTTGAATTTTTTGGTGTTTTTCAATTTCGAGGTTGTTGTTGAATTTGTTTGTGTTTTTCAATGTTGAGGTTGTTGTTGAATTTGTTGGTGTTTTTCAATGTTGAGGTTGTTGTTGAATTGTTGGTGTTTTTCAATGTTGAGGTTGTTGTTGTTTTACAATGTTGAGGTTGTTGTTGAATTTGTTGGTGTTTTTCAATGTTTAGTTTGTTGTTTTTCAATGTTGAGGTTGTTGTTGAATTTGTTGGTGTTTTTCAATGTTGAGGTTGTTGTTGTTTTTCAATGTTGAGGTTGTTGTTGAATTTGTTGGTGTTTTTCAATGTTGAGTTTGTTGTTGAATTTTTTGGTGTTTTTCAATTTCGAGGTTGTTGTTGAATTTGTTTGTGTTTTTCAATGTTGAGGTTGATGTTGAATTTGTTGGTGTTTTTCAATGTTGAGGTTGTTGTTGAATTGTTGGTGTTTTTCAATGTTGAGGTTGTTGTTGTTTTACAATGTTGAGGTTGTTGTTGAATTTGTTGGTGTTTTTCAATGTTTAGTTTGTTGTTTTTCAATGTTGAGGTTGTTGTTGAATTTGTTGGTGTTTTTCAATGTTGAGGTTGTTGTTGTTTTTCAATGTTGAGGTTGTTGTTGAATTTGTTGGTGCTTTTCAATGTTGAGGTTGTTGGTGTTTTTCAATGTTCAGGTTGTTGTTGAATTTGTTGGTGTTTTTCAATGTTGAGGTTGTCGTTGAATTTGTTGGTGTTTTTCAATGTTGAGGTTGTTGTTGTTTTTCAATGTTGAGGTTGTTGTTGAGTTTGTTGGTGTTTTTCAATGTTGAGGTTGTTGTTGAATTTGTTGGTGTTTTTCAATGTTGAGGTTGTTGTTGAATTTGTTGGTGTTTTTCAATTTTGAGGATGTTTTTGTTTTTCAATGTTGAGGTTGTTGTTGAATTTGTTGCTGTTTTTCCATGATGAGGTTGTTGTTGTTTTTCAAAGTTCAGGTTGTTGTTCAATTTGTTGGTGTCTTTCAATGTCGGGGTTGTTGTTGAATTTGTTGGTGGTTTTCTATGTTGAATTTTTTGTTGAATTTGTTGGTGTTTTTCAATTTGAGGTTGTTGTTTTTCAATGTTGAGGTTGTTGTTGAATTTGTTGGCGTTTTTAACTGTTGAGGTTGTTGTTGAATTTGTTGGTGTTTTCAATGTTGAGGTTTTTGTTGAATTTGTTGGTGTTTTTCACTGTTGAGGTTGTTGTTATTTTTCAATGTTGAGGTTGTTGTTGAGTTTGTTGGTGTTTTTCAATGTTGAGGTTGTTGTTGAATTTGTTGGTGTTTTTCAATGTTGAGGTTGTTGTTGAATCTGTTGGTGTTTTTCAATGTTGAGGTTGTTGTTGTTTTTAAATGTTGAGGTTGTTGTTGAATTTGTTGGTGTTTTTTCAATTTTGAGGTTGTTGGTGTTTTTCAATGTTGAGGTTGATTTTGAATTTGAGGGTGTTTTTCAATGTCAAGGTTGTTGTTTAATTTGTTGGTGTTTTTCAATGTTGAGGTTGTTGTTGTTTTTCAATGTTGAGGTTGTTGTTGAATTTGTTGGTGTTTTTCAATGTTGAGATTGTTGTTGTTTTTCAATGTTGAGGTTGTTGTTCAATTTGTTGGTGTTTTTAAATGTTGAGGTTGTTGTTGAATTTGCTGGTGTTATGCAATGTTGAGGTTGTTCTTGTTTATCAATGTTGAGGTTGTTGTTGAATTTGTTGGTGTTTTTCAATGTTGAGGTTGTTGTTGAATTTGTTGGTGTTTTTCAATGTTGAGGTTGTTGTTGTTTTTCAATGTTGCGGTTGTTGTTGAATTTGTTGGTGTTTTTCAATGTTGAGTTTGTTGTTGAATTTTTTGGTGTTTTTCAATTTCGAGGTTGTTGTTGAATTTGTTTGTGTTTTTCAATGTTGAGGTTGATGTTGAATTTGTTGGTGTTTTTCAATGTTGAGGTTGTTGTTGAATTGTTGGTGTTTTTCAATGTTGAGGTTGTTGTTGTTTTACAATGTTGAGGTTGTTGTTGAATTTGTTGGTGTTTTTCAATGTTTAGTTTGTTGTTTTTCAATGTTGAGGTTGTTGTTGAATTTGTTGGTGTTTTTCAATGTTGAGGTTGTTGTTGTTTTTCAATGTTGAGGTTGTTGTTGAATTTGTTGGTGCTTTTCAATGTTGAGGTTGTTGGTGTTTTTCAATGTTCAGGTTGTTGTTGAATTTGTTGGTGTTTTTCAATGTTGAGGTTGTTGTTGAATTTGTTGGTGTTTTTCAATGTTGAGGTTGTTGTTGTTTTTCAATGTTGAGGTTGTTGTTGAGTTTGTTGGTGTTTTTCAATGTTGAGGTTGTTGTTGAATTTGTTGGTTTTTTTCAATGTTGAGGTTGTTGTTGAATTTGTTGGTGTTTTTCAATTTTGAGGATGTTTTTGTTTTTCAATGTTGAGGTTGTTGTTGAATTTGTTGCTGTTTTTCCATGATGAGGTTGTTGTTGTTTTTCAAAGTTCAGGTTGTTGTTCAATTTGTTGGTGTCTTTCAATGTCGGGGTTGTTGTTGAATTTGTTGGTGGTTTTCTATGTTGAATTTTTTGTTGAATTTGTTGGTGTTTTTCAATTTGAGGTTGTTGTTTTTCAAAGTTGAGGTTGTTGTTGAATTTGTTGGCGTTTTTAACTGTTGAGGTTGTTGTTGAATTTGTTGGTGTTTTCAATGTTGAGGTTTTTGTTGAATTTGTTGGTGTTTTTCAATGTTGAGGTTGTTGTTATTTTTCAATGTTGAGGTTGTTGTTGAGTTTGTTGGTGTTTTTCAATGTTGAGGTTGTTGTTGAATTTGTTGGTGTTTTTCAATGTTGAGGTTGTTGTTGAATTTGTTGGTGTTTTTCAATGTTGAGGTTGTTGTTGTTTTTAAATGTTGAGGTTGTTGTTGAATTTGTTGGTGTTTTTTCAATTTTGAGCTTGTTGGTGTTTTTCAATGTTGAGGTTGATTTTGAATTTGAGGGTGTTTTTCAATGTCGAGGTTGTTGTTTAATTTGTTGGTGTTTTTCAATGTTGAGGTTGTTGTTGTTTTTCAATGTTGAGGTTGTTGTTGAATTTGTTGGTGTTTTTCAATGTTGAGATTGTTGTTGTTTTTCAATGTTGAGGTTGTTGTTCAATTTGTTGGTGTTTTTAAATGTTGAGGTTGTTGTTGAATTTGCTGGTGTTATGCAATGTTGAGGTTGTTCTTGTTTTTCAATGTTGAGGTTGTTGTTGAATTTGTTGGTGTTTTTCAATGTTGAGGTTGTTGTTGTTTTTCAATGTTGAGGTTGTTGTTGTATTTGTTGGTGTTTTTCAATTTCGAGGTTGTTGTTGAATTTCTTGTTGTTTGTCAATGTTGAAGTTGTTGTTGAATTTGTTGGTGTTTTTCAATGTTGAGGTTGTTGTTGTTTTTCAATGTTGAGGTTGTTGTTGAATTTGTTGGTGTTTTTCAATGTTGAGGTTGTTGTTGAATTTCTTGGTGTTTTTCTATGTTGAGGTTGTTGTTGAATTTGTTGGTGTTTTTCAATGTTGAGGTTGTTGTTGTTTTTCAATGTTGAGGTTGTTGTTGAATTTGTTGGTGTTTTTCAATGTTGAGTTTGTTGTTGTTTTTCAATGTTGAGGTTGTTGTTGAATTTGTTGGTGTTTTTCAATGTTGAGGTTGTTGTTGTTTTTCAATGTTGAGGTTGTTGTTGAATTTGTTGGTGTTTTTCAATGTTGAGGTTGTTGTTGTTTTTCAAAGTTGAGGTTTTTGTTGAATTTGTTGGTGCTTTTCAATGTTGAGATTGTTGTTGAATTTGTTGGTGTTTTTCAATGTTGAGGTTGTTGTTGTTTTTCAATGTTGAGTTTGTTGTTGAATTTGTTGGTGTTTTTCAATGTTGAGTTTGTTGTTGAATTTGTTGGTGTTTTTCAATTTCGAGGTTGTTGTTGAATTTGTTAGTGTTTTTCAATGTTGAGGTTGTTGTTGAATTTGTTGGTGTTTTTCAATGTTGAGGTTGTTGTTGAATTTGTTGGTGTTTTTCAATGCTGAGGTTGTTGTTGTTTTTCAATGTTCAGGTTGTTGTAGTATTTGTTGGTGTGTTTCAATTTCAAGGTTGTTGTTGAATTTGTTGGTGTTTTTCAATGTTGAAGTTGTTGTTGAATTTGTTGGTGTTTTTCAATGTTGAGGTTGTTGTTTTTCAATGTTGAGGTTGTTGTTGAATTTGTTGGCGTTTTTAACTGTTGAGGTTGTTGTTGAATTTGTTGGTGTTTTCAATGTTGAGGTTTTTGTTGAATTTGTTGGTGTTTTTCAATGTTGAGGTTGTTGTTATTTTTCAATGTTCAGGTTGTTGTTGAGTTTGTTGGTGTTTTTCAATGTTGAGGTTGTTGTTGAATTTGTTGGTGTTTTTCAATGTTGAGGTTGTTGTTGAATTTGTTGGTGTTTTTCAATGTTGAGGTTGTTGTTGTTTTTAAATGTTGAGGTTGTTGTTGAATTTGTTGGTGTTTTTTCAATTTTGAGGTTGTTGGTGTTTTTCAATGTTGAGGTTGATTTTGAATTTGAGGGTGTTTTTCAATGTCGAGGTTGTTGTTTAATTTGTTGGTGTTTTTCAATGTTGAGGTTGTTGTTGTTTTTAAATGTTGAGGTTGTTATTGAATTTGCTGGTGTTTTGCAATGTTGAGGTTGTTGTTGTTTTTCAATGTTGAGGTTGTTGTTGAATTTGTTGGTGTTTTTCAATGTTGAGGTTGTTGTTGTTTTTCAATGTTGAGGTTGTTGTTGTATTTGTTGGTGTTTTTCAATTTCGAGGTTGTTGTTGAATTTGTTGTTGTTTGTCAATGTTGAAGTTGTTGTTGAATTTGTTGGTGTTTTTCAATGTTGAGGTTGTTGTTGTTTTTCAATGTTGAGGTTGTCGTTGAATTTGTTGGTGTTTTTCAATGTTGAGGTTGTTGTTGAATTTGTTGGTGTTTTTCAATGTTGAGGTTGTTGTTGAATTTGTTGGTGTTTTTCAATGTTGAGGTTGTTGTTGTTTTTCAATGTTGAGGTTGTTGTTGAATTTGTTGGTGTTTTTCAATGTTGAGTTTGTTGTTGTTTTTCAATGTTGAGGTTGTTGTTGAATTTGTTGGTGTTTTTCAATGTTGAGGTTGTTGTTGTTTTTCAATGTTGAGGTTGTTGTTGAATTTGTTGGCGTTTTTCAATGTTGAGGTTGTTGTTGTTTTTCAATGTTGAGGTTGTTGTTGAATTTGTTGGTGCTTTTCAATGTTGAGATTGTTGTTGAATTTGTTGGTGTTTTTCAATGTTGAGGTTGTTGTTGTTTTTCAATGTTGAGTTTGTTGTTGAATT
This sequence comes from Isurus oxyrinchus, assembly GCA_026770705.1. Classification (NCBI taxonomy): domain Eukaryota; kingdom Metazoa; phylum Chordata; class Chondrichthyes; order Lamniformes; family Lamnidae; genus Isurus; species Isurus oxyrinchus. The sequence continues at coordinate 1,202,859 of JANJGN010000084.1, read as the reverse complement.
TGTTGGTGTTTTTCAATGTTGAGTTTGTTGTTGAATTTGTTGGTGTTTTTCAATTTCGAGGTTGTTGTTGAATTTGTTAGTGTTTTTCAATGTTGAGGTTGTTGTTGAATTTGTTGGTGTTTTTCAATGTTGAGGTTGTTGTTGAATTTGTTGGTGTTTTTCAATGCTGAGGTTGTTGTTGTTTTTCAATGTTGAGGTTGTTGTTGTATTTTTTGGTGTTTTTCAATTTCAAGGTTGTTGTTGAATTTGTTGGTGTTTTTCAATGTTGAAGTTGTTGTTGAATTTGTTGGTGTTTTTCAATGTTGAGGTTGTTGTTGTTTTTCAAAGTTGAGGTTGTTGTTGAATTTGTTGGTGTTTTTCAATGTTTAGGTTGTTGTTGTTTTTCAATGTTGAGGTTGTTGTTGAATTTGTTGGTGTTTTTCAATGTTGAGGTTGTTGTTGAATTTGTTGGTGTTTTTCAATGTTGAGGTTGTTGGTGTTTTTCAATGTTGAGGTTGTTGTTGAATTTGTTGGTGTTTTTCAATGTTGAGTTTGTTGTTGTTTTTCAATGTTGAGGTTGTTGTTGTTTTTCAATGTTGAGGTTAATGTTGAATTTGTTGGTGTTTTTCAATGTTGAGGTTGTTGTTGTTTTTCAATGTTGAGGTTGTTGTTGAATTTGTTGGTGCTTTTCAATGTTGAGGTTGTTGTTGAATTTGTTGGTGTTTTTCAATGTTGAGGTTGTTGTTGTTTTTCAATGTTGAGGTTGTTGTTGAATTTGTTGGTGTTTTTCAATGTTGAGGTTGTTGTTGTTTTTCAATGTTGAGGTTGTTGTTGAATTTGTTGGTGCTTTTCAATGTTGAGATTGTTGTTGAATTTGTTGGTGTTTTTCAATGTTGAGGTTGTTGTTGTTTTTCAATGTTGAGTTTGTTGTTGAATTTGTTGGTGTTTTTCAATGTTGAGTTTGTTGTTGAATTTGTTGGTGTTTTTCAATTTCGAGGTTGTTGTTGAATTTGTTAGTGTTTTTCAATGTTGAGGTTGTTGTTGAATTTGTTGGTGTTTTTCAATGTTGAGGTTGTTGTTGAATTTGTTGGTGTTTTTCAATGCTGAGGTTGTTGTTGTTTTTCAATGTTGAGGTTGTTGTTGTATTTGTTGGTGTTTTTCAATTTCAAGGTTGTTGTTGAATTTGTTGGTGTTTTTCAATGTTGAAGTTGTTGTTGAATTTGTTGGTGTTTTTCAATGTTGAGGTTGTTGTTGTTTTTCAAAGTTGAGGTTGTTGTTGAATTTGTTGGTGTTTTTCAATGTTTAGGTTGTTGTTGTTTTTCAATGTTGAGGTTGTTGTTGAATTTGTTGGTGTTTTTCAATGTTGAGGTTGTTGTTGAATTTGTTGGTGTTTTTCAATGTTGAGGTTGTTGGTGTTTTTCAATGTTGAGGTTGTTGTTGAATTTGTTGGTGTTTTTCAATGTTGAGTTTGTTGTTGTTTTTCAATGTTGAGGTTGTTGTTGTTTTTCAATGTTGAGGTTGTTGTTGAATTTGTTGGTGTTTTTCAATGTTGAGGTTGTTGTTGTTTTTCAATGTTGAGGTTGTTGTTGAATTTGTTGGTGCTTTTCAATGTTGAGGTTGTTGTTGAATTTGTTGGTGTTTTTCAATGTTGAGGTTGTTGTTGTTTTTCAATGTTGAGGTTGTTGTTGAATTTGTTGGTGTTTTTCAATGTTGAGTTTGTTGTTGAATTTTTTGGTGTTTTTCAATTTCGAGGTTGTTGTTGAATTTGTTGGTGTTTTTCAATGTTGAGGTTGTTGTTGAATTTGTTGGTGTTTTTCAATGTTTAGTTTGTTGTTGTTTTTCAATGTTGAGGTTGTTGTTGAATTTGTTGGTGTTTTTCAATGTTGAGGTTGTTGTTGTTTTTCAATGTTCAGGTTGTTGTTGAATTTGTTGGTGCTTTTCAATGTTGAGGTTGTTGGTGTTTTTCAATGTTCAGGTTGTTGTTGAATTTGTTGGTGTTTTTCAATGTTCAGGTTGTTGTTGAATTTGTTGGTGTTTTTCAATGTTGAGGTTGTTGTTGTTTTTCAATGTTGAGGTTGTTGTTGAGTTTGTTGGTGTTTTTCAATGTTGAGGTTGTTGTTGAATTTGTTGGTGTTTTTCAATGTTGAGGTTGTTGTTGAATTTGTTGGTGTTTTTCAATGCTGAGGTTGTTGTTGTTTTTAAATGTTGGGGTTGTTGTTGAATTTCTTGGTGTTCTTCAATTTTGAGGATGTTTTTGTTTTTCAATGTTGAGGTTGTTGTTGAATTTCTTGGTGTTTTTCCATGATGAGGTTGTTGTTGTTTTTCAAAGTTCAGGTTGTTGTTGAATTTGTTGGTGTTTTTCAATGTCGGGGTTGTTGTTGAATTTGTTGGTGTTTTTCTATGTTGAATTTTTTGCTGAATTTGTTGGTGTTTTTCAATGTTGAGGTTGTTGTTTTTCAATGTTGAGGTTGTTGTTGAATTTGTTGGCGTTTTTAAATGCTGAGGTTGTTGTTGAATTTGGTGGTGTTTTCAATGTTGAGGTTTTTGTTGAATTTGTTGGTGTTTTTCAATGTTGAGGTTTTTGTTATTTTTCAATGTTGAGGTTGTTGTTGAGTTTGTTGGTGTCTTTCAATGTTGAGGTTGTTGTTGAATTTGTTGGTGTTTTTCAATGTTGAGGTTGTTGTTGAAATTGTTGGTGTTTTTCAATGTTGAGGTTGTTGTTGTTTTTAAATGTTGAGGTTGTTGTTGAATTTGTTGGTGTTTTTTCAATTTTGAGGTTGTTGGTGTTTTTCAATGTTGTGGTTGATTTTGAATTTGAGGGTGTTTTTCAATGTCGAGGTTGTTGTTTAATTTGTTGGTGTTTTTCAATGTTGAGGTTGT